>JAQPZY010001309.1:1200000-1847500 GCA_029931535.1 Margaritifera margaritifera
ATAAGCGAGTATATACGGTAACATGAATTTTCTGACGTCAAATTCTGTACCATATCCAGCATGTCAAGTCTGGATAGATGTCAGTTCCAGCTACAATTACCTCCCCTCAAAATATATTTTGGCTAAATCTGCAATATCATTGATACTGACATGGATTGTACTGAGTCATATAATAAAGGAAAAGGTCCCAGAAATAGAGTGTTTCTGATAAATAAAGTCAGATAGAATTCATGGACCACATGAAAGCAAAATACCCAACCGTGTTCTGAGAGCCCTGACGCATATCAGCTTATTGACACGTTCCACCACACCAGCCACGGAGGCAAGCAGTTTGTCATCATCCATGTATGTTCCATGACCCCTGAAAATGTTAACAATCATTAAATAAAATTATATTGATGAAATATATATGATAAGACTGGGAAAATCTCTTGTACAGCACCCTAGGAAAGTTCAAAATTTTGCTGGGATAAGTTAAATTTATACATGTATTGCCAGGATAAATTTGGATTAATATGCAAATTTCATGAGAAGCTCAAATTTCAAGTAGTAAATTTTTCTCTTTTTCCAGCGTAGTAAGAAATTCCACCTCAAGACCTTTTAAATGATGTCTTGTAAACAAATTAATAACAATATGATTAAAGCAAGATGTAAAATTTCAAAATTATCCTAAATTTCTCATGTATAAATGTTATCATCTTCTCTTTTAATTGAAGGCAGTTTCATTTAAAAATGAAGCATAGTAAGAAGTAAGATTAGATAGTCTCATGGCGAAAAAAGAAATGCATTTGTTATCGTACATGGTTCCAATTTGACCAAGACCTTATTCCAGGGCTCTCAACAGAGTTTCAGGATGAGGAGTCCTGGACTCTTCACTCATAGAACTAAGGAGTCCCTGGCATAAACTCGGGAGTCCCTCACTTTCAGAAGGATGAAAAACTACATAGTAAATAGAACGTTGAGTTTAAACATTATACATATAAATTTATAATTTTTACCCCCACAACAACACTAATAACAAAAAGTAAACCACAACAATGAAATGATCAACAATTACTTTCAATCCCAAGAATGATCATTAGAATGCTGTGTAGTTTTCTCTGCAAGCAAAATAGCATCTCCATTCACACAAAATAAACTTACAGGAGTAAACACCTGGCATTACACTGTACTATATATATATATATATATATATATATATATATATATATATATATATATATATATATATATATATATATATATATATATATATATATATATATATATATATATATATACACACACACACATGTAAATTACCATCATTAAATGAAACAAAGAAGAAATGAAAAATATACCAAGAACACAATATTTAGACCTTGCTTTTTACAAACTGTATATTTTCCTTAATTTAGATGTCAACTGAATTACAAAAAACAGACAATCTAATGAAGAGGTACTTCCTAGACACAGGGATGTCCACAATTATTATCCCTTGACAGCTTCACTTACAGTTTCAAACTGATTTTATGAAGAAAATAATGCAAGCATAACAGTTAAAATCTTCAAAAAAATATATTTATAAAGTACTTTCACCAATTCGATTCTTAAAACAAATTTTTATGTACATATTGGTGCTTGAAGTTTTGAAACACAAGTTGGGAGCATCTCAAAAGCCATAAACTACTGTCACTCAGTGTACATCTAAAAAATCACAGGATGAAGTAGTTTTTGCTTTCCTAATAGAAGATGGTGAAGTTTACATTTTTTTGGCAGCTTAGTCACCCACTTCACTTGGTAACATGACCCCTGGATGAACTGATCATTTTTCCATTTCGATACACAAAGTGATACTAAAAGAGGAATATCAATATGTGGCATAGGCATACAGTTTCACCCCTAGATAAATTGCTGTCAGGATACAACGGTCAGTCCAAATAAGTGAATTCATTTGTTGCAAGCTGCTTCTATTATGGTCAGCAATGTCAGAAAGAAAAAAAGAGTGGCAGAGAACAACTTGTTGGTTTAGGTTCAAAAAAGGAATAGACAGACTCTGGGTTCTCCATAGGATTTTGAAAGCTGCAAGTACTGGACTCCTTCAATGAAAAAAAGTTGGAGTCCCAGCCCTAAAAATATGAGTCCCAATAACGATACTTTCACTTCACTTGCAATAATTCAGAACATTGTGTGTGTATTGTTGGGAAAGCAATATATATGTCATCAGATTGCTAATGTTCATTCATTGCGAAATATTTAGAATTATAGTAAAAGAATGAGAAACTAAGGCAACTATGAAGAAATTAGAGTTTATTTTCTATATTAATTTATTTAAATAGCTTAATTCCACTTCAAATCAATAAATTTGCCAAGACACTGGAAGAAGAAACAAATTACCATATTCCCTTGACTTTTTTTCATTTCATCTTTAAGTAACACATCACAGCATACTACATTACTACATTCACTTTTTGGTTAAACCTGAACATACTTCTCCACAGCAGGTTAAGGATCAAAATCTTAAAGTTATGGACCTTGCTCTATCACCCTCATCAATTCTGTTAGTTTCTTGTTTTAAACGTTTATGTCCCTTTCTCTTGATATGATTATGTTACAAGAAACCTTTCTCACAGTTGAAACCAGCAACACTTCAGCTAAAAGTCTGGAAACAAATCTGAGTCCATACACTAATAATGTTCCATTGTTTTCTTGTTTTGCAGTCCATGGAAATGTCCTATCAAATGATTCATTCCATGAATCTCTCAGTCTCTTTGACGTTCTGTTTTATTTATGAAAACTAGATGCATTAAGTACCTTCTGTTGGCCAGTCTCATGAGAATCAGGCTCATTGGCAGCCATGCGCTTGGCACCAAAGAAATTATGTAAATTTGACACTGGAAGAGTATACATGTCATAATCATTAGAAAATGATAAGATATCTGTAGATGACACAGAAAAACAGCTCATTTTGATGACAATTAACAAGGGAGTTTGTATTCTTCCAACAAACAAAGTATGTCCCAAAATCTTGGCACTATCTGTCTAAGCATGGTATACAATAAAATGCAAGTGTTCCAAACATCATGGAAGGATTTAAAATATGATAGCCTGCACACTATATAATTGTGTTGTAGAAATGATTCAAATGAAAGAGTAGTTTGCTGACAAAAAAACTTGTATACCGAGGACTTGGCTGTTGGAATTTTCATGCATCCAAAATAAAAAGTACACTTACTTTTACACGGATTTTGGGATCCTGGAGAACCCGAGACTATATCTAACAAAAACAATGCATCCTGCTGTCTACATCTGACATCGAACCCAACAATGCCATGGTTTAATAATACAATATAGCTTCCATGTAATTTTAACCAGTTGAGCTAATGTTGGTATTACCAGTATACAAAAATATTAGACCAAGTTGTTCTCCACCATTTTTTATTATTTTCTGATATTAATGGCAGTGGCTGTCATGGAATTATGTGCTTGAAAATACCTTTCATATTATATATAAACATAATGTAAACTGGATTTCGCTGCTGTGTACAGCGTTACCCAGTGTGTATGGTTTTAGCCTTGGCAATTTCATAATACTGCTTTCTGTTCACTCACTGGTGCACGCACAACATGCTGACAGTGGGGGCCCATTTATTAAGAGTTCTCTGGCCATGGATTTGACCATGTCCCTACTACTTATAGTGGTTTTTTTTCTCTATAAAGCTACAATGCTCACCACCTTTAACAGGGAGCTCTCCACTTTGTGGAAGCAATCTTCAGTTGTTGAGGTATGAGAAAATGTAAAACCATATTCTTTCTTGCTATCCATTATAGGTGAGGAAATCATTTATATATACTGAATGTTTCTGAATTTATTCTACATCTTGTAGAAAGTCACACCTATCTCACATAACACCATGTTATCAGATAGAATATAGTCTGTTTCAAGTTACACATTTTATAGATGAAAAGACAAGTTAAATTCAATTATATGTTAAATTCAATTATATGTTGTACACATTAAATGATGACAAACATAACAGCTTTTATAATCTTTTATCATCCAGTGCAATTATTCTTGTTGTAGACATATTCATGTATAAACATGGTTATTATATCAATAATCTTGTACAGTCTTTCTTATGAAAGGAGAGTTTATTGTGTAATGAAGTCAACATGGTTATTATATTAATAATCTTGTACATTATTTCTTATAAAAGGAGAGTTTATTGTGTAATGAAGTCAACATTGTTATTATATTAATAATCTTGTACAGTATTTCTTATAAAAGGAGAGTTTATTGTGTAATGAAGTCAACATGGTTATTATATTAATAATCTTGACAGTCTTTCTTATAAAAGGAGAGTTTTTTGTGTAATGAAGTCAACATGGTTATTATATTAATAATCTTGTACAGTCATTCTTATGAAAGGAGAGTTTATTGTGTAATGAAGTCAACATGGTTATTATATTAATAATCTTGACAGTCTTTCTTATGAAAGGAGAGTTTATTGTGTAATGAAGTCAACATGGTTATTATATTAATAATCTTGTACAGTCATTCTTATGTAAGGAGAGTTTATTGTGTAATGAAGTCAGTTCATGTGCACATGTGTAATGTATATCACTGTATATACACATTTTTATGTGTGTCTCATGTATTGTATTATTAAGTTGCTGTTTCAGGGAACTGTTGAACTCCTGTGGAGTAGGGAGGTTCCCGACTGATCCATCAGCATGTTGGGAGAAATGGACTACACAAGATCATTCCTCAACCATTCATCAGCAGTCATGAGATAACCAAAACAGCATCATATTTGTTGATGGAATATGTATTAGCTTTTCCAGCAAAAATTCTGTGTCATTATATCTTTGACAAATCTAATGCACCATCATACTTGTTGGCAAATGATACCATTTGTGATTATTTGTTGAAAATTCATACATTAATCATACCCATTGTGGAATAGTACCATTTAATATATCCATTGTTGAACTTTGTGTGAATATGTAGGGGAGTGTTTTCAGTTGCTTTAATTTAGTTTGTAATAGATGCAAGTATGGGTGTGAGCTAGGGTGTCAGAAATTCATGTCACAATTTGCATAATAAATAAACATCTAATTTATGTGCTTTTGTTATGTACCTTCACTAGATCCAATTCCACTTGGTTTCAGCCTGTTACAGAGAACACCCATATAATATGTAATTCACTTGCAGATAGGAATTTCTGGAGGCTAGCAAATAATAAATTTACTTATTTTGGACTGACATTTGTATCCAGAGGTCAAGTCTTAATCCTTGTTATATACATTTATTGCAGTGAATCTTTCCAAACACTCCCAGTTAAAAAGTGATCCCTCTCAGAATCCACAACCTATCAGTCCAGTTGCCGTTTAAAACATGCGTAGTGCCGTTTGAAACATACGCGTAGTGCCGACACATGCGTGCAAATCATCCACCATTGAACTGTATATTGTACTGTTATTCTCCTCCGCCGCCAGTAAATGTCAGAAAATAATAAAAAGTGGCGGAGAACAAAAGTTTTTGTTGTTCTACGAAAATCTATAACACAAAACGAAAATATGTAATGTTTCTTTTCTCGAGAAAATGCGTTCAGCAGCAATGATAATGGGGGGGATTTTCCTATTTATCAAACAAAAGTAACCTTAAAAATCCTGTATCTGATGTAATCACATCTCCTGGTGTGACTAGATTGGTTAATTCTTCGCTGGTTTCGGGCTTGGGTATTTCACGAGCACCTGCGATTCTAATATCGACAGCCATTATGGTGGAATCTAATAACCAACTAAGAGAAGTTGGCACGGAAAATGTTCGCACATCACTTACGTAAGTCGGAACAACAACATCACTTCATAAGGTAAAAATTACTACGACAACATAGATTATTATTATTATTATTATTATTATTATTATTATTATTATTATTATTATTAAGATTTCGGCCATTTCAAGTTCGATACAGAGAGGTTTTGGCCCTTTTCAAGTGCAAGATGACTATAATGCAAAATTGTTTTAAAAGTCATCCGTATTTATAAACAATTTTGTCAACTTGTTTATTGAACCTATACTAGTATTTACATTTTATATTAATTTTTACATTGGATTAGTGGTAGGAATTGAGTATTTTTACATAGGATTAGTGGTAGGAATTGTGTATTTTTGCTTTTTTCCATCCAAATTTGGTACATAAAAAGTTAAATAAACGATTAAAGACATTACCAATGTTACCACTGTTAAATATATTTAGAAACTTTGGCTTGTATTAATACATTATCTCTACTCAGCTCGATCAACCACCTGGGTGGGTCGTTTACTAAGTCTGATCATTAAATCGAGCTGTACTTTTTCCAGTGCCAAAAAAATTCACTATTTTTATTTATTTAACTATAGTTATTTCAATATATTTTTTCACTATTTTGCATGTGTATTCAGACATTTAAAGATTAAATTTTATTATAAATTTTAGCAAAAAAAACCCCAAAACATTTGCAATCTTTGATCTGTCAATATCTAGAGTCTGTGTGCGCGTGTCCGCCCCCAGGGACAGGATTCGTAGCCCGTTTTTACCGTTAATTGGGAAGGTTTTCGCCTTGGTTTCTTACGTCAATCACCCAGGATGTTATCAAATAACTTCAATTACACGGCTGAATTTGACCCCCTTTGGAGCCCTTTGGTCGAAACGAAAAGACGTGAGCTCCAGAAGTAATTTAAGCTGTATGCATAGAGAAAATGTTCTCCAGAAATTTAAGGTTTCATATGTCCTGTTATTAAAGTAATGTTTACTCATACCCTTGGAACCGATTTGATTTCGTAAACCCTCAACTCAGACCAAGCAACTCAAACCAATGTCGTACCTGAACGAATAAATCGGCTAGAGAGTACATCTATGCTCAATTAAATATAATACAAAATTTCTCCCAGAATCGCAGAATTCTGTCCTTTTAATCGAACATGTATAAGTCTGCACCACCGACTGTTCTTACTAACACTATGAAAAGTATCTGTATATTAGGACACTACAAGCCTTAACATTGGAATACTGCATTTGAATCTTACAATAGTAGGGCTTCTGTACACATTTACCATAATTACTTAATTCTATTCAATAAAACCAACGTTGTATTTTAATTAGTTTTCAACGCAGTTGCCACGAGATCTTTATTTTACTTTGTGCAGAATATTTTGAAATAGTAGAAAGAAACAATTCGAAAGTATATTGTCAACAACTAAAAATCTTGAGCACTTTTACAGTCTTTCTGATGTTCAGTCCATAGTAAAATAAATAGTTTGTACTCTATATGCAGCTACTTTATAAGCCTAATCTAAAACAACTTTACAGTACTGGTAATTGTTTAGAACAGAGTCTAGAGTAACATATTTAGTGAATAATACCTTGCTGCAACCAAAAGCAATCTATAAATTTGTCAAAACAAAAACTGAAGCTCAAGACAGTTCATTATTTCCAAGCTGGGAATCTAGACCTTTTCTAACTTTCATCAGAATTCAGTTCAGATCAAGAAACTTTCGAGATCTTTAGAATTATTAGTCCTTTATACTATATTTCAAAATTTCAATTATAACGATTTACTCTCTTGTTTATTTTGGACTTTTGATCCTGGCCTTGAGTTTTGTGCCTGCTTTTACATTTTAAGTGTTTGGCCTACACTGCTATAGCACATACATACCTGGTCGGCTAATCTATGAAGAGCTTCATGGGCAAAGATGCAATAGAGGCAGTTATTTTCTGCTGAGGTGGCCACTACTATTATCTCCTTGTCTGCTCTTGTCAGTGAACATGTCAATAGTTAAAGAAAATAACAAATAAATCAATAAATCATTCATACAAAAGATACTTTTTAATAGGTATATAATTATTCCATCCAAGCCTACTTGTATGTAAGCATACAATAAAACTTGTTAATAAAGGACACTCCAAGCCTACTTGTATGTAAGCATACAATAAAACTTGTTAATAAAGGACACTCCAAGCCTACTTATATGTAAGCATACAACAAAACTTGTTAATAAAGGACACTCCAAGCCTACTTGTATGTAAGCATACAATAAAACTTGTTAATAAAGGACACTCCAAGCCTACTTGTATGTAAGCATACAACAAAACCTGTTAATAAAGGACACTCCAAGCCTACTTGTATGTAAGCATACAACAAAACTTGTTAATAAAGGACACTCCAAGCCTACTTGTATGTAAGCATACAACAAAACTTGTTAATAAAGGACACTCCAAGCCTACTTGTATGTAAGCATACAACAAAACTTGTTAATAAAGGACACTACAGAGATCATTATTTTTTTGTTTCCTTTATAGACAGGTATCACATGTACATGTATATAGGTTACGTATATTAGAGAAATTGACCTTCATGAGCAGATGCAGGTGCCCTTAATATGAAAGTATCTCTTCAGGCAGTTTCCAATGTATTTATGTGCTTGTCAATGCAAAATTGTTTGTGTATGTCTGTCCTTGTGTCCATGAAAATCTGTATTTATGTGTTTGTCAATGCAAAATTGTTTGTGTATGTCTGTCCTTGTGTCCATGAAAATCTGTATTTATGTGTTTGTCAATGCAAAATTGTTTGTGTCTGTCTGTCCTTGTGTCCATGCAAAATTATTTGTGTATGTCTATCCTTGTGTCCATGCAAAATTATGTGCATGTCTGTCCTTGTGTCCATGAAAATCTCTATTTATGTGTTTGTCCATGCAAAATTATTTGTGTCTGTCTGTCCTTGTGTCCATGAAAATATGTGTTTATGTGTTTGTCCATGCAAAATTATGTGTCTGTCTATCCTTGTGTCCATGCAAAATTGTTTGTGCGCGTCTGTCCTTGTGTCCATGAAAATCTGTATATCTCTTAGTACTATGTTTATTGTGTGTCTATAAAAGAAGCGAGGATGAGACTTAAAACTCTGACCTGTGACCTTGACCTTGAATAAAACAATTAAGCGGGGTGGTAATGTACATGAAATACTTTATAATGGTGATATATAAGTAGCCCTGATTCATATATTTATATCAAATGACTCTAAACTTATAGAGTGGAATGCAAAGTGTGACAGTCAGTGAACTAGTGGATTTTCCAGAGAAACAATTTTCATAATTCGCTGGAGTTAATTGTCAAAATTATTTGTTCACTCTAGTTATAGACATCGATAATATTATGACCAAAGAATTTATCCATCATGTTGTCAATTGCTTGGTATAGTGGTAAGCACGGCGACCTGTTATGCAGGAATACCAGGTTCGAATCCCATATTGTACTTAATGTTTTTTGTTTTTTTTTCATTTATTAAAGTGTTTTTGGGGTTTTTTTACCTTGAAGTAGGAACGAGAATTATGCTACTACTGATATTTTCTGTGTGAATATACACAAAAGAGCAGAGCATAAACAGTAAACAGCTGACATTACGATAAGAAATCTGCTACTTCACTCTGTTATACACTTTAGCTAGCCCATACGTTTAAGCATAAAATAAAAAGAACATTTGTTTGCTCCGAGTGAAAACGGATATATTTCATTTCGTGGGTGAAAAACTCAGGTATTTTCACGCATGGTGTTGTCACTCGTAAACATACTGAGTTTTTCACCCACGACATGAAATATATCCGTTATTCACTCTATACAAGCGAACATCCTCTATGCATTGACCACCAGTGACACTGATCTTGAAGACAATATTCACAATGTGTGTGTTTTAGATGATTATGGGAGGGCCCTAAATTGTAAATTGATAAAGGAAATAAAATGTTAAATGTAACGGCAATTTTTTTTCTCAGCAAGTAACCTTGACTCGTAAGCTCAATATACTGACCCTCACCACTAATATAGTTCTTTTGCGATCCATCAACTAGAAGTTGAAATTACTGTGCTGAAATGAAAATACTAAGATACATTTTATTTGTAGCTACAAGTAAATAATAAGAGCACGATAGTGCAGTAATTTTAATTATTAAATGTATCGCTTTATTTATATTGTTGTGCGCTGGTGATAGCCTACGCCAAAAAATATGAAACTATTTAAATTTAAACAGTGGCATCGTGGTGTCATTATGTGCCTATTTTACAAGTATTTGTTTTTGTTTTATACTTAAAAGCATGGTATGGAACAAGCAGACCATTCTGAATAGATAAAGATCCAGTTACGTAACATGTGTTTCAAAATCTCACTTTGTTTTACGTGAATTGATCCTTTTTGTTAATTTGTAGATTATAATTCGTTTATGTTGTTAGTAAATCTGATATTATAGTTCAACATCGAAAGTCACGATCCTAAGAATGGTATGTTTGAGATCTGATGAACTGATCTTAAACTAAATGATTAGGTTTGTGTGTATGTGTTTCCTGAAATAAATACATGAAATAACTGTAATTGTAAGAAAAACGCATAAACTGTAATGGTCAGTTAATATCGATTGTCTGCATTAGATATCATTAACAGCTGACTATGATTTGTCATCTGTTTTTGTATATTACACACACAGACAATTTTTTGATACTCCAAGTAGTCATCAATTAAAAAAGTTGTTAACAAAAAATGATTGATAGTGACAACAGAACTCTAGTAAAAACTAGTACCAAATCATGAATACAGTTGGTATTCTTGCACGGTAAGGCAAACAAGGCTTAATAGTATAAACTTATCTTTATATAGACTGAATTGATGAGCTATATACTACAGTGGCAAACAGTCATCTTTATGTTGACTGAATTGATGAGCTATATACTACAGTGGCAAACAGTCATCTTTATGTTGACTGAATTGATGAGCTATATACTACAGTGGCAAACAGTCATCTTTATGTTGACTGAATTGATGAGCTATATACTACAGTGGCAAACAGTCATCTTTATGTTGACTGAATTGATGAGCTATATACTACAGTGGCAAACAGTCATCTTTATGTTGACTGAATTGATGAGCTATATACTACAGTGGCAAACAGTCATCTTTATGTTGACTGAATTGATGAGCTATATACTACAGTGGCAAACAGTCATCTTTATGTTGACTGAATTGATGAGCTATATACTATAGTGGCAAACATTTTAAATTTCACAAACATATATCGTCCAGTCACTTGTTCTTAAAAGTAACTTATTCTCGAGTTTTACGGGACTTTTCGTGGTTTAAAGGTCTCGTGAATTTAACAGCAGACGAATTGACATCTGTGACTTTGCTGTCGAATATTCTACTCAAATGGACAGAATCCAGCCCAACTTCAATATTCGTTAAAAATCCGTTTGACAGACATCAACTACCCAAAAAGAACATTGTGCCTGCGTACAGGTTGAACAAATTAATGACACGGTACACATTATTTAATTGTGACATTTATCGAATGGAATGTGCTGGAAGGCAAATATGAAGGCATCCAGGCTGGGAGCTGTCACTACAAGTTCAAAAAGTTGGTTCCAGTGAGCAACTTCCAGAGGAAAAAGTTAATTAAACGTTGACGTTGTAGTTGTACATGATGCACTTTTTTTTTGAATTGCTGTATATTATACATCTTAGTTACGCTAGGGTTGGGAGATAGGTACATGCTACAGCTACTAAGATGTTGTTGACATTATATAATAGGGTTATATAATAGTGTCATGTCTGTGTAGATGTACCATTGTTGTGACGATTAATATTGCAAGGTGTTAGCATGGTTGACACACTATTAGGATCGTACTTATTTGAGGACAGATTTGTAAAAATCTTTCTTTTTCTTTTTTTCCTAAATGCGAAAAAGTACTTTATTTCACTAAAATCACTTTTTTTCGAGGTTTTGAATGCCTACAAGTCCCATATCCTCGGTTGCTACAAAGTCGTGTCACTTGTCAAAGCACAGGTAAATTTCTAAAAATAGGAGAACAAGCATGATTGAATATGCTGATGTATTTTCAACACACGGGAACACAAGCAGCGTCATAAATAGGGGAATTGATGATAATATTTTTTTCTTAATATTTTTAAGTTTACAAATACGTCCAAAAGAGAAAAACTATGAGATTATTTGTCTTTGGCACTAACCGGGTCCTATAAGTCTGTCATAGAAGATAAAGTACCTGTGTATAGTATAGCGAGAAAACATGGTGTGCCCCTTACTAAAGTTAAAGATAGGGTTGATCAGCGTATCTCAATGTCACAAAGTCAAGTTCTGAGCCAATTTTGTCTGAAGTGGAGGAAACAAAGCTTGTTGAGTATATGAAAGATCTGGCAGCAGTTGGATAGTGTTACACTTGATGGAAGTGATTGGCATAGTCACTGATCTGCGTCTTGGGAAATGCAAAAAGGGTGACAAATGTTTTAAAATGAGATAGATTTACAGCTTTATGGATCACTGACCTGAATTGGATGTTATAAACACATCCAGTTTGTCTGAAGTGCTGGCATAGATTTGAGAGGAAAATAAGGCAAAATGATTGAAAAAATCTGAAGAAAATTCCAATCCAAAAAATCATTTGAGAATTTCAAAGGAAAGAAAGGCAGGGGGAAAAAAAACTAAAATATGTTCTAAAGAGCCCAAGTTCCAACATATATGACCTTCAAACATTATCCTTATCCCATCTGATCAGTTAGACACAGAAGAACAGAAAGAGTCACAAATACCTTTAGAAAAAAATGCTTTTTCTGTAAAATAAAAATACTGTCTTTAGTCAAAGGAATTTGGTCAGATTTCCATTGTCAGCTGGGCCAATGTGATGCTCACTGGGTTCATTTATCTCAGTGTACACATTGTTCACGTCGTCAGAAAAGACTTGAAGTGCCCTAGTTGTGGAGTTTTTAAAAAATCAGTTATTCACATGTTTAAAGTTTTGTTGACACATGTTTTTGATGAGAGGATAACAGTCTTGACTTTTGACTCTTGTTTATGATGAGACGATATCGGTCTTGATTTTTTACTCTTGTTTATGATGAGAGGATATCGGTTTTGATGTTTTACTCTTGTTTACGATGAGAGGATATCGGTCTTGATGTTTTACTCTTGTTTATGATGAGATGATATCGGTCTTGATGTTTTACTCTTGTTTATGATGAGAGGATATCGGTCTTGATTTTTTACTCTTGTTTATGATGAGAGGATTTCAGTCTTGATTTTTGACTAGTGTTTGTGATGAGAGGGTATCAGTCTTGATTTTTTACTCATGTTGATAGTTTTTTTTATTGACTTTCATTTTATGTTCTTTCACTTTAGTACAAAAACTATTTGTGTCTTAAACGAGGCTAACAATTGTTTTAAGATATTAAAGCATATCAAGAACTTGGAGCTTCTGTATACTTGATTCACCAGTACCCAGTGTATCTTTCTTCAGTACAACATAACCTATTTCTGGGGCTCTTGATTCACCAGTACCCATTGTATCTTTCTTCAGTAAAACATAACCCATTTCTGGGGCTCTTGATTTGCAAGTACCCAGTGTATCTTCTCCAGTACTACATAACCTAGTGTATCTATCTCCAATACTACATAACCCAGTGTATCTACTTCTAACGCTACATAACCCAGTGTATCTATCTCCAGTACTACATAACCCATTTATGGGGCTCTTGTAGCTGCACGTCTAGGTAGTAATCAGTGGGAAAATGGTTAAGATAGGTGTGTGAAGAAAATTTTTTGAAATAAAAGCAATATTTATCAAAGATAATAATAGTAATAAAAAGGTTGTATTTATGGTGATAAAAATAATAAATTATGAATGGAATTCTTGTTAGGTATCATGGATGTAGCTAACTGCCAAATTGAATTTACCCACATCTGGCATTTTAACTATATCAGCAGGCTAAGAGAGCTCTAGAGGATGATGCTGTTAGGGAAGAAAGAATATTTATAGTAATCTGGAGAAATCTGGATTTGTAGGCAAATGGTAATTGCAGGATTGTCTCTTTAGTGGAGCTTTCTATGGAATAGCATCAAGGTCATTGGTGATTTTATAAAGGAGGCTTAGTGTACTGTCAATTCTTCATTGGTCAAGTCGCCTCCAGTTTAGTGATTGTAGCATGGATATTTGTCAGTAAAGTTGTTTCACCCATTTGGTAGCAATTCTGTGGATTAATTCAGGTTGATAGACAAGGTTTTTTGTGTGAGGGGACCAAACTGTAGAGGCATATTGCAGTTGTGGCCATAAAAAAAAATTGTAGGGCAGCTGCTGTTAGGATTTCATCATGGATTTTTATGTTTTGTTTTTGGAACCCTAAAGTTTGCTGTGTTTTATTTTGGTTACATGTAATATGTGTATGTTCCAGGCAAGGGTGTTTGTGATGTGGACACCAAAGTGTTTGGCAGATGTTAGTTTCTAATTGAATATCATGAAGGAAGTACCAAGTTTGATAGATTTGAAAGATCTCATACTGTGTAAAACTTGACATTTGGAAGGGTTGAATTCCATATTCCACTTTTGATCCATGTTTTCCAGTTCTGCCAGGTCAGTTTGTGGTTGATTATTTTTTTAGCTAAATACATGGGTGTGTCCTTTGCAAATATCCTTACACATAAGATATGACATGTTGATGCAGGGCATTGATGTAGGCAATGAATAGTACAGGCCCTAGAACAAAACCCTGGGGGACCCCTAATGTTACTGATATACTATCTGAGTTTACTCCTTTAACTAAGACTGTTTGAGTTCTGTTAAAAAAAAAAATTTGATCTAAACCAATGTTTTGCACCTAATTTCATAATAGTGTAATTTTGATAAAGGTTTTTCATGAACAACCTTGTAAAAAGCTTTTTGAAAGTCTAAGAGAACAAAAAATAGCTTGTTTTTGTTTTGATTGTTTTTCATGAGTTTGTCATTAAGCATTACCAGTTGAGTCTCACATGATCTCTTTTCGTGAAACCCATGTTCTACTTCACCAAATAATCCGTTATGAAAGTTGAGGTGTTTAACTGTGGATGATGATGAGATGTGTTCAAGGGTTTTGCAGATAATGCTGGGTAATGAAAAGGTCTATAATTTGCTGGTTTGTATTTTCCCCCTTTTTGAAGATAAGGGGAGACACTTGCAGATGGTAATTTACCAGTATCAGTGCACTATTGGAACATAATTTTGGACCAATTTCAAGTGTTGTATTTTGAGGACAATAGGTTTTACTTGGTCAGGTCCTGCTGCTTTGTGGGGATTTAGGTTCTTCAATAGTTTGTTAATTCCATGTGTAGAGAATAGTATAGCTTCTTGGGGTATGGGCTGTTATGAAATGGTAGTAGGATGTTGCTATTGTATAGGTTCAATTGTTGTTTTTTTTGTTTGTTTTTTATTTATTTATTTTTTTTAAATTTCTTTTTTCATTTGTCAGATGGATTGGAATGACAGAGGTGATTTGGGCTAAGCACAGACTGAAACTGTTCATTTAGTATGTTCGTCATAGTTTTGTTGTCTGTGCATGTATTTCTTCAGAGAAGCTACACATGTTGAATCTTGTTTATTATGTTTTAGAAGAGAAAATATTTTTTTTGTTCTTCAATTTCTGTGACATTGTTGTGTCAGTATATTGTGGGTTGGTTGAGTTTTGATCCTCGTTGTGACTGATTCCAAGCATGTCTTGTTAAGTTTTGATCCTCCTTGTCACTGATTACAAGCATGTGATGTAAAGTTTTGATCCTCGTTTTCACGGATTCCCAGCATGTCTTGTAAATAGTTTTCATATAATTTTCATGCTTGCTTTCTAATGTACTGTTTGAACTTTATGAATTCATCTTTGTCCGTCTGTTTTCTGATTTTTATTTTTTTATTTTTTATATAGTCTCTTCTCTTTTTCTTTGACAGCCTACAAAGCTTGCAATTAATCCAGGGAAGACCATTCTTGGTCCTAGCAATTCTGAATGGGATACACTGATTTATTCCTTCGCTGAGGGCAGTTGTAAAATTCTCTCAGAGCTCTTCAGCACTCATCGTCTCAAAACTAGTTTTATATATATATATATATATATATATATATATATATATATATATATATATATATATATATATATATATATATATTTTAATAGCAGACCATGATAACAGTCTGTCATGATTTCCTTTAGTTGGGTGAAGTTACCTTTCTTTATAATCGTACTATGCTTGGGGTTTTTTTCGGAGTTTTTGGCTCCGACGTTAGCGTTGATGCATATAATAGCATAATAGTCACCGATTCCTGGGATTATGCACTTGAGAACCTGGTGTATTATGATATTTCCGCTTCGTACTGTCATGTTAAGTGCTGAATGATTTGGTTTGGTGCTTTAGGGTACATCAACACAAGTAGGTTATTTAGTGCCAAGGCAATTGGAGTAAAGTGCCTTGCCCAAGGACACACTACGGTAGGTGACCCAGGTTGGTCCGAACCCGAACCGTTTCGGTCGTGAGTCTGGCAAAAGTGCTGAATGATATAGTAGTAACATGTTTGTAGAGTTCAGAAATTGCTATATGGTTTAAATCATTCAAAAGCTTATGGTTCTGATAGAATATACCCAAAAATACTCAGCAGTGTTTATACACCTTTTTAAAAATATTGTGTTTGGACCTTTGCAAAATTTCAAAGGATTGGTCTTTGGTAAATATATGCCCACTGCTCAGAAAAGGTGATAGCGCAATAGCCAGTTATTATCATCCAGTTTTACTCACCAGTATTTTCTGTAAAATGTTTCAGAATATTGTCTGTTTTAATATCATGGATCATTTAGACAATTTTTCTATTATATCTGACAAAAAACATGTCTTCCAAAAATGTCACAGTTCTGATTAACACAATAGTGTTGTGTTATTGATGATTAGGCTAAAGAATTAGATAATGGATATCAAGTAGATAGTTTTGTACTAGACTCTTGTACTAGACTCTGATAAAGCTTTTGACGTCGTTCTCAATGAATTGTTAATAAGTAAATTATTTCTTTACAGAATTGAATGCAAAACTGTATGCTGGATACACTCTTCTTTGTGCTTTTGAGTACGATGTCTGATGGTAAATGGTCCCAAATCTGATTGGTCTAATGTATTTTCTGGAGCACTCTAGGGCACAGTAATTGGTCCAGTGATTTTCTTCTTGTATATCAGTGACATCATGATTGGAATTGATTCAGAAACTCGGAACTTTGCAGATAACTGTGTATGCTACAGATCAATTTGAACCATGCAAGATATTAAAATTCTACAAAATGGCATTAGTGAGACCTATTTTAGAATACGCTGGTACAGTTTGGGACCCCAACTCCCAAGTATTACAGGATGATCTTGAAAAAATCCAGAAGTGAGGAGCCAGATTTGTTACATCCAATAGGGCAGGTTAAGAATTCACCTTGTTGCTATAAATAGAATTTGATGTAATTTACCCACAAGACCGTTTTATACGTTGTGAACTATGTTGCTTTGCTCATATCAGTGTGTAAAAAATACCACTCAAATAAAAATAATAAAAATTTTTAGTAGATCAAACAAAAATAAAGACTTGTTTTATAGTCTTTAAGTCCTCTAATTTGGGGAGATGTTAATAATTTATCGGCTAAGAAGATAATTGTTTTATTGTTCAGTCTAATAAAAACAGTAAATAAAAACCACATTCAATAGTAACCTCTGTTCACCGTCGTAAATTGCATCTTAAATTCTTGGTTTCAGTCACATTATAATTTTAATGTCCGTTTTGCGAAATGTTATGGTCCTTTATTATCCACTTGTTTATTTTTGTGTGTAAATTCAAATAATTTGCAATTCTCCTATTTGTCTATCTTTTCTTACATTCATTTATTGTTCGTTCTTTTATTTGTTCATTCTTTCATTAATTTTATTCTTACATCTACTCTTTTACTTACCAACTTGTATGCACCTACCTATGTTCGTCTGTTCCATTGTGCATTTCTTTTAATTATAAGACTGGTGATCGAAAATTAAATTAATTAGATTATTAATGGCAGTGTTAATAATAATTATTTAGAGGAAAAAATCATTAGAAAAATCTTAAGGCACATAGCTATAATTAAATTAATAACAGCCGTGATGGAGGAATTCCTGAAGATTATTTTAATTTTTATTGAGTTAACAAATATGTGCGATCTAAAACTTTTCATCATTAACTTTTTCAGACATTAGAAAGATTGTATGTATCAAAATTGGCATGAAAAGGTAATTCAGTCAACAAAATCTAACAAAAGCGATGTATTATAAAGAATACAAGTCATGACGGAATGTTGAGAAATATCTATGCAGAGGATTACCTTTCTATAATCTTGGACTTTTCTATATCTAGATGTACTAGCCATACACTTAATACAGAGGCAGGTAGATACGAAGGTGACATTACTTCAGAGTTTTTTGTAAGTTCTGTTCTAGAAATAATTTACTATTAGCTGATGACGAGCACTATGCAATTTTTGTAATAAACGTTACCAAGATATTAGAGAAATATTATTAAAATAAACGTTGGTGTGCCTGTCCATCTTTAGAAACATTATATAACTTTATGTCATCTCAAAGTCCACAGTTTATATACCATTTTTTATCTAGACAAAAACCTGCACTTAATGACTGACAGTTGTACTATAAGAAGTGCATTACGTTCCAATATAGTGACCTTTTTTGTATGTATTATAGGACTGGAGCCTAAATTACTGAAACAGAATATGAATTAATTTTGATTTCCACTTCTACGGAGATTACATTGTAACCACCCTTTATGCTGTATCGGAAATAAAGAAAGCAATGTATACTGAGATGCGAGGACCAGATTTGCAATATGGCATTTTTCGGATTGGTTCACACTTTTGGGTATTTCAAGGAACTTAAAGGAACTTTTCGAGGTAAAATTTGAGGCGGTCTACGCGAGTTTAAGAAAGTCTGAATTGACAACTAACTGTGCGTCATACTATTGTTTTGCACGAATCAACTATACAACAAGAACATTTCGCTGAAATTAAAAACATATTTAAAAAATAACAATAATTCTTGCATTAGATAAAAACAGACTGATTTCCAGTCATTAGTTTCTAACAAGATGTTCTTGGCGGATTGTTTCGTACCCAACATATCATAAATGACGGGAAATTAATGGTGCATGCGCAGTTGCGCCATTTTTTTTCTTTTCACGGAAGACCTTGTCCTGATAAAGACTGATGGTGTTGTCATTGTATGTCGATGTTATAAGTCTGTCTGCGACAGAAAAAAACATTTGTGTATAATGTGCAAATAGACAGGCATGCGCAGAACAATTCACAGGCATAGGTGAATTTTATACCTGAAAAAAGGCCCGTTTTAGATGATGCAAATGAATGGATCTGCATTAACCTATAATTTAATTGTACGTTTTGATATGATTATAATTTTACGACGATAGTCATCAAAATGAGCTATTGCTAAAATGAAACATAATAAAACACCACGCTGTAATTTTTTCTAAACGTTTGACGTTGGTCAACGTCATTTTTACATTAATTTGTTGGGGGGGGGGGGTCTATCGTTTTCTATCGATGGGATCAAAGTAAATGCGTAAAATGGGACATTAGTGTGACTTCAATCCAATTTTCCCTACCCATAAATTTCGTATACCATCACTGGGCAACACGACCTTACGAATACACGCGTTCTACAACCTTATGCACCACGTGTCCCCTCCACGACAGATTTGGAAAGCACGTATAGGACTCACGGTACTAATGATATGGAAGAATGGGAACCAGTCTAAAAATGTGTGAAGATAAAATAGAGTATATATGGGTTTGACTGGCCAGGATTGGTTGATAATGAAAGTAAAATTTTAGTGAAAAGAATCTTTTGAGAGTGTGTCCTAGTTGTAACTGAAAAAATAGTGACCATGTTTCACTGATGGAATTTCAGTCCTTTTACAAAACTGAGTTTGGAAAACTAATTTCTGAAATTAGCACCTGACTCTTTGGTGCGGAATTGAAAACTCATGTTTCAAACACATGTAGACCCATAAAATGCCGCGGCTCATATTGTTTACTCTACAGAGAAGCTTGCACCAAGGATATGTCTATAGTGATAAATATAGGTTTGATCATGAACATTCAGACATTTCAAGTTATTGAATTTTGAATATCATGATGTTTCCATAGGTTTGCTATGAATTTTGAATATCATGATGTTTCCATAGGTTTACTATGAATTTTGAATATCATGATGTTTCCTTTCCATAGGTTTGCTATGCATTTTTAATATCAAGATGTTTCCATAGGTTTATTATGGGAGCTGAATTAGTACCCTGAGTCCTATAGGTACTAAAGAATTAGAAACAAGTCACATACCTCTTCCATAGAAGCCGTCCTAAGGAATCATGGCGTGGTGGCTCTGGGTCATGGTCTGAAACTTCTTTGCTTAAGTTTCTATATTTGAGCAATAGTAAGTTATTAGCCATTTCTATCAAATAGAACCATTTCAAATAAATAAAAATCGGACGATTTTCAGAATAAATAAAGGGGTTAAAAGTTTTAAATTCGCTTTAAGATTTCTAAGGGGACGAAATAACTTATACTTTTCAGCTTTTATTAAGTTGAATTCGATTCTTACGACTTGTCTTTAACAGCAAAATGTCTCCACAAATCCAACTTAAATTGGGATTGTAGTTTACAGCATCCTTTTATAAATATTTTGGCAAATACTATCATCAAAAAAAAGGGTGTCTAGGTTTGAATATTAAATTAATTGCAAATAACGACAAACCAACTTCTATAAGGAAATTGAATGCTCAGTTCAGTAATACAGAAGAAAAAGATTCGCTTCAATATTTTATACTTCCATGTAAAACCACAAAATGCCCAAATATTAAATGGATGCAACTGAAGATTTTACTTAGGATCTTGCCTACAAATAATATACTTAAAACAGTCAAAATTATCGCTGTGTATTTTACATGCTGATACAAGATCCAATATGTTCTTTGATTGGCACATATCTCAAGTATTTCTAAACGACGTGTTACAATAGATGAAGAGTAAGTGCATCCACGCAAATAACTTAGTTTTATCTAAGAAAAATGTAATATTTTGGGATCCAAGAGAGAACTCCGGCTGATGATATAATAAATTTACTTATCTTTTTAGCAAAACAATTTATTATTATGTGTGTATGTGTATATAGGTATGTGTGGGTGTATATGTACATAGGTATGTATGGGTGTGTATGTGCATATAGGTATGTATGTATGTGTATATAGATATGTATGTATGTATGTGTAGGTGTAAATATGTATATATGTATGTGTATATAGGTATGTATGGATGTGTAGGTGTATATAGGTATGTATGGATGTGTATTGTATATAGGAATGTGTGGATGTGTGTGTGTATATAGGTATGTGTGGATGTGTATGTGTATATAGGTATGTATGGATGTGTATGTGTATATAGGTATGTGTGGATGTGTATGTGTATATAGGTATGCATTGGATGTGTATGTGTATATAGGTATGTGTGGATGTGAATGTGTATATAGGTATGCATGGATGTGTATGTGTATATAGGTATGTATGGATGTGTATGTGTATATAGGTATGTATGGATTTGTATGTGTATATAGGTATGTATGGATGTGTATGTGTATATAGATATGTATGGATGTGTATGTGTATATAGATATGTATGGATGTGTATGTGTATATAGGTATGTATGGATGTGTATGTGTACATAGGTATGCATGGGCGTGTATGTGTATATAGGTGTGTGGAAATCTATTATCTTGATACTCTACTCGAATGGTGATTTTTGTGAATGAGTTTGCCTATATATGCTTGCACTGATATTTGTTTTGTAGAAATGCCAATATTTTCCATATATATATATATATATATATATATATATATATATATATATATATATATATATATATATATATATAATTGTCTAGAACTGTTTACATTTCTTCTCTTATTTAAGAGTCGTTGAAATACTGTTCCAATATTTAATGCAATACAGATATGTGTCACCCATCTTTATGTCAACAAAACATTTTTGAAAACTGTATAATGGTGTTTTTTTCAACAAGGTTTTCAAATTTGTCTTTGATTTTCGCAATATGGAAACGTCCTGTACCTAAACTTGTTTGCTTAATATTGTCTCAAAATAGCTTATTCTACAGAGTTCTGCAAGATACCATTTTTTAGATCTACGGACAGGTCGCGTACGGGAGTCGGTTGAATGGCGAGAGCTTTCCAGAGTTTTGGTCATTAATACGAGAAAGACACCAAAAAGGTGGGTAAACTTTATAGTTGTTGGAATCGCCCTTACACAATAAAATCTATAAATAAGAAATGAACATACACCCTGCCTGGACTGTAAACAGCAATCCGTGGAAATCGGATTAAGTTATATTTAAAAAGTCCATCAAAAGTTTACCAAACTTCAGCTATGAAATATGACATGAAAAGACCATTGAAAGAAGAGAAATGTCTACCAATAAAGAAAAGAAAGTATAAAAAATCTGAAAAAGCGGTTCAAAAGGATGATGTCGTTATTACATGCCATGGCGATGCTTAAAGCTTAATCCGATTTCATTCTGTCGATGAAAAGTGGCAGTATAAAACAGCATAACTGTTTGGCCAAGCTGTGAAAAATCATCATTATACCATGGGTAGGGTCTGGGAAATTAACGTAAATGCACAACCGATAAAACCAGTTACAATGAGAGGTGACGGAAACTGCTTGTTTAAGACATTCAGCTAAAAAAAAATCTGAGTACTGTCTCACCACAATAATGTCAGAAACACAATCGTTAATTTCATGAAAGTAAATGAGTAAATGTTAAAACGGGTCGAGTCTAGACCTATCCATCAATACCTGAAAACGTCAAACATGTAAGAACAAGGTACGCGCGAAACCGAGCTTGAAATATTTTAATTTGAAACAATATTTAACTCTACTGTGTTTGTTTACTGTGCTGGTTGGGCACTCAATGGTCAACCTAACTACTGTGTTTGTTTACTGTGCTTGTTGGGCACTCAATGGTCAACCTAACTACTGTGTTTGTTTACTGTGCTGGTTGGGCACTCAATGGTCAACCTAACTACGTTTGGATGTCTTATACACCTTCTAACAGTGGGGATGAGCCGAATAAAGATGAACCTAATGAATGCTCAATTTACATTCAAAATATGAATGTAAATTTTGAACCCGTTATGGATGTTGAGGAGACGGGCTATTCACGCCGTATTTGTGCGTCAGTAACTTTGTTCCAGGGAAATTTTGAGGGTACATATTTAATGAGATGTTAGAATCTGCGCTAGCAGACAGCAACATAGATGCTGATTTACTGAGAGAACGAGAGGGACTTGACTCAGTGTATGTGAACAAAATTTACAGATATTCCTTACATCATTCCAGGCCTCAAGAATGTTGCTAGGGAGATAGATGCAACTATTTTCAATCTTTAATGCGATTAGGAATATCCGAACGATAAGATTATGGTTCCGCTCTAGAGTTTCGAACTTTGCATATAGGGTTTTGATTTTTAAAGAAAAAGGATTTCCCAGGTTTGCCTCACTGGTTATATAAAAAGACTTTGTATATCCTGGATATTGTTAAAAAAAAAACCTTTATTTCCATTTATTTTGGTGTATGATTGATGGGTGTAATTTGGATTATAGAGTATACAGCTTGGCTTTCCTTTAGATGTCCATCTATCAAAAGATTGCTAGCTCCGCTTGATCATTTTCACTTAATGAAAACCGAGCCTATAACTTTTTAAACTTTTTATATATTTTATAATTCATTTATTGCACTATAAGAAGTTGGTATTACCTACTCTGGCAAAATTGTTTTTTTTTATCTTTTAATACTTCTAAAGTTAGTGTTCTTTAGACTATTTCAGGCTCATTTTTCGAGCACATGTAAGAACCATATTGATCAGCTGTCTGCTTTAGATAGTGCATAGTTTCCATAATTACCACATGAAAAGAAATTTCAGTCACAGTACATAAAAGCAGCATAGAGGTATGCCAACATTCTCTCCATTGTGCATGTTGCCAATGCGAACAACTTCACCTTATACCGGTCCCTCTCTCAGAAGTACATAATAACTGTAGAGCGGAACCTTATTCAAGCCAGTTGCTTGTTTTGTTTTATATGGACTGGCATGTCAATGTCAGTCTCTTATACCTTTATTATAATCGTTTCTGATGCATTAAGTGAGACACTCGAACCTCTACTATTTGGTGTTTAACGACATCTGTGCATTTGTAAAGCTTTCACCAGACAATCCGGGGATTGCAAAAAAACAAAATTTGTTTTTAATAAAACATTATAAACTGTCAACTGCCAACAAAATGGCTCTATTATGATTAAATCTTGCTTAATGTTACTCATAGGTGTATATCATATACCTACTAGTATATAAATATTACATATTCCATTTCGGATTTGATGCGTTCAATGAAACACTTTCTTCATCAGTGCGTAGGTAACTATTGTATTCCCGGTGCTTTATATAATTAAAGACAGTCTGTAATCTGCAAATAATACTTTTATTTTCTATATACTAGTGGTATTGGAGTATTTGTATTGCTATATACACTGTTGGTGACATGTACACTTGTGATAATGAAATGGTTTTACAAAATGGCAAATAAGGTTAACAGATTTGCTCCTGGTTTCTTGAATACATAATATCATAAACAAGTGTTAATTTTTAGGTATACGTGTGCAAGGCATAAATAGTTAAACATATTTTATTTGCTAAATTATGCAAGTCGGGCTACAAGTTCTCACAACTATAGATAAGCCCTTCCCCATGCAAATACAGTGTTACAAATTAATCAAACATGACAAGCGGCAGAAGAAAAAACAAGAAGAAACAAATATTTAAGAAAATAAGATGTACCGATAAATAAAGATAACGGTTCAAAAAAGGAAAAAAATATATATCTAAGGCAAGTAAACAATGGTGTTACCAAACTTCAGGAAGAATAGTATTTAGCCTACATCAACTATCAATTGGTCATTGTATTGTCTGAGAAAAAAAAGCACATAATCCCTTTATATTTAGAATCTAAGCAAGACACATTAGTTAAAATTCCTTGTATTCTTAATGTACTTTTGGAAGAAAAAAAATTAAAGATATTCAAATTTTGCATTTATCAACTATCAATTGATCCTTGTACTGGCTTAAAAAAGAAAGAAATGGATCGCTTTATGTTTAAAATCAAAGGAACAAGCATTAGTTAAAACGTCTTGTATCCTTAATGTAC
This sequence comes from Margaritifera margaritifera, assembly GCA_029931535.1. Taxonomy (NCBI): domain Eukaryota; kingdom Metazoa; phylum Mollusca; class Bivalvia; order Unionida; family Margaritiferidae; genus Margaritifera; species Margaritifera margaritifera. The sequence goes on from JAQPZY010001309.1 coordinate 1,225,166, forward strand.
TTTTGAAAAAAGCTTAAAGATATTCAAATTTTATTCAGTTTCTAGTTCAGGTGAGTCAAATAGAAAAGTATTTGTAGAGATGGCAAGGAACATTTTGTTAAGACTAAGTATTAGATTTTGCTTTTGAATTGTGTATCCAGTGCAAATGAAAATATAATGATTTGCGGTTTCTGCTTCTACCTCACAGGATTGTCTATCAGATTATTGCCATACTGATCTTTTTCAAAGGTCGCTACACTAGTTTCTGATCCCAGTATGAATAATAGAGTATTTGCGATTACCAGAAAGAAAATAAGAAGGAACGCTTTCTTTTGTGGGGTAATATACTTTTTAAATTTTAAGAAATAGCTTTCCGTATTGATATTTTCAGGAAGGGTATTCCATATGAGAATATCAGAGTAAAAAGAAAAGATCGTTTGTTTGGGTTTTTTTTTTTTTTTTTTTTTTTATATATCAAGTCTGGCATTTAATCTAGAGAAGTTTTGTCTATTACGTAAATTGTATCTTGACGTTTCTCCCATCAAAAGAGGAAGTAGTTCGTTTTAAATAACTTGTTGAATCATTATACATAATTCTATGAAAATGCCGAGTTTGTCGGATTTCCTTCTTTCTGAGAGAGGAGGCCAGCCGCATTCTTCATAAAATTGCGTACGTGGGCACTTTTGGTTAGACATGTGACTATCCTAGCAGCCTCTAACTATAATCAAGGCATAAACGAGACTGCCCGCAGAAAAGGAGTGGTAATGAATTTGCCGGTGTAAATCAGATCATGATATATTGGCAGTACATGCATCTTTTTGACATCAAACGGGTGACAATATATAACTATACCTCAAAGAGCCATGGAGTAGCCAAGTGTAAGGAAAACCTCGAGATTAATGAACATCATTAATTTTTATCTTTATCTACTTCACAGAGGTATCTTAACTTGGACTGAGATATGGAACCTCAAGCTTCCCGAATGACAATTCCGGTAGTGGGTACTTACGTCCCCTGTGTGGGCGGTAGAGGACGTATCATCTCTGAAAAGTTCCATGCTGGAACCTGGATCGCCAGATTGGAAGTCCAGAGTCTTAAACCACTAAGAAATGATTCTTGAATTTTGAGTGAATTTCTCCTTTAGATTCTACAACTTGAGTGACGAACGATTCCGATAGGCAATTTCAGGCGGGGCGATGCAGAAATCAACAAGGGTCAAAACCTTAGGGTGTTTTCTTTAACAAAAAGTGTCTCGATAATCTTAAATGAAAAGTTTTTCAGTCAAATGATGCTTATGAATTCCATTAGGATTTCCTGTTGGTCACCGTTGGGGTCCAGGCATGATAACTCACGAGGGGCAAGTCAGTGATCAACGAGGGTCAAACCTTAAGGTTTTTTGCTTTAACAAAAATTGTCTCGATAATTTGAAAGGAAAGGTTTTACAGTCAAATGGTGCTGGTGAATTTCATTAGGATTTCTTGTTGGTCAACGTTGGGGTCCAGTCATGATAATTCATTTATGTCCTTATTGTGCAATACTTGTCAGAATACATCAGATGTGCAAGTCTTAGTAACTTTAATAACTCCTACAGCGTTCATATAAAATGGCGCTTTAAATATGTTAACAAATGGCGTGGATTGTAAATACAACGAAGAAATCACCAATTTATATGAATGGAAATTATTTTAAATTGGTCACAATCGATGACATCATCCAAAGAATCGCAACATTGAACCACTATATAGCATATCTACTTATCATTTTAAGAGGGATCAGTTTTCTACTGGGGTCGTTTTTCTTCATGACGGGGTCGTGATATTATGGTTCATTAGCGAAAGGGTCAGTTTTCTACTGTAGAAAACCGACCCCTTATTCGTAGAAAAGTGACGTCCAATCATTATTCTCCGTAAAAAAAAGTGCCCCCCAGGTAGGTTTTCTAAGGGGGTCAATATTCTACGTTACATACGCATTGAAACCGCTAACCATTACAACCTGGTTATCATTTTTCATCATTATTATGTCCAATAATTCTTGAAAGAAACTTTGATTTTCAAAACTTGATGTCTTTGATGCCACATAAACGGCTGCTATACATACTGGGAATCGAAAGGCCTTTGCATAATTTCATTAATTTATTCAATGTAAACAATTATGTTCAACACAAAATTTAGCAATTATTTTGATTCAGTGGATGAATTATCATTCTTTTATGAAGAAATACAATACGCTTTTAATAAATACGATTAAGCTGTTTTCATCTCAGATGCAAATAAATAAATAAAAATAAAAAAAAATTTATTAATCAATACACTTTCAGTTACCTTTTGAGCTACAATCTACTGTCGGGGAATCAAAGACAAGAAAAACTCTTTTATGAATTTCCATCTGAAAGAAATTACCCCTCCCAGCCTCCTACCCCCCCCCCCCAAAAAATGATTCTTTTCCTGTTGAGCATTGGCAAAATTTTTGTTTCGTAGTAAAATATACTGTATATTATCTTCAAAAATAATATAATATTGAAACAAATAAGTAAATTAAAAAATATCCCTGGCATATTAGAGAATAGAACTATAATACCCCCCCCTCTAATCGAGCTTGCATATATTTATTTCAGCAATTAAATAAAGAAAACAAATTGACGCAAAATCATTTATGTTTGCAAATTCTTCATTCCCCAACATCTACACATGTATTCCCCCCCCTCCCATTCAGACAGCATCGTTGTAATTTCGATTGCACGAAAATAACATATTCTAAATTATTTTCAGAAATCGTAGGCATGCCGTAAATTATTCATTTCATTCACCATATTTCTTTGACCCATTTCAGTTATCAAATTATTAATCTATTATCATAAATTATTCTTACTTACTCTTTGATTAGTACTCATTTTAGTTAAGAAATCATTTAATCAGCATTAAAATCATATATCTATTGATCTTATGTATCATCAGTTATTCTTACTTATTCTTTGCTTAATACACATTTTTTTTTGACATAATGTAAATCACAAAATACGAGAAATTTATAAAGAAAGCTATATTTGAGAAAATTGTTTTTGCCAGATTGATATAATAAAGAATTACGCATCAGTTATTCTCTAGAATTTTATGCCACCAAGATGTTGAATTGAATGTAGTCGGAAAAATTTAATACGGCTAAATTTTTATGACTTACATTACTTAATATCGAATAATTTATGTACATGTTAATGATTTAATTTTTATCATCATCTTTAAATTATATCATTATTAGTTGGGTTCCATAGTTTGCTCGTTTAAACATTGTTAAATGTTGTATTTAGAGAAATGGACAGAAATATAAGCAAATAATACGTATGTATGTATGTATGTATGTATGTATGTATGTATGTATGTATGTACGTACGTACGTACGTACGCACGCACGTACGTACGTATGTGTGTATGTATGTGTTTAGAGTTGTATTTTTAAATCCCACGAATTTAACAAATGAAAAATGGAGAGAAAGAATCATGATGGAAAGCAAGAGATGGAATTACACAAACAAACGAAAATATGTTCATCACTGGACCAACAAGTTGTTCTCCGCCTCCATTTTTTTTTTTTTTTTTTTTTCCCTGACATGACATGGCGGAGAACAACTTGTTGGTCAAGGTTTATCACATAAATTGTTATTTATTCACTAACACATAAACGGGGGTGGGTTGTATATAGCTCAGTTTCGGCCACTCGTAACAAGTAAGAATGTGATTCTTCGTATTATTCTTCCGGCATATTGCAAATGACTCAAAGAGACGATAGATAACTAACTGTAATTATGATACGAGTAGTTAAAACAAATTAAAACAACATAGGAACCTCCCAAGGATGAAACCACCCAGGGCAGAACTTGAAAAGGGTTGGAACCTGTGGCAACCGTCGGAAAGAACCCACTCTGCACCATCGCCACAAAGTGTCGGTTTTGAAAAACACCGAAACTTTTGAAGTTTAGGAAAGACCTTAAACTGGTAACCGGCCAGCTGCTGTGCGTAGTTTAGGTACAACTCGGTTGTAAGAATAGTACCCGCCAAAAATGTATATTTGGAATACTTCGCCAACTTTGATTTGCCTGTTTACATAAGACGATTTGTTGAGTAGGAAGTATATAGCTAGATACATTAATTTGCTTCGCACAGAGTCAATATTTAAACATGGGCTCGAATGTAATTGACAAAGTAAATGACCATTTAGCCCAAAATTATCATGTATGCGTGCTCTCTCTCTCTCTCTCTCTCTCTCTCTCTCTCTCTCTCTCTCTCTCTCTCTCTCTCTCTCAGTGCCAATGACATAAAGTAGGTTTTAACCTCTGAAATGTACATATTTTCGGAGAGTTGGGGACTCTCCCTCTATAGTCCCCTTTTCCTCTTGCCTTTCCCATCCCGTGTTGGATATTTAAACGAATATCTATCATGGTGTGGGAAAGGTCAGAGGAACCTCGGTCTACTTTCTCAGATGTAGGCTCAGTGAGAGAGAAATTCACATACACAGTTCTTATGACAACTGGGAACAACACGGCTAAGTCGGTGATTTTTGCAGGATTTTCGCATTGGAGGTGAGGTGGGGCCGATTGCTGCTCCGGCATGTTCGTAAGGGTGAGGGGAGTTCAGTTTTAAGGTGGCCACATTTTATGTCAGAGCAGCATCTATGAATAAACTTCCTTGCGGTATGTTTCAGCAAAAGTGTGGTGACAAACAGATTGTGATGAATGAAGAAAACAATTACAGTTCTTTATCTTTATATAGGCACAATGGCAGCAATTATATGTTGTGAAAATGGCATACCGGTATGTCATATGCATTTGTTTGGTTTTGTGGGGTTTAACGCCATTTTTCAGCACATGATAGGCTATACATGGCTGCCGGTATATTTGGTGGAGGAAGTCAATTTTTTCCAATGCCTGTCTAAACGACATGGGTTCTTTGATATGCACCAAGAGCTGCCTTAAATTGTGCCACTCCACGTTCACATCATCAAACTTTGCACTCTCCTAAAAGTGGTCAGTCAAGATGTGAACCTTGCTAAAAAAAAATATCTTCACTTAATTTATCATGTAATATATTCCAATTGCAAACTAGTTGTTTATTGTCGGAAAAATATTTCAAATGTAAAAGAAGGAATAATCCAACATTTTATTTGCACATTTTCAAAACGGGTAAAATTGGAAGATACAAATTGCTCCTTTTCTTACTTGGATAGAGAGAAAAAAGAAATTAGAAAATTAATAGGGCAGCACCCGCTTAAGTTGAAGTCTACTGATCAAACTATTTTACTATGTAAATATAAGAGCAACTTGTGGTTAAAATGCAGTTTTCATTCCATGTCACATTTTCCAGGAAATAATAAGAACGACAACAATCACAACTACAACTTCTGTTACTACTATGAAAACAAAAATATTGTATATATTATATTCTAGTAGTGTGCAAGGAATTGCCCCCCCCCCCCCCCATCTTCCCTGCCTCACTTGTTGATAATTAAGTAGATCTAGCAAATTCCACCGAAGGATATGAAGTATTCAATTCAGTGTTGAACACTGTCCTTTGTTTCTTAAGCTCTTTCTTTGGGGGAAATCATGCTATCTGCATTTGAATCACCATTAGTGACACCAATCTCTGATATTTGTAGCCAGGCCAACATGGGACTAATACAGTGAATAAATATTTACATATGTATTATTTACATATATATTTTTTGATAATTATTGACATGTGGTCTTAAGGCACCAACAAAGATTAAAAGAAAACAAACATTTAAATAAATATAATGCAATTTCCTTAAAATATCCCATATTTTATTTTATCTTAATTGTTTTACACATATTGGAATATTACGTTTTAAGCCAAGCTCAAATTTTCCAAGGGCAAGTTCAATTTTCCAGTCGGGAAAGCTGACTTTTGTAAAAAATTTAAATCCCTGTAGTGTATCGGGATACAGATTCAAGCTATTGATACAGGATGATAGTAGAATGAAACATGAACTAAAAGATATGAGCCGTCCAAAAGTAAACATTTTCTTGTTGACTTTCTATCCCACTGACTGAAGTAAACAACAAGGCCCAATTCAGTAAATTAATCCCTTTATGGATTTCTTCTAGGAGTTATTTTTTACTGGGTTTTTATTGTTGACTCTTGTTGAAATCCCTTTGCCAGTTCAAAATAATGTGTTGTGGTGAATTTTGTGCGTTTGACCTGGTTAACATTTGAACTAATTTCAAGCTTTGTACAAAAGTCCATATCAGAAAACTGAAAGTTATTATTGGGTGATACATTTTTCTCAGAGCTTCTCTCAGTTTCAACATTGTTCTTGCCAGCATAATGTACCAGCAGATCAGGGTCTATGTTGTTCGTTCTACTGACAAGTCCTTACAAACTGCATATACCCCGATCTGCTGGCGCATTATGCGATGGGAGATCTGGGTCTAAGCAGTTTGCAGTTGGTATCGGCTTATACGCAAGTATATTTGGTAGTATGCTATCTATCTACCCAAAAATGTATATCATATTCTGCTTAAATAAACACCCCCACCGCCACTCCAATTTAAATATAAGCAAGTTCATACCTTTAACTTGGATATATCCAGTAAAGGAATTCTATTAAGAAAGCACAGTCTGCATCCTGTGAGATGTAAAAATTTTACACACAGTATCTCCTAGGATAAATGAATTCAGCACAAAACAAAACATGACCATGCAAGTGTCATACGAACTTAGCCATTGGAGTTAAACTCAATATATGTGGATATTTTTGCTGCAAAATGACTTCAGCACATGTTGTGTTTAGTTTCCAGACTTTGAGTGATGTTTTTATTTTTGTCTTCAGCAGACCATATCAACAACTAATAACTGTAAAGTACATGTACCTAAGAGTGATGTCTTTATTTTTGTGTCTTAAGCGGACGATATCAACAACTGATAACCATAAAGTACATATACCTAAAAGTACACTCAGACAGAACAACTGATAACCATACATATACCTAAAAGTACACTCAGACAGAACAAGATACATTGGGGTCTTAAATAGAGGCACCCTCCTCATTTATTGTCATTCACCAAGTGCGGCTATTTGCAGAATACAGTAATAAACATGTTTTAAAATTATTTTAGTGTATTTAATCAATGTTTAGTGAATATTTTTAAAAGAAGGCACAAATAAAAAGAAAAACTCATAGTTTTTCTTTGTTCTGGGAAATTTGTAGCATATTTTACAATGGATTTTTGTATTGATACAAAAGATGTTTGTTATGCAAACATGGGGTAACTTGCATATTTTTCAGTTTATTTATGTACGTGATACTAATGATACATATTGTAGAGAGGGCAATTATTCTGATCTGTATCACGATACAAAATAGCTGATGATATCCAGCTCTACAGGTTGTATCCATTTCTTTCTTTTCTTTTCATTCTTGTTTTACTTTTCTTGTTTTGGGGGGTTTCTTTCTTTTCTTTTCTTTCTTCACTAGTCTGATGGACTAGCTACAAGCCAAATTTCACTTGTCCCCCAAACATTTTTAACCCTCTCAGGCCACCGGACTAGCATAAATGTTGAGCCCTGGACCATAATACACTGATTCCCTCAAAATCACTATGACAATTTCAATAAACACATAAAAACAGAGCTAGGAGAAAATGGGCAGTCACTGTTGCACATTGTAGGAGTTAAATTAATCTCCAAACGAGCTAGCACAAATGTGCTTCTGCGCTAGAATCACCCCCTTGTACAAACGACATAAAAATATGCATTCTTGACACCACTGTAAATAATGAGAAAACATGGAGATAAAGTATGCCGGTCTCTTCAGTCAAACATGTACCTCCTTGCCAATCATATGAAGCTGTGTAGTGCTACCTTAATATTAATATAGGTTACAGGTTTTGTTAAGCTATGGCAAATCACCTGTTCAGTTGTCATGCACTCATTTTAAAGTGGGTTTCATTAAATTTAGCAGGGATTCATGCAATCTCACATCCTGGAGAAAACACTGTAAGTAGCTTGTGATTCAGTACATGCAGATTATGTCAATGCAGATTATGTCAATGCAGATTATGTCAATGCAGATTATGTACATGCAGATTATGTCAATGCAGATTATGTACATGCAGATTATGTCAAAATTTTCTTTCTACAGCTATTACAAAAGGTACAAAACATACTTAACATTTAAAGGTAAATAACATCTTTTACAAATAACATCTTTTACATCATGATGCTTTGTGATTTATAAAAGTATTACACATTGAGCAAGCCCAGGAGACATTCTCCCACCCCAAATTGCCAGTCTCCACCTAAATTTATCATCCCAATATCTTGATTATTATAGGGAGACAGAGGTACATAAAATATTTCCCTGACAGCTCACCCAAGGTGCAATACTGCACACAGAAGATTGTTTAGCATTGTAGGGAACAAATCTCTTTTATATGCCCATTGTATTATGTTATGATGTCCGCCCATCTATCTGTTACCAATTTTGTTTCTGCACAATAACTTTAGTTCTCCACCATCTACAATTATCAGACTTTGTGGATGGCTTGTGCTTGGGGCAAGGAAGAAGTCTAGCAATGTCAGGGTCAGAATGTCAAAGGTCATGGTCAATGTGACTGAAAGCAGAATAATAGTTTCTGCACAATAACTTTAGTTGTACAAGACATACCTGGACCCAACTTTATGGCTAGCTTGCATACTTGGGGTAAGAAAAAAGCCCATTAAACTTGGATGAAAAGGTCATGGTCATGGTCACTTTGAAAGAAGAAAATGGTTTCTGAACAAAAACATTAGTTCTATGTGACAGACCTGGACCAAGCTTTATAGCTGGCTTTTTGCACTTGAGGTAAGAAAATTTTGAGGCAGAAGGTCAAAGGTTTAAGTCAATGTGACTGAAAGAACAAACAATGGTTTGTGTGCAATAACACGAGTTCTACATCTCAGACCAGGACCAAATTTTTTGAATGGCTTACACTTGGGGTAAGGAGAAAGCCTGTCAGGTTGGGGTTCAAAAGGTCAGAGGTCAAGGTCACTGTGACTGAGAAAAGAAATTGGTTTTTGCAAACAATTTCAGTTCCTGACCATGTACTTTCACCAAAGTTTATTGATGACTTTACACATTTGTAAGAAAAAGGCCTAATAATTTTGGGGTCAGAAGGTCAAAGATCAAGGTCACTGACTGAAAAAGGATTTTTATTTACATTATAAACTTAGATCTATGTCATATACTTTGACTAAATTTTGTGGAGGGCTTGCACTTAAGGTATTGAAGAGACTTATATTTTTTGGGTATCAAAGGTCAAGATCATTGTGGCACAGAAGAAATATGGATTTTGCAGAATAATTTTTTTCTAGAGTAGGCTCCTTGATCAAACTTTGAGGATGACTTGCACTGAGAGTAATAAAAAACCCTATAGAGTCTGGGGTCTAAAGGTCAGATGTCACAGTCATGGAAAGTCTAATAAGAAAATAATGGTTCTGCACAATACATTTAGTTCAAGACCACATATCTTGACCAAAGGTCCAGGTCATTGAAACCTGTTGGTCAATAATCTTTAGAGTCAACCATGCCCCACTAGTTGCTTGATAGAGGACTATTAAACACAGGACAGGCATATAATGTGCCATTCATGGTACTCTTGTTTTATTTTTGTATGTTGCTGCATTTTGCCTTGATCAAATTAAAAATTACAATACCAAAAAATTTCCCCAGCACATGTTACTGTTCACTCGTTGAAAAATACACAAGATGTACTGTTATTTATTCATGTAACTCTAGCAGACACCTAGATTTAGGAATGATTATTTTAACAAACAGACTGCAGAACTCACACGCTATTTTGCATCTTTACATATTTGTAATTCTATGCAGGCATGAAATTGTCAAATGATATATCAATTGTTCGAATGATACTGCAGTAAACTCCATAAATATAAATGATATTTAAAAATATTAAAGTATAAAAATAATGATTAAAATGTTTGAAGTAGGTTTTAACAAAACTTTCACTGAATTAACTCGTTTTCTGCACAGTAGGGTCAAAAGAAGCAAAAATATAAGAATTTTTTATTTTTTTAAATATTAGCAAAATTAATGCTTTTTTCATTAAATAATTGTTCTGCAATGATTCTGAAGCACTTTGAAGATTATTTTTTGCGCTGTTTATATATCCAAATGTAAGCTTTAAAATAGTTCTTGTCCCTCTTTAATGGAACCGTGAGGTATATGTTGCACTTGAGTGATTGAATAAATTGATAGCTGAACAAATCAATGAGTGAATAATGATGGAAATATATCTGTAACGTCTGACTCTGTGAGTAAAATCACACAATTTTGTCAAAGGGCGAATCTAATTTATCACTTTAAAGAACGAAACCAAAAATGTATCTTGACCATACTCCAAAATATTTGTGGAAAATTGATTAACTGCTTGTACAGTATGTAAATCTGTGTCAAAACCTGATGATGTAGGTGCACATTGTGACAAGTAATGGATTTAATACCAAGTAACACTCTAGTTGCACATTGTGACAAGTAAGGGATTTAATAACAAATTACAGTATAGGTGCACATTGTGACAATCAAGGGATTTAATAACAAGTTACAGTGTAGGTGTATATTGTGACAAGCAAGGGATTTAATAACAAATCACAGTGTAGGTGCACATTGTGACAAGAAAGGGATTTAATAAGTTACAGCATAGGTGCACATTGTGACTAGCAAGGAATTTAATAACATTATAGTATAGGTGCACATTGTTACAAGCAAGGGATTTAATAACAAGTTTCAGTGTATATGGTACACATTGTGACTAGCAAGGAATTTAATAACAAGTTACAGTGTAGGTGCACATTGTGACTAACAGGATTTAATAACAAGTTACAGTGTAGGTACACATTGTGTCTAACAAGGGATTTAATAAGTTACAGATTTGGTGCACATTGTGACTAGTAAGGGATTTAATAACAAGTTACAGTGTAGGTGGTGCACATTGTGACTAGCAAGCAGTTTAATAACAAGTTACAGTGTTGGTGCACATTGTGTCTACCAAGGGATTTAATAAAAAATTACTATGTTGGTGGTGCACATTGTCAATTGCAAGAGATTTAATACCAAATTATAGTGTAATAAAAAATTATAGTGTAGGTGCACATTTTGAATTGCAAGGGATTTAATAACAAGTTACACTGTGGGTGCACATTTTGACTGGTAAGGGATTTAATAAGTTACATTGTAGGTGGTGCACATTGTGACTAGCAAGGGATTAGGAACACATTGTGACTAGCAAGCAATTAAATACATTACAGCATTGGTGCACATTGTAAATAACAAAGGATTTAATAACAAGTTATTGTTTAGGTACACATTGTGAGTAGCAAGGGATTTAATAACAAATTATAGTGTAGGTGTACATTGTGACAAGCAAGGGATTTAATAACAAGTTACAGTGTATATGGTACACATTGTGACTAGCAAGGCATTTGATAACACATCACAGTGTTACTGGTGTACATTGTGACTAGCAAGGGATTTAATAACAAGCTATACTGTAGGTGCACATTGGACTTTCAAAATTTGGGTGTAGAAATATTAATTAACTTTGCATCCTTTAGTTTATTATTTAGGTGCACAGGCCAAAGCAAGGAGAAGGGTGCATAACATATAAAACTCGTTACAATTTTTGATGCATAATTTGGTATTTAAAAAAAAGGCAATACCTCAATAATTATTACATCATTGTTTTCATCTTATTTATATAGCTTTTACACTAGTTTTTGCCTTTATTTCCACAGGGCCTGGAAATCTATAAAGATTGTCAGAGAAATGCCTTTCAGACGGGGATGTATACCTTTGTAGCTAGTGAGTACAAGTAGTATTACAGTAACTGTGTGTAACGTACATCCAAGTGCAAATAGTATTGACCTAGATCCACTATCTCATAATATACATGTAGATCAGAGTCTATGTTGTATGTTGTTCTTATGATTTCAGGCAAACCTAATAAGCTTGCAAGTTATGGGATTTGATTTCAGTTCTTGGTCTACACTCTAGTTGGATATGCTTTTTTTCACAGATAGTTTCATAACTACAAGCCCTGTGACAAAAACATTCTGAACACAAATTTTGCACTCAGACAAATTTTAAAAAATGCAAATAGAAATTTGAATTGCATTAAACCAGGTTGGGTTAGAAGTATGAAAATTTCAGGAATATAACATCATTGGTATGTTTACACACACTTATGAAATTTCAGTGATAATGAAAGACTTCAAGTATTTTAAAGTTTCATGTTTTGATTAGAGTTCAGTTTTTTGCACAGAAATTGAAATTAGCTTGAAATGAATTTGCCTGTGTTTCCGTGAAACAATTTACCAGGTCTCAGTCCAAGCAACAAATGTTCAACTTGTATTTTATTTACCTCCCCCTCTCCATTCTTTTGTGTAACTATTAACTACTGTACTTACTCACAAATGATCCACACCCAAATTTGAATTTGTACAGCTATTTAATATGAAGTGCTTCAAGGATGATCGTGCAAAATATTTTTGAGTATTTTTACTTTGTGAAAAAGCAATCCTAACTTAGAAATGTATAGGTTGGTGCGCATTTGCATGTGTTATTTTAGTTGAAAACAGTGTTCCCACATTCCCTAAGAGTGTGCATTTGCATGTGTTATTTTAGTTGAAAACAGTGTTTCCACATTCCCTAAGAGTGTGCATTTGCATGTGTTATTTTAGTTGAAAACAGTGTTCCCACATTCCCTAAGAGTGTGCATTTGCATGTGTTATTTTAGTTGAAAACAGTGTTCCCACATTCCCTAAGAGTGTGCATTTGCATGTGTTATTTTAGTTGAAAACAGTGTTCCCACATTCCCTAAGTTGCTGATTGCTGAACAACTAGCAACTTTAAAAACTTCCTGGTACTCCAGAACATTTACTGGACCTCCATATTTGCTTTTCGTAAGCTTGTAACATTTTCAGCTGGTCACAAGGACTAGCTACTGAAATTATTTGAAGCAGAAAATATTCAGCGGCAGACCAGTGGGCAGGTGCTAATTTCAATTGCTGGTTGAACATATATCCGCAAGGATCATTACATAGACAAGTATGAAAAAAGGACCCTGTTACTAATTGTCCATAAAATAGCAGCTGAATGAATAATTACAAATTCATCAACACTTCATTTCAAGCTATCCTTTAAGTCGGGCATGTGCAACCTATGGCCCGTGGGCTGCATCCAGCCTGCGACCTGGTTTTATCTGCTTATTTACAAAGGGTGTGGCTTTAAAAACCGCTTGTCCGGCCCACACCCTGGAGGAAGTTGCACATGCTTGCTGTAAGTGTTGATTTTACAAAAGCAGATATCCATAAATTTGTATGAAGAGCAGGTGTTGTACACAATATGACTGACAAAGGAAACAGCTCTCAATTATATTACATAGTGTACAAATTGTCTGTTAAGTAACTTCTGCTTTCTACACTGATTTTCTCAAAGTAACTCATCTTATGTGTCAATTCTCAATTGCAGGTTTTTACCAATTTTATTCTCATAAATTCCTCAGTGTTATTAAAATCAAAATCTCCAACATAATAGAGATCTGACAGGCATGGATGCAAGTTTATGGAATTACATGCCTACTTATTTTTAGTACCCTTCACATCCTTGCCACCCTGGTTAAATAAAGGATATTATTATTATTATTGTTATTATTATAGATAAAGCACTGCAATTTTTGTTTTAGGGCAAGTTATCATTATCAATGATATGTTCTATATGATATTTTTCTCTTTCAGCAGGATGAAAGCTGTGATTTGATTGGTGAATTGAAAGGTCAACAGAACGTGACCTTGTATTAGTGCCTGTCAGATCTACTTATCTTGATTTCAATCAGATTTATACATTCCTGTAAATATTTTGCTATCCTCCTTCTGTCCACCCAGCCATCTGTTTGGACAATCATGCCTTCACTTTCTTGCCAACTGAGGAAATTACATCAAACTTTGTAGTATACTTGCTGAAGTAATAGCAAAATGCAAAGAAGTGGATACATTTGGTCTTGCCTGTAAAGGACTGTGGTTCAGATTGTTAAAGGAAGGGGTTTAGAACTAAAACATGTTTCAAATTTTTTTTTCTCCTTAATTTAATGTTTGTCATAAAAAGATGTTAGTTAAATTGTAAATATACAAAATTCACATGGAGATCATTGGTATTCATGTTTGTTACAATTTTCCAAAGTTTTCTTAGCTTTACCGGACTAGATATTTTCAGTGTCCCAATATTTTTTGAGTCAGCTGGTTGAAGATTTAGGGTTAAAGGGATGACATATATTTCAAGGATTAGACATATATTTTCAGATTCTTTGTCATGTAATTTATTTAGCTTTGGTACTTTTTCCATTTCTACCTCTTTACTAAATTTATGTAATCTTTTCAGCTGGGGTCTCTACCTATTTAATACAAGACCTCATCAAGACCAAGCTGCCATATAAGGGATTTGGTCATCTCCTTGCTGCCCCCTTACTGATGGGTTCCTTGTTTTCATACCTCATTACTCGAAAGAGGACAAAGACTTGTGGAGCCATGTGGATGGCAATGGAGAACAAGCATACCACCATAACACCTATATTAGGTAAAGGGTGGTCATGAAATTTTCAGAATCAATCTGTATTTGTTGCAGTCTGGTACTTTGACCTTTATTGTACTTGTACATTTTACACTGAGATGAGATATTAGGATACAGGCCATATAACTGGACTGGGTTTTGTCATTCACATGTATGTCTTGCACACTGAATTAGAAAACAACACTTTAAATACTGTGTTCTCCTGGTACATATATATACTCTGTTCACAGTCTTCATTGAAACTTGCCAACAATTACATACACAAATGTCAAAAATGTCCATCTAAACGGGTACAAATGTATGTGTGCTACCCGGGTTGTGACATAGGTTGCTGGCCTTGTAGCATGCAATTCAAAATGTCTACAGCAGAGACAAGCCAAAAAATGTGTATCTTTCTTGTTAACAATTGGATATTCTGTATCTACATGCAAGTGCAGGTATATTAGGAACTGTTTCCTCAATGTCACCATCCTACATCTAGAGCATTTGGATCACTTCAGGCCTTATCCACATGCAAATACAGGTATATTAGGAACTATTTCCTCAATGTCACCATCCTAAATCAGGGGCATTTGGATCACTTCAGGCCTTATCCACATGCAAATACAGGTATATTATGAACTATTTCCAGTCTCAGCTTCCTACATCCATACTTGCCATATTCCCAGACAGTGTTGGGAGGTTTTTGAGACTCAAAAAGTGTGTTTTGAGGTCCCAAGGGGGGTCAGTGCACGTGACCCTCCAAAAGTGACGGCATCCAAATGAGAATAAATTATCTTTTCAAATCAGCCTATAGCAAATGACTGGAAATTCAAATCTGAATAAAAGAAAATATTTTCTCTGAAGCATTTAATATACTTAAAAAAAACAAAAAAAAGGTAAACTTAGAATTGTCAACATGGTCACAACCTCACAGATATTAAATACAAAAATACACCAAGTTACTGTCTTTAAAATCCATTGGACAGTGAAATGTAGTTTTAATTACATGTAGTCTGTGCTGCTTTCTATAGTTGGTCTGACAGTAATGTTAGTGTCATTTGTGTTCACAAATATGCCTACACTTTTCCTTCGCGAATGTGCACCCACATCTATCATGTTGGCGCAAGCAATGTCCAAAGTCGCTAAAAGTGATAAAACCTGTAAGATGACAATGAATATCCATTTCAAAACAATGAATCTGGCAATGAAAACATTTAAGGTTTGTGGTAGTCGGTCCACAAGGGCTCGTATTGTTGCTTACAGTTTACCTATCATTCACACATGTACTATATAAATACTATAGTTTTATAGAGTACATGTATGACTGATAGATAAGTTGCAAACAACAATACGAACCCCTGTAGTCGGCCGAGTTGCTAAAGTCTTTGATCGCCGCTATTGTAATGTATTTTCGAGGTTAAAGTCACGCCTACTGCAGTGAAGATTTAATTTATTCTCAGGCTGAATTAATGAAAAAAGGTACCAATTTATGCAAATACACAATTTGTCATTTGATGAATGATTTTATACTTTTATATTATTAAAATTAAAAGGTGCAGTTCATTTCAGATTAACCAGATATTCAAACATGTTGATGTTTTCATGAGTTAGCTTGATACTTGATCACATGATAAAACGTTTATTGCAATCATGTACATTTCCAAAGAAAATACGAGAAAGTTAAGGGGGCAAAACTGTCAGAGCAAATAAGATTATCTCATTTTTTAGCACTTCTAATGGATTATGTACTAACATAATATTTATTTGTCCGTTTAAAATGATGTGTCCCCCAATTCTGGAGGGTGAGGGATACAGTGTCCCCTGATAATTGGATCCTAGGTGCAACACTGCATTAGAGATTGAATGCTGCTTTTGTTCAACCTACCAAAATAATCATGTTTTGAATTTTATATATGGAGTAAAAATCCGACTTCAAAGAAACGCTGCCGCTGATCACAAACTTTAATAAAGATGGCTTCTACATTCTCATTCAATGCAGTCAGTGATGTGTATGTAATAACATTTATTTTTCAACACACATCTGTTTGATGTATTTAACTTCAGACAAATTGGGTTGTTCCACTAAGTTTACTTTACATATGCAAATTAGCCTAATTGGCTCTCCCTCAGCAGTGCTCAAAGGATTTGACACAACACATCACCCTAGCTATTGTGAGCCAATTCAGTAATCTCTGAAAGGTGTCTGTTCATCACTGACCGCCTCACCTTTTAATTGTCTCCAACACATCTGTATAAACTGCTCCAAGGATAGTTTTACATGAGCTCTGAGCAAGACTATTTACAGTTATATATTCCACAGATTACGGGCATATATCATTGTGATCAAGAAATGTACTTTTTTGTGGGAAATTTTTTTTCCACAAAGATTGCTGAAAATCGTGTTTTTTCTAAACACGACCATGTTGGGGGATGGGGGGGTTGGGAGTCCAAAATTGTGTTTTTCACGTGACGCATCATGTTATGGTATGTATGTACATCAAGGGCATTTGGATCACTTCAGGCCTTATCCACATGCAACTGCAGGTATATTAGGAACTGTTTCCTCAATGTCACTATCCTAAATCAGGGGCATTTGGATCACTTCAGGCCTTATCCACATGCAAATATAGGTATATTAGGAACTATTTCCTCAATGTCACCATCCTAAATCAGGGGCATTTGGATCACTTCAGGCCTTATCCACATGCAAATACAGGTATATTAGGAACTATTTCCTCAATGTCACCATCCTAAATCAGGGGCATTTGGATCACTTCAGGCCTTATCCACATGCAAATATAGGTATATTAGGAACTATTTCCTCAATGTCACCATCCTAAATCAGGGGCATTTGGATCACTTCAGGCCTTATCCACATGCAAATACAGGTATATTAGGAACTATTTCCTCAATGTCACCATCCTAAATCAGGGGCATTTGGATCACTTCAGGCCTTATCCACATGCAAATACAGGTATATTAGGAACTATTTCCTCAATGTCACCATCCTAAATCAGGGGCATTTGGATCACTTCAGGCCTTATCCACATGCAAATATAGGTATATTAGGAACTATTTTCTCAATGTCACCATCCTACATCAGGGGCATTTGGATCACTTCAGGCCTTATCCACATGCAAATACAGGTATATTATGAACTTTTTCGTCAATGTCACCATCCTACATCAGGGGCATTTGGATCACTTCAGGCCTTATCCACATGCAAATACAGGTATATTATGAACTGTTTCCTCAATGTCACCATCCTAAATCAGGGGCATTTGTATCACTTCAGGTCTTATCCACATGCAAATACAGGTATATTAGGAAAAATGTCCGCAATCTCACCATCCTACACAGCATGTGAAACTTGCCAGAAAATTCTAGAAGCTCATAGGACCAGTAACCTGAAAATGCTACTGTTCCTTTCCATAACTATCTGGTTCTACATTTTATCATACGTGTACAAGAAGACAAAATGTAGTCAATGACTCAATGGTAAATGCAGGTAGGCATAAATACTGGCCCTTAGTAAGGTTTTCTATGTACTAAAAAATGGAAAAATAATGAAAAACCCAAAATAAGATATTTATATCATATATTTATTTATATCATATATCAGATTTATTAAATTTTATTAAATTCAGCATAACATGGCCACTGTTTATTGACCAGGACAATGCTGCTAATTATCCAGCTGATCCAGATCCATACATAACTCATCTTAAGGTTGGGCATCAGAATTTGATGCTGCCATTGATAACCAGTCTGATTCATAGTCAGAATGAGAACGAGGATCCTCATCAGTGACAGCATGAGAACTAGGCCCAGCTTCCACAGGTGAAGGCTATGGTATTAAAGGTACAGCTGTCCATGAAATTAGATCTGTAGATTGATGAGTTCCATCGGTGGATTGATGAGTTCCATCGGTGGATTGATGAGTTCCATCTGTAGATTGATGAGTTCCATCTGTAGATTGATGAGTTCCATCTGTAGATTGATGAGTTCTATCTGTGGATTGATGAGTTCCATCTGTAGATTGATGAGTTCCATCTGTAGATTGATGAGTTCCATCGGTGGATTGATGAGTTCCATCTGTAGATTGATGAGTTCCATCTGTAGATTGATGAGTTATATCGGTGGATTGATGAGTTCCATCTGTAAATTGATGAGTTCTATCGGTGGATTGATGAGTTCCATCGGTGGATTGATGAGTTCCATCTGTAGATTGATGAGTTCCATCTGTAGATTGATGAGTTCCATCGGTGGATTGATGAGTTCCATCTGTAGATTGATGAGTTCCATCGGTGGATTGATGAGTTCCATCTGTAGATTGATGAGTTCCATCTGTAGATTGATGAGTTCCATCAGTGGATTGATGAGTTCCATCTGTAGATTGATGAGTTCCATCTGTAGATTGATGAGTTCCATCGGTGGATTGATGAGTTCCATCAGTAGATTGACGAGTTCCATCTGTAGATTGATGAGTTCCATCTGTAGATTGATGAGTTCCATCGGTGGATTGATGAGTTCCATCTGTAGATTGATGAGTTCCATCGGTGGATTGATGAGTTCCATCTGTAAATTGATGAGTTCCATCTGTAGATTGATGAGTTCCATCTGTAGATTGATGAGTTCCATCTGTAGATTGATGAGCTCCATCTGTAGATTGATGAGTTCCATCGGTGGATTGATGAGTTCCATCTGTAGATTGATGAGTTCCATTGGTGGATTGATGAGTTCCATCTGTTGAGTTCCATCTGTAGATTGATGAGTTCCATCTGTAGATTGATGAGTTCCATCTGTAGATTGATGAGTTCCATCTGTAGATTGATGAGTTCCATCGGTGGATTGATGGAACTAGATCAAATACCTTAACATTTTGACCTTGGGAATTGGAAGTAGCATGTGTTAGCAAAAGGGGCACTTTGTTGAAGGAAGGGGCACATTTTTAAGCAAGGACTATTTTTGCAATGATAAGATCATGTAAATAATACAGTTTAGAATTGAATCTTTTTGGAAGTAGAGACACATTCATGAGTTTATCTTACATTCAGTGAACAGAAAAAAAATGGAATAAATAGAAAAAATGCAGATTTAAGATGTTTTAGTGATCTGGAGAACAGGGTTGGCTAGAAGGGCACTGAAGTGGGAGTATGGAGGGGAACCCTGCCTGTTTATATTTAGTATAATTATCATCAAATATTGATAATAGATTTCTATAACTCTCAGAAATACTAGGTGCAAATATTTCCTCAAACATAAGATCTCAAACCCAAAGGTGATGCCTGAGGGATTGTATTCCTTTCAGTGTTTTTGGTGAATGTTTGTGTTTTTGGTGAATGTTTGAACTGTGCAGAATTAATGTATAACCTGTGAAAACAAGTTTTCCTAAAACAAATAACTATGCTTGATTTGTGTTCAATGCCAATATTTGAAAACTGTTCACAACAAAACTAGAAATATGTCCAGTACAATACAAATGCCTGTGACAATATGGTGCAATGGAAGAAACTTAGGGTCAATAAGGATGAAGTTCAGAGTCAAACTGGGATTATAACCCAGTTCTATTTAATATTACAGGTAAACCTTATACCAAATTTGGTTTCAATACATGATGTCCTGTAAAAGTGATTGAGGGAAAACAAGATTCTAGAACTCTGTCAAATTTTCATGAAAGAGATGTAAATCAAATTGACTTAGGTCTTCTTAATTGTAGAGCCTCATACAGAATTTGGTTGCAGTCCATTAAGTCCTTTAAAAGTCATTATGCAGAGACAAAATTTATCACATATGGATGTATGCTAGGGATGGATGTGGCAATAATATGGTAGGGGCAAATTGTTTTTTTTTTACACATTATACCAGCTGGAATTGGTCTCATTATATGAAAGTTAATGGTTCTGCAATAATTTCATGATATCATGATGCAAGAACATGTACTTGACTACTGTTTGCTTGTCTGCTTTAGCATAGGCTGAACATAAGGACCATTCATACCTACTGCTTTGGCATTGGTATCATCAACATTGGTTAAGATTATTGTTAATATTTGTTCTGTTTTGTCACAGGTTCCTAACCCTTTCCAAATGCTGGGAGGGATATATCTAACACACTTGGACAGTAGAATGAGGAGGCTGTTATCTTTCGTATTCATGCACCCCTACCTTCCCTCTGACCCTCATGTAAGGTCCAGGTGATTTGAAATTGAAAATGAATCTTTATCAGGTAGGGAAGCAAGTAAGACATAATGTTTTGGGAATTTCTTGTTTCTTTTCAGAAAAATCAAAGGAAGGTGCTGTTCAGAGATGATGACTTCTTACAGATTCTCATAATATGAAGTGGACAGTGTCTTATTCGCCTTTGAATGGAGATTTTTGTGAGACATAAGTTTATGTTATCTTTGTGTGATTTATTCATTGACTACTCTTTCAGAACTTTATTTTGGTCCAACCAAGAGATTTTAGCTGAGCCATTCCTGAATTATAGAATCCTTGGTTAATAATTCTTATTTAATTGGACATATTAGAGCTTTGCTAAATATCTCTTTATTTTGCAGTCTTAAGACCTTTTCATAACCAGAAAAAGGAAGTTACAGTTTAAGATGAGTCTAGCTGACTAATACATTGTACATGAGAAAATTGTGTTTGATCAGAAAAAGGAAATTAGTCTAAGCTAAGATTAGATGACTGATGCATTGTACATGAGAAAATTGTGTTTGACCAGAAAAAGGAAGTTAAAGTATAAATTTGGTCTTGTAATCGAATACATTGTACATTGGAAAATTTGGGATTTTTTTCTCATTACTTTTCATTTAATAACTTAAGCAAATATGTTTTATTGATATATACTTACTGTTAATTATACATATAACATTTAATTCTTATTTCAATGAATATTATTATATGACCAAACATTTAATTCTTCTTATTTCAAGGAATATTATTATATGGCCAAACATTTAGTTCTTATTTCAAGGAATATTATTATATGGCCAACATTTAATTCTTATTTCAAGGAATATTATTATATAGCCAACATTTAATTCTTATTTCAAGGAATATTATTATATGGCCAACATTTAATTCTTATTTCAAGGAATATTATTCTATGGCAAACATTTAATTCTTATTCAAGGAATATTATTCTATGGCAAACATTTAATTCTTATTTCAAGGAATATTATTATATGGCCAAACATTGAATTCTTATTTCAAGGAATATTATTATATGGCCAAACATGAACATGTTACATGCTGCATATACTTACATATAAGTCCAACTGCAAACAACATAGACCCAGGGATCGCGCTGGGCTTCGCCAATGTCGCAAATTGCAATTTATTTCCTGATTGGCAAAAAAAGATACCATCTGGCGATTTTTTGGGCGACAACATTTTTGGCTGTTAAAACTTGTATATACAATCTTGGCTTTGGAGTGGAGGAATTCAAAGGCACCATGAAAGAAAGCCGCAAACTTGGGTATACAATGTACTGGAATCTCTCTATTGTTACATAAACAAATCCTTTGTTCATATTGACCGCTTATGCTGACATCTGGCCCGAGTACTGTATGCAGTGATACACTCCAATAGTCATGCTACCGGACTAGCTACAATTGACCAAATGATGGCTAATCCTTTTTTTTGTGTTTGGAAAATGTACCAGAAAAAAAAGTTTTGCTGAAACTTCAAAGAAAACTGATTACCTTTGAAGCACCAATCGTTCTGTATAAATACAAAGCAAATGAAAAATAAAATTCAGTCTCAATCAGACCTATATACTATCATTGGTAAACGTAAGTTAGACTTTTTGTGTTCATCATCTCATCCTAAGAGTAAGTTAACAAAATTAACAGCATTTGGATTTAGTGCAAGTGCATCAGACAACCCAGTAACTGAAACAGATGTTATACCTGACAGTCCAACATCATCTACTTGTAGTGCAGCTGGTAGTAATGCTTTAAGTACAACACCACATCATGAAGAACAGGCCCTGAAATCCCAAAAATTTCTTGACAGTTGGAAATTTGGGCATCCGTGGCTGAGATATGATACAAAATTATAACTGATGTTCAGTGATACGTGTATCAAGGTGCAAATCGTCAATTCATTTACTACTGGTTGTGATATTTTGAAGAAGAAATGTGTCACCAAACATGAATTCAGGTGGGGTAAGTTAATAGAGTTACATCTGTTAATTTTGCTCATTTATATTTTACTTTTCCCATCGATCCTGATGATGTTTCTTTAATAAAAAAAAATGTGAATATTTCCACAATTTACCTTCGGATGTCTTGATTTTGTTTTCAAAATTATTATGTGCATAATATTTGCGCCGAGATCTAGATTCTAAATTACCTTATAGGGATGTTATGATATCCCGACTGAAAATTTCAGAAGTTTTCTCAACAATGTCTAGGCATCTTCCCTAAATTACAATTACGTACTGGTCGAAACATTTGTTACATTTTGAATTGCTACTATTACAGGAATAATTGCAACAATGGGGCTGGATTTTGTGTGTGTGTGACGGGGGGGGGGGGGGGGGTGCATTTCATACTTTTTGGACAATCTTCAAGAATTTACATTCAAACAGTTAGGTCCATCCCGATTGAATATTTCCAAGGTTACTGTTTATTCTCATACATAAATTGATTTTATCCAAATGTATTCATGTACAAGGCTTTCTTGCCCTATAAGAGGTCAACTATTTTCAGTAAATCATATACACATCTGAGCATACTCTTGATTTTCAGGGTGCAGATTATAAATATTATAAAGAAAACTAGTCTTGAACGGTAGTCTTTAGAAACTTTAGAAAACTATATTGAAATATGTACATAATAAGGATTTGAGGCACGCAACAGGATGTATCAATCACACCCCTGTGACCCTATGACACTGAAATATAGACGGTTCTCATCTAACTAAGACAGGCAGCTTAACATTTACTGTTCAGCCGACACAAGAAATTTACACATACCGAGTCTGTAATAAACTGGATACAGTGTATCATTTAACATGATAAAAGGTGCCCATTGCTATGTTCTATATACACAGAATTTTCTGTGGTAAGTATAAACAGTAAATAGTCTTGCTCAGAGCTCATGTAAGACTATCCTTGGGTCAGTTTATACAACTGTTTTAAAGACAATTAAAAGGTAAGGCGGTCAGAGATAAACAGACACCTTTCAGAGATTTACTGAATTAGCTCACAATAGCTAGGGTGATGTGTAGTGTCAAATTCTTTGAGCACTGCTGAGGGAGAGCCCATTAGGCTCAGTTGCATAGGTAAAGTACACTAAGTGGAACAACCCAATTTGTCTGAAGTTAAGTACATCAAACAGATGCGTGTTGAAAAACAAATGTTATTACACATCACTGACTGCATTACGGGACTGTAGTAAAACAATAAATATGCTTGTAGTGTGATACTATAACAGTTGTGTGTCGAGTCAAGGTCATATTGCATCATTTTGTTGCTAAGTAAGCTCTTGCTAATGTTCTAGAGTCAGAATCAAAAAGAGCATAAAAATGAAACAAAAACGCGTTGTTTAGCAAGGTATAAATCATAAACCAGAGAACCGGAGAGAGGGAGAGAGAGTGAGAGAGAGACTGCAGATGTAGGGAAAGAAGATATTTGATATTTGATAATGCATTTATTTCAGGTGACAATAGCCATACCTTTGCACAGACCGTCATGCGGGATGCAAAGACTATGGAAGTAGCTAAGATTGCTGCTATCAGCAAAAGCAAAAATGCCATTATCAGCGCCATGAGGAACACTTTCTTTGCGGCGTACTACAACCTGGCTAATACAATTGTTCCAAAGCTGCACCAGTTGTGTATCACACAGGTATTGAGAATATAGCTAGTTAATTGCAATATTGCATGGACTTTAATGAAAGTAACATGAGGCAAAATACATGTACAACCTTAATATATATATTTAATGTGATGTTACATCTGTAGTACACCATGATTGCTGCATTAATTCCAATGTTTGCTAATTATATATTTGATTAACATAATCAGAACGTGTATAATTATAAATGACGAAATATTTATGACATAAACAAAATTAATTATTCATTAATTATTTGTATTTCAGGGCGCCACCCAACCATCAGACCTTAAAGTAGATATGTACACATCGTATGACAGTCACAGCAGTACCAGTGAGTTTCAGCAGATGTAATAGCTGATGAGATGGTTAGTGAGGTTAAGGAATCTCGTTTCTACAGTGTCATGCTCGATGAGAACGCATATGTTTCAGTACTTCAGAATTTGGTTGTTTATGTTTGGTACTTGACTAGTTTGGTTGGCAGTGTTGAACCAGTTACACTTTTTCTGGGTATCCATCAGCTTCAAACTGCAAAACGCAGAATCTATCTATTTGGTGGAGTTGTTAAGTTTAATAAAGTCATTTGGTTTCAGTCTGGACAATCTGGTTGGTGTGTCTACCGATGGTGCTTCAGTCATGGTTGGTTGCAAGAGTGGTGTTGTCACCAGGTTGAAGGAGGTTACCAAAGGTTTGCTGGCAACTCATTGCATTGCACATAGGTTAGCTCTTGGTACATACAGGTGCTGAAGCTGATGAGGTTAGATACCTGGTTAAGTTTCAAGATATACCGAATAATATGTACAGGTATTTTGCATATTCCCCCCATAATATGTGTAGGCTAGAGGCCATTCAGTCACTGTTGGAGGCTTCTCATACTCATTTGCATCAGGTATTCCACACAAGGTGGTTGAGTTTTGAAGGAAGTGTGCAGGCAGTTGATAATTTCCCAGCGCTAGTTAGTGTCTTCCTGGAAGACAAGTCTGCAAAGGCTCTTGCACTGTATAAGCCCATTACTTGTTTTAAATTTGTTTATACAGCACACTATATGGCTGACATTCTGAGGCATTTGGCAGTTCTGTGTCAAGCTTACCAGAGATCCGATAGTGACTTTACGGAGGTTAACCCCCTTCTCCACTCCACTGTTGAGGTTCTTGAAGGTCTGAGGTCAGAGTCTGGTATTAATATTTCTAGGTTTCTTTCTGAGATCCCAGCAGAACCAAGTT
Source organism: Margaritifera margaritifera (assembly GCA_029931535.1). Classification (NCBI taxonomy): domain Eukaryota; kingdom Metazoa; phylum Mollusca; class Bivalvia; order Unionida; family Margaritiferidae; genus Margaritifera; species Margaritifera margaritifera. Next base: position 1,250,828 of record JAQPZY010001309.1, read on the forward strand.
TTGTGTACTTTCGAGTACAAAGGCCATACAATTAGTGATGGTACTAAGCAAATGTCAGAGGCTGCATCTTCTTGTCCCAAGTTTGTAGATATTGTTATAGACAATCTGAAGGCAAGGTTCACTGAGGAGGGGGATTCAATAGTTTTAAGTGCTCTAACCAAGTTGTTTGATCCCTTATGTATGGTTCACAGGCTAAGAGTTCCATTCTTTCAGAGGTTTCAGGCATTGTTTCAGGTTACTTGTCTACTTGTGGGTTAGGTAGTCAGTCAGAGGTTAGTCAGGAGTTGGCTGGCTTTGTGGCTTATGCTAGGGTTCAGGTTCTCAGGAATGGTAAGGTGTATCGAGGTGTTAAGAACTTGGTTCAGTTGGCAGTGCGATACAGGTCAACATATCCTTGTGTATCTGCGGCTGCTGAGAGACTCCTGGTGTCACCAGTCAGCACTGTAGACTGTGAACGTGGGTTCAGTAAGATGAATCTCATCAAAACTGATATCAGGAATAAACTCAGCATCTCAACTCTGGAGAATCTAATGAGAATCGGCACGTACAAATGTGAAGGAGACTTCGACTTTGAAACTGCATTCAGCAAGTGTGCAGCCGTAAATCACGACACATACTCATGTGACATTCGATTTTATTATTTTTATGAAACATTTTAATAGTGCAAAACATTATAAATAAGCATGCAAAACAGTCATGTAATGATTTATTCTGTAATAGTGTGGTATTGTATTGTTTGTTGTCAATAAAGTAATAAATACCACATCTTTTTTAATTTTCATTGCCCACCACATTAATAGACATGGAAAAATACTGACTCCTTGCTTGGCGACATTTTTTGAAAATTGGCGACAAATTATTGAGATTGGTGATTTTTTGGCGACAACTTTTTTAAAGCCAGCACCATCCCCGAGACCCTGATCTGCTGTCATATAATGCACCTGCAGATCAGGGTGTGTGTTGTTTGTTCTATTGATTACTCCTAAAAAACAACACAGACCTAGATCTGCTGGTGCATTTTGATGGCAGATCAGAGTCTCTGCATTTTGCAGCTGGACTCTTAAATGAGTATATACGGTAAGTTGCTTAAAATATAATTGACCAGTTCTAATGAGCTCGCTAGCCAGACAAGTTTTTAGACTCAGAGATCATAAATGTACCTTTGTGGAGTACAAGCAGACAACTGGTTCTGTAGAAGTCAATCAAAATTTGCCTTTGACAGTAATCATATGATGAAAAGTCACTAATTACTAACATACACACTGGCAGAAATCCTGTTTTCCGCTTTTACTTGATATATGTTATATACACACTGACAGTAAGTCAGTCTTCAGCCCTTTCACTGGATATATGCTATATAACATTTTATTTGCTTTCAAGGAATTCATTTCATTCATCATAAAAAGTATTCTATTTATAGTATTAAAATCTATCAATCATATTCCATAGATAGTCAGTAGTAAAATCTATCAGTCATAATCCAACATGGCAATGAATACATGTAGCATCATTCAGACAAATGTGTTTTGCATTTTTCAGTTTCCCATTTACAGTAATCAATAACGATGATTTAAGTCAAAATTTTCATCTTGGATTTTGAGTTTACACTACAGTTAGTATTTTGTACATATTGTGTATGCTTCTGATTTTCCCAATTATATCCATTTTTTTACGAGAGAGAGTCTATTCTGACAGTTGTAAAATAAATTTATATTCATTTAGTATTCAGCTAATATTATATACTTTGGGAGAAAAGTTACGTTTATAGCGTAAACTTTGTAGTAAATGTATTCATTTACCAGGGTACTTTAAACAGTTGTATATATTCATGTTTAATACTAAGAAATCTGTGCTCTGTAAGATAGACAATAATATTGTAAATACTTATTATTTTGGCAGAAGTTATCCTTTTGTAAATTTTCCTAAGTTTTATTTGCCTTTTATTTGTATGGACACCTTGAGACCTCTAGCTATTGATAAACTAGCAGGCCTGTGAGGTGACCCCCCATTGTTCCAAAATGTAAAAGGGTTTTATATCTATCTGTCCCCCCCCCTCCCCACCCCAGTCTGTTCATGTGGGTATATTTCTAAAAAGAAATCAAACAGAATTTTGAGAAAAGTAATGTTATTTTTGACTGGGGTTCTTCTTTCTCTTTGATAGGGATGTACTTGCTCAGATTCCTGTCTCCAGGTTTCCAATCATTCCGTCCCAAAGTCTAAAGTTTTATTGTTTCAAAATAGGCTTGTACTTGTCTCTTCAGGCATTTCATGTTACATCTGGTTTTCTGACATATTATGAAATATATTAGTAATCCGTTGCCGTTGATCGATTTATTGTCCATTCATGTTTTGCATTGTGTACGCTACATGTATTCTATATTTGTTGTGAAAAGTATTTAACCATTTTTTTATGTGTACCTGAATGGACTGGCGTTTCCTTGGATCATATTTGTTTCGAGTTGTTTACTTATCTTGCTATTAAAAGACAAATTTACTCTCTCAAAAAGATGAAAAAAGTGTTTATTGTACTTTGTTTGTATGTTTTGTGTCGATTCGCATTTGTTAATATTTATTTGTGTTCCTCCATTTTCTTGTTTTCTTTATTTTTGTTATGCCCTTATTTTCTAAGCATTTTATGTGAGCCTTTCCACCTTGCATAGTGCCTTGATTGTATAGCCTCTCATCATCTTCACCTCTTAAAGGCACAACCCCCTGTTGTTTGTTACATCTAGATACGTTACCTACAAAGTGTTGTGCTTATATTAGTATATGTGATTCTAAAGTTTTTGTTAGTGTTATTTTTTCTATGGATGGTGTTGTCTGCTTTTCATAGGGGGTGGTACTTTTTCTAACTTGTGCAGGTAGGGCTTGGACCGTACCCTACGAACCACCTTTCCCTAGTGGCGGTGGTATTCCCAACCCCTTCCTACCCAGTGGTTATACTTTGTTCCTCCCCCATATTTTGTAGAGCTAATCCATAGTATGTTGTTTTTGTTTGTTTTTTAAATATTTATTTTATTGATGTTGTGAGCCATATTTCAAAGGGGATGGTACTTTTCTAGCTTGTGCCGGTTAGGGTTGGGCGGTACCCTACCAACCAACTTCCTCTAGTGGGAGTGGTATACCCAACCCCTTCCTACCTAATGATTATACTCTGTTCCTCCCCCATTTCAGGCAAATATAGTCTCACTTGAAAGGGAATTCTTTATGCATGTACGTTGATAATTTATGTTTATTTACTTGTTGATATAATTTTTGGGGTAATTTTTTTACTACTTGTCCGTATCATCCACTCTTACCTATGAAAGTGAAAGCACAAGGTTGGAGGCTATGAAGAAGTCTCTTATTAATGTAGTCTCTCACTGAGGGATTTAGTCCCTTCTTGCCGCTTCCCTCGGTTGCTTTACTCTCCAACAGCATTTTCACCTGTGGGAGACGCAAATAAGGACGCTTTATCCTTTTTAGAATAATTTACCCTTTCCTCTGCATTGTTTATTTACATTTATAATCATTATAATCTAAGGATTCATTGTTTATTAGATCTATTACAGGTTTTCTTAGTGGTTCTGTTTTTATACATTGCAAAATGGTATGTTTTTTTCAGTATAATCCCCTTCCACACAGTTGGCTGGGTGGTATGTACCTTATCATATGCCTTGTATATGCATAATCACCTGTTAACCATGTGTTTTGTAGGTATGTGAACATCACACATTGTTTATATGTTGTATATATTCCCTCCATGGTGGAATTGCCAAAGATGTGCCTGCCGAGGCATGGTAGTGATTTGTAGGTATTTAGTACCCCACTACGATGCATAAAGACAAAAAATCCCACGAGCTGTACTATAGTTGGTACTAATACAAAATGGCGCTGAACATCCAATAAGGTCGCCACAGTGGCCAATTCAAAAATAATAGTTATTGTGCAAGAATATCAGAGATGGTTTCAACAATCAGCAGCTGAAATGAAGAAACGGTCTTATCTTGGATTCATTGTGATTCTTCTCGGCCAGAAGAGCATCAGTCTCTTCGAGACACTCTCCTTAGTGAGAGCTGCCATATTTGATAGATCGGAATCATTTGAACAAAATTGAAAGCCATCTATGCTAGGATGCTTTCTGTTCAATTTGGGTCAAATTCTGACTAGTGGTTGACGAGAAGAATCGATTTAAAGTTTTTTGTTTTTAGTAATGACACCCTATTTTTTGCTGGATTAGCATCTTTTAAACAAATCTAAAAGACCTTCAGGCCAGAATGCTTTCCATCAAATTTGGTCAAATTCCACTGCGCAGCTTTTGAGAAATTAATATAAAGTTTGTACTATCATAAGTATTGCTGGTCATTGATGCTGGATCAGCATAATTTCAATAAATTTAAACCAGCTTCATGCCAGGATGTTTTTGTCAAATTTAGTCGCATTCTGTTGAGCACTTTTTGAAAAGTTGTTTAAAGGTTTTCTATCTTTAGTAATGGTGGCCATATGCTTTTGAAATGTGATCTCAACTTTTTCTTCTGTAAGGCACAATCAATATCTAAAAGTATTGTTAAAAACTACCAGGAGCAAAAGTTCTTTCATTAAAATGATATAGAATTTTGATGACATCCTGCCCAAAAAAAAGGAATATATTAAAAAATGTAGTTTGGAAGCAATAAATATATAGGAATATAAGGGCCACTGGTCACACAGTAATTCTATAGGAATATAGGGGCCACTGGTCAGTAATCCTGTAGGAATATAGGGGCCACTGGTCACACAGTCAATCTATAGGAATATAGGGGCCACTTGTCACAGTAATTCTGCAGGAATATAGGAGCCACTGGTCACACAGTCAATCTATAGGAATATAGGGGCCACTGGTCACAGTAATTCTATAGGAATATAGGGGCCACTGGTCACAGTCATTCTTTAGGAATATAGGGGCCACTGGTCACAGTCATTCTATAGGAATATAGGGGCCACTGGTCACACAGTCATTCTTCAGGAATATAGGGGCCACTGGTCACACAGTCATTCTATAGTAATATAGGGCCCACTGGTCAAACAATAATTCTATAGGAATATAGGGCCCACTGGTCAGACAATAATTCTATAGGAATATAGGGGCCACTGGTCACACAGTAATTCTATAGGAATATAGGAGCCACTGGTCACAGTAATTCTATAGGAATATGGGGGCCACTGGTCACAGTAATTCTATAGGAATATAGGGGCCACTGGTCACAGTAATTCTATAGGAATATAGGGGCCACTTGTCACAGTAATTCTATAGGAATATAGGGGTCACTGGTCAGACAATAATTCTATAGGAATATAGGGCCCACTGGTCAGACAGTAATTCTATCGGAATATAGGGGCTACTTGTCACACAGTAATTCTATGGGAATATAGGGGCCACTGGTCACACAGTAATTCTATAGGAATATAGGGGTCACTGGTCACACAGTAATTCTATAGGAATATAGGGGCCACTTGTCACAGTAATTCTATAGGAATATAGGGGTCACTGGTCACACAGTAATTCTATAGGAATATAGGGGTCACTGGTCACACAGTAATTCTATAGGAATATAGGAGTCACTGGTCACATAGTAATTCTATAGGAATATAGGGGCCACTGGTCACACAGTAATTCTATAGGAATATAGGGCCACTGGTCACAGTAATTCTATAGGAATATAGGGGTAACTGGTCACAGTAATTCTATAGGAATATAGGGCCCGCTGGTCACAGTAATTCTATAGGAATACAGGGGTCACTGGTCACAGTAATTCTATAGGAATATAGGGCCACTAGTCACAGTAATTCTATAGGAATATAGGGGTCACTGGTCACAGTAATTCTATAGGAATATATGGGTCACTGGTCACACAGTAATTCTATAGGAATATAGGGGCCACTGGTCACACAGTAATTCTATAGGAATACAAGGGCCACTGGTTACACAGTAATTCTATAAGAATATATAGGGGCCACTGGTCACACAGTAATTCTATAGGAATATAGGGGCCACTGGTCATAGTAATTCTATAGGAATATAGGGGCCACTGGTCACACGGTCATTCTATAGGAATATAGGGACCACTGGTCGCAGTAATTCTATAGGAATATAGGGGCCATTGGTCACACAGTAATTCTGTAGGAATATTGGGGTCACTGGTCACACAGTAATTCTATAGGGGCCACTGGTTACACAGTTATTCTGACAATATTCTCCACCACCACCAGTCATGTCAGAAATTTTTGTCTTAAGTGGGGAAGAACAATTTGTTGGTGTTAATAATCTTTAACTTGTGTGCAAATATCAAGATTCACATGAAACTATTAACATTTAATGGTAATATCTTGAAGTTAGGGTGGACTGGGTATAGCATCAGATCAAAGTGCTGCATCACTGATTTGTGCACTGAATAATGCTAAGCTTTAAATACCTTTGCTTTCTGCGTCTCTCCATCCTTGTTTTCATGCTTCATGTAATTGTGCTTTATTACATGCTGGTTTTCCGACCCGACTGTATTGCTTGTAGTGTGGGGTTGATTCTTGCAATCACTGCAGTCAGTGTCCTCGGTAGTAGCTCGCAAAGCAATGTAACTTGCCAGCTTGGTGTTTTCAGTAGCTCGCAAACCAATATAACTTGCCAGCTTGGTGTTTTCAGTAGCTCGCAGACCAATATAACTTGCCAGCTTGGTGTTTTCAGTAGCTCACAAACCAATATAACTTGCCAGCTTGGTGTTTTCAGTAGCTCGCAAACCAATATAACTTGCCAGCTTGGTGTTTTCAGTAGCTCGCAGACCAATATAACTTGCCAGCTTGGTGTTTTCAGTAGCTTGCAAACCAATATAACTTGCCAGCTTGGTGTTTTCACAAAAATTGTTCAAATACTCCCTATATTTCAGAATACTACCCTATGTTCTCCAACAGCCTTGGCACAAGAAATATCCTTGTCCTGTTGACAATGATTAAAAAATGACACCTATATTGGATGAAATTGCCTCTCTTGCAACAGTATTAGTTCCTGGGATGATATTTTCAAGAGAATAACATTCGTAGCCATTTTTCCTGTGCTCAAAATTCAGTGTAACAATTCACACAATTGTATGCTGACATTTTTGGCAGAGATCTTGGTCAAAAGAACATTCAACATCTTAAAACTGACCCAAATCAGGATAAACATAAAATTCCTTCGTATTATTATGTTGGTGATCAGGTGGATCAAGTTCAGCATATGCAATTGAGAATCAAATGCTGTAGCTAAAAAACAATTTATTCCTAAATCATGTTTCTAACAATCTGAAATGCACATAGTTACAAGTAGAAACAGCTGAACAATTTCTGTTAGAATGTCAAAAATATACAATTCTAAGATATTGTGTTCTCTTCACATTACTGTATCGACTTACAATTAAGACATTATTATCCGTCAATCCTATTTACTCTGATGAAATTAAAATGCAAATATTTATGTCTGTGCAAACATTCATAAAACTGCCAAACGTTTTTCAAATTAATACACAGTTTACAACCACACACATGTATTCTATTTGTTCTTACTATTATATGATATCTGAAATAATTGCATATATTCTATAATTGATCATGTATTTATTTATATTTGTATATGATCTAATAAAAGTCAGTAGACAATTACTGATTGTTAAAGTTTCTCTGTAACAGGGGAGAGTTTTCAACACAATTCCAGCTTTCTACTGAATCCCCAGATATTGTATTGTTATAAATCAAATGTGAAGGTGTTCTCTTGAATAAATACTGTTTAAACAAAAAAGGATGCTCAATTGGATATGTAAATTTCTTTGAAACTTTGCAAATGACATACAAGTTGTATTCCTAGTCATCTTGAATTGCAATAGCTCCAACTAAAAATCACAACTTTGCTGCCCTTGAATATGTTTTAATAAAAATGATCCTCTTAAACAAACATGTATAAATGAACAAGTTCAACATTAAATACAGTCATCTCATGTTGCTGTAAAATTAATATCTAAAAATATTTATATCTCTTAATAGTATTTTATCTTAACAAGTATAAATTCTAAAAAAGATGCTGATTTTTTTATTTGTTTTTGTTTATATTATCTTCAAGGTATGATCAATGAATGATGAAAATGCTGGTGAAGTTAGTTGCCATGATATACCTGTGTTATCATAGGTAAGGTCACGGATCCCATACAGTTGTTTGAATTTAGTTTTATCATTGCTACTTGAGTTATTTCACATAACCTTTGTTGTTAGTTAATGAGAAACTATTATAATGTGATTGTACATCATTAAATGCCCTAATTTTGTGTTTTATACACTTATTATGATACAGCCTTTTTGGAATATTCCCTATTATAATGTGATTGTACATCATTAAATGCCCTAATTTTGTGTTTTATACACTTATTATGATACAGCCTTTTTGGAATATTCCCTATTATAATGTGATTGTACATCATTAAATGCCCTAATTTTGTGTTTTATACACTTATTATGATACAGCCTTTTTGGAATATTCCCTCTGTATAAGGCACCCTCACTTATAATATGGTTTACTTGTATGTCTCCCATGTAAAGTTTTATAAAGAGGTAACAATATATTTTGAATACAGAAACTGATCTATAGGATAATGTTTATACTTGCTTATAAGTTGACTCCAACTGCAAACTGCACAGACCCAGATCTACTGTTGCATTATGTGACAGCAGATCTGGGTCTATGCAGATTGACAAGAATAATCAACAGAACAAACAACATAAACCCTGATAAAGTCTAATTAAATTTATGGACTATACATTTTTTTTTATATATGTAACCTGGACTTACTTTCATTATTAAAATTCAACAAGTATCTTTGGTACGTGTATCTAACATAAGGTATGAAAAGAGGCTACAGAGAAAGTAGAATCATAAAAAGTTTGATTTGTGTTTGTAAAACAAATATACCTCCACAGCAGATAAAAAAAAAGTCCAATAAAATAAAAAACCCATTGACAAATTGAAAAATTAGCTATAATGGAATGAAATTCTAATCAGGTAATTTATTTATGTACATAAACATTTATACACAATTTGATTTGTCTAAATTGTGTGATTTTTGCTAAATTGTGATAACATGGCTTATGCTTTAAAAAAAGTCCAAAAATATGTAAAAAAAAATAAATAACTTCTGTGATGATGTGAAAGACTAATCAGGTAATTTACATATGAAAGTCTAATCAGGTCATTTACATATGAAAGTCTAATCAGGTCATTTACATATGAATACCAATATGCCTACCAAATTTCATTGTTCTACCTCAAGTGATATTTGTTTAATTGTGCTAGGTGTTTGTCCAAAAGGTCCAAGTCCAAAAAACTCAAAAATGTGTTTAAGATTTTGAAGTAGTGGTAGTAGTTGTTTGATTTAATGGCACATCAGCACAATACTGGTTATATGGTGCCAATTAATAGTAAATTCTAAAAATGTAAATGCATGTATAAAGAATTGCAGTAACAAGAAAAAAATCTATGAAGGTAAAGCCTTCCTAAAAAATAAAAAAACATTAAGTTCTAAGCCAAAGAAGTTAAAAGACAAAGATATTACAATTCTGTAAAAGGTATATAAGGTAAAAGACAAAGATATTACAATTCTGTAAAAGGTATATAAGGTAAAAGACAAAGATATTACAATTCTGTAAAAGGTATATAAGGTAAAAGACAAAGATATTACAATTCTGTAAAAGGTATATAAGGTAAAAGACAAAGATATTACAATTCTGTAAAAGGTATATAAGGTAAAAGATAAAGATATTACAATTCTGTAAAAGGTATATAAGGTAAAAGATAAAGGCAAAATCCTTAAAACACAACTTGTTACATAATCCTTAAAACACATGGTCACAACTTGTTACATAATCCTTAAAACACATGGTCACAACTTGTTACATAATCCTTAAAACACATGGTCACAACTTGTTACATAATCCTTAAAACACATGGTCACAACTTGTTACAAAATCCTTAAAACACATGGTCACAACTTGTTACATAATCCTTAAAACACATGGTCACAACTTGTTACAAAATCCTTAAAACACATGGTCACAACTTGTTACATAAACCACATTCCATCATAAAGTCAAAGATTTTCTCTGTAGTAGATCCTCATAAAGTTTCCTCATTCAGTTCACGTTAAAATACATGTACATGTACTTCTGTCTCAATGGATGGAAGTCAACACACCTGACAAGAATGTATTCAAATGTCAGTGGACAGTGGCAGGGTATGCACTCTGGTCAAGGTTCACCATTTAGAAAGTATGCACGAGTTGAGTATGTGTGTCCGATACATCATCAGCACAATACCACCTCATTTCTATAATTTGTTGAATACAAGGGAAACCAGTCTCCAATGGTGGGTTTGATGTTTTGAAGCTTGTTTATATAGTTTTCATTCCACATATTTTGCCAAGTATGAAGAACAGGCTGATTTACCAGCATATCTGAAGTCAGTATATTGAATCTTCCACTCTGAAATTAGTGACTGCAGGGCAGCTTTGCTTGCTTTAATTGACCTTTCATTAACCTTAATACTAATGTGACTAGGCAATCAATAGTACAGAATACTTTTTTCAGACTGCATGTACAAATCATATTTCTGTAAGATTTGGGATATTAATAAGTTCTCAAATTTCAGGTTTCTGGTTTTGCAAGGCTGTGTGGAAATGGAATCTGAAAAGATGACAAAATTTGTTTTTTTGAAAGTTTCAATGTTTAGTCAAACTCGTTATAATGGTCACCTTTATATAGTGGTCACCTGGTTTCAACAGACATCCTAATGACACTCCCCCCCCCCATATTTCCTACATAAATATCATATATATATGTATAGCAGTTACCTGCTTTCTGTCAGCAATCGGGTGTTTACTAACAAAATAATGGTTTGTCACAGCTTTAAGTCATCACCGGTGCATACTGACAGTGACAGGTCTGTATGCAAATGAAACTTTTGCTTCTTAAGGAAGGGCCAGGCATTGTTTAGATAAAGGCATATCAGGTGAATGATTCCCTATTCATCACAGGCCTCTCACATAAGCCAACTGTCTTTTGATCTCTGTGAGTTGAGCAAGTGGTTAATCCACCAGATATTGTTTGAAATGTGAACAGCTGTTTCTAAGCCTAACTATACATTGCTCTCCAAATAAACGAGTCAATCCTCTGTTTTACAGTTATATGTAAGCTGTCAATTAGTAGTGAAATTAGTGTTTTGTCATAGTGCACAAAAAAAACTAAGATCAGTTAATTTTGTCAAGAGTAAGTGACGATTAAATTTATAGGGCAGTTTAAAAGGAGCAGGATACAGTAATCTTGTGTGGAATGCAAGTTTCGGAGAGAACAACATATACATGCATTTTATGATTTTGTTGAATACTTCACATAACTAAATCTGTTGATAACATAGTAATAATAATAATAATAATCACAATAAAAAAAAAAAAAAAAAAATAATAATAATGGTATTTGGTGAGTGGCATTTGTTCAAAAATCAAGTTTGAATGGTGAACCTGTATAGAGAGGTCAGCTGTGTACAAAGGCCAGTTTTGGCCTTTTCCCATGGGTGGCTGCTATTGGCAGGTTTGACTGTAGTTCAAAGATTTTAGTATGGCTGTAATTTCTGTGATGAAAGTGGAGACTTTATCTGATAACTGGTTCAAGATGGTGCCATGGGGTGCAGCAATTGCAGCTCTAACCTTGTCTCCATGTTTCAAACTGTTTGTATACAGTAATACATAGCCATGATAGGATGCTCTAATTTCATAGAATTTGCTCTGAAAAACAAGATGATTTGTTAATGACTTTTTTTAATTCACAAAGATCAAATAAAAGTTTGGGAGGTTTTAATAACCTCTGTACTTCTCTGGCATGTGAATCCACACAAAAGGTACAATACTAGTTTGTTGGATTCAAGATACCAGTGGAATCTGTTATTATCATTTGTTCCATAGTTTTGCAAATACAGCTTCTTAGTGATATGGGGCAGTAGTTGGAACAGTCAGTATGGTCCTTACCAAGTTTAGGCACTAGTATCACTTTTGCTTACTAGTATTGCCATGACAGTGGAAAGTTACTAGTTTCCCAAATCTGATTGAAAATGTTTCATAGTTTATTGAGAGCTGTATCAAGCAAGTGTTTTAGATGTTCTTAGTGGATATCATCTGGTGCTGATGAAGAGTCATGGACTCCATCATGAGAGTCTTGTAACTCTCTGAGAGCAAAACATTTATTGCAATCTTCAGCATTAGTAGATCTGAAATTTAAAGAAACTTTAATTTTCTTTCAGGTTTTTCATATGGCAGAAGTTTTCAAAGTAGTCTTCTGGAGGGGAGTTTTGGGAGAAAGTTGCAGCCAATATAATTGAAATTTCTAGTATGGTTGTCAGGTTTCTTTAAGTGTTTCATACATTTGTGTTTATTTTTGCTAATGATTTTTCTGTACTATATTGCATACTGATTGAATAGTGAAGTGAGAGTTCAACCTAGAGACATAAGATCTCCATGTTTTCTTCTTGCTCTCTCTAATATTATGACAAACTTTTAGCTCAATATACACAGTATCTATTCAGATTTTCAGTTGTTGGACTGGTACTGAAATTTTGAAGGACCTTTTACCATTCTCTGAAATTATAACTTAAAAGATGATAAGATAACCCAACATAATTTACAAATATTATGATTAAAATGTAAGTGATAAAAACTTTAAATATTAATATACTTCACACTGACTACAGTATGGAAGTGAGAGACTCTGACAACATACTTCACATTGACTACAGGATGGAGTGAGAGACTCTGAGAACATACTTCACACTGACTACAGGAGTTTGCAGAGCATAAAACTTGCAGAACTAAAAGCATTACGAATTTTACATGATGTTTCTCTATCAAACACCTTGCAAATTTGAGCTTGCTTTGGGCACTGGGAAAGTGGATTTGTCCTGCCCTGGCATCACCTGCATTCATCTTGTATGCATGCACTCTATCATACTTATTTCTTAGGTTGCCCATGCTCTAATCCCGTTTTTATGCTAATGAAAGGTGAAACTGACAGGTTATTCTTGACAACCTATATTGATAAACATGAAACTTGATCAGTGCTCTCTCCAAAAAGAAAGTAGGTCACTGGGACAAAAATTTCCTTGGACATTTTCCGAATGCTGCAAGAAACATGACGGTGAACCAAATTACATGATGATGCCACACCTACAGCTAAAGCTGAAATAACAGACTTAAAAATTGTATGATTGGGAATAACTTGTAAACAACAAAGTCATTAGTGTATGAAAATTAGTGCGACTTTCTTTTGGGGGATGGGTAGTGTCGCAAGTATAAAACACTGACCAACTTCCATGTAGGTTGTACACATGAACTAGGCTGAGGCTAATGATGAGTAAACAAAACACTGGGATATATTCTGTAAATAACAAGTCATCAGTAAAAGAACTTTTCCCAGGTGTAAGTCCCAATGACTTTCTCAAAGACCCTGACCAAGTTACATGTACATCAGAATTTACCTGTACAGGTTCTACATGGCAAAATTTCCTTTGTTCTAGTCAGAAGTTATTGAAAAGTCATACAAGTTCTTTATTTTTTATTTTAAGCAACTGAGCAATATGGTATTTGATGAAGGATTGCCATCATCTGTAAAAAAAAAAATGTATTCAGCTGATGTGCATAATTCGACAATTGCTAAAAATTACTGCCTCATGTAACAGTAGCAGTTGTAACTTTTACACGAGCTTCTATTCAGCATGAACCCTAGTTCTAGGCTTGTAAAACTTCCACTGCCTATTGCCTGGAGCAAATTAAGCTTAACACAGGCCCAGCTGGGAAGAAGAAAGGAGGGCACTGCACCCTACCTTCCATGGGGTGCTCCCCGTACTCTTCGGGGGTTGCCCTGTCCTAAATCTCCAGAGATTTAATACATATGGCAACATTCTACATGTGTATCTCGGCCATCAGCTATACATTATTGTAACCTGTTTTTCACTTTAAGTGCAAAATAATCTTGAACACACAAGAGAAATGCTTAAAATTCCCACTCTCTTAGACGATGCCCTCAGAATAAACTCAGCAGCACTTATAAGGCCCCGATTGGCAACCAGCACCCGGCCCTGCCGAGTGGTCTGCAGACAACAAAGACTTGTTCAATGGTTAGGAAGAGTATGAGAAAGTTTAAATGAGCATGTAAAAATTTAAATTTCACTTTCCATTGGCAAGTCAAGTTTTAAGAAAAATTTCATGCCTGAAGTTCTTTATCACTATGTCCACTGTATGGAAAATAAACAATTGCTCTTCAATGTTCAATTCAAGATTTCAGCAATTGGATTCACCCTGCCATATTTAATTCAGTGGTTTTGTCTAAGATTTTTTTGTCCTGCTGACAATGATTTTGATTTTTAATTCTAATACGAACTTATTTTGTCTCTCTTTGTTATGTATGGAGAGAAGGAGGTAATTATTTTTCAAAATAGATACAGCTGTACCTCTTTTAGAGGCACATGTCACCAACCATAGTACAGCTCTCCGTTTTTATAGTGTGTCAATTGGGGTTGATAACTACTGACCATGTTATGCACTTAATCTGCAGTACAGCAAGAATAACCAAAATCGGGTCCGTAATATATTTTGTTCAATTAATGGTATTTGTGCTTTAATTTTATCAAATAATAATTTCTAAAAGGAAATATGGATATAAAGATATAATACTAAGTTTCATGTTGTTTCTTTCAACCCTTATTATCAAGCATTTAAAAGACCAATTTAAGTACAACAGTTTAATTTTGGTCATGGGGTATGTAGTGGTACTGCCTGGCATATATCCAGAATTGCATTAAAATAAATGATTTTATAACAAGAGAGAGCTGTACTAGATCCCTAGAGTGCAATGGTGTGAACAAGCTCCATTTTGTTTATTCTTCATTTTTAACATCAAAATAATGACTTGAGACGAGGTTTTATCTAAAAAAATAAATACATATTTTCAGTGTTGCAATTTTTTAAACATAATTTAAAATTGCAAGATCAAAAACAGGTATTTACTATTTAAACTCTTTTAAAGTAATTATCTCTTACGTCAATGTGGCTGTCGTTGCATAAAAACTCACCCCAAACAATAATTATTTTATATCAACAATTGTATGGCCACCTATTGACTATTTTATCATTACTTCTTTAAAATTTCTGGGAGGAGAATTCTGCCAATAGTCTGGTCTCCAAAAATGTACTGAAATAAGTGTAAAAGCACAGAAAGAAAGGATCAACAAACATTTATGAGCCATGGAAGGATAAAGTCAAAGTACCATTTTCAATGTGTGTCCTCCAGACCAGTTTATTCCCCATTGTCCAATTCTTTATCTTCATCATCAACATTGTCCACACTCATTTCATTATCATCATCATCATCACTGCTTTCATCATCATCATCACTGCTTTCATCATCATCATCATCACCATCATCAATATCACTGTTATCATCATCATCTTCAGTTTCATAGTCATCATCATTTACTTCTCCATTTTTAAAAAATGTTTTTACAGCAGCATCAAAATCAGTTCCAATCTTGTTCCAAACTGCTGATGATCTTTTAAGACTTGTACAAAGCCCTGCATGGTACAGATGCCGAATTGTTTCATGCTTGACACCTGCTTTCAGAAGTTGCGCTGAGTAAATTGCTGGAATAAATTTTGCTTTGTAAGGATACCTGGAGTACAAGAGACATGACAAAGCAGTTCCCAAACGAAATTTGAGATTAATGCTACCATTTCTCAGTGTATCTTCATTTTTCTTGTCTGTTATGGCACTGACAAGAGCTGCATGTAATAATGGTGCTGATTCTGCTAATTTTTCAATGGTGTTATCCCATGAGAAATTAGACAAGTTAGAAGCTGTTGCTTCGCTAAAAAGAGGAAAATCTTTTATATCCTTGACTTCTTTACGAATCTTCATACCGAGGAATCTGATGAAGCTTTGTTTTGATCCTCTTGTGGCTCTAAATAACTGTTTATATACCCTAGTGTATTGTCTATTCTTTACTGCACCAACAATTGGATCCCATTTCTTGTTGTTCCCTTTCTGTCCCACTGGGAATGGTGGCATCTGCAATGGTAACTTTCCCTGAAAAAGTAAGGAGTCACATATTGAGAGGGAAAGTTCTCAGTGTGCATATACCGGTATGTGATATTTCCACAGCTTATACAAGTGATGTCTCCAAGATTTTCCAGCAGTAAAAACAAGCTCATGCAGTTGAGCCATTTCAAATTACCAGGCTACACTTGCGTAAAATCAGCTGTTGCATAAATGTTGAAGAACCAATCAGATGCGACTTCGCTCATTCAAAATGGTTATTTTGATTGTGTACTTTGTGAATATTATTATGGTTAAACATCACACCAAATTACATATTGGAGAGATTAATCAAGTATGTTCCAAGCAATCTGGGTTACCAATGTAAAACAAATCCATCCATTTTGTAATCTGATGCATTGTTCAACCATGATAATAGTCAAATGACAAGATATGAATCATGTGACAGTCAAATGACAAGATATGAATCATGTGACAGTCAAATGACAAGATATGAAACATGTGACAGTCAAATGACAAGATATGAAACATGTGAGTCAAATGACAAAATATGAATCACGTGACAGTCAAATGACAAGATACGTATCACAGAACAGTCAGATGACAAAGATACAGATGCTCCAGTTACATAACCAAAACAATCATTATGAATGAGTGAAGTCCAGGGCTCAAAATTAGGATTTTCTTCTCACTAACCCATTGGATTACTTATCAGACCAATGCCAGTTCAGTTTCTAATTCAACATTTATTATTCATTAACATTAACTTAAAAACAATAACTGTATTTCACCAACAAGACTCCTGTACCCCGCACACTTTTGTATTTCTCCGAATATTCAGTGCAGAAAGTAAACAATATCATAGCCTATGAAGACCGTTTTGACAATAATCATGGTAATTTACTTCATGTCAATAATCATGGTAATTTACTTGATGACAATAATCACGGTAATTTACTTGACAAGTGGTTTAACACCTGTCCATTTGAGCCACAAGCATTTATTGTACCTTGCAGGACGTTGGTAGGTATTCAATTAACACAATAAACAGATCAATTAACCAATAAAGGTAATGCTTATTCAGGACCATTTCTTAACAGTTATGATAGTGACCAGCAGTAATTTTCACTGCTTCAACATAGTAGTGACAGCTGGGTTTTAGTGATCCATCCACAAAATCAATAACCACAGGATAATGGATTGGCATTAAATTGGAGCCCTGGAAGTCGCATCTGATTAATTCCTTGATACTGATGGAACAGCTGATTTTTCATTGATGAAGCCTGTTAATTCAAAATGGGGACAGGAGGTGGAGTTGTGCTATTCCACCTAGATTTACAAATTGCCACAACATTGGATCTGATACATAAACATGCTATACAGATCACGAAAAGGCCCCCTTCAACCAAACACAACTCAAGAGCCACGAGAAATATTCTGGGTTCTGCAGGACACGAAAACCCACATAAAAGTATGCAGACTTTTCATTTTTTGACGCATGAAAATTCCAACAGCCGAATCCTCTGTACGCAAGTTTTTTTGTCTGCAAAATTCTTTTATTTGATCCGTTTCAACAAAGCGAGTATCAATCATGTAGTGTGTGAGCTATCAAAGTTCAAGCGATTGTGATGGGATTAAGTGAAGTCACACAAGTTGGATCTTAGCAGAAAAGGAGATTAGGACATCTGTTAATTGATTATCATCTTCTAATGATTATTTGGATGAAAAGACTAATTACACTTGCATGACATGACACCACTCTTTGATCAACATCAGTCAGCACAGTTTTAATCCATCATATTATAAATTTTTACCCAATGTTTGGAAGTCTTTTATTTTATCATAAACCATGTTTAGAAAAATAGGGCCAAGATTTTAGGACTTGTTTTGTTTGTCAGAGGAATATGAACTCCCATGTTAATCGTAATAACATCAACTACTTTTCAGTGTATTGTACAGATACACCTTCATTTTCAAGTGATTGTCATATGTGTACTTTTCCGATGGCAACTTTACATAATTTCTTTGGTGCCAAGGCTGCAAATGAGCATGATTCTCGCAAGACTGGCCAACAAAAATCAGTAGATGTATCCAGCTGTCACAAAGAAATCAGAACGCCAAAGAGAATGAGATATTCATGGAATGAATCACAGAATAGAACATTCCCATGGGCCACAAAGTGAGAAAACAATGGAACATTATTAGCTATATGCACATGGTGTCACTATTGTGGAAGGAAAACTGCAATGACAATCCAAGGAACACCAGGTCAATGACAATCCAAGGAACACCAGGTCAATGACAATCCAAGGAACACCAGGTCATTGACAATCCAAGGAACACCAGGTCAATGACAATCCAAGGAACACCAGGTCAATGACAATCCAAGGAACACCAGGTCCATGACAATCCAAGGAACACCAGGTCCATGACAATCCAAGGAACACCAGGTCCATGACAACAATCCAAGGAACACCAGGTCCATGACAATCCAAGGAACACCAGGTCCATGACAATCCAAGGAACACCAGGTCCATGACAATCCAAGGAACACCAGGTCCAGAATTTTAGGATTTTGATCCTGAACCTGCTTTGAAGAAATTTGTTCAAGTTTAAGAAAAAAATAAATCTAGTATGCTGTGTTGCTTAAAGATGAAATGAAAAAAATTGAAAGGAATATGGTCATTTGTTGTTTTTTTCCAGTGTCTTGGAAAATTTATTGATTAGAAATGGAATTAAGCTAATTAAAAAAATTAATGTAGAAAAAGAAAGTGTAATTTCTTCCTTGATTGAATCTAGCTGCGCACAAAATTAAAGAATGACAAGGTAAAACCATTGAGAATTGTTATACAAGTAGTTGTGCAATCTACAGCCTGGTTTATCTGCTTATTTACATCACAGGGTGTGGCTACAAAAATCGCTGATCCGTCCTGTGCCCTGGAGGAAGTTGTGCATGCCTATTGTAACATCACAAACAAGCACAGTTACAAACTACCCTAATTTTTATTTGTTAATTATAATACTACATATTTAAAAATAAATGAACATTAGCAATCTGATGACATATATATTGGCGACACAAAAATACACGCATATTGTTCTGAATTATTGCACAGAAAAAAAGTACTGTCATTGGGACTCCTAGTTCTAGGGCTGGGACTGCAACTTTTTCCATGGAAGGAGTCTGGGACTGCAACTTTCAAAATTCGATGGAGAACCCCGATACTGGTACCTAAAAATGATCAATATGTGTTGCAGACAAATCTGTATGCAATATTTGCACATTTTTATGAACAGGTGAGATCAGACAAAATACCAATATATGTTAGGGGCTGATTTATCTGACTAGATTGAGTATACAAAAGATCAAATTGCTGGACCATATATAGTCCAACAATGAAAGACATCAACCACAGGCACTTGATTCTATCAGTAAAAAAGGGGAAACTCATGATAACATCCCCCTCTACTCACAATTAACACAAGGTAACTAATTTTTGCGGTTCAAAATCAGACTCCTCAATGATTCCGTGCTGTCTGCGCATTTAGTCACTCATAATTTACACCAACGTGAAGTAGACATTTCAAACCTTTCCCCTATGTACGATTTAAGTACCTAACATGTTTTAATGGCAATTTTTATTAAAATTTTCTCCATTGCTTCATGTCTTGTCTACTTTAACACTTGTTTGGAGGACAACACTTTTGGTCTACTTCGGAATGAATGTGACTATTGGGGCATTATGTATATAAAAAAAAGGAGTACCCAAAATAAAAACATTTAAATTAAAACTGAAATCGAGTTTATTTTCTTTCAGAAGCATTTGAAAAATAAAATTTCATACATTTTTTGAACTAATCTGTTCATTTATCATATTGTACACTTATACGTAGAGGTCATAACCTTAAGCCATTTGCATAGAAAAAGTGATATCACTGAAGGAATCACAATTAAGGCCCATTCAGTCTGAAGTGTACTGGAAGTGTTTGATGTTTGTCGAGGTGGATTATACTATGTGTGAGCATAAGTAACTCTGAAAGAATTAAAGATGTTTATTGATTATGGTTGGGTTACTAAAGATCTCAATCAGCATAAAACAATAAACATTACTTTGATTCTCTCTGCAAGGTATGTTCTCCTTTGGTGCTTACAGTTCTCAAGATGGATTAGAGTCTATACTATGTATGATCAAAAGTAATTTGGCCAGGATTAAAGATGTTAATTGATTATGGTTGGATCACAAGAGCTCAAGTGGCATAAAACTGGGTCAGATGACTTCAGTGTTTAAAGTTTGTCGAGATGTCTAAGCATGCCAATGACAAAATACCAAAATCCAAGCAACCGAAATATCAGATGAAATTCAATGATGGTTGAAAACAGGAATTTCAGTGGTTGCTATCAAGTTCAAAGGGACATGAATTTGCATTCTGTTCTTCCTGTAAAACTGATTTTAAAATCTGTTACGGTGGCATGAATGACATCATGCATCATGCAGAAACCCCATCTTATAAAAGCATATTAACCACAACAACAAATATGTCATCACCAAAATCCATGTTTGTGGAATCTGCATCAAATGTGGATAAAGTTACACGTGCCGAGACACTATTTGCCAACTTTGTAGCCGCACATAATAACCCGTTTATGGCAGCAGATCATTTTTCAGATCTAGTCAAAATATTCCCCGACTCATAAATCGCACGAAAGTTCTCATGCAAATGGACAAAAACTACTTACATAGTGACTATTATATTGTTCATAAAAAAAATCATAATCTTAATTGTATAATAATAATAACAATAATTTATTATATAAACTAACTATTGTGAGTGACCATCTGCAGAACACAACCTGCGACCACAATTTTTAGGCAAAATATGCGTTTAACACGACTGAATGACCATATCGCAAAAACTGATATTAACACCACTGACCTTAATTTAATTCTTTGTAAACATGAATGTAAACCAGACTAAAGTATGAATAACTTACTGCCATTGTATTCCGTAATGCCTGGGATGAATGGGGCCTTTGTCTTCATCTATAATATTAGTAAAAGGGTTCTCAATAGACATGTACCCTTGGGTTTCGATGCATGGAATTTAAATGTTACCCATTTCTGACGCATGAAAATTTCAACCTGTGTGTTTTTGTGACACATGTTGATTTGAGCTGGAGCATGTCCTAATTGCCCGTGATTCACCTCTGGCATAATTTCCTACTTAGCTTGTGCTGTCCATAACAAATTACCAGTGATGGGCATTTGCTAGCTAACTGTTTACACTTTATCTGCTAATAATATCACATCTATGTAAAACTAATATGAATACGGTGGAGCTGACAGGTCACTGAGGTCACAATTTGGTGTGCATAACTGAATCTAGGTTAGATCGTTCTGAGATTATCTTTGATGATAGAGGAAGAGGGAATCAATTATGACTTGATTGGATTAACTTTTGGTCACATATTAGCATTTGTTTGATTCCCAATTAAATTATAATCAATTAGACAAAGCTGTGGAAGATATGGCAGCTAGCGAAGCCAGTTGTCAAAGGTAAGTGGACAAACTTTAATTGTGTTTAATTGGTGAATAATTTGCTCCAGTTGGTGAAACGTTTAAAAATCATTCAGTAAGAATTTACTGGACATTACGCTAAGTGATTTATTTCATTCTTTGGAAATTGCTAGAGACTGAATAACGAGATGGAATAATTTTGTTATATGTATTTGTGAACAATTTTTTTATATTATATGTATTTGTGAACTGTTAAATTACAATGGTTCAAAGGTGTATGAACTTTTCTGTCTCAATCTCTGAAACAACTTGCCAGTGATGATCATTCCGATCCTCAGACTTCAAAGAAACATAAAATTAGTAACAATTCTTATGAGAAGGAGAATAAATCTCCTGAAGTTGTAAGAAAGTTTAAGAAAGAGTGGAAAAGTCAATTTCAATGGGTTAAAAATGTTGTGATAAATGGAAATACAGTGATAATATGTGAGTGGTGATAAATGGAAATACAGTGATAATATGTGAGTGGTGTAAGGACGCTGGTAAAACAAACTCATTTGACACTGAGGGCAGTTCCAATAAAGTATAAAATAATCCTAATTCTGTTTAATATACCAATATACACACAGTCCTACATAATTAGAAAAGAAACAGTGACACAAATATCAGTAAGGACCATGTCCGTTTTATTGTCTGCTTGTCTGTTTCTTACAAAATACCATATGCGTTTCTTTTTATTCAACTCCAGACAAAAAGTGTTAAACATTAGTTTGCTCCACGAATAACAATCACAGTTGTGAACTCATGACTGTCAAAAAACTAATGACTATTGAGATTTCAGTTTTGACTCTAGAGTTTAAGGAGTCATGGGTCAAATGGCTCTTAAATTTTGAAATCGACTGAGAACCGTATAGTTAGTGATGATCATTTTCCAGATTTGATTGTCATTATTAAAGAGTGATGATAATGATGACAACAAAGGTGTCTGCAAATTAGGCCTAAAGTCACAAAGGGTGTGATGGTATAATGTATGCATTTGTGCTTCATGTGAAAAATCATAATGACATTAAAACAACATTAGACCCAGATAGTACCAATCTTAAGCAGTTCTGGCAGGCAGTCAGCAATCTGAATCTATCCACAGGCAGAAAACATTTTAAACTCCTTGGTGGACTCAGTAGAGTTGTACTGACATTGCCACATTCTAATGCAGACACTAAAAAGGCCATTTTCCATTCTGAGGAAAATTCAAGCGGACTCGAGAGGATACCTGGATCCAGTAACAGTACATAATCTATTAAGTCTTAAGATCAATATAATCCAGGTAATGATCTCCTAAGAAATGCTAAAAATTCTTGTGGTACATATAAGAGTATGAATGGCAACAATTTACTGTGAAAGGACTGATTTGAAGTGATGTGCATATTTACATTTTTTAAAATTTGTTCAATAGTTGCAATTTTGTATCCATTTGCATGTTAAAAATCGGGTCGATTAAAATCCTCCCTCTTTTGATATCAGATCTCCTGACCAAATTTTGGAAATATGATCCGTCCTGACCTGATCTGACTTTTCTGTCACATGTATGCTGACATATATCATACATACAGTACAGCTCACGTGATTTTTCAGAACCCCACGCTTCGCGGTGGGTGATATAATCCCCTCCACTTTAGCTCCGCAATAATGCTCCACAGTGGAGGGATAAATACCTACAAATCACCACCGCATCTCGGCAGGCAAACCGATGTCAACTCCACTGTGGAGGGGGCTGGTCGACATTACTGATTGACATTTGAACAGCCAATGAATGAAGTCCATCTATGGAAAGACTGAGACATCAAGAGTGATTTACAACCGGATACCATTGGAAGAATCAGTCGTCTTTATTTCGATCATATATTTGGAGAGTAAAAAAATAATTTCTAAAGTCTTGTATATTCAGTACACATTACAGTTTATAAAAGGTTGATCAACTTCTTTTGTAATAAGTTTATGCTTTTAATTTATTCAAAGAAATATGAACAAACGTACACACCGACTTGACGAGAAGCACACCTTGATGAGCTTCTCGAGCAGTATAAATTTATCATTTTGTTCCAAAAGAAAGTAATTCTGAGAGATATGGACAATTAAAATCTAAATTGACATCCACTTCTGCTTAAAAAATACAAACAAGCAAACCTAAAGCACTGAATTTACACTGAAATGCAAACCGCGTGCTTAGTCCTTAAGCAGCAATAGCACAGTCACAAGGCTGAATATTCTGACTGCATATGTACTGTAAGGGACTGACCATTTAATGTATGGGGCTTAAATGTTGTTTTTTTTTTTTTTTCCGACCGGGATATTTTTTTTTATTTCATCACAATATAAATTTATTTCAAGTGAAATATGGAACGGAATAACGTTTTTTTTATACTTCAAATCAGAGAAAGACAATTGTTTTCATTCATTTATCCCCCCCCCCCACACACACACACACAGGAAAATTCAATTTTCTCTCCCTAATAAAGACTTTACTTCAGTGGATGTTCTCTACAGAAATCAAGGCAGTGACCACCGTGAACACTGTTGTAAAATATTGACAAGGGTTTGCATCAAAGGATGATGTCAGTTTCAGCTTGGGAACAGTGTGTTTTTATCACACGAAGCCATCTGACTTGGCACGTTGTACTCTATAGCCACAATTATGGTCCCACCATTAACAACGGAAGTTTGATAATTGTTAGTAATTAATCTGAACTCAACACATGTTACCAAAATGAAAAATAGTGTACAATTCTAAAATCTCAGATGTTCAGAGATTTTAATTGCCAACAAGTTTAGGGCATTTGCATGGAAGTATTGTCTCCACATGTATCTATTATTTGCTCATTTTTCTAAGGTGAAAATATAAAAACAAAATATATTCTTATAATTATTTTGACACAGATATTAAAGTATGCAGTTTCCTGTTTGTGACTGTTAAAGCATTTGGTTACTGAGCGTGTTTCTGTATGTGGTATATTGCTGTACAGCTAGAGTTATTGTGGCCAAGTGGATAAAGTGTGTGACTCATACACACACACACACTTGGGTGACTGGGGAGGGGGGGCATGTTTTCCCTTTTATTTAAACTTTCACCCCCCCCCACACAAAAAAAATAATTCTTGCGGACGACACATAAACACACTTGACTTTAGAGCACGTCGGGAGTTCCTGCTTACGGTGGCAACATTTCTTTCTTTTTTGCTCCATAACACTATAATGTCTAGCACTTTATTACTTTTCTTACCACTACCGAACGTTTCCAGATTTCAGTTTGTGTACATCTTGATTTATAATCAAATTTTTATATTTTAATTCTGAAGATTGACCTAAAGTGTTGACATGTCAAGCAATGAAAAAGTAACATTTTGGTTAACATTAATAAGCATTTTAGCCTTATTTTTTAAACTCACATTGGTGAAAAACTCTTCAAAACATAAGCAGAATCATGAAAAACTTTAATGGCAGGAACATCTTTTTGGCTTAGTGTGAATGATGAGGCCGCTAATTGAAGAAAGCTAGCCAATCATAGCATACTTAAACTGTTTCAAATGTTAAGTGCAACCGACTTGTGCAGTAGTGCTTTGGATTCCATATTTTATGAGAGAGAGAGAGGTAGCGAGGGGTCTTTACTAAAAACAGTTATTGATCCAGAAATGCTTAAACAGGTTCATCTCATTTTTCTGTATTTTGCATAGTATGCAATAGAAAACGAACAGAAAAGGAAAAAGTAACACATTAATTTCATCTGATGCTTAAGTTTACTTGGCGATATAGATATAGAAGTACAGTGAAACCCCGCTATAATGCGATATTTGGGGTCCATAAAATTCAATCACGGAAAAAGCGGGGTCGCAATATTGCGGGGTTTTACTATATTTTACTTTTTTCGGAGAACAACGTACACACGTCTAATGTATAGTATGAATAGGGTATCAAAACCGTTTACTATCTGATATCGATCTGTCTTTGTTTTCCCACATGACAACCCTTTGATTGAGCCACAAGTTTGATACAGCTGTACTTGTTCAGTGCTAAGTAACAGAGAGTGGTTATTTGAACTCCGTGATCTTGCCGCCCAAGCTCAGTCTCTACATAAGCACCCACATATGACAATCTTTTATCTTGCCGCCCAAGCTCAGTCTCTACATAAGCACCCACATATGACAATCTTTGATCAACCACCGCATTGTCTGGTGCTTGGTTGTGTATGCAGTTAAAGAAGAAACATAAGTCGGCTATTGTTTGCGCAATGATTGTATACAGGATGAATTGAAGTCCAGCGCACATGTTGGCGGCTTACGTTTTTTGATGTTTATTAAATCGTGAGAATCTTTTATCAACCACCACATTGTCTGATGCTTGGTTGTGTATGCAGTTAAAGAAGAAAAACATGTCGACTATTGTTTGAGCAATGATTGTATACATAATGAATTGATGACAAACACAGAGAAGACTTACTGGCTTTACTCATGGATCAGTAATAAGTAACATTTCCGATAATGTTTATTTTGTCATAACACTTCAAGAAATTGGTGAAATTGTAAAATTTCAGAAGCCACGCCACGATCGAATTCATACCTGATCTCTTCCCCAAAATGATAATAAACTTTTTATACACTATTTCTCGTACTTAAAAAATTTTTTTTTTCCGTGTACGAGAAAAATACATGTACATGTATATACAATTTCAGGAACCACGCCACAAACGTATTATACTCGAATTCATACGCGATCTCTTCCCCAAAATGATACTGTAATATACACATTTTATACACTATTTCTCGTACTTTGCAACAACAAAAACTGTTCATGTGCGAATGAATATATGAAATTTTGGGAGCCACGCCACGATCGCGTTATATCCGAATTTGCATTATAGTGGGGTTTCACTGTATATAATTGATGTAGAGTATTCACATACAACAAATAGACAAAACAATTTAGCTGTCATCAGACACGCAGATATTAATGTACGCAGCTTCTTCTTTTTGACTTTGGAGCAGTTGCTTATTGAGATAAAAAATAAACTAATTTCTTTGAATAGTGTTGGGCATCTTTCTGTATGGTATATTGCTTTACAGCTACAGTTACTGTGGCCAAATGAATAGTGTGTGTGACACATACACACACACATTTGATATTAGTGCACGAGGTCGTAAGTTTGCACCCACCGATGGGAAAATTTGTTTCTTTCTTTTTCCTCCATTACGCTATAATATCTAGTACAGTATTACTTTTCTTACCACTTACAAACTTTTCCAATTTCAGTTTACGATAACTTGTAGTAGTGATTTGGATTCGATATTTTATGAGAGAGAGAGAGAGAGAGAGAGAGAAACTCTACTAAGACGACTTAATGATCTAGAAATATTCATCTCGTCTCATTTTTCTGATGCATAGTATGCAATAGGATAACGAACAGAAAAAGATAAACATTCTTTTCATCTGATGCTCAAGTTTACTTGGTGATATAAATATATACAGTTACATACAATAAATGGGTATATGTTTATCCCGGTTCAGGCATGTTTTGAGATTTATTATAGGTGGGTTACTTATAATTTCTGTTGGTAAATTTTAAAAGGCAGGATTTAATTTTGATAGAAGGTAGTTCTACAGAAAGGGAGCTGAATGATAGAGTGCTGTAGGTCTTGTTGTTAATAACAAATGGTCGAATTACATCTTTGCAAGTAGTTCAACGCAAAACGTTTGTCCATTTTAAGCAACCAATGTGACTGATGCAAAGAATGGAAGAAAATAAACAGATAAATGCAAAAATTTGTTACAAGCTGTATTGATTTAGTTCACTAGTTCTTCTTTCTATCACTGATTTTTCTTTTCCAAGAATCAAACAATGGAATAGCCTGTGGTTGTACAGTAAGAATCACTTATCCTGGTGTACATTGTTTATTATCAACTCAATGGCAAAGAAAACAAACCTGCAGAAGAGATGCTGTTGTACTTTTAGGTTATCAGTTCGCACATGAAATTAACACGTCAATATCAAAGAAAACGAGCAGTGTTGTTATCGGTTTGCACATAAGCACTTCTCTTTGAAAACTGCATGTGTATCTAGGATGACCTTTTGTGACCATTTGTGATTTTTAAAAAATGGCTACTTTTGTAATTATTGCAAAATAGTAGTTTAAAATAAAATAACAATGTGAAAACTTAATAATGCTTTATTTAAGCAATAACTTTTACTTTTGCATGTTCATGCAGCAACAGCCAAAACTATGCTTTCTCAAGTTTTAATTACCCTCTATAATGCTGTGATATCAGAAGAAATGGTACAATATGTGAATGAGAACTCATGCATGGGGTAATCATTGGAACTTGTGCGATTTTGTTTCACTTCAGTCAGGTATGACTGCAGCTTTGTTATTAATTTATTTGATGTTTATCGTTCTTTTGATTGCAGGGAGTACAATATCAACGACTTTCATATGATCATTAAAAATCTATATTGTGTAAACTGAAAAAGAAATAAGGATATGAATGCATGTTTAGATTCCGATAACATAGTATTGAAGAAAACAATTAGATTCATTGCGCAAAATGTAGTATTAATACAGTTTGCGAGGCACTGTCATTATGTTTATTTAAAATTTGATTTGGCATTATGTATCATACATTATCAAGGAAACAAGGAAATATTTATAATTAACTGTATTATAACGTTTTTTCAGTATCAAAAAGCAAATTGCTCCCGAAAGTAATAACGATGTAGATAAATCGGTGCCTCTCTGTCTAAACCTCTTTAGAGCATGCTTGCAGGGGTCATAAACAGTAAACTACACCCATATTATCTAGACCACGTCCACTCCACTGTGGTGATCAGATGCAACTCGAGAAAGTGTGGTGCGCAGAGCTATTCTGTGAGATACCACGGCAACTCCATCAGGATGCGCGGAGAGATGGTGGAGGGTTTTTTTTAAATCATCTCCACTCTCTCCACCCCCACCACTAAGCGTGGGGTTCCGAAAAATCCTGTGAGCTGTACTGTATCTGGGTTGACGTCTAACATTGTAGGATTAGAGCATATCATGAAATTTGGATGGATTGGGCATAGCAAAATATCAAAGTGTTGTGGACGAAATGGCTTCTCTTGCAGCAATGTTAGTTCCTGGAATAACATTTTCAAGAGAATAACGGTTGTATCCCTTTTTCTTGAGTTCGAATTTGATGCAACAATTCGCGCAATCATACGCAGACATTTTCGGCACAGATCTTGGCCAAAAGGACCCTACAATATATAAATGTAAATTTCTTTGATAAACATCCAAATGATAAAGTTTATAAAAAGAACTTTTAATGTATGATCATCTTGAGATTATTGTAGTCAAACTTAAAATCGCAAGTTTACTGAAGTAGTCATGGAAACGTCGGAATTAATACAATGGATTAAGTTCACCCGTTACCAGATCATTAGCTTCACGTTCTGCTACCATGCTCCTCACAGCCCATACTCTTTCAGAATATATCGCTGCCTGAAAGCTGTTTTGATCCCAGGGTAATCGAAGCCTTAGTACATTGTCTGTGTGCAATAATATACGAGAGTGCATTGACTGGATCTATCTTTTTGTATCATCAAAGATTGAATCCAAAGAAAAGCGAGGTATAAAAACCAGACTATGCACAGGTAAAAAAAATCAGAATATCTGAGAAAAAAGGGGTAAATTTCTTATATGGTCGAGATGGTATAGGGTTTGGTGCTTGCAGGCAAGGCGATGAGTGCTGTAATCCACTGACCCAGGTTCGAATCTCCGTAGAGTACAAATTAAAAATCTCTAACCTGTATGGTAACATTATTTATTTGTATTTAAAAATTCTGTAATATCCAGGGATAATACTTTCCGCTCTGTTTGGGTGTATATTTGTATTTCTCTCTCTCTCTCTCTCTCTAAATATATATATATATGGTTGGAATCTTTACTGTTTTCAAGTTATGAGCCAAGGGAAAAGCCCCCTATGCCTGGATCATGGCTCAGGATACATGTTGGATTTACAAATGCATATATCCCTTTGTGCGCATTAAATGTTTACTGTATATAGTTGTAGGATGGGGATCTTTACAGTTTCCAAGTTATGAGCCAGAAACAAGTTCCCAGCCCCAGGGTCTGTGCTGGATATGTGTCTAATTTTGTCTCCTCATGCCCATCAAACCTATATATAGTTATTGGGTGGGGATCTCAACAGTTTCCAAGTTGGGACCCAGGGGCAGCATACCCAGAGCAAGACCAGAGATTGCAACCCAATGCCCTATGCATATGTTATAGCCCTGGACTTGAAGATGACACAAACCAGCTTTCAGATCTTGACCTGCAATACTGAAGATATTTAGATTATTCGAAAAAAATAACTAACATCACACCCTGGTCCCATTCAAAGAGTCATAATTAAAATTGTAAAACCACTGTGTACAACTAAAGACTACTACCAATCATATCCCAAAATTTCAACTCGGTGTCTCTAATGGTGTAGGAGATACACTACATTAATAGAGGGAAAGACAGACAAATAGACAGACAGGAAGACATAATCCCCGTCTTTTTAAAAAATGTACTGGGATAAAAGTTACTGTTAATTTTTTGGACTTATTTAAGCACTATGTCAGTCAGTGATAATTATGAAAAGATTTCAAACACCATCAATACTTAGACAAAACTCTTTGATTGGTTGACAAATAAACCTTCCATAAAACAGCTTTTCATGACACAGAGAAAACTAAACAAATTTACATATCTGAACTTCAAGATATAACTATATAATATTTCGCCAAATACCACGTTGTCATGGTAGAAGTAATCACACCAAGATTCCCCGATGGCAGTACTTTAAGCTGTTGTTTTGACTGCGAAAACACAATTAACCATAGCTGCTGTCGGGTTGGCTTTAGGTGCAGCCCCAGTGCTTGATATTCATCTGCTCTGTATCCTCATTCCACCCCAATCTAGACTGGTATGTGACAACCCCAAGGAGGCGCTGATACTCTCACACCAGTGGTCTGCATTCCTTCTTGATGTCGTACACGTTTTATGTTAGCTGCACCAAAACTTCATCTTTCTCATCAATCTCAGGATTGGCAAGCGCACCAATGATTCATGTTCCTTGCTTGCGTCTGGTCGCTCCCCCATGTTTTTTTTTTTCCTTTAAGCTAAGTATAGAGGGAGTTCTAATTCCAAAAGCTGGAGATGGTTGGAGTGGTTGAAAATCTTGATGCTTGTGTGTTAAATTTGAGGCCCTCACACCAAATGATATCTACAGTGTTAAACACAGATGCAAAGTTAGATGTAAAGCTTTCGTATGAGACGTTCACCCGAATGACAGACTGATCGCTGCTGTCATTATGTGCCCGTATGATTCCATTTACATGGATTGAAAGCATTGCCCACGATACATTACCACAATTTCCACGCAGGATAATAAACTAAAATCTGGCACCCAGGATGGTGATTGTGTCGTTGTTCCTCAGGTAAAACTACCAATGTTTTGAAAGTTTTGTGCTGAATACCACCAACAGTAACAACACGCATTAATTTCTGTAATCCTGCTGACTGACATGATATTGTCAGAGTTTCAAGTACACGACCTTCAAGACAGGACAAGTGTATGTGCTTGCATTGGCCATGCTAGCACTGCCCACCACATGGTCAAGAGTTTCAGCATCTGTGGGATCTTCTGGAGTGACATTAAAAAGAAGCAATGGCCCTGATTCACTTTCAGCATGATTACTAATGAAGACCAGACCACTTAGACTAGAGGTGTGCTTGTCATTCCAATTGCACTTTTGCGGTATTTTAATTTCAAGGGTAATAGTGAATTAGTTGTCCATGCTGTATAGCAACTGCTATACCCAGTGGAAAAGGACCTGGATACAATATGCACAAGCCCTTACTCACTCATTTAATCAGCCAGTTTAGCTGAATTTCTTTGCATTTTTAGGAATAAGTTGTCTGTTGTGAAAGTTTAGACATTTTTACCTGCAGCACCAATTTTTAGGGACACATTATTAATAATGCAGCTGAGAACATGCATTACACAGCATTTAATAAGCAATCCATGGATACCCGTTTTCAAAACCCAGTGTTACAAAAACATTTAATGAGCATCGAGTCAAGGAACACCACGAGTAAGTGTACACCCCCTAAAGTCTGTAATAAATGTTCGCAAAGCTTTATAGTTTTCCTGTTATTTATTCTAGTATATGTCTGTCATCTAATGTCCACTTACGAGCTTACAAAGACAGTCACCTGTCAAGTTCATTACCTGTTCAGGTGTTACTTGCTTAGAAAATTAAGAAATATATCCCAACTGGCTGAAGTAGGGGATTGATATCACATACTCAGCTGTATAGTAAAAATGGAAATCAGATTTATGCACCAAACCCATGGCCATAACCAATGAAAGAAGAAAAAAAAAGTTTAAATTCATCAGGTGCGACAGGCTTCCATTTTCTTATGCGGCTGTTGTCAATCAAGTTTGCCCATTTATTCTCTGCTGTGCATAAAGATTCATTCGATCTGTGATCAGATGCAAGAAATCCTAATAATAAATAGCCATAAATGGTATATAGGCTTGATATTCTCCATTTCTACATTTAATTTTGAAATACTGCTGAACAGTGGCTTGACTGACTTGTCGTCAGTTTTTGTCCATCCATCATGTACATCGGACTCGTATTCAACATCATTTTCAGGCTCAAAATCGCTCACTGGCATTTCCAGTAACTCTTTCCCAGCTCTAATAATCTCATATACTTCAAAACTTTCATAATCACTGTCATCATTGCTATCATCAGCCAGTATTTGCAAAATCAAATCATCATCTCAAAATGAACCATGTTCAGAGTCAGCCATTTTGAGTTTTCAAGGTAGTGCCTCTCATAAACATGCATTTGTAAAACTTCTTTGATGAATACAAGGTTAAAAGTATAACAAAATGCTAGTTCCTGAGCCCAATTGTACCAGTCCAATTTAGTTTAACAACCATTCATGTCAAGCCGAAGTACCAGGATGTGTAAACAATTGCTTACCTAAAAAATGATGTAAGAAGTGACAAGCAGTGCAAGACCTCTACCGGCTGCATGACTTATGTCACGACTTAACTATAAGAGTTAAGATATACACTACACATCCACATTGGAACCAAAATACTTCTTTTGGGTTATATTAAGAAGTTTCAGATGAATACTTTGCTTCTTTCATGGAAAGTGTTATCAATTTATCATTTATACAGACTCCCAAATTAAAATAAATTCCTTGATGTGTATCTTTAAAACAGTAATTGCAAGAAATTATGCTTTTGCATGAGGTTTCAAGGAATAGTGCTCTTGACTATGAATAATTATTATCAAAAGTAATGTCACAGGCAACAAATTATTTTATCATCTACGATCCAGCCTAAGTATGGTGGTATGTTAAATACTGCATTTAAAAGAATGAAGGTGGATGGTTGGCTGAAAATAATTACCAGAAAAAATTAATGTAATTTTTCAAACAAGCCTGCACATGGGTAAATTTTATACATTAGTAGCTTTGAACCTAAAACCATTTTTTTTTTATTGCAGTCAACACACAGGTACTATTGGATGTAAATGGGGAGATCTGACCGATCTGGATTTTTATAGTGGGCACCTGCAAGGAAATTTGTGTCAAACAAAGCATGCAGCATATCATTTTTATTGTTTTAAAAGTTTCCTGTTGGACAGACCATTCTTAAGATTTAAGCATGACTAGCAGATCTTGACACAAAAGTATAGTAATTTGGCCAAATGTTAATGTTACAGTCTATGGAAATTGAAGTAGATGTCTGTGCCCTAATCATTAGGCTAATGGTACATAAAACCACAAAGTACTTCCTTGCTTTGACCATTAAAGTTACAAAAACGGCTTCTATTCTGACATAACTAAATCCCCTTTGTGGCACAGCAACATAATTTTAATTTTGGCTACACTGTAGTGAGCTTCCCATTTTCTTCTCCTACATGTATATTAGAACAATGCAGGCAAATATGCATAAGAAGCTAAACTATCCATACTTCCTTTCTACATAATCTTCATTACACATCTTATCTAAAGTTTCATTACATATCTAATGTTTCATTACACATCTTATCTAAAGTTTCATTACATATCTAATGTTTCATTACACATCTTATTTAAAATTTCATTACACATCTTATCTAAAGTGTCATTACACATCTATCTAAAATTTCATTACACATCGTATCTAAAGTGTCATTACACATCTATCTAAAATTTCATTACACATCGTATCTAAAGTGTCATTACACATCTATCTAAAATTTCATTACACATCGTATCTAAAGTGTCATTACACATCTTATTTAAAATTTCATTACACATCGTATCTAAAGTGTCATTACACATTTATCTAAAATTTCATTACACATCTTATCTAAAGTGTCATTTCACCTCTATCTAAAATTTCATTATAAATCTTATCTAAAATTTCATTACACATCTTATCTAAAATTTCATTACACATCTTATCTAAAGTGTCATTACACATCTATCTAAAATTTCATTATACATCTTATCCAAAGTTTTATTGCACATCTCATCTAAAATTTCATTACACATCTATCTAAAATTTCATTATACATCTTATCTAAAGTTTCGTTACACGTCTTTTCCAAAGTGTCATTACACGTCTATCTAAAATTTCATTACACATCATATCTAAAATGTGCTGAATCAAACTTTTACATATATCTCAATTTGTTTTTAATTCCATTTTGATTTCAATGTTCACATATGTACCAAATCAAACTTTTATATCCAGACTAGAACTATTTAGGTGTCATATTCACAAATGTACTGAATCAAACTTGTATACAGATTCCATACTGCACATCCAGACTAGAACTATTCAGGTGTCATATTCACAAATGTACTGAATCAAACTTGTATACCGATTCCATACTGCACATCCAGACTAGAACTATTTAGGTGTCATATTCACAAATGTACTGAATCAAACTTGTATACAGATTCCATACTGCACATCCAGACTAGAACTATTTAGGTGTCATATTCACGAATGTACTGAATCAAACTTGTATACAGATTCCATACTGCACATCCAGACTAGAACTATTCAGGTGTCAATATTCACAAATGTACTCAAATGTTTAGCTATATCCCAATTTATTTTAAATTCAAATATGGCGTCAATATTCACACGTGTACTGAATCAAACTAATATATATATATATATATATATATATCCCAGTTTGTTAATAATTCTATTTAGGTGTCAATATTAATATGGAATCAAACTTTTATATACATCCCAATGTTTTTTATTCTACTTAGGTGTCAATATTCACAAATGTACTGAATCAAACTTTTATATAAATTCCAATTTGTTTTTAATTCCATTTTGGTGTCAATATTCACAAATGTACCAAATCAAACATTTATATAAATCCCAATTTGTTTTTAATTCCATTTTGGTGTCAATATTCACAAATGTACCAAATCAAACTTTTATATAAATCCCAATTTGTTTTTAGTTTCATTCACACTGTATAGCTAAAAGTTATTGGAAAACATGTTTTGTTATGAGACAGGGGAAATAACTCATTTGCTTATGGCTTGACAGCTACGATGTATCCACATTCACATCAAACATATTCTTTCATCCAACAAAATATGTATACAGTTTTGTGTCTGCACTACTTTTTATTTACAGTATTCTAACACAAAATATGTATACAGTTTTGTGTCTGTACTACTTTTTATTTACAGTATTCTAACACAAAATACGTATACAGTTTTGTGTCTGTACTACTTTTTATTTACAGTATTCTAACACAAAATACGTATACAGTTTTGTGTCTGTACTACTTTTTATTTACAGTATTCTAACACAAAATACGTATACAGTTTTGTGTCTGTACTACTTTTTATTTACAGTATTCTAACACAAAATACGTATACAGTTTTGTGTCTGTACTACTTTTTATTTACAGTATTCTAACACAAAATACGTATACAGTTTTGTGTCTGTACTACTTTTTATTTACAGTATTCTAACACAAAATACGTATACAGTTTTGTATCTGTACTACTTTTTATTTACAGTATTCTAACACAAAATACGTATACAGTTTTGTGTCTGTACTACTTTTTATTTACAGTATTCTAACACAAAATACGTATACAGTTTTGTGTCTGTACTACTTTTTATTTACAGTATTCTAACACAAAATACGTATACAGTTTTGTCTGTACTACTTTTTATTTACAGTATTCTAACACAAAATACGTATAGAGTTTTGTGTCTGTACTACTTTTTATTTACAGTATTCTAACACAAAATATGTATACAGTTTTGTGTCTGTACTACAGTATTCTAACACAAAATATGTATATAGTTTTGTGTCTGTACTACTTTTTATTTACAGTATTCTAACACAAAATATGTACACAGTTTTGTGTCTGTACTACAGTATTCTAACACAAAATATGTATACAGTTTTGTGTCTGTACTACAGTATTCTAACACAAAATATGTATACAGTTTTGTGTCTGTACTACTTTTTATTTACAGTATTCTAACACAAAATATGTATACAGTTTTGTGTCTGTACTACTTTTTATTTACAGTATTCTAACACAAAATACGTATACAGTTTTGTGTCTGTACTACTTTTTATTTACAGTATTCTAACACAAAATATGTATACAGTTTTGTGTCTGTACTACTTTTTATTTACAGTATTCTAACACAAAATACGTATACAGTTTTGTGTCTGTACTACTTTTTATTTACAGTATTCTAACACAAAATACGTATACAGTTTTGTGTCTGTACTACTTTTTATTTACAGTATTCTAACACAAAATATGTATACAGTTTTGTGTCTGTACTGCTTTTTATTTACAGTATTCTAACACAAAATATGTATGCATTTTTGTATCTGTACGTAACATTTTATTTACAGTACTCTAAAACAAAAACATTATTCTTCATTAATATGTGTAGTTATCATTGATGATTTGTACAAGTCCAATGGCTAATTTTAATATCAATTAAGTCCTTTGGCTAATTTCAATGTCCAATGACTAATTTCAATGTCCATTTTCTACCATGGTCAATTTTTCTTCTTTGTCATCCAGACCAACTTCTTCCCCACCACTGACATCATTATCTTCATCTTCAGCATCTTCTTTGCTCCTCCCATTATCATCACTGCCAGTTTCTTCTTCTTCATCATTATCATCAGTGTCATCTTCATCCTCCTCCTCCTCCTCCTCATTTACATTTCCATTTTCAAAAACTGGTTTAGCAGCTGTATCAAAATCATTTCCAATCTTGTTCAATACTGCTGATGCACCTGAAAAATTTGTGCATAGCCCTGCGCGGTAAAGATATTTCATTGCATCTTTCTTTCTTATTTTCATAATTTGAGCTGAGTAAACTGATGGAATAAATCCTGCTTTTTTGGGATACTTAGAGTACAAGAGACATGACAAAGCAGTTCCCAAACGAACCTTTAGATTAACATTACCTTTTTTACCCAGTGTATTTTCATTTTTCTTGCGTGTTATTGCACCAATTAGTGCTGAATGTAACACTGGGGCACATTCTGCTAGTTTATCAATGGTGGTGTCCCATGAGAAATTCCTCAAGTTTGAAGCTGTTGCTTCGCTAAAAAGTGGAAAACTTTTGGAAGTACTGAGGCACTGAACTTCTTTACGTACTCTCTTGCATACAAATTTCATAAAGTGTTGTCTGGAGGCTTTTGTGGCTAGGAATAAATTCCTGTATGCCCTAGCATACTCACAATTTTTTATTTGTGCCACAACTTTGTCCCATTTATGGCTGCCCTTCCTTTGTCCGACAAGGATTGGTGGGGTCTTCAAAGGTAACTTTCCCTGTAACATGAAGAGAAAAGGTAAAGAGTTAGACATAGAAGAAAAAGTTCTTGTTGTGCATACAAGTTATACATGTACATGTATTACCTTCTCATGTGTGTGTGTGTGTGTGTGTGTGTGTGTGTGTGTGTGTGTGTGTGTGTGTGTGTGTGTGTGTGTGTTGGGCCAATGGAATTCAAGCCTATATGCCACCACAATAGTGGCAGGACATGCAGTATTTCCCTTATCTTTCTATCCATAAGCCTGCTTGTCTGTTCATTCATCACACTTTGGTTAAGTTCCTTCTATTTTGTTCAAATTCCATAGATTAGAAAAAGAAGAATACTGTAAACAGCATATTGTATGTTCTCTCCATATTCAAGTCTTCTATGCACATGTAGCTAACTGAAATTTGTGTGCAGAAACCATTTTTTTTGTCTTTCAGCCAGTGACCTTGATCTTTTACCTTTTAACCCCAAAAACGATTACTTTCTTCCTTACCCCAAGTGCAAGCCATCCACAAAGTATGGTAACTGAAGATGGTGGAGAACTTAAGTTATTGTGCAGAAAAATGTTTCTTCTTTCATTCACAGTGACCCTGGTCTTTGATCTCTTGACTCTGAAATCAATGGAATTATTCCTTACCCCAAGTGCAACCTATCCACAAAGCTTGATAAGTGTAGCTGGTGGAGAATTCAAGTTATTGTGCAGAAACCATATTTATTTTTGCAGTCATAGTGACCTTGACCTTTTGACCATTAAAATGATGGGGTTCTTCCTTACCCCAAGTGCAATTCATCCACAGGGTTTGGTAATTGAAGATAGTGGACACTTTGAGTTACTGTGCACAAACAAAATGGTAACAGACAACTAGATGGACAACATAATATACATGTAACATGCTCTGCTTTATCGTGGATGTGTAAAAAAGATCACCCTCAATGGTTATTATAACTCCAGAATAAACATTATTTGCCAATAATGCACACTAACCTGCTTCATATACACTGACAGTGAGACTTCATATACACTGACAGTGAGACTTCATATACACTGACAGTGAGACCTGTCTATAATATTGCTGTATAAGGAAAAGGTCTTCTTAACTTTGTCCTTTGTTAGTAAGTGCCCTTCTTATTGTGGTGTTCATTAGACCAAAAACAAAAAATTATGTGTTTCCTATTGCACTGGTTTTAAAATTAGAGTAGGCAGGTATGTTTTTTTTATTTTAAACATTATATATAAATCAAATAATATTTCAAGCGCTTCAAAGTACTGGACAAAACTAAATCAATTTCAGCAATGTGTTTTTTTACCATGGGGGGAAGTGCTAGGGTCGTCAATGAGAAACAGGGACGGTCGGCCAACCGGAAAGATATTTTTTTTTTGGCCTTAAGGCAAGCTTTTGAACAATAGCATAAGCAGATACAGTGCACCCTCTCTACAATGTTGTCCTTGAGAGTTGTAAAAATGACCTGCATTATAAATATTGCCACCTTATATTAAGGTACGTTCCAACAAGGCATTGTCATAATACAGCACTCACTCATTATAAGGTACCTTTTACAGGGCCGTCGCAACTTTGCACTAGACAAAATGGTGCCCAGGACAAGCATCACCTTCAGTGTCACCAATCATTGGAAAAAATACTGCAAACTGTTAAATGAGACCCCTCCGGCCTTGGCGCCCCGGGCGGTCACTTATATCGCCAGCCCCTTACAAAGGCTCTGACCTTTTATAAGGCAATAATGGTCATGGATTCCATTTCATAATTTAATAATTATGTACAAAATGCCTCACCTATAAGGCAGCTCACTTGTATGGCTGACATGAACATTGTCATAGTGAGGGAGTACTGTAATGCATGACTAAAGAAGAGGCCCAAGTGGGCCACTAACTTTCACCTTAGTAACTGACATATGTAAGCTTGAGAAAGCAAATTCATACACATATTGAAACTGTGGAGTGGAAAGAAAAATTTGAAGTATTTAATTGCCACATTTTCTATTCCTCCTAAAAAAATAATATTGTGTGCTTCAAGTTTCATGCTAAAATAAAACTGGATGGGTCAGTCCAAATAAGATTTTTTTACTCAATTTTCTTTCTTAATTTAATGAAAGTGAACCAAAGTTTCATGACCTAAATTTATTCCTTAATACATTGTCAGTATTACTCAACAACACAATGTTATACAATAGATATGCAATCTCTATATGATTATTTTATGATTTGCATTTGACATAACATAAAATGCTGTAAATTTGAACTGACCATGATTATAAAACTGCATCCAAAGGTAGCCATTACTGAATCATGCTTTCTAGTCCAGCAGATGCTACAGTATATTGGGGAAAAAAGTATGTGTTTAAATGAGTGTGATGTCTAACACTCTTAACTATAAACAAAATGAAATGCAATACGGTCACAACGTTCAGAAAAGCTGGAAATTGTTTGGGATATTTTTTTTAAATGAAGAAATTGGAGAGTCCGGATATTTGAAAAACTTACAGGTTCTGCATACAGAAACAATTGAGGTCCAGATATTTGAATTAATGATGCTAATGAAATGTCAAAGCATATTTTGTTATTGTTTTCTTTTATTAAAAATACAAACTATAAATTTAAAATAATTTATAATTAATGTCATTTAATAATGAAATGCCATAAAACAATAACATGTAATAACATATAAACAACAAATATTTGAGACAGATGAATATGAAAATACCTTGGTAAAGGTAAGGCTTTTGTTAGTCAGAAAAAGAATGGCATTTTACCAAAGAACAAGATACAGCAAATTTGCATTCCTAAGATTGGATAAACTTCATTGTTTTCCAAGATCACTTCATCCATAATTTATTTCATCGACTTAGAGATGGAGTTGTTATATTTCTATTTGAAATTTTCTTCAGTTTCAAATGACTAATTATTATCCACAGGGTATATTATTTTCCTAATTTGAATCACTTGTTTTCACTGAAATTTATGAATCCTGAATTCTAAAATATGTTTAAAAAATCTGCTTTTATTTTTTTTTTCTACAAGGAAGATCTTGATATAATTCCAAATCACTGATTCAAAATGGTCCTCATGATAGGTTACTTCCCCTGATTTAAAAGTCTAGCTGACCAGTATAGTATTTAGTAATGGCAGCTATATCTGATGGCAGATCATCATTATTTGTATAAACTTGAAACACCTCTGTGCCAGGATTTGTTGCTGTTGTTGTTGGGGGTTTAACGCCATTTTTCAGCACATGAAAGGCTATACATGGCGGCCAGTATATTTGGTGGAGGAAGAACCACTGACCCACAGGAAGCTACTGGCAAGCTTTCTCACATACCCATGTTAGCCAAGCCCGAGACTCGAACCCACGCAGGCAGAGGTGAGATGTGTGAGCGATCTGTAGATGCGAGGGCATTAGACCACTCAGGC
Organism: Margaritifera margaritifera; assembly: GCA_029931535.1. Lineage (NCBI taxonomy): Eukaryota > Metazoa > Mollusca > Bivalvia > Unionida > Margaritiferidae > Margaritifera > Margaritifera margaritifera. The sequence continues at coordinate 1,291,818 of JAQPZY010001309.1, forward strand.
ACCTGGGGCCCCCCAAGACTGAATGAGAAATGTCTTTACTCAACAAGAATGCCCCCCACCCCCATTGCCCCTTTTGCAATATATGACATCCCAATCAAACTGACTTCAAGATGAAATTTGACCAAAGTCAAACCTAAAAAAAAAGTTAGATTTTTAAAAAAAAAACATGCTCCCAATGGCACCCCCCTCGCTCGGTGCCTGGGGGCAATTGCCCCTCACCCTCTCGTTTCGCCACCACTGTAAGGAAGATGCCTATTGATTTGAGGTCAAAAGGTTAAAGGTCAAGGTCAGTGTGACTGTGAGAAGAAAAATGGCTTCCACACAATTACATCACTGCTACATCACAGACCCGAGCCAAACTATGTGGATGGTTTACACTTGGGATAAGGAAAAAGTCTAGTAATTTTGGGGTCATAAAGGACTATTAAACACTGGGTGGGCACATGTTCTATTCACAATACCCTTGTTAACTTTGTTTTTAACATAATACACAATTAAAAATCTGCAAACATTGCAATAAGAAGAAAAGCTGTTTGTGTTTCCTCCATTTTTCACAAACTAAATCTTTAAAATTCCTCTACTAAGGCCCCACTAATGATATTCAAGTGGATAATGACTCAGCTTCTTTTTTGTAATAATGTTCTCACATGCAATCTTCTAGTGAGTAATGTAATTCAATGGAAAAGGGCACTTTATGTTACATATATATTACACATGCAATCTTCTAGTGAGTAATGTAATTCAATAGAAAAGGGCACTTTATAGTACATATATATTACACATGCAATCTTCTAGTGAGTAATGTAATTCAATGGAAAAGGGCACTTTATAGTACATATATATTACACATGCAATCTTCTAGTGAGTAATGTAATTCAATGGAAAAGGGCACTTTATGTTACGTATATATTACACATGCAATCTTCTAGTGAGTAATGTAATTCAATAGAAAAGGGCACTTAATAGTACATATATATTACACTGCAATCTTCTAGTGAGTAATGTAATTCAATGGAAAAGGGCACTTTATATTACATATATATTACACTGCAATCTTCTAGTGAGTAATGTAATTCAATAGAAAAGGGCACTTTAAAGTACATATATATTACACATGCAATCTTCTAGTGAGTAATGTAATTCAATAGAAAAGGGCACTTTAAAGTACATATATATTACACATGCAATCTTCTAGTGAGTAATGTAATTCAATAGAAAAGGGCACTTTAAAGTACATATATATTACACATGCAATCTCCTAGTGAGCAATGTAATTCAATAGAAAAGGGCATTTTATGTTATATATATATTACACATGCAATCTTCAAGTGAGTAATGTAATTCAATAGAAAAGGGCATTTTATATTATATATATTACACATGCAATCTTCTATTGAGTAATGTAATTCAATAGAAAAGGGAACTTTATGTTACGTATATATTACACATGCAATCTTCTAGTGAGTAATGTAATTCAATGGAAAAGGGCACTTTATGTTACGTATATATTACACATGCAATCTTCTAGTGAGTAATGTAATTCAATAGAAAAGGGCATTTTATGTTATATATATATTACACATGCAATCTTCTAGTGAGTAATGTAATTCAATGGAAAAGGGCACTTTAAAGTACATATATATTACACATGCAATCTTCTAGTGAGTAATGTAATTCAATGGAAAAGGGCACTTTATAGTACATATATATTACACATGCAATCTTCTAGTGAGTAATGTAATTCAATAGAAAAGGGCACTTTAAAGTACATATATATTACACATGCAATCTTCTAGTGAGTAATGTAATTCAATAGAAAAGGGCACTTTAAAGTACATATATATTACACATGCAATCTTCTAGTGAGTAATGTAATTCAATAGAAAAGGGCACTTTAAAGTACATATATATTACACATGCAATCTTCTAGTGAGTAATGTAATTCAATAGAAAAGGGCACTTTAAAGTACATATATATTACACATGCAATCTCCTAGTGAGCAATGTAATTCAATAGAAATGGGCATTTTATGTTATATATATATTACACATGCAATCTTCAAGTGAGTAATGTAATTCAATGGAAAAGGGCACTTTATAGTACATATATATTACACATGCAATCTTCTAGTGAGTAATGTAATTCAATGGAAAAGGGCACTTTATGTTACGTATATATTACACATGCAATCTTCTAGTGAGTAATATAATTCAATAGAAAAGGGCACTTAATAGTACGTATATATTACACTGCAATCTTCTAGTGAGTAATGTAATTCAATGGAAAAGGGCACTTTATATTACATATATATTACACTGCAATCTTCTAGTGAGTAATGTAATTCAATAGAAAAGGGCACTTTAAAGTACATATATATTACACATGCAATCTTCTAGTGAGTAATGTAATTCAATAGAAAAGGGCACTTTAAAGTACATATATATTACACATGCAATCTTCTAGTGAGTAATGTAATTCAATAGAAAAGGGCACTTTAAAGTACATATATATTACACATGCAATCTCCTAGTGAGCAATGTAATTCAATAGAAAAGGGCATTTTATGTTATATATATATTACACATGCAATCTTCAAGTGAGTAATGTAATTCAATAGAAAAGGGCATTTTATATTATATATATTACACATGCAATCTTCTATTGAGTAATGTAATTCAATAGAAAAGGGAACTTTATGTTACGTATATATTACACATGCAATCTTCTAGTGAGTAATGTAATTCAATGGAAAAGGGCACTTTATGTTACGTATATATTACACATGCAATCTTCTATCGAGTAATGTAATTCAATAGAAAAGGGCATTTTATGTTATATATATATTACACATGCAATCTTCTAGTGAGTAATGTAATTCAATGGAAAAGGGCACTTTAAAGTACATATATATTACACATGCAATCTTCTAGTGAGTTATGTAATTCAATGGAAAAGGGCACTTTATAGTACATATATATTACACATGCAATCTTCTAGTGAGTAATGTAATTCAATAGAAAAGGGCACTTTATAGTACATATATATTACACATGCAATCTTCTAGTGAGTAATGTAATTCAATGGAAAAGGGCACTTTATAATACATATATATTACACATGCAATCTTCTAGTGAGTAATGTAATTCAATGGAAAAGGGCACTTTATGTTACGTATATATTACACATGCAATCTTCTAGTGAGTAATGTAATTCAATAGAAAAGGGCACTTAATAGTACATATATATTACACTGCAATCTTCTAGTGAGTAATGTAATTCAATGGAAAAGGGCACTTTATAGTACATATATATTACACATGCAATCTTCTAGTGAGTAATGTAATTCAATAGAAAAGGGCACTTTAAAGTACATATATATTACACATGCAATCTTCTAGTGAGTAATGTAATTCAATAGAAAAGGGCATTTTAAAGTACATATATATTACACATGCAATCTTCTAGTGAGTAATGTAATTCAATAGAAAAGGGCACTTTAAAGTACATATATATTACACATGCAATCTTCTAGTGAGTAATGTAATTCAATAGAAAAGGGCACTTTAAAGTACATATATATTACACATGCAATCTTCTAGTGAGTAATGTAATTCAATAGAAAAGGGCACTTTAAAGTACATATATATTACACATGCAATCTTCTAGTGAGTAATGTAATTCAATAGAAAAGGGCACTTTATGTTACGTATATATTACACATGCAATCTTCTAGTGAGTAATGTAATTCAATGGAAAAGGGCACTTTATGTTACGTATATATTACACATGCAATCTTCTAGTGAGTAATGTAATTCAATAGAAAAGGGCACTTTAAAGTACATATATATTACACATGCAATCTTCTAGTGAGTAATGTAATTCAATAGAAAAGGGCACTTTAAAGTACATATATATTACACATGCAATCTTCTAGTGAGCAATGTAATTCAATAGAAAAGGGCACTTTAAAGTACATATATATTACACATGCAATCTTCTAGTGAGTAATGTAATTCAATAGAAAAGGGCACTTTATGTTACGTATATATTACACATGCAATCTTCTAGTGAGTAATGTAATTCAATGGAAAAGGGCACTTTATGTTACGTATATATTACACATGCAATCTTCTAGTGAGTAATGTAATTCAATGGAAAAGGGCACTTTATGTTACGTATATATTACACATGCAATCTTCTAGTGAGTAATGTAATTCAATGGAAAAGGCCACTTTATGTTACGTATATATTACACATGCAATCTTCTAGTGAGTAATGTAATTCAATGGAAAAGGGCACTTTAAAGTACATATATATTACACATGCAATCTCCTAGTGAGCAATGTAATTCAATAGAAAAGGGCATTTTATGTTATATATATATTACACATGCAATCTTCAAGTGAGTAATGTAATTCAATAGAAAAGGGCATTTTATATTATATATATTACACATGCAATCTTCTATTGAGTAATGTAATTCAATAGAAAAGGGCACTTTATGTTACGTATATATTACACATGCAATCTTCTAGTGAGTAATGTAATTCAATGGAAAAGGGCACTTTATGTTACGTATATATTACACATGCAATCTTCTATTGAGTAATGTAATTCAATAGAAAAGGGCATTTTATGTTATATACATATTACACATGCAATCTTCAAGTGAGTAATGTAATTCAATAGAAAAGGGCATTTTATATTATATATATTACACATGCAATCTTCTTGTGGGTAATGTAATTCAATAGAAAAGGGCATTTTATATTATATATATTACACATGGAATCTTCTAGTGAGTAATGTAATTCAATAGAAAAAGGCACTTTATATTACATATATATTACACATGCAATCTTCCAGTGAGTAATGTAATTCAATAGAAAAGGGCATTTTATATTATATATATTACACATGCAATCTTCTAGTGAGTAATGTAATTCAATAGAAAAGGGCATTTTATATTATATATATTACACATGCAATCTTCTAGTGAGTAATGTAATTCAATAGAAAAGGGCATTTTATATTATATATATTACACATGCAATCTTCTAGTGAGTAATGTAATTCAAAAGAAAAGGGCACTTTATATTACATATATTACACTGCAATCTTCTAGTGAGTAATGTAATTCAATAGAAAAGGGCACTTAATAGTACATATATATTACACATGCAATCTTCTAGTGAGTAATGTAATTCAATAGAAAAGGGCACTTTATGTTACGTATATATTACACATGCAATCTTCTAGCGAGTAATGTAATTCAATAGAAAAGGGCACTTAATAGTACATATATATTACACATGCAATCTTCTAGCGAGTAATGTAATTCAATAGAAAAGGGCACTTAATAGTACATATATATTACACATGCAATCTTCTAGTGAGTAATGTAATTCAATAGAAAAGGGCACTTTATGTTACGTATATATTACACATGCAATCTTCTAGTGAGTAATGTAATTCAATAGAAAAGGGCACTTAATAGTACATATATATTACACATGCAATCTTCTAGTGAGTACTGTAATTCAATAGAAAAGGGCACTTTATGTTACATATATATTACACGTGCAATCTTCTAGTGAGTAATGTAATTCAATAGAAAAGGTCACTTTATATTACATATACGTAGTTGTTGGACATGGTGCAAAATATGCACAATTGTTGTCTGAACAGCAACTCAAGTTTACATTCTATTCAGGTGGGAAGTTAGTCCTGAACAAAATTTGTTTCAGTCACTTTGCTATCTGAGTACATATATTTAAAAAAAAAAATGATTACTAAAAGAACATGTACTAAAATGTATTAGACCAGAGTTTAACTACATGTATGACATATCCAAACAAACATATGCATGACCCTGTAGACAAAAGTGCACGGGAAGCTAACCTGAAAGTGAAACTTTGCCAAAGTAGCAGCAGATGTGTGAAATATGGGTCACAGTGACGTACTTATGGTGAATGCATTAAATTGCCTGAGGCATTAGCACACAAATTCAATAACCCCGCAGCCAAAATGTATGAGCCCAACTAGCCCTGAGATCAACTAGCCCTGAGCCCAACTAGCCCTGAGCCCAACTAGCCCTGAGATCAACTAGCCCTGAGATCAACTAGCCCTGAGATCAACTAGCCCTGAGAACTAAAACAGTTAACTTAGTGTTGTGCAAAGAAACTTTCCTGTTTTAACAGGAAAAAAGAGAGTTTGATTGAAACAGACAACCCCTCACAACCTACAACTGGGCATATTCTTTTGAGAGGCGTGTTGTTTTGACCTAGATATGTTTCCAAAAGAATTAACAATGCATGGTCAGCTAGTTTTGTCTCTTGATGCCAAAGATATTGTGCTATGAGGTGAATAATTGCAGGTACATGTATATGAATAAAGAGGTCATGCATCAGTTGCCTCACTGAGTACTGGGTGAAATGATGTTTAGTACAATTCTGGATTTTGAGCCGTATATACATGTACAATGGTAGCAATGTACCATATATTTCATGGTTTACTTTTTTCTGCTAACAACAAACATTACTGCTCAGTGCTCAAAGAAAAAAATTTCAGACACAGGCCCACAGCTGGTGATTAAAAAATAATCACAAGCCCCGACTCCAATTCTACAAGCCCTGACTCCAAATTCCATGTACCCAAAAGGGCCCTATGTTTTCACTATTATTTGTCACACAATGCTGCAATTGCTGTACTTTAAATATGAAAAGAAATAAACAAAATCATATTCAATTAACTTGTGTGTTTATTCAGATCTCAAAATATTTCACATAAAGCAATGTTTTCCTCCAGGTCCTGGTGTCAACCATTGTCCAATTGCTCTATCAATGTCCTTCTTACTTACTGGATCAGCAGTGTTGATGTTCATTAGTATCTGAAGCGTGTCTTGCTTTATACAGTTTCTCTTTACACTTTTGATGTTGTTCATGAGACTTAACCCTCTTTCACATTCTACTGTAGTGGGGCTCAAAACTAACAATATTTCCAACAATTTAAAAATGTCACCATTTTCAGGTGTGGAATTCCTAATCATTGTGGCATACACCTCTGCTTTTGGGATTTCTGAATTTTTGTAGGTCTTCAGCTTTGCGTTTAAGTTGACTTCTGTTTGCGTATTGCATCATGATCTGTATGGAAGAGCGGGACAAAGTGATCCAACAGCTGCTGAACTTCATCTCTCCTATGTCTAGACAGTTTACACTTTTCCTCTGGAAACTCAGTGTTGTTGAAAGCTTGAAAGGAATTCAGGGAGCTCTGATTGAAGTTTAAAACTGAAATAAAGTCGGCAGGCTATGGGTCCTTTTTTATATCAATCAACACAAGATCTTTAAGGTTCATAATTAAAGTGTATGTCAACGTGGTCATGTAGGCACATTTACTCAAATTAAATTAAATATTAATTGTTACTAATATAGTTTAACCAAAGTCTATTCAATCCCGATTGTTGAATGCTCCACACCTTAAATGTCATCAAAAACCTTCATGATGCAAATTATTGATTGATATGGACTTTTACAATGGTGGCCAAAAACTGGGTCAATAAAAGAGGGAGTTGGGTCTATCATAACAAATAACAGGGCAAACTAAACTAATTTTTTTTTCAAAACATGTGCAGCTTTCACACTGACATCACAGCAAGCGACATTCAATCCAGTTTATACTGGTTCACACCTTAAGGTTGACCTCGTCCAAAAATGTCCATGTACTTTAAAATTGATTTAGCTAAAAGTATTTCTCAGAGTGTAAATATAATGTGGAATCCAAGGAATATGGATGTATGAGGATCAAAATAAAGTGAATAATCGCCATTTAAAGGTATGTGTAATCAAATTCTTGAAAATTACACCCATTACTGAAATAGTTGGTACTGAACTGAATGCCTAGATGATCTGAGTGACTTGTTCTTTAGTTTATGTCATTGTACAGCAGATGCATCACAATAACAGAAAACACATAATCCGTATATCAATACATGGCTGAGCAAACCCCATAGCCTGACGTCCCGGACTATTCATTTTTGAAGTCGGGCAAGTAAAATTTTCCAAGTGGCTAGTCCGGGACAAGTGCTTTTTAAAAAAGTTGGGCAAGTCCTTATTTTCGTGCTTTAATCACTATATCTACCTTTATTTGGCCAATCATGCCCTCCAGGTGTACTGAATACTTGATTCTACCCCTCTTCATGTATACATTTACATTCTGTATAACACATTAATGAGGTCAGTGATAATTTTCACATATGCGCATGTTCTGTTACCGCTTGACTGCATATTGAGCTAAGTGACCAAATTATCGGCAAATCAAAACACGTCAATCAAAAGAAAGCCAGTATGATCAATTAGCAGTGTTTTAAGTGACTTTGTTGCATTGTGTTTACTCAAGCCAGATCCTCACAAGCGGCTCACTATGATTTGAATCCAGCGAGTCAGTGTAATTAAATTAATGAAAGGTACTTTACCGACATCAGTGTTGGTTTCCTTTATGAACTGATTAAATGACAGTAATGATTCTTTAATTTTTTAATTGATTATACAGATGATTAACTTCCATGTGCGATATTGCGTTATCAGGTAGACATTTTACATTGTAGGACTAGTTACGCCCCTGCCTTAAATTATTCTGAGATATGTTCCTGCAAGGAATGTCACAATCTGAGTACAGTTTGATTACTCTAGTGCTATAAGGATGCATGAATAAGTACGGAATATACGCACCTGCTGATTATTCTTTTTGCCTTTAATGTAGTTGTGCTCAATAACCTGTTGGTTTTCAGACCCCTGTGGTGTGCTTGTACTCGGCTGATTCAGGCAAACACTCCAGTCAGAATCCTGTGTAGCGGCTCGCAAGCCAATATAACTTGTTGGCTCTGTGTTTGCACAAAAAGTGTTTAAATACTCTTTGCATCTCACAGCAGCACTTAATGTCTGCCAACAGCTTCGGCACAAGAAAAACCCGTATCTTGCTGGCACCGACTCAAAAGTCACCCCTGTTATGGAGGAAATTGCTTCTCTTGCAACAATATTAGTCCCAGTAAGGACATTTTGCAAAGAAAAACGTTTGTAACCCGATGACTTTTTCTCAAAATCACGATAACAGTTCGCACATTTGTCGGCAGACATTGTTAGCGGAGAATTTGGTTGAAACGATGCTTAATTTGTTGTCTAAATACAATAATAAAAAAAAAAGATCTGAATGATCAAGATTATTCAACAAGTTGTATTCCTATATAGCTTGAGACACCGCTCCCCAAAATTGAAAGTTTTAAATTTTGTCTCTCTAGCTTAATTTCTAAGGGACCGACCATTTAAATTTGTGGCGGATGGGTGGGTGGGTTGATGACCTGATTTACCAAAAAATGTCTGGCTGTCAAATGGCTTTGAAAAAAAAATTCTTGTTCTAATTTATAACAAAAAAACCACCCCATTATATCCGCCGTATTAGTTGACAAAAATAAATTATCTTGAAGTAAAAGCAGTGGTGTAACTGTAAAATCTCCTCTGCCTAAATTCAGAAATGCCCCCCCCCCCCTTTACAAACTTGTAATTATGGGCCCGCCTCTTGACTCCCCCCTCCCCCTCCCCCGCGCATTGCTGGAGCCGCGACAGTTACGCCCCTGGATAAAAGAAAAAATATCACTGCTCTAAAAGAATCCCGCCCCCCTCCACCCCGAAAATTAAATGATCGGTTCCTAATTGGTATCAGAGATACCCAAAGGCGATAGGTTAATTCATTTTGTGCAGATCTAAAAATGACAAATAAGCAAAATCACTGTATGAATAACTTGAATCTAAAGATAGTAAGCGTGTTTTTCGAAAGAATTTAATATGAATGGACCCTAATGCAGCAAAGATGAAAAAAGATGAAAAACATAAACTGTGCAGCATTGCAATCAATCTCTCTCTCTCTCTCTCTCTCTCTCTCTCTCTCTCTCTCTCTCTGAAAAAAGTGTTCCTGTTAAGCAGACATATTTCTCATTTCCAGTAAACTATAGACTATACTCCAAAAAAGCTAAGGAATAAAAATCTCATTTCTTTAATAGCAAATGTTGTACACTAGCTGGGTCAAGTTTCGACATCGGGTAATAAGAATAAAAGTAATGCAACAAATAGAAATTAATTTTTAAGTTTAATCATATGCGTATTTGTCCAACATGGTTTCACTTTGGGTGCTTAAATTATATAGTCCAATGGAGGCTGCTCATACAATGATCTAATGACCGGTAATGATTTTTTTGTCATCGTGTCAGGTGACTGGTTGCCGTATTCTGATTCGCTGTATGTAAATTATGGATATTGTCATAATTTCTTTCTGCATTGGTAAAACAAGAACTGGATTTTTTAAAATTCCAATATTAACGTAGAATAATAATGTTTACTATGCAGTAAAACAAAACGTTATCTAGTAAAGGTTACACATGATCTAGGGCTATAATCTGTTAAAATTACTAAAGGGTGTATATTTTACTTCCTACATCGACATCATACTCCAGAAGATCTAGAACATATAAGTAGAGAATTAGATGAAAACAGGAAGAATGCAATAATTTACAATCACAGTTAGAACAGTTAAAGAAAGACTTAAACAATGAAAAACAACAAAACGATCAAGAGGTTTAAAACTTAATTAGTGACTTTAAAAGAGTTGTCGTTAGTAACACTTTTCTTTGGATGGTATAGTAACTTTAATAGCCTTCAAAACTATCCATGTATTTGTACGAGTAAATAGATTTCCGCAAAAATTTGGACTTCATGTCAACAAAATGTTTCAATGTTTCATGACTTACATTTTTAGCGAACTGTTCCATGAACTGAATACTATCTACAAATCTAATCGTTCTCTTCACATCTATTTCATTATCATCCTTCATGAACTTATTAACTATGAAATAATTGCGGAATGAAATATATGTTTCGTCGTTGTTCGGTGTGAGTTTTACCTCTTCATCTGTGTCATATATTTTACAAGCGTGACTATCATAACCGGGCAAGCTGGGAATGAATAGTGGAATAAATTTTGGGCATCTGAAAATTCAGATTATTTTCACCATGAATAACCGCTCTGCACTTGCATGTTAAGTAATAGTTGTCACGCACTTTGTCACTAATTTTTCTATTGTCTCTCACAGGTACAGCAAGCATTTCTTAAGTTAAAAAATGTGGGCATCATACTCTGTGAACACCATAGGTTTTACATTTTAATGCCTTGATTCGTCGTACACTATTTTTGCGATCCTTTCAACCAGTTGTAAAACACCTGAATGCTTTCAGTACCTCTGTCAATGACTGGTCTGTAACATTTATAAATTGACATTAGGTACATACAGGAAACTGATGGAATATGTTAAGTGTGATAAATGTCAAGATATATCTGGTTGTTGTATAGCACTGTTACAATTTTTGTAGTTTGATGAAACTTTCAAAATCTTAATAAACAACATAAGCAACCTTTAAATGATGCTGATAATTTTAAATAGTAAAACTTAATCTTTTTCAGGCATTATGTCTATTGAATTGTCTACATTCTAACAGAATCTTTTGTTGTTTATTGAAAAAATCAAGCGTTTTTTTAAAGATATATTTATGTCCATGATGTCTATGTATCTGTGGCGACACCAATTTGTATAAATATTTTATTCCAACGTAATGGTATATTCACACGCGTGTCTGTTAGTATCATCGCTTGAATCGAATATGATTACTCGGTGTTAGTATCATCACTTGAATCGAATATGATTAATCGGTGTTAGTATCATCGCTTGAATCGAATATGATTAATCGGACATTTGCCAAACCATATCCTGTATCTGGCGATTATAGGGGTAGCATTTAAAATTGATTATACAGCATCGGGCAAAAAAGAAACACGTGCCCTCCGTATTTTACGCTACACAAATGACATCATCCGTTTCACCCCTGTTCATTATGTCAGATGTCTTGTTATATGGTAAATATTTCAGTATTCAACTTGCTTTTTCTAGTAGCTTGGTGTCTTCATAAGTCTGATCGTCGAGTCTATCTGTACTTTCACAGAATCAAATTGCCGATTTTGTCCACTGAACATCTTCTTCATATATAACTCAGTGTCATTGAAATATTCCTAACAATGGTGATTGTTTCAACCGTAAAATCCGTACTTATTTTAAAACTTTTTAAATGAATCGCTATTTTTAAAACTGATCATTATGTTTCAATTTTGTTTATTAATCCTCCTTAACTTGTCGCATATGAAAAATGAAAAAGCATTAAAGGGACCTGTACATTTTCTTGTTTTATTCAAATTGCCTTGGAATCGGTTGATCTATGACAGAAGTTTTAATTCTATTTTATTTAACTGGCAACATTTCAATGTATATTTCACTACCAATTGCTTAGGTGGGTAAAAAGAGACAGTGCTTGTATTTGTATGAAAAAGGCAGCAAGAATAAAAAAAACGGTATTGTCAGTGTAATGAAAAAGTACGAATACAATAAATAAACTAATTTTTCCTTATATCAGTAAGTTTGCCATTGATAATTTAATTGTGTCCGCTATAATCAGGTTTTCACTCTTCACGTTTGTCTGCTATGCCCATCGTAATCAGGTGTTCACGCAGTCCTTGCTCAAGAGCATAATTGCTCCTGAAAATCGATAAATTTGTTCTAGTTTTACGCGACAATAATTTCAAAATCGCCCTTAACGCTAAGTTTTTGTCAAATGAAAAGCTCCCATGTCTTATATATATATATATATATATATATATATATATATATATATATATATATATATACACACATACATTCGGTGTGTTTAAGAACTACATGACAACTGTCATGCATTTCTTTTAAGGTTGTATAGTAAGGTTAGAGAATGTTGATTTTCTTATGTCACAATCAACACTTGCTTGCAAAGCAAAAAGATTTTGCTGCATTTATAAAACAATCTGCTACAGCTGAAAACGCATGACAACTGTCGTGTCTTTCCCATAATGTTGTATGCTAAAGCTGTAGAGCATTGATTTTTCTGACGTCACACCCAACTCTTGATTGGCTTTGATGACTATGCCCTGTAGAAATTTGCAGCAAGAAGTTTAGTTTATATAAATGTCGTATTTATTAGGAGTGAAAATATTCAAAACCGGCAAATGTATGTCTAAATTCAATCTTCTCTCTTACACATACACTAATCTTTACACGTGTTCTTACCACTATAAGGCAAAGGTCCCCAAAACAAACCAACACCTACTGCTATACACACATATATACAATTGGTAGGTCACCGATTTAAAAATATAAAGCTTAATTTCTATATGGTTGTCAGCAAATGATATCTTATTTTGTTGAAAATGCGCAAAAAGTAACTTTACTGTGTGGCATACTCAACAGTTTGAATGTGAAATACTTATCCAAATCCTTTTAATTTGACAGATGTTGTCGACCCGTGACAATTCCATTAAGAAATGTGACTGATGCCAATATGAAAGATTCAAGGATCCATATATGATAGCATACTATATACAATTTGTAGTCTCTAGTGGAGGCTAAGAAAATAGCGAGAAAAGTTAACACGAAAGAAAAAAATATATTTAATTTGTTTCATTTAGTTTGCTGATTTTTCAGTACAATATCTACCGTTGGGTGTGGGTGGAGGTTTGTGTAAACAAGTAGACAAGGGGCCTGTAGGATAGAAAACTTGGTGGGTGCCCATGGGGTGAAGCTCCTGGATTCATCTGCATTCTAAGCGTTTCCAGTGCATAATTTTTACAATCTACCTGTAGAGAAAACTTACTCTTTGAATCGTTCCGGTTGTTTCGTTTTCATTGCTGCCCATGTTATTTATGTTGTGAACAGAAATTGCAAATTAGTGTGTGTTGTATATGCTACCTCACCAGCTGTGCTAGAGTAAATAAAAAAAAAAACGTTCTCATTGTGATCTTGTGCATGGGTAAAGATCGCACTATTTTAAATTACAGGTGCACTCGTGGTGATCTCGTACCCCTACACTGGATAGTGGCGCTTTATAGATTTATAAGTGTGCTCTAGACGCACTCGTACCCCTACACTGGATGGTGGAGCTATACAGATTTAGAAGTGTGCTCTAGACGCACTCGTACTCCTACACTGGATGGTGGCGCTATAGATATTTAGTAATGTGCTCTAGACGTGCTCGTACCCCTCCCTATACATGATGGTAGTAATTTAGAAATGTACAAGTGGTGGACCAAGGTCGAAGATAAAGACGCGTGGTCCACGTAATTAAAAGTCACGCTTTATATCTGGCTGTTGTTGCATCAGACAGTAATGTAAATGGCAACGTCATGTACAGTAAAGTCAGTTGTGTGTGTGTGTGTGTGTGTGTGTGTGTGTGTGTGTGTGTGTGATTACCTCCCTTTAACTTAACAAAAATAAATTTAAAGAGCAAAACTTTCCAAGTATTTACTAATTATCTAACATGATGAGATGCACCATTAACTACCAGATTACCTACAGACAACCCCAATATATTAGTAAACCATGAAATAGTTGTGATTGATGAATAGAAATATATGCAACATTGGGAATTATTGATGAATAGAGTTGCATATATTATTGGGAATTATTGATGAATTGAGATGTACATATTATTGATACAGAGATGTTTACATTATTGATGAATAGAGATGTAGACATTATTGATGTAGAGATGTATACATTTTTGACATAGAAATGTATACATTATTGATGTAGAGATGTATACATTATTGGGAATTAACGAAGATTAAACGGATATTGAAAAAAAGTCTGTTGAAGAAACAAATTTCAGCTACATGTATGTTTGTTATGATTATACAACTTACAAATATTAAAATATTAAAACCATCTTTATATTTGAATGTTGCCCATATATCGAATAAAGACATTGTACTCTATGTATGTATGTATGTATGTATGTATGTATGTATGTATGTATGTATGTATGTATGTATGTATGTATGTATGGATGGATGGATGGATGGATGCATGCATGCATCTATCTATCTATCTATCTATCTATTATTATCTATTATTATCTATCTATCTATCTATCTATCTATCTATCTATCTATCTATCTATCTAGTCCGAGTTTCCTCTGACCCTTCCCACCCCATTTTATATATTTGGACATTTACCCCAACATAAATGTCCAAATATATAAAATCGGGTGGGAAGGGTCAGAGGAAACTCGGACTATCTATCTCTCTATCTATCTATCCACAGTAGGTAGTGTTCTACATTCATGACGAGTCGGAAAGTGAGTAAATATCATTGAAAAGTGGATTAAAGAGTGGAATATTAAAGATAATTTTTTTTTAGATGATTTTTAAATCCATTTTCTCTGTGTTTCTCTGACTCCCTTTTTTACACGTCCGCCATAAGGTGGAGCTTATAATGTTATGATGTTCGTCTGTACAGTGTAGGACAAGGTCAACTAATTGTATTTGTCCTTCGCTCAGGCGGCTCGCCTTCATGGCAGCTTTCCCCTTATGCTATTAACCCCCCCCCCCCCCCAAAAAAAAAAAAAAAAACCCTCTGCCCATCTACCGTCTGGCAGATTGCCATATGGACCAGTCAGAGACTGCATATGTACTTCCGTCGGTTCCCTATTTCGTTTCAGCACAAAAACTCGAGATCTCAACATCTCCTGTTAGTAAACTAAGTAGCATGCATTTGGGGCAAGGAAGAAACATATCAAATTACGGGCTCAAAAGCTTAAAGGTCAAGGTAACAGGACTGAGAGAAGGAAAACTGTTTCTACACAATAAATAGACGTGACCAAACTTTGTAAAAGACTTTAATTTAAGATAAGAAATATACCTTTTGATTTTGACATCAAAGGTCAAAAGTCAAGGTTACAATGACTCTAAAAAAAATATTTAAAAAAATGGTTCTTTTTCACCTACTTAAACCAAACTGTTCGGATGGCTTGCATCTGAGATAAGGAACACATCCATTCATTTTCGGTTCAAAAGGTCAAGAGTCATAGTCACAAGAACTGAAAGAAAAAGAAAACGATTTCCACAAAACTACATAAGCTTTGTACCACATAAGCGTTGTAGATGACTTGCATTTGAGACAAGGAAGACATTTATTGATTTTGGGAGTTATAACTGACAGGTGAAAGTTAGAGGGACACCAATAATGAAAATTGTGTCCACAGAATAACTCTCGTCTTATGACACAAATCATGACCAAACTTTGTAGATGGGTTACGTTTGAAAGAATAAATGTACCTTCGATTTGGGGTCAAAGGTCAAGGTCACAGATCGAAAGAATAAATTTGGTTTCGGCAAAATAACTTGATTTCAGTGTCCGTTGGTGGCTTGCATTTAAAACAAGGAAGACACCTATTGATTTTATATTAGGTAAAGTATCTGGCCAGTGGAAGCTGTTTTCAAATAAAATAAGTATATTAATAGTATTTACCACATGACGGGTCTATGGTGTACCGTTTACGGTCCTTTAGTTGTCATTTCTTCGTCTTTCACTTCTTCATGTGCATCTTTTTCTTCTTCTTCTCCTTCTTCTTCTTCTTCTTTACAGGGTTTCGTCGCAACTTTTCTGGCAACGTCCTTGACTCAGTTAATACAACTAGGTCATGACAGGGAACCATCTTAAGATGGGTCAATGCCCATCGATATTTCAAGTTGGGTCGCACTTTTAAGATTGTCAGTATTCCAAGTTGTCGTACACTTCGATAAGTGACTAGTTGAAGCGGTCAAATTGAAAGGCTGTATTTGATTGCAGATTTGGTGAAAATGTACTTTTAAGTTTTAAAATTCCCATGATTAAGAGCTGACTGCTAAGCTAATAAAATCAATTAATATTGGTCGTTGCATTTATGGTTACAGTAGTCCTACAATGTAAGACGTCAACCCTGATATTTATGATATTTTTGTGCTATACCCAAACATCATAAATGTCAGGGTGGACGTCTTACATTGTAGGACTAATGGTTACAGCTTCAACTTCCATAGCATCTTCATTACCATGGCAACCATTGATGCATATACAATTACAGGCATAAGCACATGCCCAACTTAGTCCTACAAAGACGTCTGCCCTGATATTTATGTTGTTTGGGTCGACCCAAATGACAAATATCGGGGTAGACGTCTTGCATTGTAGGACTAATGCCCAACTATCTGTAGTACTAACGGAGGGGGGGGGGGGCGGTTGCCCCGGGCGGAAGAGGTCATTGGGGTGCCAAAACAGCTGATACAAATTCGGGCCTCGTATTCTGGCCCTGGCTTTGGGACACGGGGGCTCGTATATAGTACATGTATGACTGATAGATAAGTTGTCAGCAACAATACTAGCCCCTGTGCTTTGGGACATCATCGTCGCCCGGTGCGCCTTAGTACGCCACTGCCAACTATATACTATATGAGACCATGGCCCAAGTTGACACATTTTGACCGTATGTTGCATTTCTCAATTTCATCTGTATATCATTTTGGGCCTTGCTCAACGAGTAGGCAGAGCCCAATAGTAATTGTCACAATGTCCATACAAGACAACTTTACTGGAAATGGTTGAATTTTAGACTCTGTATGCAGCTTCAGGGAGCAATCATTTATAATTATGGGAAGGAGGGTGGAGGCGGAGTTTCATTTAAACTGATATATTCTTTTACCCCAAGATATTTTTTTTAAAAAGCTAATATGATGGATATAATAGGTTCTTTTTTTCTATAAATCACAGCAGCAAGAATATTTTTTTTCAAGCTATTTGAGGCCTGGATATTGTTTTCAAAATTAAAATATTCCTGGAACAAAAACCCAACCCAACTAATTTTTAGGGTAGAGGGCATGAGTCTTGCGTTTATAATTTAAAAGTGAATTCTCTACACATTACGTTACATATTCTATAGGCATCTATTATTTATTTCTATTTTAAAAAATCTTTAATTAGCGGTCTTAATAATTTATCTTTTCCCGATAATAAGCCCGTACTTCTATCTATCTCTGATTCCACCCAGTTAAAATCTCCGGCTATCATGAAGTTTTCTATAGAGAAATTCAGAATATATTTAATTATATTTTCCACGAATTTTATGTTATTAGCATTGTGATTTCATGGCACATATACATTTTGTAGGTGCCAGTCATTTATTTTTAGATGTATCAATCTTCCTTTAAAATATTCATTTGTTTTGACCCTTTCCCATGGCTTTGTGTGGGGTGAGTTTTTGATTTTGCAGGCGACTCCTGTGCAGATTTTGTTTATATTGTTATTTATTTCTACTATTGCATTAAAATTTTTCTCGATTTGGTATATTTGTTGTTTGTCTTAATTGTGTGTTTCTTGTAGTATGATTAGGTCGTAGTTTTGAGTTGTTTCGTAGTTTTTGTTTATTTTTTCATTGGTTACTCCATTTATATTTATGGATATTATTCTAAGGTTGTGTTACATGTTATTTCTAAAAGGTAATATATACATATATATATATAGAGAGAGAGAGAGAAATATATATATATATATATATATATATATATATATATATATATATATATATATATATGGTTGTTTTTGCTAGTCTAAAAGAATTTATATATTTTGTTCGGTATCTCTGTTTTGTTTCATTTCTTCTTGGCCATACTCGGCAGTGTCATTATCATCTGTTTTGGTTTCTGTATCTCTATCTGTGTCTGTATCTATATCTGTTTCTGTGTCTATATTTCCAGTGTATCCTTCCATGTCCTCACTTTTATTTTTCCTGTTGGTTGTAGTTGTGTTTCCATTCTTATTGGTGGTTGGTTGTGTGGTTGTTGTTGTGGTTGCGCTTGTAGTTTCCCTATTGTTTCCAACAATATTCTCCGTTACATTTTTTTTTTTTTCTAGATTTGTATTCCTAAATAGTAATTCTTTGTCTTGGAATTTCTATTCTCGTGATAAATTTTGCTGGTGACCCTTTGGGAAGAGAGATTTGGCCTTCCTCCTCTTGTATTGGCCACTCTGCAGATGGCGTTTCATTTTCATTTCTTTTTCTTTTTTGGATGACTTCCTCCTCCATTTTTCCTTCATTTGTTTGGGTTAATAAGTTTTGATCTCCCTTGTCCACAGTTTGGGTCAATAGGGGGCCAATTTCTGTTTGCTCAGTTGAGTCTTCCAACAGAGGTTCTTGGAGTACTTAGAAAGGGTTCTGATGTGTGTATTGTGTTATTTCTTTAGGCTTTTTCTTTTGGATTATTTGTTTGTTCTTATTTCTCCTTTTACCCTCTACTTTTTGGTAATTGGAGGTTGCCTTTGAGTAAATGTTTTCCCAGTCTAACTCGAGGCCTAGGCTGGTATGGTTTTCATTTGGGGTCTCTTTTTATGGATTTTCTGGGAGGACCGGCACTTCAGTATTGTATGTGTCCTGTTGGTCCATCCCAGTTTCAGGTTCTATGTCTTACTCTATAACAGTATTTATGTTTGTGTTGGCTGCTGCTGGTTGCATTTTTTGCTTAGGATTTGGACAGTCCCTTGGAGTGTGACTGGTTTTTTGGCACCAAGAGCACTTTCAGTGGTTTAAGCAGCCCCTATACCATGTTTTACGGAGAAATCCCATCAGGTAAAAAAAAGATGGCACACTCTTGGCCTGTTCTACCTCGATGGATAATATTCTTACACTAGATTTTATTGTTGTGAAACCTCATACTGTGGCGTTTCTCTGTTTCAAGACCTTGAGTTTTAGCTTGTTTTGCATTTTAGATCTCAGCTCTTCCATTGATATTTCAACTAGGAGCCCTGATATGTGGATCTCTGTGGATTTTGCTTCTACCACTCTTTGAATTGGGGGAGTCTCTATTTCTTTCCTTGTATATCTGTAAAGCCAGTGGGTTTTTCCCCTTTGGTGTACAGATAGTACTTTCCAAAACCTCCATTTTGGATTGCCTCTACATCATTGATATTAACTCCCCTAGCCGTTAGACTTGTCAAGATCTCTGCTGGTCTTAGTCTCTCTTCTGTATTTGTGTCCTAACACTCTAACAGTTGGCACCCTATTTGGCGTTGTGCCAAGAGGACCCTATCTCATCCTATGTTGACTACTTCTGTCTTGAAGTAGTGTTCAAGCTTTTTGCCTTCCATTTTGAAGGAAAAATTTAATCTATGTGATATTAGATTAATTTATCTGTGCTTTATGAAAGCAGTTGTTTGTTAATGCAAAAGGCAAATGAGAAGCAAAATATAAATTAAAGCAAATGAGCAAAAAGCAAAACAAGCAATAAGCACAAGGCAAAATACAACAAATGAACTTGAAAACAAAATGGCAAGTGCAAACAACGCACGACAAAAACTAAATTATTATTAAATTATAATTAAAGGTGAATGCAAATCAAAAACCTCCTGCACGGACCGGAGTACTGTGTTGGAGAAAAAGGTGTAATAGTGATCTGAATGTATGCAAATACTCACATTCCTCCAGTAGATTTACGAGCAGTTTTCTTTGTACGTGCTATTTTCAAACCAAAATTTTAACAAAAAATGTGTCCAACTTTCCTTCGGAAGTATAAATGTCGTGAGCAGTACACTGAGTCATACGTATAATTTATAAGGTGGTAACTGCATGTCGATATAGAAATTTCCAATTTGGTACTGCTTGATATGGTATTTGACAGCTGCCCATGTGATAATAAGTCTACACTGCTCAAGAATTCGAAGAATTTTGCAAGCATTTAGACCTTGTCTATAACACTTGACAATATCCAGTTTAGTTTAATGATTAATCTTTGATTGTGGCATGTTTTCCCTACCAGAAACTAGATCTACAAGGAGTTTCTTTGTTTCTTTTTCTTCATCTTAAGTAGGGGCTTCCACATGATGCAGTAGAAATCACTAAACCAATTCGAGATAAGCGTAGAAACCAAACTTCTTTTTATCATAGTACTACATACAAAAGGTGATGAATGATATCCATAAAATTGTTTCTGCTGTGACTGATTCATTATTGTACTGTACTGTATATGACTGTGACACAAACACTTGCCGAAAAAAATAAAACTTTATTGCAGTATGGTTAAAGGAAATGGTATTACAGCTATTGATACGTGTTTTATTTGAGTAAAGTCATTACATAAGTAAGAGAAAAGTAAATTTAGCATCTGTCATTTTATCCACAGAGAGAGAGAGTAATAAAAGGCATCCGCATTTTTGTACAGAGAGAAATTTATAGGCACATATAACCATTAACGAGAGAGAGAGAGAGAGCCTGTGTGTGTCTGACATAAGGAATCAATCCCTTGTCTTCCGCTTAATCCAGAAGTGTGTGCTTCCTCTATATTTCAAACCTGATTAGACTGATGATAAACCTATGTGTGCATGTAATTTTGCTTTGTTGTTCTTGTTGTTGTTATTTTTGTTGTGGCAATGTGTTTTTTTCATATTTTCCTTTCTCTTTATGTCCTCACCGTATAGTGTACATGCATGCATCATCTTATTCATTTCAGGCAAAGGGAAAGCCTTTGGCATATGTCATCTCACGAGCGGAAGCCCCAATATATGAAGCAGAGACTTCTGCAGACGAGGATGGGAGTCTGTCATCGGATCAAACACCAGCATCCACACAGAGGAAAATAGTTCAAGTGACCCGGACTTTATTTGCTTGCGCACAAGAAGAAGGCACAGAGGACACAGAAATTGAAGCAGTTTGTCCAGAAAATCGTCTTTTAGATCAGGAGACCGCGTTTCTACTTGATCTAAATGAATCCCCGGAAGGTTCGCTGGAAATGAATACATCCAATGAGATAATAGGTAATACTTCCATAAGAAAAGTCAGGAGCATATAGATGTGTTTTTGCTTGCCTTATACTCTCCACAGAGATTCTCCACTCCAAAATCAGGACACGGCATCCTAACATCGCCACTGACGATGCAGAGCAAGAAGCCAGCAAACAAGAACAATTTGAAAGCATCATAAATAGGAAAATTGACACGGTGAACAGAAGAATGTGTGGTTTCGAACTGAGCATGAGTAAGGTCATTGCAAGAATGGAAAATATTTCCATTCAGACAAATGTAGTGTCCATTGTGCCAGTAATTCAAGATCAGTCTACCGAGCCAAAAGAAACATACACTTCATCAGTATCTGTGTCAGCATCTGCGACAGTTGTGGAAAGAAAAGTCATGTTCGGCTACGTTACGCCGCAGTATAGACTAAGTCTTGACGTACTGATGGAGTTAAAAAAGTATTCGTCCGGTCCAGGAAACTTCTCTAAGAAGCTGACTGAAATTTTTTTCAGAAGTTCGGACTAGACAATCTCCGGCTCAACTTCAACTGGTATGGTGGTGGCCAGAAAGGCAAGTTGGAGTTAGATCCTGTTTGCAAAGGGGTGATAATGCACTATGTATGTAGCTTTTATCCAGAGGTGAAGCAGCAGTCAGTGTGGAGGGAGAGGGTCATGACCTAAATTAATGAAGGCCTCAGATGACCACACTGGAAAAAAAGGAAAGAGAGGGCAGCAACACAACCACATGAGAAGGCAATGCAGAATAACACAGATGAAGTTCTTACAGAGACATTTAACAGTGATGATCTGAACTTCACAATATTTGACATGGATAGTGAAGAGATCATATCATCGGCTGCTCATGAATAACATCCGTTATTTTATCCACAGAGAGAGAGAGGGAGAAAGAGTAATGAAAAGCATCCACATGTTTGTGTGGAGAGAATTTTACAAGCACATATAACCATTAGAGAGAGATAGGGGGGAGGAAGAGAGACTGTGTGTCTGACGACAACTAAATTGTTTTGTTTATTTGTTGTATTTGAATACTATACGTCAGTTATATACTTCTGTATCTGTAACACCAAGTAAATTTAAGCATCGGATGAAATTATTGTTTTACTTTTTCTGTTTGTTTTCCTGTTGGATACTATGCAAAATACAGAAAAATGAGATGAACCTGTTTAACCATTTCTGGATCAATAACTCTTTTTAGTAAAGACCCCTCCCCCCCCCCCTCTCTCTCTCTCTCTCATAAAATATGGAATCTAAAGCACTACTGCGCAAGTAATTGTAATCAGTTGCACTTAACATTAGAAACATTTTTTTTGTACATGCTTCAGTAACAGTTTAAGTATTCTATGATTGGCTAGCTTTCTTCAATTAGTGGCCTCATGATTCACACTAAGCCAAAAAGATGTTCCTGCCATTCAAGTTTTTCGTGATTCTGCTTATGTTTTGAAGAGTTTTTCACCAATGTGAGTTTCAAAAATAAAGCTAAAATGCTTATTAATGTTAACCAAAATTTTACTTTTTCAATGCTTGACATGCTGACATTTGTTGGCAATTTTCAGAATTAAAATATTAAAATTTGACTGATTATAAATCTGGACGTACACAAACTGAAATCTGGAAATGTTTGCTAGTGGTAAGAAAAGACATTACAGCATTATGGAGCAAAAAAGAACGAAATTTTCCCACCTGTGCGCAGGAACTCCTGAGCACATGCTCCAAAGTCTTGTGGGTGTTAGTGTTCTTGGGCATCTGCAGGAATTTTCAAGGGGGGGGGGCAAAGCTGAAATAAAATGGATATATTTATTATTTTTAAAAAATCAGGGGTGGGGGTGGGGGGAACATGAAAAAAAGATTGTATATTATGTAATACTTTATTTAAATAAAATATCATGTACAATATATGCCTGAAGCTTTATATCATGACTATGAAAAAAAAATTCTTTAATGTATTAGGTGTTTAACATACAATTTTTCTTCATCCCAATTATTTTGACTATTCACTAATCCAGACTGATAAATTAAACTAATATTTCTTTTCTCCATACCACAATTTTTTACTCAAACAACCAATTTACTATCTGGACAAAATTTTAGTTGTGTAATTAACCCAGATGATAAATGTAAAAAAGTTTGTTTTGGGGTCAGAAAGTTAAAGGTTAAAGGTTCAACCCACATACCATCTGAAAAATTGTCACTCAGCAATGGCATTAGATAAGAGATCACAAGTCTTCCTTGTTCAAAAAACTAATGGTGAGGGAAGGTATTCTAACAAAAAAGAAATCAGTTATGTTTGTCTGTTGGTTTCACTTTTTATGCCTGTACACGAATGTGAAAGAGTCATATAGTGTTGCCATAGTTTGCATGTTGGGTTAAATTTTGCAGTCTGGAATTGTTTGGAGTGTCATTTGTATTTCACAAACACATTACACGTACTAGTTTACTTGTACAACTATTACACTAGCCGTTTTAAACTTCTTTACTTATCGGCAAATGGCCTGATGAAATTTATAGCATTGAATTTCTGGTTAGTAGGTTGAAGTTCGATGTCATACTTGCTACAAGTAGAGTTTTTTTTAGTACAAAATTTCAAGTTGTACATTTCGTATACTCACAATATTCTGGCATATTTGTGATATAACATTTTAGCAAACGAGAAAATATATCAAATGTGACATTACTTTTCATAACCACAAGTAAGATGAAATCCAATACTAGGGAATTATCAAACTGAACATCAATGGAAATCACTATTAAAAATGAGGATCAATGGAAATCACTATTAAAAATGAGGATCAATGGAAATCACTATTAAAATTGAGGAGTATTCAAATAAATTGATAAACATTATTCATTGTGAACAATACACAAAGATCCATCTTTCTTGCTTGTTTATTTTACATCTTTAGTATAATTATGTGTTTGCATGAAATGGTAGCTATTTAAACCTAACACTAGTTACAAACACCTGAAACATTTTTAAAAAGAATTTAAAAAAAGAAAAGAAATTTGCAATATGGATCTTTTTATTAAAAGAATTGTATTAGAGACAAATGTAGATATTTTCTTCACATGGCCATAAGGCCAAGTGAGCCTATGGTATAATCCTTTGCCCATCATGCATCATCTGTTTACAGTTGTGATTTACAACTTCTCAAAGACCATTCAACAGAATTTGACCAAATTTGAAAGAAAGCATCCTCGCATGAAGGGCTTTTAAGTTTGCACATATGATGCTAAGCTGCCATCAGATATGGCTGCTGTTACTAAAAATAGAAAACCTTTGAATAAATTCATGTAAAAAGATGCTTAATAGAATTTAACCAAATTTAATAGAAATCATCTTAGCTTCAAGACCTTTCATTTCTATAAAAATTATGCTAAAATTCCCCATCAAATATTCTGGACATTACTAAAAGTTTGAAAAATATTTGCACAACTTTATCTTAAATAATGGAATATGACCAACTCTGACAATAAGCATTCAGTCATAGAGGCCTTTCAATATTTGACAAATGATGTTGATATGGATGAAGTTATGATTGAGACCCATTAGTCAATAATCTCCTGAGCCAACCATACCTACTAGTGCCTACATAGATGACTATTAAACACAGAGCAGGCTTATAAGGTGTTATTCACTGTACTCTTGTTCTAAATTAATTTCTGTTTTTAGCATATAGTGATTTCACTCAGTAGCAGTACCTAATGCCTTTATATTAACATATAGTGATTTCACTTAGTAGCAGGACCTAATGCCTTTATATTAGCATATAGTGATTTCACTTAGTAGCAGTACCTAATACCTTTATTTTAGCATATAGTGATTTCACTCAGTAGCAGTACCTAATACCTTTATTTTAGCATATAGTGATTTCACTCAGTAGCAGTACCTAATGCCTTTATATTAGCATATAGTGATTTCACTTAGTAGCAGTACCTAATACCTTTATATTAGCATATAGTGATTTCACTCAGTAGCAGTACCTAATGCCTTTATATTAGCATATATTGATTTCACTCAGCAGTACCTAATACCTTTATATTAGCATATAGTGATTTCACTTAGTAGCAGTACCTAATACCTTTATATTAGCATATATTGATTTCACTCAGCAGTACCTAATACCTTTATTTTAGCATATAGTGATTTCACTCAGTAGCAGTACCTAATACCTTTATATTAGCATATATTGATTTCACTCAGCAGTACCTAATACCTTTATATTAGCATATAGTGATTTCACTCAGTAGCAGTACCTAATACCTTTATATTAGCATATAGTGATTTCACTCAGCAGTACCTAATACCTTTATTTTAGCATATAGTGATTTCACTTAGTAGCAGGACCTAATGCCTTTATATTAGCATATAGTGATTTCACTTAGTAGCAGTACCTAATACCTTTATATTAGCATATAGTGATTTCACTTAATAGCAGTACCTAATACCTTTATATGAGCATATAGTGATTTCACTTAATAGCAGTACCTAATACCTTTATATTAGCATATAGTGATTTCACTTAGTAGCAGTACCTAATACCTTTATATTAGCATATAGTGATTTCACTTAGTAGCAGTACCTAATACCTTTATATTAGCATATAGTAATTTCACTTAGCAGCAGTACCTAATACCTTTATATTAGCATATAGTGATTTCACTTAATAGCAGTACCTAATACCTTTATATTAGCATATAGTAATTTCACTTAGTAGCAGTACCTAATACCTTTATATTAGCATATAGTGATTTCACTCAGTAGCAGTACCTAATACCTTTATATTAGCATATAGTGATTTCACTTAATAGCAGTACCTAATACCTTTAAATGCCATCCAGGGTCTGACAGAATCTTTATCTGGAAACCTAGGACTACCAGAATGCTGCATTAAGACTGCCACTTATTTAATTATAGTAGTATTGTGTCAAGTGCCTTCTCTGGACTACAGAATTAAAACTGGGTTACTGTATTCTTTTCCAGGTAGCCCACTGTGCATTTATTCAATCCAATACCCATATTTATGTTTTTTATCTCTAATTTGTTATGCCAAATGCTGATCAGACATTTTTACCTCCATGATCAACTAGAGCAAAGGCTCTCTTGAAGCCAAGAAAAATAATTCTCTTCAAAGAACCATTGTCCATTTCTTGTGGCCAAAGATCTGGTAATTTGGTGAGTTCTGTCTCCCCTGGGTGATATTTTCTCTCTGAATTTGGGTTAACATTTTTGAAAGCCTTACAGCATTCATCTGGAGACAGAAAAAGCCATGGAGAAATAGTCGCAAGAAAAAAGTCACAATCAAGTTCGGATGTGATTAAATAAAACCATATA
Source organism: Margaritifera margaritifera (assembly GCA_029931535.1). NCBI lineage: Eukaryota > Metazoa > Mollusca > Bivalvia > Unionida > Margaritiferidae > Margaritifera > Margaritifera margaritifera. The sequence goes on from JAQPZY010001309.1 coordinate 1,318,884, forward strand.
GGACTTAATAATAAAAGATTGATATATGAAAGAACCTGTGAGGATTTATACAAGAAGCATGCGGAACAAATATATGTATAATAAATACACTAATATATGTAATGTATATATATGATATGTTTTTTGAGTTGAAGGTCAGAAAACAAACTTTTTCAACATTGACACTGGAGTAAGACAGGGATGTGTTTGGTTAGCAGTGCTCTTGGAATCCTCATAGACTAGGTACAGAAAAAGACTTTAGACAAGACAGGCCATGGACTAGTCCTAACACCAAGTAGTACTCATCACTCTGCAGTGTTGCTACTGACCTTGACTTTGCTGCTGACCTTGCACTATTGGAAAACCAAGGACAACAACTGCAGTACGCTACAGACAAAGTGAACAAACTCGTGAGAAGAGTTGACCTCAAAATCGGGAAGCTAAAGACAAAATTCATCCCAATGGGAGGCTCGCCACCATCATCAGTATTCATGGATAATGAAGTACTTGAAAATGGCATCTGGTTCCCCTAACAGGCAGTTGCATAACCAGTGATGGGTCAGTTGAAAAAGAGTTCAATGTTAGAATTGGGAAAGCAGCTGCTGCATTCAGTGATCTTGGAAACATACGGAAGCAAAATAACATATCCCTCAAACACAAAAATGATTCTACAACTCAGGTGCCCTATCCACACTCCGATATGGTATAGAAACATGGTCGATCACTACAGGCAAGGAGAATAGGCTAAATGCATTTGATCAATGTTGCCTGCACCGAATATTGAACATATCCTGGTGAGACAAGATAAGAAATAAAGAAATATGAAACAAGACTAAACAACTAAGTGCCATCAGACTTCTAGCTCAGAAATGACTTACATGGTGGGGACACTTAATGAGAATGAAGGACAACAGAATCCCCAAACAGTTACTAAGCTGGAACCCCACACATGGCCGAAAACACCTTGGAAGAAGAAAGACCATCAGGAACATTGCTCTAGAGAGGGACCAGGACCTTGTCTGTCTAAACCTGCGTGATGCTTTTAACTGCTAACTGAAACAAATGAAAAGCACTTGTTCAATTGGCATGTCTAAAAGTGGACGATGCCATGGAGTGATATGTATTGTGGTGAGATTGCAGATTATAAAACTTCTGGAAAATAAAGCATTATGAACTGAACATGACCTCTCTCTGTCTCTCTCTCTGTCTTTCTGTTTCTCTCAATTTTGCAAACTTGAGCTTGCCTGAGTTGGATTTGAGCTTGTTGCTGGCATTGGGCAAGTGAATTTGTCCAGCCCTTAACACATTTTGTTTTATTTGTTTTTATTACAATTTATCATATAAATTAAGTATATTCATTAATATTAAAGCAAGTTTTTAAACACTTTTTTATAGTTTGCAAAATAACTTTTTCAACATAATGCTTTTAAATTATAAACTAAATTGATTTTAACTTGTATTATAGAAAATTTATAATTGTATTCATAATACATTTTGACTTGTTTTCCTGTGACTTTTTTGACTTGTTTTCCTGTGACTTTGTTTCCAGTTTTTCCTCTGTGTGACTTCTTTCAGTTACCATTTTTCTGTGACTTTCCTGCAGGAGCCATGGTCACAATGACCCAGAACAAAACGGGCAGCAGGCATATTATATATCATAGGTACTTGCCTATAAGTTGAGTCCAACTGCAAACAACGTAGACCCTGATCTGCTGTCTTATAATGCACCAGCAGATCAGGGTCGATGTTGTTTGTTCTATCAATTACTCCTAACACACTGCACAGACCCAGATCTGCTGGCACATTATGTCATGGCAGATCTGAGTCTGTGCAGTTTGCTGTTGGATTTGACTTATAAGTTAGTATATACGGAATTGCTTTGTGGTAATCTTGTCACTTCTTGTGATCCTGTCTTATGTTATATGTAAAATAATCCTTTGTTTACAAAAAAAGATAATCATTTTTGGAAACTAATATCAATAAATTCATGTTTGAATTGCCCATTATGCTTGGCGCTGTCTTTTTTACTTTGAAACTATCTAACTTACATAATGCCTATCGATGGCAGAGCCATTAATACAGTTTGGTCTTTTTGAGGGGATGGAAACCAGAGAACCCTGATGAAATCATGGATTTTTTTAGAACAACTACGTATCCACACACTTGTTATACCTGAGCTGGAAACCATGACCACAGATATGCAAAGCGAAAGCATTCCCGCTGAGCTGTCCAGTAATAGACACTGATTAATCTGCTTTTAACTTTAGTACAGAATCACACACTTTGTCCCAACTGAGATGAATTTCATATATTCCATTTCTTAATGTTCATATTACTTGTGTAAATATCAAACAATGTTCTGAACTCCTTGGGGATTTTTATGGCAAGCACAATGACTATTTATTCCCTAAACTAGATATCTAATAAATTATGCAAGATATCTAGAAAACTATGCAAGATATCTAGTAAACTCTGCAAGATATCTAATAAACTATGCAAGATATTTAATAACCTATGCAAGATCTCTAATAAACTATGCAAAATATCTAATTAACTATGCAAGATATTTAATAAACTATGCAAGATATCTAGTAAACTGCAAGATATCTAGTAAGCTATGCAAGATATCTAATAAACTATGTAAGATGTCTAATAAACTGCAAGATGTCCAATAAACTATGCACAATATCTAATAAACTATGCAAAATATCTAGTAAACTTTGCAAGATATCTAATAACTATGCAAGATATCTTATACACTTTATAAGATATGTCATAAATTTTATAAGATGTCGTATAATGTCTATATGATATCTTGTATAGTTTTTTCAGAGATTTTATAAAATTTGTGAGATATCAATTTAATTCTGTTCATAAGATATCTTATTTATTTTATAAGATATCTTATAAACTTTATGAGATATGCTATATTTTGGTGAGATCTCTTATACATTTTATAAGATATACTATAAAATAAATAAGATATAAACGGATAGACTAGGTATCACCATTTGTTTTATAATGTACATTTTATAAGATGTCTCATAAACTTTTATCAGATATCTTATAAATTATATAAGATCTCATACAAACTTTATAAGATATCTTGTAGAGTATGTAGGATATCTTAGACAATTTAGAAAATTTAAATGATGTCTGATTAAGTTCATAATATAACTTATAAAATGTATAAAATATATTATGTAATTAAAAGTTTTATAAGATATCTTCAAAACTTTATGAGGTATAAAGTTTAAAAGATATCTTATTTAGTGTATGAGATGTCTGGTTTTAGCAATAAATATAAGTTTATTCCAAAAACTAGATATCTTATAAACTCATTAAGATATTTCACAAACTATACAAGATATCTTATGAACTTTATATCTTAAATATTTATAGGTTATCTCATTTTATTTGTAAAATATCTTGTATGCAATTTTAATTAAGATATCTTATAAAGTGCATAGGAAGCCGTGGTAGTTCAGTTATAGCGTTCGACTCATAATCCGTAAGTCAAAGGTTTGATACATGCCCAGCAGTGGTGGCGCGAGGGGTTGGAGGCGCCCGGGGGCAATGTTCTTTAGTAGCACCGCTACTTTACTCCAGAGAAGTTTTTAATGTCAGTTCACCCCTACCCCACTCTCCTCCGAGATATCAGTTTTGTGAAGAATTGTACACGTTACACTAACGCGAAGGTGAAATATGATGAAAAATTTAGCTGCAAAAAAAAAAAAAAAAGAAAGAAAAAAAAATCCCGACTGCGCTCCCCATCGTTTGGCGTCCGGTGTTTCCTTGGGAACGATACTCACCTTCTCTTTCCTGGGCATGATATAGCTAATTATGTGTTCAAAGTGCCGTTAAAACCAACAAACAAATAAAAATAAAGTGTAATATAGATGATGCCGTTATACATTATGTCAACATTTTATTTCTATGGAAATGTTTTCTTGGATAATTAAAAATAATCAAAACAGACTTTAAACAAAACCATAAATAAGAGCAAATACTTTGAGTAGTATATTATTATCAGTTAATTAAAATCTAATACTTTTATTCACACTGACTTTTGTGCTTGGGGCGACTGATATCTCTTGTAAAGGCATTCAAAACAATGGAAATGAGGATTTGCAAACACCACTATTGACGTGTTAATCTGGAAGCAGTAGGACTATGGTTCGTCTTACACGCGTCAACTATAACATGTAATATGTGGGAATTACATGTAACTGGGGTTCGCTCTCTTTGATATATGTTTATATATGTCTCGATGTGTTTTAGCGTAATATTTGTTTTCAGTAACTGTTGTATAAAATTGTATAAAATTAATGTCTAACATCTGCAGTAGAAAAACCCTCTCTCTCTCTCTCTCTCTCTCTCTCTCTCTCTCTCTCTCTCTCTCTCTCTCTCATATACAAAATTATCTGGCATTCAAGACCATACCCGTTTTTATCATGGTCCCATACATTACTTGTTGAAGCCATTGTATATGCTTAAAATTTAAGGGTAGGTCTTTTCAATAAATATTCAAGGATAATGTTCCATAGTGCAGCTCACAACATCATATAAAGGCATCAAAGTATATAATTGGAATATTAGTGTTCATCAATTTGTGTCATGATTAATGCAAGGACTTGTCATGCTAACTATATTTGAATCTGCACCTTCTGGTAAAAGACACAAATTAAAGCATAAAGTACCTTGTCATTATTTGCAGTTCAAAATTTATTTATTTATTGAATTAATAAATTTATTAATTACTTTATATTTATTCAGTTTTCTCTGCTATTCCCAAAATTTTCAATAATGACAATTTTAAATATACATTTAATAGTGCTGACGAAATATTTATGCAGATTTGTACAATAAATTTTAGTGTTTAATGTTGAGGTACTAGTGCCTTGTTGGGTATACATTCAGAAATAATATAGCGGAAAAAATGTTAACAATACATATGTACGTGGAACACAAACGTTCCAACTCTCAGCAGAGAGGAATCTCGTATTTCAAGTTTTTTTCTTCATGTGATTTACAGAAAAGGAGGCTTGCCTAACTTGATATACTTATATAAACCCAGTTAGCAACATATAAATTAATTAATTAATTTATTCTTAAATAGTCGCCCGTTCTGCTGATTTGTATAATCAATCAGCAGTCATAAATTCAAAGTGTGTACCGTTTGTTGAAACGGTTTTACTATTTTATCTGGTGAGTAGTGCTGTCCTTTCATACATAAGCTGAGAAAGAGGAAGAGAAATGGAATTGGGAGTTTGGAAACTAGGTCACGAGCCGTCTTGTCATTTTTTTTACATTTAGTATGAGGACGCACACATTGTAAATCTCTATACCGCCCCATCCAATCTCACCCATTGTGTTTAACTTCTACAAGAGAACATAAGACAGTCTTAAACACGCACAACACACAAATAAATAAATCAAATCTTAAAGTCTAGCCTCTGATGTAGATACACTAGAACTGATATCCTAACCACCACCCACCACCCCAAGAAAATAAAAACCTGAAGACTGCAGGCATGGATGAAAAAAGAAAAGTTGTCTATTATTTACCATCAACAACCTCAGGTCTTAACACTATTTCATATATTTAAGACAATAAAAAGTTATTTTTACATTATTTGCAGTGTAATTTTTAATTTCAATTATAAGATTAGGTAGACTGAAGATCAATTATATTATATTATATTATATTATATTATATTATATTATATTATACATTTTAACAAAAATTAGTGAGACTATAATAAACTAATTCCTATTTTTAATTTGATGTTCAAGAAATGCTATGATTACCGGGGGGGGGGGGGGGCAGGTCATTGTTCATTGGCAACAGATGCCCTCCTTTCTACCACTTAACATGTGCTGCTAAGTATTAGTTAATTAGTTATGGCTAAAGGTGTTAAACACTGATGCTATTATAAAAAAAAATAAAAAACAAACAAGAAAAAAAAAACAAAAAAAAAACAGGAAAACAAACTCTGAACCATAAGGTGTGAAACCAGATGTACCGTTATCAATACAGACGGTTTTACAACGAACATGTTTCCGTTTAAATACACGTCCGTTAATTCCTCTACAAACATGTGATGTGATTACCTGTCCTTCTGTTAATTAAATACATTTCCAAGCAACCGAATAAAACTTTACAAACGACCATTAAAGACACAGGTTGTTTCTTTTGTCAACCCCATGATAAGAAAGGTGTTAGGTAAAACCAACATCATACTGGTGTAAAATGGAGTGAAGGGATTAACTTTCCAGTGGGTTCAGGATCCTGTAGTTTCCAGGTTTTATAGCCTGTGAGACTTGCTTCGACCAAATTTATTAATTATCACAGCCTTGGTTTGTTTGTTTTTGTTGACTTGTTTGTTTGTGTGGCTTATGTATATATAAACTGTATTGTAATCTCTCAGATGTATTTTTTATAAATAAAAAAAATATAAAAAACTACAAGTGTATAAAAACTATCAAAGAGAATTTGTATGGATTTGCGAGAGATTAAACCAATTTTAATAGTTAAGTCATCAAAACTAATTTTCATTTTCCAATCCATCCAAGAAAAACACTACTTACAAAAAGTTTACAAATTCTCTTGGGTTTTATATTTCCCAGAGCATAATCAGAATAGATTATAACAGGAGAGAGAGAGAGAGAGAGAGAGAGAGAGAGAGAGAGAGAGAGAGAGAGAGAGAGAGAGAGAGAGAGAGAATAAAATGCCTATTTAAGAATGAAATGCATACAACTTGACGGAATTTTTTTTTTTTTTTTTTTTTTTTTTTTTTTTTTTTTTTACAAAGGATCATATTACATCCACAAGAGACATTCTGTATTGTACTGAGGAATCTGATTGAAAATTGGTTCCTGTCATTAGTAACCAAGTATCACATGCATACTGTCTCTACTTATTTCACACGAGTCTTATTTAAACATGTCAACCAGTTGACAAAAACTGAAATCTCCGATATATCCAAGTAGTCCACAGTATACAGTTATTTTATTAATACAGTTACTCATAATAGAAATACATTGTCTTGAACGATATCATTAGCTAATCAAATTTATTCAAAAATAAATAAAACACTAGAAACAAGTTTCTTACTAATCATTCCAGTTTACACCTTGCAACGCAGCTTTATGGTTTCTACACTTTAGTTAGATTACTTTATCCTGGATATAGAAGACTTGTAACTAGTATTTGAAGTATTGTAATATTACCGGGTATCTTATTATCCTGTACCCTAGTAACACTTTGTCATCCTCTAGCAATTCATTATTTAAATTTCATTTAGTCTATAATTATATTTTTTATTCTTGGTTATGAAATCAAATTAATTGACTTTATAACAACAGAAGTGTTGAGCGGAATACAATACCTCGCCGCGGAATATAATATCTCGCCCATTTCGGGCTCAGGCTAACGCTTTTCTGTTTCTTTCTATAAACGAATTCCCCTTTTTATATCAGGTAAGTGTATATATACTTTTAGGGTGGGACGAAGAATAAGTTTCTAACTTATTACCCATGGGCAAGTCCTACTAGGTAGCAAGAGATCCAGGGGTCAATGCTAGTTGCACAAATAACTTCACTTGCTCATGCCGATAAAGAGTATATACAGTTATCGGGTGGGGATTTAAGTGATTTCTGGGTTATGACCCCAAGGGCGGAACCAGGAACCTATGGTGACTGCATAAATTAATTCCCCTTTTAATACTAGGTTATTGTATGTAGATACACTAGAGCTGAAATGAATAATTCCCATTTTTAATGCCAGGTGTGTGTGTGTCTGAACATTCGAATCAGAATACTTTTTGAAAATATTCAAATAGAAAATAGGTATTAAAATATTTTTAAAAAAAATAGGTATTCAAATACTCGTTTGTTTAACTTGCGAGTTTTACAGTATTTTTTTGAAGAAACAAAACGAGGCGAAATATAAACAGCAACTTATAATTAGTTTACAAGGGGAACAACTTCCAACGTGCTAAGTAACACAAAATTCAAACTCCGACTCACAAGGCGATCATAATGAGCTAAATACCACAAAATTCAAACTCAGACTCACAGGGCAATCATAATGTCAACATTCTGAATCGTCACATTGTTCACAACATCAGCGTTTCTATTTATTGTCATTCAGGAACTCTTGAAAATGTAAAGTGTAATAGGGCAAGTTGATAAAAATCATGGTATAGAACACGGGTCATATAAACGTCAACAATGTATTAATTTAAATTGGCCACATGTCCGTGCGATTTTCATTGTAAACAAATCACTTTCCAAAAATATTATTAGACACTACCCGCATTTAACTGAACAATTAGAGAAACAAGTACAAACAACATCATTATATGTGCATATGATAAATAGTCTGTAATATAATCAAAAATGCATTTTATTATTCATTCCTAAGATTATTATTTTCCAGTTTTAACGAAATATCAATCCTAAGTCCACGTGAGAAAAATATTTGCAGGCTAAACACCTCGATACACAGGGTACTCGTAAATAACGCTCTAAGTTCTCCTGTACATGGAGGGTAGTAAAATTTCATCCTTTCGCAGAACTAAAAATTACATCTAGGGCCTCCATTTGAAAGTCACTAAAGCATTTATTTTCTACACCTCACAGTTTGGGAACTTGGCGCATAAATTACAACACAAACGGGTACTGGTAAACCAAGCTTACTGAGTTTGAAGATCAACAGTGAAAATAGTACACACGTTCGTTTGATTTTTAGTCCGAATCAACCCCCACCCCTCCATTAAATAAATAAATAAAACTTACCCGTACAATGTCATTTACATGTTTTCAGTGCGTCTTGGCGGGAGGGGACGGGAGTCATTTCAAATTAAAGTCAGCACAGAAAAAAGGATGGAATTTATAGCTTTATCAAAATCAAGAAATATTCGAATTATATCCAAATACATACAGAATATATTCGATTAGGAAAATTTGGTATTCGTTTCAGCTCTAATATATATATATATATATATATATATATATATATATATATATATATATATATATATATATATATATATATATATATATATATTGTTATATGGTGGGGACGTTAGTGGTTTGCAAGTTATGACCCCTGGGAAAAGGACAGAAACATAAGCAATGTTGGTTTAAACGTATGCTGTCCACTTATTAAATATGCCAAAGATAAATCAAAAGAGAAATGCATACATCATAGCGAATTTGCAATGAATTATATCAAAATATGCTGAAATTTGGACGTGGCCTTTCACCTTCCACACTCCTCCCTCTAGTGGGATGGGATTCACTTTGCTGAAGAAAAAGAAAAAAGCAATTACACGTTTCATCAAATTCCTATCATTATTTTAAAGTTATGGGTTTGCAAAATAAGTCAATAACATTGAGTTGAATACGACGACATCAGTATCGCTAAGTCTCACATTTTTCTCCGAAAAAAGCCCCATATCTTGCTTTATTGCCCCTACTTGAGCCCCACACCCTTTAAGCCAAGGGGAGGTGAACTCCCTAGGTGTTATGAGCAGCTACACCTCTTATCATGGACCATACATGGGTTCCAACCCACATTGTCTCGTGACAGCATATAAAGCCAGGCAGTTGATGAAGAATACATAGTTTGCACTCTCTATCTGAAGGTTGCAGTTCTTTTCCAGACACGACCAAAATGGCATCTGAGGTAGGTTAACAATCTATCTAGTTTGCATGCTGGAAATGACGACCTATAAATAATTATCACTTTATTCATTTGTATATTTTCTACTACATTCGAAAATCAATTTATTTATTTATTGTTGCAATAAATGATGGGTGCACAAACTACTTAAGTTATAGTACTAGTTATTGTTGTTGTTGTTGTTGTTGTTATTGTGCGATCATTAGCAAAGATAGAAAAGTTAAATAAGAATTTTTTCTAAGAATGTAAGTAGACCGATTTCTGTTAATCTTACTGGAATTTGAAATTAGATAAACATTGAAAACTTGTAAGGATCAAAATGTGTTATGAACTAGAGTTATGTTTGTAAAGTCAGTATACTCCCACAGCGTCCGAAATAAAATAAAAGTTCAGAGGTTTACAAATTATTTTAAATAGGTAAAATTTATTTAGTGATATGAAAATATGGCCATAAAATTGTGCATTTCCTTGTGAAATTTTTTTTTTTTTTTTTTTTTTTTTTTTTTTTTTACGCAGCTGTGCTAACAAGTTTCACGCAAAAGCGCCTTGGACCAAAAAGTTAAACCTTTATTTTTAAAATATCGAAAATTGACCTAGTGGCATGAAAATATAGTCATCTACATATGCCTACCAAATTTGTAGGATATATGACTTCATTTGTCAGCATCAAATAATGACGAACGGATGCACAGACATGATCAAATCAAGATGCCGTCACTCCACCCTAACATAACCATCACAGTAATATATAATATATATATAGTGGTTCTTAACATTTCGCCCGCTTCCCTTTCTGCATCCTTTAGATCTGAAAGTGATCGGAGAGGGAGGAAGTGTTTTCAATAACCCAAACATGAATAAATTCAAAATTTACAGAGTTGACACATTAATGATAAATATGAGCTGGTAAATTGTGAGAAAAAAAACAAACATTTTCACTTGATCTTCTTTCAAGAAACACTAGTTTTATTTGCTTCATTGCGCTCTAAATTTAATGATTTTTTTTTTTTAAATTGGGAGATATCATGATTTTTTTAGGTCAATTTTGTTTAATAGTTTTACATATGCCTCATTTATGTGGGTCCTACTAAACACCACAAAGTCAGACAAAGTCTGTTTATTTTTGTTTTATTTGTACATATTTGTATACATTATACTATATTAACTTTGTTTTGATATTTAAATTTTAAAAAAGCGTGATTTAATGTTATTTGAAAGTAAAATTGGTACATACGCACCCTTAACAAAATAGCTACGAACTGCTAAAGGTGAGGATTATACCTAATTACCTGCGTTTGATTTTACCGACAGAGGCAGAGTAATTTGTTACTGTTTGTAGCATAATCGCTTTTCATCATATACCGCAAACATTAATAGCAAGTGGGCATGGCGATGTAAATATTATGAGCATGGCACGGTAAATGTTAATGAGTTTAAAATCCACAAAAATATGGGTTAGTGAATAGGGCAGAGATGAAACACTCAGCGAGAAAAGTACATAATGATGATGATGAATGAGAACAGGAAGAAGAATGTTTAACCTTGTACAAACATTTAACCGGAAACTACAATTCAGTCAAAAACGAAATGTTAAGAAACATAAAAACCTTTATTATTATTATTATTATTATTATTATTATTATTATTAAAGGCGAACAAATGTATGTCCCTTTTCTATTCTCTTGTTTTCAAGGCCTCATCAGGCAAACAATTCATAACCCAGAGGTTAGAAAAACTTGACAGTCTGCTGAAGAAATGTATAGATGACTTTATCAGAAAAGGTAAGTAGTCCTCAAATGTTTGTTTTACCGTTCTGTATTTCAGTGTTTATGTCTCTCTTTCTTTCTTTCTTTCTGAAGTTTTTTTTTCTTCTTTTCTTTCTTACTTTCGAAATTTCTTTTAAGCGTGCTGTCTTCTTCTCCGATTAAATTTTAATTTATTTTAGTTTATTTGTGTGTTTACTTAGTCTGCATCATGAATCTAAAGTGTGATTCTTCAAATCCTGATAAAAATAAATTATGAAATTTTATCTATTGTCTGTATCCTATTCACTCTGTGTAAGCATATTGAATCCATGTTATTTTACCCACAATCCCGTTCTCTCCTCCAGTCATTTTAACCACAATCCCGTTCTCTCCTCCAGTCATTTCGACTCAATTTAGTATGTACGATTTGGAACAACAATTTTACCAATGATAGCATCTTTTTCCCCCCATTTTCTATCTGTTCACTTTAGTTGTGTGATTTTGAAATACAATTATTTTGCACGGTTACGGGTGTCATTTTTAGTTCTGCTCTGTTCTCCAATATCTCCAGCAACTAGATTTAGAGTCAAACACGAAAGTGAAATCCGTATTTTAAATGAGATTCACACAATAAACATTATGATCCGGTTACAAGACTAAAATCTCTCCTTGAAATCAAACAGTATTGGAACTTGCAAGGTTAGATTCTCTTATCCCCGGTAGTTATTAGCATGTTGTGGAATATCATTCCCAATAATATTAAACAAACACAAACACTCCATTCTTTTAAAAAGCGCTTCACAAATTTCTTCTTTCAGATTATGCCATAGCTCAGTGAAATTGATATACCTAACTTGGTTACCCCCACCACCTTCCATTCACCCAAACTTACATGTATGTCTTATTCATGTTTTAATCTAATAGGTATGTGTATGTGTATTTTATGATTACCTGTGAGTGTATGACACTGTAATAAACATAGTTTTACTTGTACATATACGTTGCATTTATAGTTTTAATATTCTGTTATTGAGGACTACATGTAAGATTGGTTGATTTATTCCGAACCAAATGTATTATCCTCAGAAAAAAGTTATTATTATTATTATTATTATTATTATTAATCTGAACGTTTTTTCCCTGTGGTAATCTTTAGGAAAAGAAAGGACAAAACGTGACACAAAATTAACGTTATTACACAAATCCGTTGCATAGTGTACGGTATAAGACAAAATCAGCTTCATTAATTCCTGGTAGCCGCAAAGATGACAAGAATACAGGCGTATATATTCTCAACTGTTACTGTATTATTGAATCTGGAGTGAAGTGAATAGGGACGAACCAGTTTTTGGACGAAACAATATGTCCCCATTGTATTTAAATAGTTTTTGTGTATATTTAATTTGTATTTTCTGCTTATTTGGGTATTTTTTTTATTGTTGTTGTTGTTTTGTTTGTATGGGGGTTATGGGGGTTGGGGGGGTTGGGGTATATTTGTGTAATATATTTGGATCTATTTGGTTAAATGATCCCTCCAGTGAAAGGATTTTTTGTTGTTGTTGCTGCAATTTTCGTGATTTTTTTAAAAACACTTTTGTCTTCTGTTTGTCTTCTGATTAACACTAGATTGAAAAGAATTCACGATAAGTTTCATCTGATTTTACAAAACTAAAAAACCTGTAATGACTTTACAAGGTTGATATCAATATAGAACATCTTTGTTTAAAAAAAGCGCATAATCCAACACTTATCAACTCATGGAACGGTTTGCCACAATCCACAAGAAATTGTTCATCTATAGTTTCTAAACTAACCATCAAAAAAGAAATTACCGAGCCAAAACTTCTGCTCCAAGTTATTTATTTGGTAATAGGAAAGCTTCTGTGCTATTATGCCGGTTAAGACACACATGCAGTTCGCTGAATTATGATTTATTTTGGTGTAATCTTATCGCCAATCCTTCCTCTTAATGTGGATTTTAAATAGAAAAAAAACAAAAAAAAAAAAAAACATCGTTTTCTTTTTGAATGCAGACTTTTTAATAAGAAGAAATGAGCTTTATCGCAGATTATCTTTAATGAATAGTAATATTGATTCTGGTACACTTTTATTTGGCAAAGAACTTTACACAGCAGAAACAAACATTTTGGTACAAAAGGAAATGTAGAAATTTATTATTAACACAAAGTGATTCACAAACATATGATTACTATTTGTTTCATTATGACTACGGTTAAAATTGTACGTACCGGACCACACCAAACACTATCCCTCCACTCTTATCCATCATTCCTCTCATTTCATTATCTGTATGTACCGGTACTTCACCTGTCTTGACTTTTTCCAGAACTCTTGCCTGCATGCTCGTTAATTAATTTTTGTTTATAATGGAGATGAACTTGTTAGCTGAAAAACTTGTTTCCAATCCTTTCGGCCTGTATCCATACTTGTGATCTTCTTGGCAGTAAAATATGTTTAAACAAAACAGGTTAATAATTATATTAGATGATCACCATAAATTATTTCCTCCATGTGATTTCCATTAGCTGTTTGACATATTAGTGGCCAGGACATGGGAATAGGGGTTCATCAGCTGCTTGACGTATTTGTAGTGAAGACATCAGAATACGGCTCATCGGCTGTTTGACTTGTTAGTAGTGAGGACATGAGAATACGGCTCATCGGCTGTTTGACTTGTTAGTAGTGAGGACATGAGAATACGGCTCATCGGCTGTTTGACTTGTTAGTAGTGAGGACATGAGAATACGGCTCATCGGCTGTTTGACTTGTTAGTAGTGAGGACATGAGAATACGGCTCATCGGCTGTTTGACTTGTTAGTAGTGAGGACATGAGAATACGGCTCATCGGCTGTTTGACTTGTTAGTAGTGAGGACATGGGAATACAGTTGAAGCAAAATAAATGCGTTTGCTACTAGAGACTTTATATTTTCTATCAATTCGTTCAATTCTTTAAGGAAGAATATACATCAACTAGTGTGGAATAAAGAAGGGACTAGAAAAAAAAATTGTTTCAAAGAGAAAGTGATTGCCCAAGGAAAACACGGGTAATACAAAGCAGTCATTATGATAGGGAAAAGTTGGCAAGCGTTTGTCGACATTTTTACCCCCCAAAAAAGTAAAAATACAAAATTTGATCCAATGAAGTAAATGGAGGAGCATTTCCAGTTTAATATATTCAGATGTATGAGACCTTTAATATATTCAGATGTATGAGACCTTTAATATATTCAGATGTATGAGACCTTTAATATATTCAGATGTATGAGACCTTTAATATATTCAGATGTATCAGACCTTTAATATATTCAGATGTATCAGACCTTTAATATATTCAGATGTATCAGACCTTTAATATATTCAGATGTATCAGACCTTTAATATATTCAGATGTATCAGACCTTTAATATATTCAGATGTATGAGACCTTTAATATATTCAGATGTATCAGACCTTTAATATATTCAGATGTATCAGACCTTTAATATATTCAGATGTATCAGACCTTTAATATATTCAGATGTATCAGACCTTTAATATATTCAGATGTATCAGACCTTTAATATATTCAGATGTATCAGACCAGTATGTAATGGTGTAATGTTTCACCGTGATCTTTGCGTCGCACTAGTGTCAGGCAATGTCTATCCACCATTAGCCTTGTTCTCGATACGCCCCAAGCACGGAAAACAAGACAGAGGATGCCTCGATTGGAGATTGTGGAAATGGTTATAAACAATCTGCCATTTCCATCGCATGCTACAAGCATCGGATGTAACTAATGGCCATTTTGAACTGCCCTCACATATGTCGTCTGCATGATGTTGAATTTTTGCAGTGAAAACTGCTCAATACTGGGACCATTTTCATTACTTACGATACAAAATAAAAGTTCTCTGTTTTGTCAAGCTTATGGTGTAAGGCTATTTTAAGTCTGCATAATTCCGTACCAGTTCTCTGTTTTGTCAAGCTTATGGTGTAAGGCTATTTTAAGTCTGCATAATTCCGTACAAGTTCTCTGTTTTGTCAAGCTTATGGTGTAAGGCTATTTTAAGTCTGCATAATTCCGTACCAGTTCTCTGTTTTGTCAAGCTTATGGTGTAAGGCTATTTTAAGTCTGCATAATTCCGTACCAGTTCTCTGTTTTGTCAAGCTTATGGTGTAAGGCTATTTTAAGTCTGCATAATTCCGTACCAGTTCTCTGTTTTGTCAAGCTTATGGTGTAAGGCTATTTTAAGTCTGCATAATTCCGTACCAGTTTAAATCCAACTTATAAACTACAAAAATGCGTTTAAAAAAATAAGCCAAAATTGGATAGTTTTGTCCTGTCCCTGTTCTGACAAATGAATTTTCTTACAACTACACTCATAGAAATATAAGTACCTGAATTTGCTTTCTCTATATAAAATTAGAAGAAAAACTGACCCGCTAGTTATTTTTGAAACATATTATGTTACATATTTGATATACATTTTTAAAAATGGGCATCACTATGAGCGCAGAGTTTCGAATTCGAATCCCATGATAATCATACCAAGTTAGATATCCGCAGCATCTGGTACATACTAAATGCTGAAAGAAAACGGATGCATGCGAACATAAGCATTCCTGAATTCTACTTTACATTACATGAGATCCTATTGTTCAAATGTCGGGATTCACTTTTTTTCTAGAAATTTAGATTAGAAATTCAACTTCTTACAGTAAATTCAAATCATGGCATTATGATCACCTTTTGCAAAATACGAAACTGTGGAATGGAACCTAGACGGCTCAGTGAGCGTTGATAAACGCATCTTAAATTAATAATGAAAAACAAAACATGCCAAATGACACGTTTAAGATGAACAAGAGTAAAATTTATATCCCACAGGAAGAATGCTGTCAGATCAAGTTCTTTTGTATGTTATCCTAGCGTCATGTTTGACGCTATGTACAATATAACGTCATGTTTGACGTTATGTACAATATAACGTCATAATCTCAATTATGGCAACACTTGCTCCAGGGATGGGAATAAAGTGTCTCCTCTTGATGTAAACAATTCTCAAGGGGGCACCGCTTTTAATTGTATGTTAACAAGACTGACATCCATTCCGCACCGTCGCCACTAAGTAAGCTCCTCTGCTATCTGGCGATTTACTATCCAGTTTTGGATATTACCCCTACGCCGACCAGCTCGTCGGACATTATGTATGCAAGGAGTCTAACAAATTGTTACAAACACTTGGCTCCTTTATTTTGCTTTGTTGTGATGACTTGCTAATGTCAGTCTAATACATGTCTTGACTGTAATTTGAACTAAGTAAATTGTACGTCACAATTAAAGAAATTATCTACTCATGTACAGTGTATTCATTTTATGCATTTTTATTTTGAAATCTGATATTTCAGTATTAGGAATTTCAGCCTGACCTTTGCATTTGTTAACTTCAGTATTAGGAATTTTAGCCTGACCTTTGCATTTGTTAACTTCAGTATTAGGAATTTCAGCCTGACCTTTGCATTTGTTAACTTCAGTATTAGGAATTTCAGCCTGACCTTTGCATCTGTTAACTTAAGTATTAGGAATTTCAGCCTGACCTTTGCATCTGTTAACTTCAGTATTAGGAATTTCAGCCTGACCTTTGCATCTGTTAACTTCAGTATTAGGAATTTCAGCCTGACCTTTGCATCTGTTAACTTCAGTATTAGGAATTTCAGCCTGACCTTTGCATCTGTTAACTTCAGTATTAGGAATTTCAGCCTGACCTTTGCATCTGTTAACTTCAGTATTAGGAATTTCAGCCTGACCTTTGCATCTGTTAACTTCAGTATTAGGAATTTCAGCCTGACCTTTGCATCTGTTAACTTCAGTATTAGGAATTTCAGCCTGACCTTTGCATCTGTTAACTTCAGTATTAGGAATTTCAGCCTGACCTTTGCATCTGTTAACTTCAGTATTAGGAATTTCAGCCTGACCTTTGCATATGTTAACTTCAGTATTAGGAATTTCAGCCTGACCTTTGCATTTGTTAACTTCCATACCAAATAGGTACATACCTAAATTTTTAAAGCGTTCTACGACTAACATCTGGGTACATACGGTGGATAATACGATGGAAATTGTCTCTGCTTTGTACTGCAAGTGACTGTTACAAAAATTGTGGCGCAGCTGTCATTCACCTCGGCTATTTCGGCCAGAAAAAATTATGCCTCGGTTGTATTTCGCCGCAGTAATTTGCAGAAAAATCATACAGATTGTTCGCCGGAAATTTCTTCGCTAAAAGAAATAAATGCAATATATTCGGACCACCTCGGCTTTTTCTACGATTCGATTGACTGTGGATTGACCGATAAGTTGCGAATGAAAAAAATAGATGCATTCACTGCTTCTCGGTAAATCCTTGCTTCATAAAATAACTGAGATGGTCAGAATGACAGATAACGGCATACATACATTGACTGTTTAGGTAATCGGAATATCGTTGGCCTTTTACGTCAAGTCGAGTAAGAAACCTCGGATGTAATTCGCCGCAATTGAGAACTATATTCGAACTACTTTTTTTCGCATGACACAATTTGTTGGCGGAAGGAGAAGCAGTCACAATCGGAACATTATGTTTTTTTTTTTTTTTTTTTTTTTTTTTAAAGAATATTTGTGGTGATCTCCGCCGGATGTGAATCACCAAAACCCATAAAATGTATGTATATTCTAAGGACCATATTCGAGGTTATTTCTCGATTTTACGGAAATGGCCGGGTGATGTTCCGATTGCTCTTTATGCTGAGGTCTTCCCATGTCTTACTTCTAATATCTTCGTCCTGATTTACTTGTGAGCCGGATGGAAAGTGTGTGCGCCATTTTCTGGTCCTTAATCCCGTCTCATAGCAAAAGTGAGAATAATACTATCGATTGCCGATCATGTCATTAACGTGGTGGTTTGTCACGAAGAAAAGCATTTTTTTAAATGAAGATTTGTTTAGCTAATACTGTCAAAATCTTCATGAAAAAACGTGATTAAGTCTTCACGTAAATAGTTTGCACTCCAGCCGAACTTGTCAAAAATGAATTTTTCACGAAGAAAACTTATTTTCAAGAACCCACTTTCTCATGGAAAAAAATACACAAACAACATATTTTCATGAAGATTATTATTTTTTCATGAAAAGAATATTTTTCATGAAGATTGTACTTTTCACTTAAAACGTTATTTTTTTTCGTGAAAAAAAGCATTAATCGTAGTTGTTTTGAAAACAGTAGCATGAAAATTGCACTCTTTTCATGAATAAGTAATTTTTGTCGTGAAATGAGTAATTTTTTTATGTTAAAGGAGTAATTTTTGTAGTGAAAGGTTGCTATCAACGTTTAAACGTGCTTTTTTCGTCAAGAAAGTGATAGTCTTCGTGATAATTATACATTTTTTCACGGAAAAGTTACTTTATTTATAAAAATTGTGCAATTTATATAACCCTACCCCTGCCGACACCATGGCCATGTAACCAGACTATATTTACATATATACCACCAAATTCATTTTGCCGATCTTGCTGGCTTGCCTTGTGGGTTCATGTGTAATACATGTACATAACGACTGCCACTAAACAAACAGCGCTAAATGTAATGTAGTTGTCCATGAAGTCGGCGGGGGTTTGAGGTGATGGCGAATATGTTACAGGGTCTTGGACACAGGCGGCGCCTTTTAGGCTGAATCTTGGGACGCCTTACACGAGCAGGATGGAAAGTTTTGTGTGCCGGCCCCAGAGCATCCCGCGACGAGCGAGACTTTAAGAGACGCGTGTGTTGATGACTGACCACATACTGCAAAAATAAAATAAAATAAACAAAAAATCGAAGAATGTACTCGGTAATATTCAGATTTGAGTAAAATAAAGAAGTGAAACAGTAAGGTTTGATTAATACAATAAGATGCCATACTTTTTTGGCACAAGGAATATTTACTTGTATGGAAGTGATGATTCATTATGTACCGATACCCCCACCCCTCTGTGTCTCATATCCTCTGTCCTCACAATTTTTTTTTTATAATTATTATTTCAATTTAATTTTAAGTCTTGACTTTTCAAAAACCATAAGTTTTTGCCGCCGTATTGCAACCCTGATTTTATTCAGTGGGTATGGGTCTGTGTGTGCTTATTTGACTTCACTGATGTGTAATGTTGTATGTTTAACCCATGTAAAATTATTTTTACAAGCTACAAAAATATCAGTAGAATTTGTACAGCTACAAAAATATCAGTAGAATTTGTACAGCTAAAAAATATCAGTACAGTCATTAATAGGACATTCATAAGTCATTTTTTAAAATTTAACTTTGATTGGAACAATTTGGATCTCTGGCTTGTTTTACATTATTTTGCATAGTTTGAAAAATAATAATGAATTTACTTCAATGAAAGTTCTTTTTAAAAAAATGTAGAAACTCTAGATAAATACACATATTTTGCACTTTATTTATACTATTTTGATGTAGAAAATAACCCACCAACACCAGAAATGTTTCTCATAGAAATTATTTATTTTTGTTACCCATTATGTCTTAATTTTATGATAAAAATTGTTTGTTTTTTGTTTAGGTTTCTTTTTTTTTTTGCTTTGTGTTTGTTCGTTTTTTTTTTTTTGTTGTTTTTTTTTTTTTAAATTTAAAGCGCACCAAATTATAAACTATTCAAAGAAATTTCAACAAGGCTTTACATGTTGTTTGACAAATGAAAATAAAAATATTTTTTGAGAACAGACGGATAGAATGGTGGCACTTGCTACTTGTTTGTACAGATATCTGATAAATGCACTAACATTTTCAATAAAGAACTAATTGTAATCTGCATAATATTTGAATATATACCTCTAGATTTATATTTGTTAAAATCCTGTATTAACTTAAATAACTACTTTATAACATCTGGAAGTTTCCCTGTCATTTTTGCCAGTAATTAGGTTTGTAAATTTTATTTTTTAATTATTTTAAAAATGTATTCATGTCGAACTGCCGCAATTAAACAAGAATGATTTAGAAAGCGGAATGATAAATCTGTGGCGTGATCTATATTGTTTGGCAAATTGTTGATAAATAATATTGATTTTATTTATTTAAAATTTATAGCAATTTCCAATAAAGAACTAATTGTTGTTTTCATAATTTAATATATACCCCCAAATTTCAACTTTTTTTGCAACTATGTGTTAGCTTAAGTCGTTACTTTATAACATATAGAAATTCTCACATTTGACTTTATTATGTGCTGCCAGTAATCGGATTTGTAACATTTTTTAATTCTTTTTAAATGTATTCATTTCTCAAGTCATAGACAACCAAGAAAGAAAAAAAAAAAGCGTTGGCATGTTTAAAGTTAGAGTTAAACCATTTAATATAAAGGATTTAGAAAGCAGAATGATTTCTGGCATGCACTACTTTATTTGGCAAAATTGTGAAGATATATTGTTGACTGACTCTACGAAAAATTTGTGAAAATTTAAACAAGATAAATTATCAGTTTTCATATTTTTTAATTAGATACGCCAAAATTTAAGCTTTCTCCTCATATTGTATCAATTAGACTGGTTATGTTACAAATTCATGAAGTTTCCCCACAATTTATTCTTTCTCTGTTGCCAGTGAGCGGATATAAAAAAAATAAACGGCGGCAAAATTTGTGAAAGATTTCTTCATGTTTAATGTTAGACCAATAAAAAAAATGATTTAAGAAGCAACACGATCTATCTGTGGTATGTGTTACTTTGTTTGGCAAATTTGTGATGAATAATGTTGATTTTACAAGTTTTAAAAAAAGGTAATTAAAAGAATTAATTAGTATTTTTAATGCAATTAAATAGCTTAAATGAAATTTAAACTTTTGGACACAATACTAATCTAAAATAAGTAGGAAAATGTCACACTTTTACTCCTATCTCTGTTGCTATTGATTGGACACTTTTAAATTTTAAATCGTTTCAAAAATATCTTCAACGCAAGTTGTAGCATTGGCCAAAGTATTGTGAAAAAGACTTGATGGTGTTTAATGTGTGACAGATTTGTTAAAAATTTATTTAGAAAACAGGATGATGGAAATTTGGCTTGTGCTACATTGAATGCGATTATTATTTGAAAAAATAGTATTTATTTGACTCGTTGTAAAGTTATTTCAATATTTTAAACAATACATCTGTATTGAAGTGAATATAAAATGTACCTGTAAGTGGTAGAGTAAAACTAGGGAGATCACCGCATACTCGCGAGGCATCATACCTGGTACGTAGCATGCGCCTCCCAACATGAGGTGGGCTGTCGTTTGCATCCAGGTGTGAAAATTCACACCTCGTCTGCGACAGACATGATTCTTTTGATCTCACATTCTTTCAATTCCATGTGTTATTGCTATTCTGAAGGGAACATCCACTTATATGCTGTTTCTCTCTCTCTCTCTCTCTCTCTCTCTCTCTCTCTCTCACACACACACACACACACACACACACACACACACACACACACACACACACATTGTTCAGGGTGATTTGATCAAGCATCGAAATTGACACAAGGTTGTTTAATTGTTAACACTGAAGAACATTGTAACAATATTCGGTATTTTAAAAAAGATTTTGATATATTATGCATGCACTTGTTACTTCAAAAGGCTTATATTTGAAAAACAAAAAAAAAAAACCTCTGCAGCGATTGGAGAAGACAGTAAAAAGTCACTGTTCGCGAATCATGCAGTATGGACAGGACGAAACAATAGTCATATAGTTTTGGAATATGGTTAGTGCTGGATTACCTAAGAGAGAGAGAGAGAGAGAGAGAGAGAGAGAGAGAGAGAGAGAGAGAGAGAGAGAGAGAGAGAGAAATTACGGTTTAGTATTGTTGTTTTTTTAGTTACATATGGGGGTGGGGCACCATAATCTTTTCAGTGCTTAGGGCCTGTAAAGGTCTTAATCCGGCCCTGTATATGGTCATAGTCATATGTTGTACATTAGAATCCAAAATATATTTACATCATAAGATAAAGTCAATTATTAGTCACATTACTGTGATGCATTTCATTAACTATTGCGAGAAGAACAAGAAAAAAATGCTCCTGTGTCCTGATAGATCTACGGCAAGCCATTGTGGAAAAAGATCGGTGTTTTCTAATATTAGAAAATGATTTATAAAATTATACAACTATAAGATCAAATAGCAGAAATTCCATATCATGTCATTTTAATTATTGCATACATATCCTTCTTTCAGTATTATGGTAATGAAACTTTCATGTTTGGAAATTATTGCAAAAATGTTACATATGTAAAACAAAAAATCACATAAGTTTTTTTTCTACATACTTGAAAATGTTTTGCGTACATGTGAATTCTTTTTACATGTGTGAAATACGTGATTTTATTTGCGTATGTACAAAATATATCTATATATGTGAAAAGTATTTCGAATAGAATGGAAACTGAAAGTCTTATTTTATATACACTGTATAAAAATCTTGCTTACATGTGTGCAAATAGTAATTCACACATGTGAACTACTTTTTCACATATGTTTTTTCATAGTGAAATTGTTTTTACATGTCAAATAGTTTTACTTTATTAAAGAGAATTTCACATATATCAAACAGTTTTAACATAAGTGAAATAAATGATTTATTTTACATATGTACAAACACATTCTTTCACACATGTAAAATTCTTTCGCACATGAGTGGGAATTAGTTACATATGTGAGATTCTTTTACATATGTGAAATAAATTACTTTTTTATACATATGCACTAAAGAAATTTACATATGTGAAAAACTAATTTACAGATTATGAAAAGAATAAATCTTTTTTCCACATATATAGAACCCTCTTTACATTTGCGAACTAATTTTGATCACATATGAAACATAATATTGTATATGTAAAACCGAATGATAAATATGTTAAACAAATTATTGTAACGCGTTTATCGTAAGTGGATAGTATTTTATTTTTATTAATAATAAGAAATAAAGTTTAAAAGGCTTGCCTTGAGACTATACTATTGTAAATTCAATTTTGGATGGAATAAATGTCAATTATGTTATAACATATTCTCAGTAAATTATTATATTAAAAATGTATCATGATTTTATGATATCAATTATTTCTTCTGTCATCGACGGCTATAACTCTGAAAATTCACTCTTACTCAATACACCGTAAGATTTGAAGAATGCTAGGGAATAGACAGACAGAAATTCTTTCATATAAATCACCAAAGGAAAAAAAAAAACACACACACAAAACCCAACAACAATCCTACAATTCACGGATTAAGTTTTAAGGCTGTACTAGAATTATATATATAGCTTGTTTGGAAACAGTACAAACTTCCTAATATAAAAACAGACGAATCATTAATTTGAAGTCAAGTACAGTGAATATTTTATACTTGTAAGAAAATTAAACTAAAGTCAAAATGATGCGAACAACAACGCAATGAAAGTATCTAGACACTGACTGAAGACAGGGAATCGTTCCACAGTCCTATGCCGATATCGTCCGTTTCAAAGACTGTCCGATGTCATGTCGTCAGCATTGATAAGACACGATCTGATTTACGTGATAATGATTCATCCAACAGGAAAAAGGGGATTTTATTTTTTATGACAATTAGTAATTTCGTTTCCCTAATTTACAGAAAGTTTTTACGCTAGGGGTAATGTAAGAAAAGAAAAGACTCAAACAAGCTTTCAAGATTTAAAATAGAAATATTTAATTTCCTAAAGTATTAAAATATTTCAACAAACAATCAAAGTGAAAGAATTAAAAATAACTTACAGTATAGAATATCCTTAATAGTCCTAAATTGTTATAAAGTTCACTGATCCGGAAGTTAATCCAAATATTCCGAATGAAGAACGTTCCGAATGAAACCACTAAAGTGTTGATGTACTAACAAGAATCCGTTATATCCAAATATTATTAATTCCAAATAATCCTTGTGAATATGGAATATCACACAAGTTCTAGAAATGTTTCCGATAATTCCAACGGAGCTGTATAATACTTAAATTTTAAGTAGCAGTCCTAAATTCAAAATGTACTGTATAATAATATATCTCTGAAGCAGAATACCACACACAAAATGAACCAATCTCGTTTATGACCTCTCAGACTGACGAACTATGAAAGAATGACGAACGCACTGATTACATCTATTTTATAGTTTCTTAATCTGCGTCATTGAAATACAAATAAAACCCATTTCTTAATTCCGTCTTAAATCAACATCTCGGTATTTACGAACTTATTCTACTTCTAGTCAACATAAAATGAATCACTCACTGAACTACGAAATCCAGGTCAGAACATTGAATGCAGGTCAAAAGGACAAATCTCACTCGCTGCTTCACGTGATATGACTCATGCTTCAACCGACAATATTGATTTTACCGTATATGTGCACTCTGCAAAACGACACCTATTAGACTATTATACACAAGTCATAAACTAATAAAACTATACCATTATTTAAAGAAATTATACATAATTCTGTAACAAAGTGGAGCTTGTGCTCAAACATCTGATTTTAGTCAAGGTAAGAATCTGGTTGAGATAATATTGTCAGAACACGTTCTAGTGAATGAATGTAAATAACCTGCCTGCCTTTCAATATTATGTCATTGTCCGGGAATGTTTCTTGGTACCATTTCGACTCACGTTGTAGACGAAAACGTACACAATATTTAAATCCAGCATATAAGCCCCTCCCCTTCTTTTGGCCATTTCATTTGCAATCATTTCAGATTTCTATCATTTCTTTCTTACTTGTGTAAGTAAGCATGACACATAATTGTATCACAAAATGTTGCTAAAAGTACATTTGTCGTTACCAAGTTTACGTACATCTACTTATAGATATTCTTATGACCAAGTTTAATATGTAGATATACTTACTGGTGTTCTTATGACCAAGTTTAATATGTAGATATACTTACTGGTGTTCTTATGACCAAGTTTAATATGTAGGTATACTTACATGTGTTCTTATGACCAAGTTTAATATGTAGGTATTCTTACAGGTGCTTTTATGAAAAAAATTAATATGTAGGTATACTTACAGGTGTTGTTATGACTATGTTTAATATGTAGGTGTACTTACAGGGGTTCTAATGACCAAATTTACGTACATGTACTTACATGTGCTCTTATGACCAAGTTTAATACATAGGTATGCTTACTGGTGTTCTTATGACCAAGTTTAATATGTAGGTATACTTACTTGTGTTCTTATGACCAAGTTTAATACGTAGGTATACTTACAGGTGTTCTTATGACCAAGTTTAACACGTAGGTATACTTACATGTGTTCTTATGACCAAGTTTAATATGTAGGTGTACTTACATGTGCTCTTATGACCAAGTTTAATACATAGGTATACTTACATGTGCTCTTATGACCAAGTTTAATATGTAGGTATACTTACATGTGCTCTTATGACCAAGTTTAATATGTAGGTATACTTACATGTGTTCTTATGACCAAGTTTAATATGTAGGTATACTTACATGTGCTCATATGACCAAGTTTAATACTTAGGTATACTTACATGTGCTCTTATGACCAAGTTTAATACGTAGGTATACTTACATGTGTTCTTATGACCAAGTTTAATACGTAGGTATACTTACAGGTGTTCTTATGACCAAGTTTAACACGTAGGTATACTTACATGTGTTCTTATGACCAAGTTTAATATGTAGGTGTACTTACATGTGCTCTTATGACCAAGTTTAATACATAGGTATACTTACATGTGCTCTTATGACCAAGTTTAATATGTAGGTATACTTACATGTGCTCTTATGACCAAGTTTAATATGTAGGTATACTTACATGTGTTCTTATGACCAAGTTTAATATGTAGGTATACTTACATGTGCTCATATGACCAAATTTAATACTTAGGTATACTTACATGTGTTCTTATGACCAAGTTTAACACGTAGGTATACTTACATGTGTTCTTATGACCAAGTTTAATACGTAGGTATACTTACATGTGCTCTTATGACCAAGTTTAATACGTAGGTATACTTACATGTGTTCTTATGACCAAGTTTAATATGTAGATATACTTACAGGTGTTGTTATGACCATGTTTAATATGTAGGTGTACTTACAGGTGTTCTAATGACCAAGTTTACGTACATGTACTTACATGTGCTTTTATAACCAAGTTTAATAAAAATCATTTTTTTTATAAAGGCCTTTCTCAAAGTTATTAAAGTTATGCCAAACCATCAAATATGGTCAATGTTAAAGAGAAGAAATAGCTTTTAATGGCTTCTCAAAAACTGCTCAACAGAAATAACAAAAATGTAACAGAAAGCAGTCTGGATTTAAAGCAAAAAGTAACAGAAAGCAATCTGGTTTTAAAGCAAAATTTAACAGGAATCAATCTGGTTTTAAACCAAACTTTAACAGAAATCAGTCTGGTTTTAAAGCAAAATTTAACAGAAATCAGTCTGGTTTTAAACCAAAATTTAACAGAAATCAGTCTGGTTTTAAGGCAAAATTTAACCGAAATCAATCTGGTTTTAAACCAAAATTTAACAGAAATCAATCTGGTTTTAAAACAAACTTTAACAGAAATCAATCTGGTTTTAAAGCTTTTAAAAGTGTACTAATTATGCCATTTCACCATCAGATGCAGTCACAGTCATTACAAATTGAAGAAGAAAAAAGAACAAGATTAAAACAACTTTTTCTTTAAAAACAAGCAAACAGAATTTAACTAAATTTAAAATAAAACATCCTGGTATAAAGGCCTTTCAAAACTGTGAAAATTAGACCAACCAGCCATCAAGTGTCACTACTCTGTTACTAAAAAAAATATTATAAAAAATACTCTAAACAATGTCTTCTCAACAGACGCTCACAAGAATTTGCACAAATTTCAAATTTAAGAAAAAGCGACCATCTAAGTAAATTTGCCTTCCATTTCACATTTGTGAATATTATGCTGATCTGACATCAAGTATGACTGCCCTTACTGAAAATAAAAATATTTTTAAAAAATATAAAAAACTTGAAAAAACTTTACAGCATCCTGGTTTGAAGGCCTTTCAAATTTATATAAATAATTATGTTTTAATATAAAATATAGCTGCCGATACTAAAAGTAGAAAAAAACTTAAATTTACTGCTTCTAAAAAAAGCGATCAATAGAATTCTACCAAAATGTACAGGAAACATTCTGGTATAAATGCTTTGTACTGTTGTACAAATGATGCCAATCTGTTGTCATATATAGTGGACGGTACTAAAATAGAACACAATCTCTGAACAACTTTTCAAAAATAACTCTACAGAAGTTACATGTAGCCAAATTTGATGGAAAGAATATTTTCAGTTTTGTATGATACCGATCTACCATAAATTATGGCCATCATTACTAAAAATGTAAAACGTTTTAAATGATAGCTTCTTTGAATCCGCTCAGCAGAACATGATCAAATTCAACAGAAATCATTCTGGCATGAAGACCTTTTCATTTTGTACAAATGATGCCAGTCTGCCATTAAATATGGTCATAATTACGAAATATAAAATAAGAAAACTCAAAAAGACTTTTAATAACAGCATAATTTGTCATAACACAAAATGCTTTTAAATTTGTACAAATGCTAATCAGCTATCCAATATAGCCACTGTTATAAAAAAAAGGAATAGTGTTTAATGGCTTTTTTTCCTTCAAACACTGCTCAACAAAATTAACCAAATTTGACATGAAGCATTCTGGAATAAAGGCCTTACAGTTTTATACAGATGATGCTGTGAAGCAAATGTCAGTCAACAAGATCAGAAAATTAATATGTAAAAAGATGTAAAAAAAACCCCAAACCTTTGGATATCATAAATTCTATGAAGATATTAATTCATAAATTTGAATTTGTGATTCATAAAGTTTTTTGCTTTGACAATAATAAAAAAACTTTTTTTTTGGTATAAAGTACAAATAAATAGTACAACAACACCCTATAGTAAAAGCTCTCTAACTGGAGTTGTTATTTCTTTTTTAAAAAAGGGGCTATTTACTTATTTTATGAAATGTTTACAGAGTAAACTAGATAGAAAATGACCTGTCATTCCGTACATAATATACAGATTTTATTACCTGGAAGAGACTTATTTTCAGTGGATATTCAACCAAAGATATACAAAACATAATCATCATGTACAATTTCCTAACTGGTAGTGAAGATTACACACAAATTAAATCCTCAACCCAATTGTTCTCAAGGCTGCATGTGTACTGCTAATACACATGTACTGCTAATACACATGTACTGCTAATACACATGCTAATACTGCTAATACACATGCATCAACATTTAGATTTGCTATAAGTCGACAAATGTAAGTATCTTTTTGGCTCCAAGCGAGTCAATTATTTCATCATCTCAATATCAAATCTATGCTATGGTGCATTTTACAACTGTACAATTAATGGAAAGTTCATAACTTTATCTGACCTATTTAAAGCTAACATTTCTTTGAATTGTCTATGTCTAAATTCATTAAAAATACATCAACAATCCCGTTAATATTGCTATGACATCATAGTCTTCGTATGAACAACATTTCTGCTGATTGACTAAAGAATCAATGTTTCATTGACCTTAGTATTTTTAGGTAACATAACATAGTGACAATGACAAAGTGTATGAGTTAAACAGGTACTATTTCTTCTAGTACTGAGGTTTTTGAAAAATTGAAAAGGATGTAACATATATGAATTGAAGTATAATAAAATCCATTATAATCAGTCTAGTCCATAGAATAGAATGGATGGATGGATGGATGGATGGATGGATGGATGGATGGATGGATGGATGGATGGATCGATCGATCGATCGATCGATAGATAGATAGATAGATAGATAGATAGATAGATAGATAGATAGATATAGATAGATACATAGATAGATACATAGATAGATAGACAGACAGACAGACAGACAGATAGATAGATAGATAGATAGATAGATAGATAGATAGATAGATAGATAGATAGATACATAGATAGATACATAGATCCAAACCCAGGAAAGTTTTAATACAATCTGTAATTTTAGGAAATGTCTGTTTTCTTGTGGCTTTTATTAGTCTTTTTTTTTGTAGACATCAGTAAAGTTTTTCCCTGAAAGATTTTGTTATTTTTTATTTTATTTTATCCACGGGTAGCATAATTAATCTACATTGTATATATTTTTCTAGTTCACAGGGCCTTAAGGCCAGATGGGTTTATGGTATGGTCATGTGTCTGTTGCTCAATATACTCACTGTATTTCTGAACAGATTTTAATTGATCTTGCTATATAGACATGCTAAGAGCCTGGTCCAGATGGATTATGAGCAAGATACTACTACTACTACTACTATCTATCTATCTATCTATCTATCTATCTATCTATCTATCTATCTATCTATCTATCTATCTATCTATCTATCTATCTATCTATCTATCTATCCATCCATCCATCCATCCATCCATCCATCCATCCATCCATCCATCCATCCATCCATCCATCCTATTCTATTCTATTCTATTCTATTCTATTTTATTCTATTCTATTCTATTCCATTATATCTATTTATCTAATTCTATTCTATCTATCTATCTATCTATCTATCTATCTATCTATCTATCTATCTATCTATCTATCTATCTATCTATCTATCTATCTATCTATCTATCTATCTATCTATCTATCTATTCATGTCAATGAAGTGACTAAACATCAGATTGATTGAGCTTACTACTAATAAATGACCATATTTCTGATTAGAAATTGATCAGACTTTGTTGGTACATTTAAAATGAATGTATATTATTGAGGTGATATGGCATCTGATTGGCTTACATTTTTACCACCCTAGAGACTGTAGTGTATTTCTGAGCAAATTTTAATAAAATTTAGTGTATTGGCTTATATAATCAAGAGGATGGTCAGGTTCAGTTACAAGCGATGTTTAGGGATATTAATAACGATGAGATGATCTTGCATCTGGTTATGGCTGGATGTGAGCTTGTTTCCACTTTAGTGTTGATGATCTTGCATCTGGTTATGGCTGGATGTGAGCTTGTTTCCATTTTAGTGTTGATGATCATGCATCTGGTTATGGCTGGATGTGAGCTTGTTTCCATTTTAGTGTTGATGATCTTGCATCTGGTTATGGCTGGATGTGAGCTTGTTTCTATTTTAGTGTTTATGATCTTGCATCTGGTTATGTCTGGATGTGAGCTTGTTTCTATTTTAGTGTTGATGATATTGTATCTGGTTATGTCTGGATGTGAGCTTGTTTCCATTTTAGTGTTGATGATTTTGCATCTGGTTATGTCTGGATGTGAGCTTGTTTCCATTTTAGTGTTGTAGCTGGATGTGAGCTTGTTTCCATTTTAGTGTTGATGCCATCTGGTTATGGCTGGATGTGAGCTTGCTTCCATTTTCGTGTTCATGATCTTGCACCTGGTTATGGCTGGATGTGAGTGAGCTTGTTTCTATTTCAGTGTTCATGATATTGCATCTGGTTATGGCTGGATGTGAGCTTGTTTCTATTTTAGTGTTCATGATCTTGCATCTTGTGGCTGGATGTGAGCTTGTTTCCATTTTAGTGTTGATGATCTTGCATCTGGTTATAGCTGGATGTGAGCTTGTTTCTATTTTAGTGTTGATGATCTTGCCTCTGGTTATGGCTGGATTTGAGCTTGTTTCCATTTTAGTGTTGATGATCTTGCATCTGGTTATGTCTGGATGTGAGCTTGTTTCCATTTTAGTGTTGATGATCTTGCCTCTGGCTATGGCTGGATGTGAGCTTGTTTCTATTTTAGTGTTGATGATATTGCATCTGGTTATGGCTGGATGTGAGCTTGTTTGTATTTTAGTGTTGATGATCTTGTATCTGGTTATGTCTGGATGTGAGCTTGTTTCCATTATAGTGTTCATGATATTGCATCTGGTTATGGCTGGATATGAGCTTGTTTCTATTTTAGTGTTCATGATATTGCATCTGGTTATGTCTGGATGTGAGCTTGTTTCTATTTTAGTGTTGATGATATTGCATCTGGTTATGGCTGGATGTGAGCTTGTTTCTATTTTAGTGTTGATGATCTTGCATCTGGTTATGGCTGGATGTGAGCTTGTTTCTATTTTAGTGTTGATGATCTTGCATCTGGTTATGTCTGGATGTGAGCTTGTTTCCATTATAGTGTTCATGATATTGCATCTGGTTATGGCTGGATATGAGCTTGTTTCTATTTTAGTGTTCATGATATTGCATCTGGTTATGTCTGGATGTGAGCTTGTTTCTATTTTAGTGTTCATGATATTGCATCTGGTTATGGCTGGATGTGAGCTTGTTTCTATTTTAGTGTTGATGATCTTGTATCTGGTTATGTATGGATGTGAGCTTGTTTCTATTTTAGTGTTGATGATATTGCATCTGGTTATGGCTGGATGTGAGCTTGTTGCTATTTTAGTGTTGATGATCTTGCATCTGGTTATGTCTGGATGTGAGCTTGTTTCCATTATAGTGTTCATGATATTGCATCTGGTTATGTCTGGATGTGAGCTTTTTCTATTTTAGTGTTCATGATATTGCATCTGGTTATGTCTGGATGTGAGCTTGTTTCTATTTTAGTGTTCATTATATTGCATCTGGTTATGTCTGGATGTGAGCATTTTTCTATTATAGTGTTGATGATATTGCCTCGGGTTATGTCTGGATGTGAGCTTGTTTCTATTTTAGTGTTGATGATATTGCCTCTGGTTATGTCTGGATGTGAGCATTTTTCTATTATAGTGTTGATGATATTGCTTCTGGTTATGTCTGGATGTGAGCTTGTTTCCATTTTAGTGTTGAGGACTATGAACAGATTCAGATCAAACTTGGTACATAGACTAACATCATGACTGGAAATTTCCTTAGCCATTGAGAACTTGACTAGGTCTACAATATAGCGATAAAAAGCCCAACCAAGGATATCATTTTCAGGAAGATATTTTTTAAACTGGGGATTCTTTATAATTTGGTATTTTATCAAAATATGTTTTGTTTTGTTTTGATTCTTGGGGGAGGGGTGATGAACACCTACCAAAAAATCCCTGCATGAAGATCTCAGAAGAATTTGATTATGCACAGCAACTAACTATGCATATTAATGTGGTGATCTGGAGTCTAATTTGTAGAGTTTCAATTACACTAGAGACTTTTTAATGTATTTGGTTCAAATTTCAATTGTAGAACTGGACCTGAAGTTTTATGAAAAGTTCCAGTATTAGTTTCATTTGCACATATTAATGAGGTGTTCCTATATCTGATTGGTTGAGATTATGACCACTCTAAGGCTGTATAATGTTAGATTTTGATCAAACTTGGTATATAGAGTAGATAGCAAGAATTCATACGAATTTCATCATCTGAAGGATCTTTGTCTATTGAGATAATCTGGCATCTGTTTGACAGGGCTTGTTATCACTCTAAAGGCTTTATGTTGAACATATTTTGTTCAAACTTGGTACGTAACCTTAGATATAAAGATTTCAGATGTGTTTGATTCTGAGCGTCATCTACACATATTAATTAGGTGATTTAACATCTGATTGGCTGTAGTTAAATGATCTGACATCTCATTGGCTTATTTCAGAACAGATTTTCATCTAAATTGCTATGAAGCTATGGATAATCAAGATCTCTGACAAGTTTAGTTTTGAGAATCATTTTATTAATCGGATTAATCTGATTGGTTGAGCTTGGATTTAACAAATTATGTCTTTTTGAAAATTGATAAATAACCTAACAAGACTGCACATTGTGATCTTGAGTATAATATTTACAAATAGATGATTACTGCATATACTCGCGTATAATCTGGGTCAAAATGCAAAGATATAGACCCTGATCTGCCATCGCATAATGTGCCGGCAGATCAGGGTTTCTGTTGTTTATTCTACTGATTAGTCATTACAAATTGCATAGACCCAGACCTGCTGGCACACTATGTGACGGCAGATCTGGGTCTATGCAGTTTGCAGTTGATATTGGTCTATACGCGAGTACATATGGTATATTGTGTTACCTTTTGGTGGATACTAACTGATCTCTTTTGCATACCATAACCTCAGTCCTTCAGTAGATTTCATCACATTTAGTAAATTAAGATGACTACTATTAATACGATTTAAAAATTAAAAGATTCTTTAAATTGGGAATGTGCTTACAAAACTTTATCATTTGTTTAGATGGCAAACTGCAGTAATTAATGTCAGGAGATCAATACCAGGCCCACTTGGGCCATTTCTTATGTAAATGCATTAAAAAACAGCTACAAGTTAATGATCTTTAATTGCAGATGATGACAGAAGTAAGCAAAAGAAGCAGATACCAGTATCTGCATCTGATTTTGAAACCAAACATATCATTAGCAGGGGACAGTTTGGAGAGCTTCACATTGTTCAAAAGAAGATGCCAAAAACTGTTTATGCAGTGAAAATTCTGCATAAAAACAAAATCTTGGCACAAAATGAGGTAGGTGTTACTTGGCACAAAGTGAGGTAGGTGTTAAAATCTTGGCACAATATGAGGTAGGTGTTAAAATCTTGGCACAAAATGAGGTATGTGTTAAAATCTTGGCACAATATGAGGTAGGTGTTACTTGGCACAAAATGAGGTAGGTGTTAAAATCTTGGCACAAAATGAGGTAGGTGTTAAAATCTTGGCACAATATGAGGTAGGTGTTACTTGGCACAAAATGAGGTAGGTGTTAAAATCTTGGCACAAACTGAGGTAGGTGTTAAAATCTTGGCACAGTATGAGGTAGGTGTTAAAGATATTTGTGCATATGGCACAATATGAGGTAGGTGTTAAAATCTTGGCACAATATGAGGTATGTGTTAAAATATGAGGTTGGTGTTAAAGATATTTGTCTATATTTTTTATGAGTGACAAATCAGGATACAGTTTGATTAAAGTTATGTAAATAACTAGTAATAGTAAAGTGTGATCATTGTCTTCTGGTAATAACTAGTAATAGTAAAGTGTGATCATTGTCTTCTGGTAATAACTAGTAATAGTAAAGTGTAATCATTGTTTTCTGGTAATAACTAGTAATAGTAAAGTGTAATCATTGTCTTCTGGTACTAACTAGTAATAGTAAAGTGTAATCATTGTCTTCTGGTAATAACTAGTAATAGTAAAGTGTAATCATTGTCTTCTGGTAATAACTAGTAATAGTAAAGTGTAATCATTGTCTTCTGGTAATAACTAGTAATAGTAAAGTGTAATCATTGTCTTCTGGTAAATTGTTTGCCATTCATCTTATCTTACATTTGTTTTAAGTACTCAGGACATATCCTCTCAATGTGTTGTTTGCTATATTTTTGTGAATTTTTATTTCAAAATAGTTATTTTGATGTATGTTACAGTCACACTATCACCACGGCACATGCATAGTGAAACAGTACTCAGTCACACTACCACCATGGCACATGCATACTGAAATCACACTACCACCATGGCACATGCATACTGAATCAGTGCTCAGTTACACTACCACCATGGCACATGCATACTGAAACAGTGCTCAGTCACACAACCACCATGGCACATGCATACTGAAACAGTACTCAGTCACACTACCACCATGGCACATGCATACTGAAACAGTGCTCAGTCACACTACCACCATGGCACATGCATACTGAAACAGAACTCAGTCACACTACCACCATGGCACATGCATACTGAAACAGTGCTCAGTCACACTACCACCATGGCACATGCATACTGAAATCACACTACCACCATGGCGCATGCATATTGAAACAGTGCTCAGCACACAAGAAAGTCTTTGTATTAAAATTCTGCTGTCGGGAGGGGGGATGAGGAAGGGGAGTGGTTCATCTATATGAATAATATGTGAGCAGATATTTATGTCCTCTCAATATGTTCATTTGTTTCATGATTGCAAAACTTGTATGATTAAAACTTGAATCTAGTCTGGTTCTCAATTTATCCATTTATCTCTTCTAGACCATGAAATAAGAAGGAACAATAGAAGTCAATTAGATTACAATTCACTAACCAGACAGTTGACTTTATATTATGTTTTTGACAGGATTTGCATACTATTAAAAGTGCAGATTTTAGTAATGTTGTAAATTGCAAAATTGTTACAATATAAAATTGTTGCAAGTTTATCATGGTAACTAGACTCATTCAAATGTTATTATTCCTTTTGACAGCAGCATAGGATGCATAATTCCAATGAGCATATTGATAAATGTTATACTGAATTTATGAAAAGTTAACGATGCTGTATAATGAATTACAATACAATACACATTATATAAAAACACAAACATGTCTGACATTCTGGGACAAGTTGAAAAATATTTTGCCAGGCAAGTAAAATGTTCTGTCACTTGCCAGAATTTTATAAAGAATAAAAAGTCCAAATGTTTCTTGTATTTCATGAAAATCTTGTTTCCAGGCAAATATGCTATTTTTAGATTTGTGCTGTCATGCTGTGCTTGGTTGTATAATACAGACTGAACTGCAAATACTGTAGACCAAGATCTGTCATCATGATGTAATGAGCTGGCAGATTAGGGTCTATGCTGTTCTATTTATGATTCAATGTGAACAGTATCGACCCTGATATATCAGCTCATTATGCAATGTCAGATCTAGGCCTTTCATGCTTGTAAGTTGTGTACATATTTTACACAAATAATGAATTGTTGTTTTGTCAGGATGTATCATTCCTAATGGTGGAGCTTGACATCCTGGCCAAGGCCACCAGTCCCTGGATCACGAAACTTCACTTTGTTTTCCAAGATGCCAAAAATCTGTACCTGGTGATGGAATGCCATGGTTGGGGAGACTTAAGGTCCTTGCTTGCTAGGTAATTTGCAAAATGCAGACTCCATTATTTCACACAATATTACCTGTGGGAGAACCATTAGTGATGACAAAATGGTAAAGTGTACAGGTTTGCCTCAGCACTCCCACAAGCTGAAGAATAAATTTGAGAAAACTGATAAAAATGACATTCACAAAGCTTTAAATGTAAAGTGAAGTTTTCTCTATATGAAAAACTAATTACAGTAAACTGATAGATGGAAGTGCATGTATGTCTACTTTGAAAATAGGAACACTTGTCAACAATATAAATGTACAGTGCATGCTTGCTTCACTAGAAAACTCCTTAGTACAACACTCCCTTACTATAGAGCCCTTCTTATAAAACATTTTCTGTTATAATGGGGGGTATGGTCATGGATTTTATTTTAGTATGTTGTAGTAAAGTTATATGTATACTATAGAGGGTCTACACCAGTTACTACACAGAATCAGTTACTGCATGATCATTACTTACTCCTGACTATGTGCAGTATATTTGCAGTTAGCCGAGGGAAAAATTCCATGTAATGCAAGGTTCTTTTTATGTCTCATAGAATTTAAGCCAATTAAGAATCATGCAGTAACTGATGCAGACTCTCTTTTCTTTATAAGGCAATCTCATTTTAAGCTGTATACCCAATACCTCCCTAGACACCACTATAATGAGGGAGTGATATACCCAATACCTCCCATAGACACCACTATAATGAGGGAGTGATATACTCAATACCTACCATAGACACCACTATAATGAGGGAGTGATATACTCAATACCTGCCATATACACCACTATAATGAGGGAGTGATATACCCAATACCTCCCATAGACACCACTATAATGAGGGAGTGATATACTCAATACCTCCCATAGACACCACTATAATGAGGGAGTGATATACCCAATACATCCCATAGACACCACTATAATGAGGGAGTGATATACTCAATACCTGCCATAGACACCACTGTAATGAGGGAGTGATATACTCAATACCTCCCATAGACACCACTATAATGAGGGAGTGATATACTCAATACCTCCCATAGACAGCACTATAATGAGGGAGTGATATACCCAATACCTCCCATAGACACCACTATAATGAGGGAGTGATATACTCAATACCTCCCATAGACAGCACTATAATGAGGGAGTGATATACCCAATACCTCCCATAGACAGCACTATAATGAGGGAGTGATATACTCAATACCTCCCATAGACAGCACTATAATGAGGGAGTGATATACTCAATACCTCCCGTAGACAGCACTATAATGAGGGAGTGATATACTCAATACCTCCCATAGACAGCACTATAATGAGGGAGTGATATACTCAATACCTCCCATAGACAGCACTATAATGAGGGAGTGATATACTCAATACCTCCCATATACAGCATTATAATGAGGGAGTGATGTACTCACTACCTCCCATAGACATAATTATAATGAGGGAGTGATATATTCAATTCCTCTTCCTATACAGTGGGTAAGGTCTTGGATGTAAATAAAATGGTTAAATTTCATTTTATTATCCCTATTTATCAATAATTTATTTTACTTAATTTTAGATCTTGGCAAATTATGATGTGATTTCACACCATTATCAAATACCCTATTTCTGTATTTTTTCTTCTTCGACCCTTTATGAAATTACCTTGCTTATATTATACCACAGTGCAAGGTCAACCTCACCATCATGACATACACTTTTATGGCCCATATAAACCTCATGCTTTATTGGTGCTAGCAATTGCCAAAATCAACAAACACCATCAGTTTTCAGATCACTATTTTTAATTAAAATAAATAATGAAGAATAGATAGGTTTGTACTGTTATGTTTACCTTGAAGTCATTGCCATCTGCAACTATAACATATTTTCAAGGTTACATAAGTGATACAAGGAACTCAATATCTTAATAAAAGAACTTGAGGAAAAAGTATAATTTGGTATTAAATCAAATGCTGATAAGTTTAATTAAAAATATCAAATAAAGAGCAGTGGCAAATTATGGAAAAAAAGATGTATAGACCCTGGACTATGGCTAAAGTTGAATGAGCACGAAATCCATTGTGCAGCCATTTGCTCATACACTAAATAATTATACATGTTAGTGTTTTTAAGTTTCTTGGGTACAGTTTTGGTCACTATTTGGGTAGTTGTAAGGCCAACCTAACACATGACAATCTATTAGCCAATTAATTATAACTGTACTGAGTGAAACATATTTGCAGTAATATTCTGTTACGACTCTATGGTCTAAGAAAAATGTAACAGAAAGAAAGTGAAACCAACAAATCAAGTAAAAATCAACAAGCAATTTATTACTAGATAATTAAAATGAAAAATCAAAAAGTCACTTACAGTAATGTGTTTTGAAATCCTAATAATCCAATAAGAATGATTGTTCTAATCACAAGTCCTAAATATAGAATGTTCCGAATTCACGGCTGTGTCCTTGAATGTTATGATGTGCTAATGGTCTCCAAAGTCCTGATGTACTAGAAATCTTGATGTGCTGATGTCAAAATGAAGTATTCCAAAATCTCTGAATAAGTTCAGTTAAATTCCAAAATCATCAATTAAAAATCCAAAATCCAAAAGTTTGTGAGCACTGTTATAATCCAATGAATATTTAAAATAATTCCTCTCTAAGAATTTGGAATGAATTTTCACAACTGTAATAGCTCTTTACAAGACTGATGGTAATGTCAAAACTGAAAAAAATGTCCACCAAACATGGTATATATAAAGATTGGTCACATGACAGAATATTCTAGAACATGTGTCATCTTAATGGAATTTTACTTGTAAACAAAATTCAACCTTGACCTTCAAATTGAGAAAACATATTGATCAAAACAACCTAATTCAAGGACACTAGTTAAACATGTTTTTCCTGATAACATTAAGATTTAAGCAAATATTAAAGTGAAGAAACATTTATAATTTCCTAAAATATTTATAATATTATATAAACATCATACATAACACCTCCCCTCATAAAGAAAAAGAAAGATTTATACAATAAAGCTTTCTTTTGAATATACATCTAATACTATAATAACCAAAATTACATAAGAACATGTTTTATGATACTGGACTTAATTACATCAAGCAATATTACATTTCTAGGCATGTGAGAGTGCATCTGCAATCACATTGTCTTTTCCCCTGATGTGTTTGATGTCAATGTTATATTCCTGCAATATCAAACTCCATCTCAACAATCTCCAATTTTTATCTTTCATTTTGTTGATGAAAGTAAGGAGATTGTGATCACTGTACACAATAATTGGAGAAAGAGCTGAGGTAACATACACTTCAAAATGCTGTAAAGCCAATATCAAAGCCAAACATTCCTTCTCAATTGTGGAATAATTTTTCTGGTGCTTGTTTAGTTTTTTAGAAAAATAACACACAGGGTGATCCACACCACTTTTGTCTTCCTGAATCAATACTCCACCAACCCCTACATCACTTGCATCAACAGATAATTTAAATGATTGGCTGAAATTTGGTGCAGAAAGAACTGGTGCATTCTTAAGCATGGCCTTTAACTTGTCAAAAGATTCCTGACACTTGTCAGACCAATGAAATTTGGTTTTCTTACTCAATAAACTTGTCAAAGGTTCAGCAATTTTGGAAAAATTGGAACAAAATTTCCGATAATATCCAGCCATACCTAGAAATCACATCAGTTGCTTTTTACAAATTGGAACTTGAAATTCAGAGATAGCTTTGACCTTAGCTTCTATAGGTTTAACTTGACCTTGTCCCACAATATGTCCTAAAAATGTGACACAATCATGGCAAAACTCACTTTTGCTCAAATTAATTGTCAGATTCGCATCGCTGAGTCGATCAAAGAATTTTCGAATGGTTTCCAAATGATCTTCCCAGGTGTTGTTGTAGATAATGACGTCATCGATATAAGCGTCACAATTATCAAGACCAAATGTTATCATGTTCATCAGACGTTGAAACGTTGCAGGCGAATTTTTCATTCCAAACGGCATAACTTTATATTGATAAAGTCCATCTGGAGTTGCAAATGCTGAAATTTCTTTTGCCCTTTCCGTCAGTGGAATTTGCCAGAATCCTTTTAAAAGGTCAAACTTGGTGACATATTCCGCATTTCCAATTTTATCAATGCAATCGTCCATTCTTGGGATTGGAAATGAATCAGTTTTGGTGACACTGTTGACTTTTCTATAGTCAGTACACATACGGAATGTATTATCTGGCTTGGGAACAAGAATACATGGTGAACTCCAGTTACTTTTACTTGGTTCTATGAAATCATTCTCCAGTAGATACTGAATTTCTTTCTTCAGATAGTTCTGTTTGAGAGGATTCATCCTATAAGGATGCTGTTTCACAGGCGCAGAATCTATAATGTCAACGTCATGATAAATTTTACTTGTTCGTGTTGGAACATCAGGAAACAAGTGCTCATAGTCATGTAATAGCTGTTTTAGTTCATTTCTTTCCTGTTGCTGTAGATGTGAAAGTTTCTGGTCTAGGTTGTTCAATATTTCTGAATTCTGAAGATTGGTTATACCAGAGTCACTATAGTCTGATCGTACTCCATCATTGATATCTTCACTGTGTGGGACAGGTACAACTAAATTAACAGAATAATTAGCTGAGCTATCTCTGTCAAAATATTCCTTTAACATTTTTATATGACAAAGTTGTTTCTGTTTCCGTCTGCCAGAAGTGTTAATGATATAATTTAAGTCATTTACTTTCTTTTCAACGGTATAAGGACCATAAAATTTAGCCTGAAGAGGATTCTGAGGTATGGGAAAGAGAGCCAGAACTTTGTCACCAGGTTTAAAACTCCTTTCCTGTGAATTTCTGTCATACCTTAATTTCATTTTTGACTGGGTAGTGTGAAGATTAGTTCTTGCTACTTCACAGGCCTTTGACAACTTGTATTTGAAATCAGAGACATAATCAAGAAGATTAATCTTTGAATCTTCATTTGAAAGAAGTTTCTCTTTCAATAATTTCAATGGTCCACGGACAGTATGACCAAAAACTAGTTCAAAGGGACTAAAACCCAACGACTCTTGAACTGATTCCCTAACAGCAAACAACAACAAATGAACACCCTCATCCCAATCCTTTTCTGTATCAAAGCAATATGATCGAATCATATTCTTCAAAGTTTGATGAAATCTTTCCAAAGCACCTTGACTTTCAGGGTGATAGGCAGAAGATTTAAACTGTTGGATGCCTAATTCATGCATAACTTGTTGGAAAATTCCAGACATAAAATTTGACCCTTGATCTGACTGGACAGATTTGGGAAGGCCAACAAGTGTAAAAAACTTCACCAAAGCTTTCACAATAGTTTTAGTTTTTATATTTCTCAGAGGAATTGCTTCTGGAAATCTTGTAGATGTACACATGATGGTCAACAAGTATTGGTTGCCTGACTTGGTTTTAGGTAAAGGACCAACACAGTCTACTATTATTCTACTAAATGGTTCATCAAATGCAGGAATAGGTTGCAGATGAGCCTTAGGTATCTTCTGATTGGGTTTTCTTACCATTTGACAAGTGTGACAAGATCTGCAGTATTTAGAAACATCATTTTTGAGTTTCGGCCAATAAAAATGATTCAAGATCTTGTGATAAGTCTTACGGACTCCTAAATGACCAGCCAAAGGAGTTTCATGGGCTAAATTAAGAATTTCCTGTCGATATGACTTAGGAACAACAATTTGATAGCTCACTGACCACTCGTCACCAGCGGGTACATCAGGTGGTCTCCATTTCCTCATAAGGACCCCATTTTTCACAAAGTAACACACTGGAACTTGTGTGGCTTCAGTTTCACTAATAGCCCTCTGAAACAAACAAGATATCTTGGGATCTTGCTCCTGTTCAACGACAAGGGATTGTCGTTTGTCATCCTGATTAGGACAAAGAGAATGAGTTGCCAAAAGAGGATCACTGTGATCAATACCATTTGATTGATCAATACCTGAGGAAAAAGTGACCTCATCAAAAGACTGACCAATACATGTGTCAGCTAAAGGAATAATATCCTGATCAACATCAATCTCAAGAGCTCTTTTTGCCATAGCTCTAGTAACTGCACAAGCAGGGTACAAATCAGGGATTTCAGTTTCGACAGGATCAACTTTCTGATCCAAACATGGCTTGTCAGTTACAAGTGGATTAACCACAACCTTATCTCCAGCTAGGTCATTGCCTAGTAATAAATGAACACCCTCTATGGGTAAAGAAGTCTCTGCCCCAACAGTCACAGGTCCAGAAACTAAGTCTGATGCCAAATTTACACAATGAAGAGGAACATTTACAAAGCCGCACTCTACTCCCTGAACAAGAACACTTTCACTTGAAGAAGACTCCTCAGACAAATGCAAAGTACCTGACAATAAAAGACTCTGAGAAGCTCCAGTGTCCCTTAATATTTTAATTGGGATAGGCTTGTCAGAATCACCAATAAGTGATATAGAACCTTCTGACATGAATGGTTCATAAGCCTCCAAAATAGAATCAGACTGGGATTTGTTTGACCCAACAAATGTATTGCTTTCAATACAAGACCGTGACCTTGACCTCGTAGAAATAAGAGCATTTGAAAAAGCTCTGTCTTTACTCTGTTGCTTCTTTTTCAACTTGAAGCAATCAGAAATAACGTGCCCTTTCTTTTTACAATAAGTGCACGTAGGAAGAGATAAGGATTTCTGATCAGTCTTATCAGATGTTTGATTCCTAACAGTTGTGCTGTTGTGAAATTTGGAAGTACTCGAATGAGATTGAAATGGTTTTTTACCAGAAAACTGCTGAGAGGACGACTTATTGCCAAATGAAATTTTGTGAGTCAAGGAATAATCATCAGCCATACGAGCAGCATTTTCCAAAGTTTCCACTTTCTGCTCGTCAAGATAGGTTTTAACATCACTATGGATGCACCTCTTGAACTCTTTAATTAATACGAGCTGTCTGAGGTTATCATAAGCTTGATCAACTTTCTTGGCTGAGCACCACCTATCAAATAGTTGTTCTTTATCCCTTGCAAATTCGACATGAGTTTGTCCAGTTTCTTTTCTACAATTCCTAAACCTTTGTCGATATGCCTCTGGTACCAACTCATAAGCTTTCAAGATGTACTCCTTAACCACATCATAATCGGTGCTTTGTTGTACTGACAGTGAAATGTAGACTTCACGAGCTTTGCCAATAAGTACACTTTGTAATAACAAAGTCCAATGCTCTCTGGGCCATTTCAAGTTTTCAGCTATTTTCTCGAAATGAAGAAAGTATTTATCTACTTCTTTTTCCTGAAAAGGGGGTACTAACCTAATATATCTAGTAACATCAAAACCTGAACTTGTTTTTAAAGGAGTGGAGTGTGCTCTGTTTGCCAGTTCTAATTCTCTTAACTTAAATTGCATTTCGCTTTCTTCTCTTTGCATTTGTATCTGCCTCTCTTCTTTCTCTCTCTCCATCTGTATCTGCATTTGTCTCTCTTCTTTCTCTCTCTCCAACTGCCTCTCTTCTTTTTCTCTCTCCATCTGCCTCTCTTCTTTCTGCATTTGGATCTGCCTCTCTTCTTTCTGCATTTGGATCTGCCTCTCTTCTTTCTCTCTCTCCATCTGTATCTGCCTCTCTTCTTTCTCTCTCTCTCTCTGAATCTGAAGCTTTGCCAATTCTAAATCCATCTGGTTCTTTAACTCTAATTCCCTTAATTTCCTGTCAGAACCAGATACAGGCTTTCTCTTCAAACTTAAAGCACTATTTTCAAAAATTCCCTTTCCTACTAAATACTGAATCAAAATAATCTTTATCTCCTGTTTTGTCAATGATACTTTTGCCTCAGATAGACTGTATTTTCTGGCAAGCTCGAGCAACTCATCCTTTCTCATGCACTCTAACCCCTCCTGGGTAGGTTTTGAAATGAAATTCTGAACATTAGATGCCATTGTAAATGCTTGTTGGTTTCACACAAAAAAAATTTTCTCTATTAAAAATCTTTGCCAAAGAAAAAAAAAATTCTCAGAGACAAAATCAATATGAATTTCAAAGATAAATTTAATATCTCTAATATGCTTTAAAGAAATTCAATCCCGGAACGACGAGCCCCCAATTTCTGTTACGACTCTATGGTCTAAGAAAGATGTAACAGAAAGAAAGTGAAACCAACAAATCAAGTAAAAATCAACAAGCAATTTATTACTAGATAATTAAAATGAAAAATCAAAAAGTCACTTACAGTAATGTGTTTTGAAATCCTAATAATCCAATAAGAATGATTGTTCTAATCACAAGTCCTAAATATAGAATGTTCCGAATTCACGGCTGTGTCCTTGAATGTTATGATGTGCTAATGGTCTCCAAAGTCCTGATGTAC
The DNA here is from genome assembly GCA_029931535.1 of Margaritifera margaritifera. Classification (NCBI taxonomy): domain Eukaryota; kingdom Metazoa; phylum Mollusca; class Bivalvia; order Unionida; family Margaritiferidae; genus Margaritifera; species Margaritifera margaritifera. Next base: position 1,363,649 of record JAQPZY010001309.1, read on the forward strand.
TAGAAATCTTGATGTGCTGATGTCAAAATGAAGTATTCCAAAATCTCTGAATAAGTTCAGTTAAATTCCAAAATCAATAATTAAAAATCCAAAATCCAAAAGTTTGTGAGCACTGTTATAATCCAATGAATATTTAAAATAATTCCTCTCTAAGAATTTGGAATGAATTTTCACAACTGTAATAGCTCTTTACAAGACTGATGATAATGTCAAAACTGAAAAAAATGTCCACCAAACATGGTATATATAAAGATTGATCACATGACAGAATGTTCTAGAACATGTGTCATCTTAATGGAATTTTACTTGTAAACAAAATTCAACCTTGACCTTCAAATTGAGAAAACATATTGATCAAAACAACCTAATTCAAGGACACTAGTTAAACATGTTTTTCCTGATAACATTAAGATTTAAGCAAATATTAAAGTGAAGAAACATTTATAATTTCCTAAAATATTTATAATATTATATAAACATCATACATAACAATTCATATTCACTTAATTGATACATGTACATTGAGATATCGCTTAATTGATGCTTTGAGATATACTTGTTACTGATACTTTGAGATATCATTGTAACTGATAAGATATCATTGTAACTGATACTTTGAGATATCATTGTAACTGATACTTTGAGATATCATTGTAACTGATACTTTGAGATATCATTGTAACTAATACTTTGAGATATCATTGTAACTGATAATTTGAGATATCATTTTAACTGATACTTTGAGATATCATTTAACTGATACATTGAGATATCATTAAACTGATACTCTGAGAAATCATTAAACAGATACTTTGAGATATCATTGTAACTGATACCTTGAGATATCATGTGACTGATACTCTGAGATATTATTAAACTGATACTTTGAGATATTATTAAACTAATACTTTGAGATATTATTAAACTGATATGTTAAGATATCATTAAACTGATACTTTGAGATATCATTAAACTGATACTTTGAGATATCATGTAACTGATACATTGAGATATCATTTAACTGATTGATACTTTGAGATAAAAGATTACTTTTTTGTTTTTATTCAAGATATGAAGGAGTTCTAGAAGAGGACACTGCTCGCTTCTATACAGGGGAGATAACCCTTGCCATTCACAATTTACACTTAATGGGATATGTTCATAGGTGAGTATTTTTTAAAAAGACTTTTAATCCCCCAACCCCAGCCCCATGAATAGAGATAATGTACACAGTAAATTGCAAATCTTATTTAACTTATTTTTATCCTTTTATTATGCCCAATAATTAATAAAATGTAAAGTATAATATTCACCAAACATTTAATTTAGTGAATAGTCTGTATTAAATTGAATGAATCATTAGGTAGAGTGAATAGTCTATATTAAATTGAATGAATCATTAGGTAGAGTGAATAGTCTATATTATATTGAATGAATTATTAGGTAGAGTGAATAGTCTATATTATATTGAATGAATCATTAGGTAGAGTGAATAGTCTATATTAAATTGAATGAATCATTAGGTAGAGTGAATAGTCAATATTATATTGAATGAATCATTAGGTAGAGTGAATAGTCTATATTATATTGAATGAATTTAAGGTAGAGTGAATAGTCTATATTAAATTGAATGAATCATTAGGTAGAGTGAATAGTCTATATTATATTGAATAAATCATTAGGTAGAGTGAATAGTCTATATTATATTGAATGAATCATTAGGTAGAGTGAATAGTCAATATTATATTGAATGAATCATTAGGTAGAGTGAATAGTCTATATTATATTGAATGAATCATTAGGTAGAGTGAATAGTCAATATTATATTGAATGAATCATTAGGTAGAGTGAATAGTCTATATTATATTGAATGAATTATTAGGTAGAGTGAATAGTCTATATTATATTGAATGAATTATTAGGTAGAGTGAATAGTCTATATTATATTGAATGAATTATTAGGTAGAGTGAATAGTCAATATTATATTGAATGAATCATTAGGTAGAGTGAATAGTCTATATTATATTGAATGAATTATTAGGTAGAGTGAATAGTCAATATTATATTGAATGAATCATTAGGTAGAGTGAATAGTCTATATTATATTGAATGAATTATTAGGTAGAGTGAATAGTCTATATTATATTGAATGAATCATTAGGTAGAGTGAATAGTCTATATTAAATTGAATGAATCATTAGGTAGAGTGAATAGTCAATATTATATTGAATGAGTCATTAGGTAGAGTGAATAGTCTATATTATATTGAATGAATTATTAGGTAGAGTGAATAGTCTATATTTATATTGAATGAATCATTAGGTAGAGTGAATAGTCTATATTAAATTGAATGAATCATTAGGTAGAGTGAATAGTCAATATTATATTGAATGAATTATTAGGTAGAGTGAATAGTCTATATTATATTGAATGAATCATTAGGTAGAGTGAATAGTCTATATTATATTGAATGAATTATTAGGTAGAGTGAATAGTCTATATTATATTGAATGAATTATTAGGTAGAGTGAATAGTCTATATTATATTTAATGAATTATTTGGTAGAGTAAATGGATAAGAATGAGTCAAATAAGAAGATTGGTTTTCAAGAGATTACAGGTACAGTCTGCTAATATGGGAATTCACACAATTTTTATGGAATCTGTTTGTAAAATTTTCAAAAATAAATAATTGTTAAAATCAGATGACGTCAAAATATTGTTTGAAGCAAAGTCAAAGTACAAGAATGCACAATGAATTTGTTCCATGTTAGTATTCATGTGTTCCACATCTCTGATAATTTTCTTTTCAAGGGATTTAAAGCCAGAAAGTGTCTTGCTGGATTGCAGAGGACATGTCATGCTAGCTGGCTTTGGATCTGCTTCAAAACTGGATCAGAGTCATTTGGTTAGTTCTGCACTATCTGTTTGTCTGTCTGTCTTTCTGTATTGAGGAAATACACCTGTTCATTCTTGCATAAAATTTCTAGGAAGAGAATTGATGAATATATCACCTCAGCCAAGTAGTTTATATATAATTACTCTCCTAGACCCATGATGACATGTCTTATACACTTCCTGCACTTCTGAAGTCCATTTGTATATATGTAATTATTCTCCTAGGTGCATGTTGACATATCTTAAGTACTTGTTTTGCTTAATTTATTATTATGTGATATAGTAAATACTTAATGACATAAATAATGCATAAATCTATTGCAATTTCTGCAATATCAGTTTTTAAAATTTAGCAATAACTAAACTAGGAACCCACCATTTAATTTTAAGAGGAGGAGCCTGGGACTTTCTTTCAAGGCAGAATATTTTTTTACCTCAAGATAATTTATATTTTAAACTAATATATTGGATAAAATATATTCTTTTTCTCAACAAATCAGAATGATAACATTTTTGTTCAAGCTATTTTACTTTTTTAATCCCAACCACACACCCCTCAAAATTAAATGGTCAGTCCCTTATCTGGGTTCAGTTAGAAGTTTCAATCTATTTGGTAAAAGATAAGTCTTAGCAACTGCCACCAGCTGCAGTAGACCTATTTTGATGGAAACAACATGCTTGCCAGTTCTTATTATTTCTAGTAAGGAAGTTTAAGACCGGCTAATTGCACAACAATGACCAATCAAAAGTGCTTATATATATATATATATGCACTTTCAAGATATAATGATCCATTTTAAATCTATTATGTCATCAAAAGTGTTTGGTCAGTTTCCCTGACTTGCAATAGTGTGAATGGCACAAGGGCATGGTATGACCTGAGTGCTTTGAATGGCACAATTAGGGCATGGCCTGGAATGAGCACTTTGAATGGCACAAGGGCATAGTATGATCTGAGTGCTTTGAATGGCACAAGGGCATGGCCTGGGCTAAGTGCTATGAATGGCACAAGGGCATGGCCTGGAATGAGTACTTTGAATGGCACAAGAGCATGAACTGGCCCGAGTGTTGTATTATGCATCATCTCAAATGAAATAGTGTGAATGGCACAAGGGCCTTGTCTAGCCTGGTCTGAGTGCTTTGAATGGCATAAGGGCTTGGCCTGGGCCTGGCTTGAGTGATGTGAATGGTACAAGGGCCTGGCCTGGGCTGAGTGTTATATTATACATCACATTTTACCTCTATGTTGCAAAGTTCCATAAATCCTGAGAAAGGTTGGATGCAGGATGATGTTATTGTGAATTTTTTCTGCTCTTAATAGCAACATATACATTTTATCAATAAAACTGCTGTCAAATAAAATTATTAAGTCAACAAAAATTATCTGCCATTAGATATTTACAACCTGTGATGAATTTGCTTCTGTTTCATCCAGATCTTAATTTTGATGTAATCTCATAACAGTGTCACAGAGGAAAATGTCACCAAGCAATATACACTATTTATGTATTTGCAAGGAAGAATCTTTAGCAAATATATGTATCATGGATTTATAGTGACAGTTTCCTGTGGCATGCTCTTTATATAATACCCTTATTTTTGGACAAATATTCAGTGGTATCTAGCACATCAAAATGCCCAAAAATTGGTATTTTTTTTGTGTGGTTAGTCTGTTTTGACTCTCCAACTTTGTTTTTTTTAACAATTAATATTCTATGATTGTTGTGATCATCTTTCAGTCTAGTCCTTTGTATTCGGATTCTTTAACTCTACAATCACCTAAATATGACTCCATGAATGAGGTGATTTATTCAACAGTATATGCATACTGGAGGGTTGGGGGAGGAGGTCTCTTGGGTCAGGGAAACCTTTTTTTGGTGGGTGGGGGTGGAAATGGCCAAGTGGGTCAATGGAAAAGTCAGGGAAAAACAGATCTGTTTAGAAAGCCAGGAGAAAATTTTGTGAATTTTGGATTGAGTCATGGCAATTCAGATTTGTTATTTTCACTGTAAGTCAGGGAGAAACCAAAATTGAAGTCAAGGAAATTTACTTTGCAAGAACATGCAGGAGAATCTTTTCTTTGTAGTTAGTTTGAATAATAAACATCATAGTACTCCTAATATACTGATGGGTAGAAATTAGAAACAAGCTAGGATAGCTCTACTACTAATACACAGATGGGTACAAATTAGAAACAAGCTAGGATAGCTCTACTACTAATACACTGATGGTTACAAATTAGAAACAAGCTAGGACAGCTCTACTACTAATACACTGATGGGTACAAATTAGAAACAAGCTAGGATAGCTCTACTACTAATACACTGATGGGTACAAATTAGAAACAAGCTAGGATAGCTCTACTACTAATACACTGATGGGTACAAATAAAAACAAGCTAGGATAACTCTAGCTCTACTCATGTTTTTCATGTTTGGAATAAAGCAGTTACCTACCATAGGCAAATACATATTATGTGCCAAATATAAAGACTTTGTCTTTATCATGTAAATTCATTTGACTAAATATTCATTTGACTATCTCAGATACATATGCCTGATTTAAATAATTTCTAAATGTCTGTTAAAACTTACACACATTAATCAGTAATGTGAATGAGCTGTGTTTGCACACTTTCACCTGTTTATTTTGAAATAAAGATGGTTTGTGTTGGCTGTTGGTGAAGATGGAGGCAAGACTTGGTTCAGTTGGTTACTACAGTAAATTAATGCAGTCAGTGACTGATACCAATATGTATGTTCTATGTTCTAGTTTGTGTGGAAAATCTGATCATGAAAAGACAGGTTTCATCAAAGAAAATTTAGGGAATTTCAGTTAATCCACTTTCAGATTAATCCAAAGTTTTAAAATGCGCACTTTGTGACTATAGAATTGATAAGTCTATTCTATATATTACAATATACACTCGTGTATAATCCATGTCCAAATGCAAACAAAATAGACCCTGATCTGCCATAGCATACTGCACTGGCAGGTCAGGGTCTATGTTGTTTGTTCTAATGATTAGTCCTTACAAACTGCATAGATCCAGATCTTCCGTCGCATTATAGCTTTGTGTGTAGAATTGATCCGACTATCCTAAATATTATTTGCAGACCTCATCAAGGATGACAGCAAGATCCCCTCAGGATTTATCCTCATACATATCCCCAGAACTTCTGGCCACCAATCAGCGCCAGAATGTGACCTATGGTGGAGAGGTTGACTGGTGGTCCCTGGGGGTCTGTCTGTATGAAATGCTGTATGGGAAGATCCCCTTCACAGACAATCTTGCACACGATTTCTCAACCTACAGAAATATTTTGAATCACAAGGTGAGATTTTTGTGGTATAATATTTACACCAAAGGCATATCCCACTTTGTTTTGTTGAATTTTTTGCTCACCTGACCATAAAGTCAAGTTTGACATATGGTATGGCCCTGTGGCCTGTGTGCATTGTTCACTGTGCATTTTCTGTCAGTATTGCTATTTTCTACTTCTCAAAAACAACTGGGCCTATTTGGATCAAACTTGTTTAGAATGTTTCTTAGGATATGGTCTGCCAAAAATGTTCAGGGTGGCTCCCCTAACAACAATGTGGCTTCAGTAGCAACCCAAATAGGAAACATATTTTTTAACATATGCTCTAGAATGACCAAGCCAATTTCCATCAGATTTGGTAAGAGTGTTTCTTAGAATAAGTTTTATCAATATATTTTCTGGGTGGCTCCTCTAACAACAGTGTGGCTTCCATAGCAACCACATGGATGGAAAACCTAATTTCACATTCTTCTTCAGAACGGCTGAGCCAAGTTTGACTAAACTTGGTAGAAACATTTTTTCAGATATGTTCTAAAAAATCATGTCGAGGGTGGTTTCCCTTACAACAGTTTAGCTTCCTTTTTAACTGAGTAAAAATTCTAGTTTCAACTTCTCTTGAATGGCTGTGTCAATTTCAATTAAACTTGGAAGGAATGCATCTTATGACATGCTTTATCAAAATTGTGTCTAGGTTTGCTCCCATAGCAACAATATACCTTCCACAGCAACCATATGGAAAAAAAATATTGTAAACTTCATCTAAACATGTATGCCAATTTTAACCAAACTTGTGTTCTGAGTGTGTCCTAACAATGTGGCTTCCTTAGCAATGAGGCAGAAAATATATTTTTTTACAGATCTGTCATCACTACTATGTCTTTATAGATCTGTCATCACTACCACATCTTTATAGATCTGTCATCAACAGCATGTCTTTACAGATCTATGATCATCCCTACCATGTCTTTATAGATCTGTCATCAACAGCATGTCTTTACTGATCTATGATCATCCCTACCATGTCTTTACAAAAATGTCATCATTACCATGCCTTTACAGATGGATTATTGTTCTTATGGTCTTTAAATATTTGGATTGACATCCAGAAATATGCCAGTACTGTTACCCTACATATCATAGTGAATTAACAATATGTTCTGACCAAACAGCTTGTGAAATCAATGTGATACACAGAAAATGATTAAATTGGTGAATTTAAGTAGGGGACCTTATTGTTTCCATAAATGGTTTTTCTTTTGCTTGACCTTAAATTTGTGTTTTGTAACAGTCATGAAATCCACACAGATTTGAACCTTAACAAGAAATAGTGAATTTATAGTAGTACTAGTATATCAACAAGTACCGTATGTACTCACCTATAAGCAAAATGCAAACAACACAGACCCTGATCTATCATCGTATAATGTGCTGGCAGATCAGAGTCTATGTTGTTTGTTCTACTGATTAGTTCTCACAAACTGCATAGACCCAGATCTGCTGGCGCATTATGCGATGGCAGATCTGGGTCTATGCAGTTTGCAGTTGGTATTAGGTTATACACAAGTAAATATGGTAGTAGTGAATTTGTAGTAGTACTAGTATATCAAGTACAAGAAAAGCACAGTCAATGAGTCAATAATTGCTCTTGTAGTCAACAGACTTTTCTTGGCATCAATGTAATTAGGACTTTTAGGAATGCTATTTAACTTGCTGTCAAATGTTTTGGATTTAAATTCTACTATAAATTTATGAATTAAAGTTTCTAATGGTCACTAGATTTTTTTAATTTATTACAATATATAGTGAATAAGGTAAAAGCATAAGAAATAGCAAACTTGGTCTTTCATTGAGTCATTGCTTTCTATACTCTCTGTATAAAAAAGAATAATTATTGTACCTTTATCTTTTCAAAGAAATGCCTGAAGTTTCCTGAGAATGCCAGCAACAATCCCATTGCAATGGACCTCATCACAAAACTTTTAACAGACATAAATACAAGATTGAAATATGATGGAATACAAAAGCATCCATTCTTTGAATCCTTCAAATGGGACAGGATCAGGAATGGTATAGCCTTTTTGTCTTTTTTTGGGTAAACATACTTAAGACATAGATATAACTTTCCAATAATTTTTTATTTATGTTTTGGGGAGTTTACAATAATTACAGCTGAATATGTCTTAAAAGTCATACCTGGTAAGCACTTGTTTTCAACTGCCAATTTTTGAAATACCATTTTACAAAATATTAAAAAAATTAACTTCTATAAAGATAGAAGACACCTGAAATTATTTACATCCAGAAATTGTTCATATCAAAATAAATTAGTGATTGGACCACAGCAAGTTCATAGAAATGAAGAAAAGTGGGGTGTCACCAATCTTGTTTTTTCACCATGGGTATCATTGTAATATAACCCTCTTAATTGGATTTTGCCCTGGATGAGACATTTTTAAGTCATTTTATTATCTCACTCACAGGTATCATTGTAATATAACCCTCTTAATTGGATTTTGCCCTGGATGAAACATTTTTAAGTCATTTTATTATCCCACTCACCAACAATATTGGGAGGGGAAATAGCATTTTGCCTGTTTGTTCATTCGTACATTTTGTTTGTGTCTTACACTCTCAAAATATTAAATCCTTTTTAACCTACACTCATGAAAATAGGTATGTGCATCCATCTCAAGTAGAGCAAATCAATCATAATAAAACTAGGTCACTACAACCTAATTTTCATGCTTGAGTGACTTTTTTATGGTCAGCAATCTGTTTTTGATACCCTCAAAATCTTGGACCCTATTTCACATATACTCAAAAATTTTGATGTGTGGATGCATCAACCTGATCAAAATTAGGTTGCTGTGACCCAATGTTCTTGCTTGAGTAACTTTTTTTTTTCAGCTGTGTGTTACACACTCATTATCTTGATTTCATATAGTTTTCTTGAAGTGGCAGGGCACCAAAAGATAAACAATAGCAATGGGTGTCTCTCAGTTTGGGAGGCTGATGCTTATGACTCAGCCAATCCAGAGTTGTCAACTTATGATGCAAACTGTAATGTGACTCTTATGTCTCAGCCAATCCAGAGTTGTCAAGTTCTGATGCAAACTGTGATGTGACTCTTATGACTCAGCCAATCCAGAGTTGTCAACTTCTGATGCAAACTGTGATGTGACTCTTATGTCTCAGCCAATCCAGAGTTGTCAAGTTCTGATGCAAACTGTGATGTGACTCTTATGACTCAGCCAATCCAGAGTTGTCAGCTTCTGATGCTAACTGTAATGTGACTCTTAGCCCACTGAACCAAACTCTTGAAACCTTCAAAATTACACATTCCCATGGATCCAAAAAATCTTTATTTCCTGAAAAAAACTTTGTCTTTGCACCTCAGCTAAATAATCCTTCATGCCACCCCTCCTCCATTGTTAGTGTAGACCCACAAACCAGTGGTCAGTGGGTAGGAAGCTTGTTCAAACTAACAAGGGTTGGCAATGTAGACCCACAAAACAGTGGTCAATGGGTAGGAAGCTTGTTGTTGTGTATCTATATGCAAGGAACTCCATTTGCCATATGACTTCAGTCCTCCACACCTGTCTGTATATTGATGGCTTCTCCAGATATGGTCTTGTTGGTGAGTGGATTTGTGTTTACGAGTAAACATCTTGTCCACTTTTTGCATTGAGTGGCTTTTATGGGTAAAAATTCTTTTCAAACCATCCTGGGTTAGCAGTTGTGATGTATATGAAAGGAATTGCCTTGCTATATGACTTCAGTCCCCCACACCTGATTAATGAGTAAATAAGTACTCATTTCATATAGAGAGGTTTGACTATTGACTACACTAGTGCTCATTTCAAATACAGAGGTTGGCTTCATGAGTAAATAAGTACTCTTTTCATATAGAGAGGTTTGACTATTGACTACACTAGTGCTCATTTCAAATATAGAGGTTGGCTTAATGAGTAAATAAGTACTCGTTTCACAAAGAGAGGTTTGACTATTGACTACACTAGTGCTCATTTCAAATATAGAGGTTGGCTTAATGAGTAAATAAGTGCTAATTTCATAAAAAGAGGTTTGATTATGGACTACATAAGCACTCATTTCAAATATAGAAGTCTGATTAATGTGTAAAAAAGAGCTCATTTCATAAAGAGAGGTTTGACTATTGACTACACTAGTGCTCATTTCAAATATAAAGGTCTGATTGATGAGTAAATAAGTACTCATTTTGATGAGTAAATAAGTACTCATTTCATAATGAGAGGTTTGATTTTTGACTACATGAGTGTTATTTCAAATACAGAGGTCTGATTAATGAGTAAATAAGTATTCATTTCATAAAGAGAGGTTTGATTTTTTATTACATGAGTGTTCATTTCAAATACAGAGGTCTGATTAATGAGTAAATAAGTACTCATTTCATAAAAAGAGGTTTGATTTTTGACTACATGAGTGTTCATTTCAAATACAGAGATCTGATTAATGAGTAAATAAGAACTCATTTCATAAACAGAGGTTTGATTTTTGACTACATGAGTGTTCATTTCAAACACAGAGATCTGATTAATGAGCAAATATGTACTCATTTCATAAAGAGAGGTTTGATTTTTGAATACATGAGCACTCATTTCAAATACAGAGGTCTGATTAATGAGTAAATAAGTGCACATTTCATATAGAGAGGTTTGATTTTTGACAACATCAGAACTCATTTCAAATATCAAAGTCTGCTTAAGTAAATAAGTGCTCATTTCACATAGAGAGGTTTGACTATTGATTACATGAGTGCTCATTTTAAATATAGAAATCTGCTTAAAGAGTACATGAGTGCTCATTTTAAATATAGAAATCTGCTTAAAGAGTACATGAGTGCTCATTTAAATTAGATATCTGCTTAAAGAGTACATGAGTGCTCATTTTAAATATAGAAATCTGCTTAAAGAGTACATGAGTGCTCATTTTAAATATAGAAATCTACTTAAAGAGTACATGAGTGATTATGTAAAAAAAAATTGAGAAGAAAGATTAACAAGTTCTATCTTTTCTGATCCTGTACAAGCGAGATTATTTTATTTTAATTAATTGATTTAAAATGAGCACAAATGTTAGATTCTGTTTATCACATGGTGAATAATATTGATTGAAATCAATAAAACTGTAACACATTCTAGCAAAATCACATTCAGATGCCTTGAACATTTCTGGCCATTGCCTTCAAATATGATATGGGTTTATTAACATTTACAACATTTTTGTAATACTATTCAAACCCAGTGCAGGTGTAAGTTTGACATGATATTCCATAGAACTATTTCATATTCTTAATTTCTTACATAATTTGTTAGGGTCATAGTACTTATGTTTCATAATACATCATGTCATAAATAATGTCATTACATAATGTTAGGCAAATGAATAATGTCCAAAGCATTCCAAATGTACTTCAAAATCAGTTCATTTCACTTTTAAATTGTTTTATTGAATACAATCAGTATTTTTCATCATGTGATAAATAGAATCTTACATTTGTACTCATTTCATATGAAATTTATGAAACTCATTGAATAATTTAAATCTTTTGCTCACCAAAGCTAACAAAGATAGAAATTATATTTGAATCAATTCATGAATTTAATTTGAAATGAACACTCATGAAAGATCCTCTACCTAATACATGTGTAACATAGCTTCAAGGTGAAATACAAGGTGTAAGCACAATATGTCATATAACTTCAAGGTGCCATACAAGATGTAAGTGCAATATGTAACATAACTTCAAGGCACCATACAAGGTGTAAGCACAATATGTAACATAACTTCAAGGTGCCATACAATGTGTAAGTGCAATATGTAACATAACTTCAAGGTGCCATACAATGTGTAAACACAATATGTAACATAACTTCAAGGTGTAAGTACAATATGTAACATAACTTCAAGGTGTAAGCACAATATGTAACATAACTTCAAGGTGCCATACAAAGTATAAACACAATATGTAACATAACTTCAAGGTGAAATACAAGGTGTAAGCACAATATATAACATAACTTTGAGGTGCCATACATGGTGTAAGCACAATACTGAAGGTGTCTTAATTTATAAATTCAATTTCTATCACCAAATTTTTATAACATTTTAGTGAAACAAGATTAGATTAACATATTATATGTTGTAAGTACAGGCATACATTAATGCTCACTTCATGTGATATGTATAAGACATGCCGAATACCATAATTAACCCATGCTTGATAATAAGCCCATCACACACTTTTATAAAACTTTGCAAATTTTCATGAGAAAATTTTCACTGATGTGAAGCCCAAACCAATATTAAAAAGATATATGTGGTGGGACTGCTGGGGTTATCATTGGAGAAATAATTTTTGTATATTGCTTGCATGACAAAGTCATCATTAAAATAATTTGATATTTTTTCTTATGCAATCATCATTAAAATAATTAGATATTTTCATATGCAATCATCATTAAAATAATTTGATATTTTCATATGCAATCAGTACTTGTGTATGATAAAATCAGCACTTGTGTATGATACAGTATATCTGACAATGCAAATATTCAGACTTGATGTTCATATTCTTTGATTAATTAAAAATGTTGTTCACAAAAATACAGTGTAATCCATGTATATGGAACTTGTTTATCAAATCTTTGGATACAGTGAAGTACAACATTTAAGTCCAAAATACTACATAATCTATAATTCTTTCAATGTTTTTAAAGAAATTTGTTTTTAATGATCCAATTTTACTGGCCTTGAAGTGTATATTACAAATCAGTTCCAGTGTATTTATTACAAGTCAGTTCCAGTGTATTATTACAAGTCAGTTCCACTATATACTACAAGTCAGTTGCAGTGTATTTATTACAAGTCAGTGACAGTGTATTATTACAAGTCAGTTGTAGTGTATTATTACAAGTCAGTTGAAGTGTATTTATTACAAGTCAGTTGCAGTGTATTTATTACAAGTCAGTTGCAGTGTATTTTTTACAAGTCAGTGACAGTGTATTTATTACAAGTCAGTGACTATTTATTACAAGTCAGTGACAGTGTATTTATTACAAGTCAGTGACAGTGTATTTATTACAAGTCAGTTGCAGTGTATTTATTACAAGTCAGTTGCAGTGTATTTTTTACAAGTCAGTGACAGTGTATTTATTACAAGTCAGTGACTATTTATTACAAGTCAGTGACAGTGTATTTATTACAAGTCAGTTGTAGTGTATTATTACAAGTCAGTTGAAGTGTATTTATTACAAGTCAGTTGCAGTGTATTTATTACAAGTCAGTTGCAGTGTATTTTTTACAAGTCAGTGACAGTGTATTTATTACAAGTCAGTGACTATTTATTACAAGTCAGTGACAGTGTATTTATTACAAGTCAGTGACAGTGTATTTATTACAAGTCAGTTGCAGTGTATTTATTACAAGTCAGTTGCAGTGTATTTTTTACAAGTCAGTGACAGTGTATTTATTAAAAGTCAGTGACTATTTATTACAAGTCAGTGACAGTGTATTTATTACAAGTCAGTGACAGTGTATTTATTACAAGTCAGTTGCAGTGTATTTATTACAAGTCAGTTGCAGTGTATTTATTACAAGTCAGTTGCAGTGTATTTATTACAAGTCAGTGACAGTGTATTTATTACAAGTCAGTGACAGTGTATTATTACAAGACAGTTGTAGTGTATTATTACAAGTCAGTGACAGTGTATTTAATACAAGTCAGTGACAATGTATTTATTACAAGTCAGTGACAGTGTATTTATTACAAGTCAGTGACAGTGTATGTATTACAAATCAGTTGCAGTGTATTTAATACAAGTAATTTACAGTGTATTATTACAAGTCAGTGACAGTGTATTTATTACAAGTCAGTGACAGTGTATTTATTGCAAGTCAATTGCAGTGTATTTATTACAAGTAAGTTGCAGTGTATTTATTAGAAGTCAGTGACAGTGTATTATTATGAGTCAGTGACAGTGTGTTATTACAAGTCAGTGACAGTGTATTATTACAAGTCAGTTCCACTATATACTACAAGTAAATTCCAGTGTGTTTATTACAAGTCAGTGACAATGTATTATTACAAGTCAGTTGCAGTGTATTTATTACTAGTTAGTTGCAGTGTAATTATTACAAGTCAGTTGCAGTGTATTTATTGCAAGTCATTTACAGTGTATTATTACAAGTAAGGTCCAGTGTATTTATTACAAGTCAGTCACAGTGTATTATTACAAGTCAGTTCCAGTGTATTTATTGCAAGTCAGTCACAGTGTATTATTACAAGTCAGTTCCAGTGTATTTATTACAAGTCAGTTGCAGTGTATTTATTACAAGTCAGTTCCAGTGTCACAATTTATTTTCCAAAGAGACAGCTCCTTGTTTACCCAGACTGAGCAGCATGGGTTACAAGTCTAATCAAGACATTCCAGACACAATTGACTCCATACAGACCAATGATAACTTCTCTGGAAACTACCTGCCCTTTTATGGAGTACCAGCTTCATTCAGGTATTGTAGCTCTGTGTGGAATCCATACAATTTTGAAAGTATATGATATAGATTTTACTCATAAATCAAAATGTGTGGATATTTGACTCATAACTCAAAATTTGGGGGTATTTTGCTCATTAATCAAATTTTGTGGATATTGTAAATGAGAAAAGTTGTGGACAGTTTCATACAATTTATTAACACTGTCTGTGGAAATCTTTTTGTGTCAATCAATGTTGTGGACAGTTTCATACAATTTATTAACACTGTCTTTGGAAATCTTTATCTGTCAATCAATGTTGTGGACAGTTTCATACAATTTATTAACACTGTCTTTGGAAATCTTTATCTGTCAATCAATGTTGTGGACAGTTTCATACAATTTATTACCACTGTCTGTGGAAATCTTTATCTGTCAATCAATGTTGTGGACAGTTTCATACAATTTATTAACACTGTCTGTGGAAATCTTTATCTGCCAATCAATGTTGTGGACAGTTTCATACAATTTATTAACACTGTCTGTGGATATCTTTATCTGTCAATCAATGATGTGGACAGTTTCATACAATTTATTAACACTGTCTGTGGAAATCTTTATCTGTCTATTGTTATTTATGATGTTTATATAATATTATAGATATTTTAGGAAATTATAAATGTTTCTTGACTTTAATATTTGCTTAAGTCTTAATATTGTTTATCAGACAAAACATGTTTAACTTGTGTCCTTGAATTAGGTTGTTTGCTTCAGATTTGAGCTAAAGGATAGTTTTGATCAACAAAATGTTTACCAAATTTGAGGTCAAGGTTGATTTTGTTTACAAATAAAACTGGAAATACCTTAGGAGTTACCTGTCAATGGTCACACATACATTTATTATTCTAGAATATTCTGTCATGTGACCAATCTTTATATATACCATGTTTAGTGGACAGTTTTTCAATTTCGACATTACTATCAGTCTTGTAAAGAGCTATTACAGTTGTGGAAAGTCATTCCAAATTCTAAGAGAGGAATTATTTAAAATATTCTTTGGATTATAACAGTGCTCATAAACTTTTGGATTTTTGATTTTTGAATTGATGATTTTGGAATTTATGTGAACTTATTCAGAGATATTTTGGAGTACTTCATTTTGACATCAGCACATTAAAGACTACTAGTACATTAGGACTTATAATACCATTGGCACATCATAACATTCAAGGACAG
This sequence comes from Margaritifera margaritifera, assembly GCA_029931535.1. Lineage (NCBI taxonomy): Eukaryota > Metazoa > Mollusca > Bivalvia > Unionida > Margaritiferidae > Margaritifera > Margaritifera margaritifera. Next base: position 1,379,619 of record JAQPZY010001309.1, read on the forward strand.
AGCCGTGAATTCAGAATATTCTATATTTAGGACTTGTGATTAGAACATTAATTCTTATTGGATTATTTGGATTTTAATACACATTACTGTAAATGTCTTTTTGATTTTTCATCTTAATTATCTAGAAATAAATAGCTTGTTGATTTTTACTTGATTTGTTGGTTTCACTTTCTTTCTGTTACATTTTTCTAGACCATCGAGCCGTAACACTATCAAAGCCTGACTCTTACTTAAATTTCGGGAGCCATGCCATGATCGTGTTATATCCGAATTTGTGCTATAACGAAGCGTGCTCGAGTGGGGTCATATTGTACATGTTAATTTTTATCCGTTAAATAGTCTATTGTTTTTCTTCTGAATATTGTTTGTGTTATAGACATGCTCTATAGATTGTTTAATAATTTATCTCCCATATAAAAACATAATAAAAGTAATATCCTTTAAATATCCTTTGACTCTTACTTTAGAAGTTTTATGAATTCAAGTTCAGATCATACATTTAAATTGGATTTATGCAGGACTAGAGCATTTTTGAAGTAATCTAAAAAAAATGTACATACTGCTACTGGCACATGAGATTTTCATAAAAATGCAAAAAGAATTTAAATTTTTTCATGATATTTTTGTATAATTCTGGGCAATTAACATAAAAAGTTACATGCCCAGCAAAGGTTTTACTTGAACAGGGCTGCCAGACCCAGAATTGTTTCCAATTCTTTTGACGACTACAAGCAAATTTCCAGAGCTAAATTGAAAGGATGAAATTCATACTGATTTTTTTTATGGTATTTAAATAATGAACATTAACTTGAATTGATACCATTTCATGGTATCAGTTTTTATTTTTTCACTTGCTTTTGACATCCTTCACATTTATTGAATTCTAATTAATTTTTATATTGACAGAATCAGGTAATTTACCTAACATGATGACTACAGATGTTTGAAAAGGTTTGATTACTTGAATAATATGCTCCTTTGTTGTAGAAAAAAGAAACTCTGAATAATTGACTTGTAGTGTGATTATTTTCTTTCTTTTCATTTGTGGTCTGTTTGAATACTTATTCCTGTATTTTTATTTGTATTAATGTTTATGCAATTAAGCTGTGTATCATTGGCCATGTTGTATAATATGTATCACAAAAATTGTCTTTGATATGATATGTATTGTTATTATATCGCATCCATAAATTAACTATGAAATATAAAAGTGAGCCCATGTTGAAAAACAAACATTGCTCCTATAATTCCATAAATCTATTGAATGATATGCTGAATTCCCAGAATAAACTGAAATGATTTTTTTTTTTCTTTCTGTCTTTCTTTTATATGTTTAATGAGCATTGTTCCAATGCAGTTTTAAATTAAATTAATCTATTTAAACAATCTTCATTAAAAAATATAAAAGACAATACTTTTATTATGTGTTTATATGGGAGATAAATTATTAAACATTCTATAGAGCATGTCTATAACACAAACAATATTCAGAAGAAAAACAATAGACTATTTAACGGAACAAATTAACATGTACAGTATGACCCCACGCTTTGTTATAGCACAAATTCGGATATAACATGATCATGGCATGGCTCCCGAAATTTCATCTATTTTTTTGTAAAATTAATTATCATTTTGGGGAAGAGGTCGTGTATGAATTCAGATATAATAAAAATTTTACAATAATTTTGCCAATTTCTTGAACTACTGCAAAGTTTTGTGCCAAAATAAACAAGAGTTTGATTTAATAATTTGGCAAGCTGTATTGTATTCTTGAAGAAAAAGTGTCTTATGATTGCATCTTTCATTATATGAATAACGATGCAGAACATTTCTATTTGTGAATGTTCATTTCAAATGTGTCAGGAGTCAATCACTGCACTTTGATCTTAGTTTATTTTTGAAAGATGTCAGCTCATTTTAAAGCTGATAAGTGTTAATCTTATTATTACTGATACATGAACAATAAAGTCATTAAGTCTTCTTTGTGTTTGTCTTCAATACATTCTGTGTACAATTGTTGTTCAAACAATAGCTGACATATGTTTGCTCATTCAACTTCATACACAGTCAAGCACCAAACAATGCTGCTGTTTCCTTCATTCAAATTGATGCTGTAGAAAGACAATAAGAACATTTTCAGTTTTGGATCATCCGGTATCAATAGTTTGATTTCTAATTGTGGTACATTATAGCCAGAGAAAACATTTCAATTTATGGATGCATTTATCATATCAAAACTTCTCTGATTCAGTCTTTCTCTGTATTCTAAAATTTTGCCAGAAAACTTAAATGCTTAAATACACTTTCAGTATTAAATTGAGTAGGTACTTAATTTTTATGGATCAGATGAGAATTCTATATTTTTCCATGGAAGAATCATTGTTTGTTGTGTCTGTTCAATTATGGTTTCTAGCAACCATAAAAATGACAAAATTGGTATCACACAAAAAGTAACTTCTCTGTAAATGAAATTTTTGTTATTTAAAGGTCAGAGGAGTCAGCTGGTTGTGACACAAAAGAGAAGACTAGATCCACTGATGCCTTGAAGAATAAATGTATGACATTACAGAAAAATCTGGACGGTAATGTTGTTAAGACAAAGGTAAGAGTGCTAAGTAAACAGACAGATGAGAAATTGAGAAAAATGACACTGGATTATTTGCTATATCTTTGTTGTTAGCTCTACTGGTCTTAAACCAGAAGAGCTTATGGTATGGTCTGTTGTCTGATATCCATCCATCTGCTAGCACAAGTTTGTTATCTGTACTTTTCCTAAACAACTTGAAGGATTGCCAAGAAACTTTATATACACATTCATCCCATGGTCTAGTTGGTCCTAAATGAAAATGGTGCTGCTCAGATGTCCAATGGGGCCACTACAACAGCCTTCTTGAAAATCTTGCTATCACTACTCCTCTTGCATGGATGATCATGTCATGATGAGGTTTTCCCTTGAAGACTTCTTATGGTGTCTAGTTGGCTCTAAATGAAAATTGTGCTGATCTAATGTACAATATGGCACCACAGCAGCCATCTTGAAACTATTTTTATTGCTACTGTTCCTGAAAGGAAAGTCATATTCACATGAGGTTCCCACCAGAAGACTTCTTATGGTGTCTACTTGGTCCTAAATGAAAATTATGCCAACCTGATGTCCAATATGGCCATCACAGCATCCATCTTTAAAATCTTGTTGCCACTATACCTCCTGGATGGTCAGTCATGTCAACAGGGGGTTTTCACTAAAAGAATTTTAATGATGTCTAGTTGGTTCTATATGAAAATGATGCTGATTTGATGTCCAATATGACCAGCACAGCAGCTATCTTTAAAATCTTATTGTCACTACCTCCTGAATGGAAAGTCATACTGACATGAGGTATTCACCAGAAGACTTCTTTTGATGTCTAGTTGGTGTAAAATGAAAATTATGATGATGTGATATCCAATATGATGTCCATCTTTTTATTGCTACTCCTCCTGAATGAAAAGTAATATTGTCATGGATATTTTAGCAAACATTGGTATTCTCCTTGAATTTCTTGAAAAACTTCTTGAATTGTGTCCAAAACTCCTTAAGTTCTTCTGAGGGAATACCAAACAATAAAGCTGAATAAAATGTATTACTTTTTTAATTCAGAATTTGTGCAAATAACGTATTTTCCAGAAAAATGAGTAAATAAAAAAAATGAGATAAAATTGGGTTAATCAAATTACACATGACAGGTATTTTGTCCCTCTGCTGTAGCAGCACAGTATTTAGTTATGTGTTTTTTCTTCTACTTTTGTATATATATTTGCAATGATAAGCAAAGTAACATATGGAGAAAGTTCAGTTTTCATTATAAAAATACTCTTTAAAAACTGGATGTCCTTTGTAAACTCTGATAAAAGTCCTTGAAAGAACGTTTTTTTGGTAAAAACTGTATCTAAGTTTACAAATTTATTTGTGGAGAATTGTTTCTAAAATCTTTACCATGTCTGAATATCTTGAATGTTGGAGGCATGTTGAATATGCTATCAGATGTATTGTGCATTATTTTATGGCATTTCATTTATTCAATGCCATTACTTGCAAATTGTCTGAAATTTATATATATTTTGTATTTGTAACTGTTAATTAAGAAAAAAAAACAGGCATGGTTTTCTCCTTAAACATTTCAAGATTTAAAAAAAACATGGCTTTAAAAAAGTGAATTATATCAGTTACTTCAGTTTGTGTGAAAGCCATGTGACTATTTAGACTTCAAATTAAAGCATCATCTGTAAACTTTGCTTTTAAAGCTCTTGGAATACTTTGATTATGAGCTAGAGACTATGTATATTATTTATGCCTTTTAACTTTGGAAAGATTTATTTTATCAGACTATAGTAAAATAGGTACAATCAGCATGATATAAATTTTGGAAGACAGTTTACATAAGTTGTGTTCTTACAATACAGCATAAACCAGCTTAGTGAAATGATCAATTGTTAAGCTATGTAAGCCAGGTGAGCAATATGAAACTCACTTGGGCCTCTTGTTGGCTAACATATCATGCGGATAAAGAGAATTCTCATTTCATATCCAATTGTGAATCACACTGATTTCTCAGTCTTTCCATGGGTAGTCTTCATGCAATGACTATTCAACTGAGAATCACTGACATCTCTGAACTTATTTCACAGTGGACTTACACAACATATGCCTATAGAATTAAAGTGGCAAGATGCAAGATACTGTTCCCTCCCCTCCCAACACCACTACGGTGCTTCCATGTGAAGTGAGCATGGAGGGACTTAACTGCCCCAGTATGCTGGGTAGAGAAACAAAAAAAATCATGTGAGTTGTACTGTAAATTGGAATGTAATTATAGGCTTACATGCGTGTGCCCATAAATCTGTGTTGTTGCTTCAAACCAGGCAAACCTGTCTTGTATCAGAAGTTAATAACACTGTTGCCTCCAAGTTTGTGGTGAAGATGTTTTGATTTTCTTTTGCAGGTAACAGTGCTGCAGCCTCAAATTGAGAAGTTTGAGAAGGACCTTGGAAGTGGCAATGAAAAGTATGAAAAGCTTGCTGTGGATCATTCCAAACTCCAGCAACTTAGCAACCACCAAAAGGAGGAATGTTCTACTTCAAGATCTGAGCATACCTTACTGAAGCAAAAAAACCATGACCTTGAGAAAGCCAATGCTGAAGCACAGAGTGCAATAATGGCTCTCAAAATGCAGCTAAAGGATTTTCAATCAGTAAAAGATGTGGAATTGAGGAATTTAAACACTTCATTAAAAGCTGAGCAAGAGAAGGTTATGGTTTTGGAGAGAAAAATCATGGAAGATGCAGAAAGTTTGGAACATATATTTGAACAGAAAGATAAGGAATTGAACAGTTTATCATTGGATTTCAGGACAAAGGAAGATGAATTAAACAGTACTATCAAAGTACTGCAGACAGAAATGCATAATTATAATTTAAAAGATGCATTCTGGACAAAATCTGCACAAGAAGCAAACTCAATGGCAAAACTTAAACAAGAAATACAAGAGATTAAAAGTGTTTTAGAAGGCAAGGAGGATGAAACAAGGAAACTGCAGAAGGATACAATGTTTTTAAGGGACAGTGTAACAAATGCACAAAGACTGACAGAATCGTTGAAATCTGAAATTAGCGAAAAGGACTTGTCATTAGAACAATTAAGGGAGGGTTTGGAAGCAGTGAAGAAGGAATCAAAACAGAAGATTAAAAAGGTAGAAAATGAGAATCAGGATGCTGAATTTAGAATGAGCTCAATATGTGCTAATTTAGGTGCTATCTCAAGTCAGAAGAAAGAGCTTGAGGCTGAAGTGGGAAGAAAAGAAGCTGTGCTGAAAGAATTGACAGATGACTTAAATTCTCTCAGAGAAGACAAAAAGGTTGCTGAGGATAAAATTCTTCAGCTTGAAAATGAGAAACAGAAACTAATGTTAAATATGAATGAGTTGAAAGTGGAGATTGATAATCTGAAGCTGGCAAATGAAAGCCAGGAACAGGAGCTACAAGAGGTTAAAATCATGTTAGAATGGAAATACAAAGAATTAGATATGGTCCAGGTCGAGTTGTGTTATAGTCGAGATGGACTGGCTGATACACAGAAAAAGTTAGAGTCTTTACAGGTTCAGGTCAAGGAAATTTCTCATATTTTAGAAATGCATGAAATAAAAACATTTTTACTTGGTACAACGAAAGCCAAATTGGAAGAAACAGAAATGGCCATAAGCCATCTTCAGAATAACCCAGAAATGACAAAGTTCAACCTTGAAACAGAAAAATCACAACAGGGAAAGGACAGCAAGTCCCCACAAGACAAAATAAACTGTTTACTGGGAGATATGGAATGTTTGAATAAGCAGCTTAAAGAAACACAAGACAAATATACCAGTGTGTGCCTAAAGCTGAAGGAGAGTAAACAGTCCTGTGAGAAACATGCCTCAGAAAAGGAGGAATTAGAAAAGTGCCTATGCCATAAAGATGGAGAAAAACAAGACCTGCTGAAGAAATTGGACCATTCAAATAATGATATTGTCTCTCTGAAAACTGAGAAGGCAGAATTAGAACAAAGACTAAGGCAAACATTTTTCAGGCTGGAAACAGCATCCATAGGCTTGACAGACTTGAGTGAGCAGCTTGAAAAGGCAGAAAATAAGTTTACATTTCTGAATGAAATGTTGGATAAAGCCAGGGCTGAAAAGACAGAACATGAGTGCCAAGTAAAAAAGCTGGAAAGAAATGTAGAAGATCTGACCTTTAGCCTGGAAGAATCCAAAGTCCATCGAGAAAAACAACAACATGATTATAGTGAGCTTCAGACAGATTTTCAGAAATACAAAGATGATGCTAATGTCAGATCTATGGAGGAGACCCAGACAAAAGCCAAGAATCAAGAAGTGGAGAAACTAAGAAGCATAATTAATGGAAGGAATGAAATCATTGGACAATTGAATAATGAAATGATCCATACAAAAGATGCTATAGTGAAAACTCAGTCATTGCTTGATGAGACTAGATCAAAACTGGAAGTGAGTGAAATGACTTTGAAGCAAGCTCAAAGTGACTTGGAGACTACAAAGTTCAATCTGGAAACAGAAATATCTCAGCAAGAAAAAGAGAACAAGTCCCAACAAGACAAAATAAACTGTTTACTGGGAGATGTAAAATGTATGAATAAGCAGCTGGAAGAAACACAAGAAAAATATAACAGTGTGTGTCAAAAGATGAAGGAGAGTAAAGAGTCCTGTGAGAAACATGCCTCAGAAAAGGAGGAATTGGAAAAATGCCTACGTCATAAAGATGATGAAAAACAAGATCTGCTGAAGAAATTGGACCATTCAAATAATGATATTGTCTCACTGAAAACTGAGAAGGCAGAATTAGAGCAAAGACTAATGCAAGCATTTTTTAAGGTGGAAATAACATCCACGGACTTGACAGACTTGAGTGAGCAGCTTGAAAAGGCAGAAAACAAGTGTAAGTTTCTGAATGAAATGTTGGATAAAGTCAGAGCTGAAAAGACTGAACATGAGTGCCAAGTAAAAAAACTGGAGAGAAATGTAGAAAATCTGAACTTTAGTGTTGAAGAATCCAAAGTCCATCAAGAAAAACAACAACATGATTATAGTGAGATTCAGGCTGAGTTCCAAAAATACAAAGATGATACAAATGTCAAATCTATGGAGGAGACCCAGATACAAGTATTTTTGACTCAAGAAGTGGGGGATGTAAAAAACATGATTGATAGAAAGGATGAAGTCATTGGACAATTGAATAATGAAATAACACATAAAAAAGATTCTATAGTGAAAACTCAGTCATTGCTTGATGAGATTAGATCAAAATTTGAAGAGAATGAAATGACCTTGAAGCAAGTTCATAGTGAGTCAGAGGCCACAACAGAAATATCTCAGCAGGAGAAAAAGAATAAGTCCGTACAAGACAAAATAAACAGTTTACTGGGAGATTTGGAATGTCTGAATAAGCAGTTTGAAGAAACACAAGAAAAATATAACAGTGTGTGTATAAAGCTGAAGGAGAGTAAAGTGTCATGTAAAAAGCTTGCCTCAGAAAAGGAGGAATTGGAAAAGTGCCTATGTCATAAAGATGAAGAAAAAGAAGACCTGCTAAAGAAATTGGATCATTCAAATAATGATATTGTCTCACTGAAAGCTGAGAAGGCAGAAGTAGACCAAAGACTAATGCAAGCATTATTTAAGCTGGAAATAACATCCACAGATTTTACAGACTTGAGTGAGCAGCTTGGAAAAGCAGAGAAGAAGTGTAAATTTCTAAATGAAATGTTGGACAAAGTTAAGGCTGAAGAGATAAAACTTGATTGCCAAGTAAAAAAACTGGAGAGAAATGTAGAAGATCTGAACTTTAGTCTGGAGGAATCCAAAGTCCATCAAGAAAAACAACAACATGTTTATAGTGAGCTTCAGGCAGATTTCCAGAAATACAAAGATGATGCAAATGTCAAATCAATGGAGGAGACCCAGACAAAAGCCATTTTGAATCAAGAAGTGGAGAAACTAAGAATCATAATCGATGGAAAGGATGAAATCATTGGACAATTGAATAAAAAAATAACTCGTACTAAAGATGACATCGAGGAGAAGAATATTATGTTGGAGACATTGAGAGGTAACTTAAATGCAATAGAGGCTTCCTTCAAGTTATTTGAAAGAGATTCTGGTGCTAGAAGGTTGGAGCTTGAAGAGCAGATTGTAATGCAGAAGAATGAAATACAAGTTTTGCAAGAAAAATGTAATAATCTTTCATCTGAACTGGAAAGCTTGAGTCACTTTAAGGATGATCTTAAGGACAAATGTGAAGAAAATAATGTGAAACTGAAAGACAATATTTCTGCACTAGAAGAACTAACAGCAAAAAATGAGTTGAGGGTATGTAAAAATCCATTTGCAACAAGTTAAATGATCAATACCTTTATTGCAACTTATTGTATGTATATTTATATACATTGATATATACATACATGTATGTACATACATATATACTATGGAACCTTCCATGAGGTAGTCTGTTTTTGTAAAATCAATGCTTTCTGTACAGCTCATAATGTCATGATCATTTTATTATGATGTCAACAATATAACATGACTTTTAACTAGGTGTATCATAGCACTTTTTATATGAACTCTGGGAGAGATTGAATGTAAAATATCATGGTTGTGACTTGTGTCTTTTATCAAATAATGAAAACGAAATCCCTTGTACAATTTGAATAATAGCAATAATAATCCTGTGAAGAAAATAACAAAATCAAGAAAAAGTATCAGAGACCTTTGTAAATCTTTAGGATTTATGAGATGTTGTGAATTGTCCACAAAGGCTTTCTGGTGCGGAAAATAGAATTGATCTCAATAATTGTGTCATTGAAAAAAATTAACTCACCAGCACACCCTTTTCTTTGTTTAGTTGATAAGATGAGATTGATTTTCAATCAAAATGATTTGAAACTTAAACTTTCATTCCATCTGCACGTATGGCTTACAGCTGATGTTTATTTATATGTAAATCCTTGACAATGTGCATGCCCTACATAGCTATTTATATGTAAATCCTTGACAATGTGCATGCCCTACATAGCTGTTTATATGTAAATCCTTGACAATGTGCATGCCCTACATAGCTATTTATATGTAAACCCTTGACAATGTGCATGCCCTACATAGCTATTTATATGTAAACCCTTGACAATGTGCATGCCCTACATAGCTATTTATATGTAAATCCTTGACAATGTGCATGCCCTACATAGCTGTTTATATGTTAATCCTTGACAATGTGCATGCCCTACATAGCTATTTATATGTAAACCCTTGACAATGTGCATGCCCTACATAGCTATTTATATGTAAACCCTTGACAATGTGCATGCCCTACATAGCTATTTATATGTAAACCCTTGACAATGTGCATGCCCTACATAGCTATTTATATGTAAACCCTTGACAATGTGCATGCCCTACATAGCTAAACTTGCGATTGTTTTATTTGCTCTGCTTCTTTTCTACTTCTTATTATCACAGGATTCAGTTTTTAAGAAACATAATTGGTGAATATATCTGACAATTTAGGTGAAACATCCTTAGAATGGTCTGATATTAGGTGAAACATCTGATATGGTCTGATATTGTTTTGTACTGCTATATATATGTACATATTGAAAAACTTATAATGCAAGGGGCATATTGTACAGACATGTGCATAGGATGCTTTTGAAGGATTGACAATGACTAAGAAACTGCAATGACTTACAAACTTGAAATGGTGTTTCTTCAAAATAAAATGTGAAAATCATCCATATTTTAAAAGAATACTTTAACAGAAAAATCCTACTAAGTCACCTTAATCAGAGATATGGAAATATATCATCGAATTGGAAGGGATAGTTCCTACATCACTGACATCCACATGCATATTTGTTTACATGGTTACCGATATTGTAAATGATTACAAGCAGTAAACTAAACTAAGCCATTTACATGTTGCATCTTTAGTTGTGTCTTTCTGTCCATCTAGCACTCATTACCATAACTAGTCCCACAGTTTTTGATGGATTACCATGAAACTTGGTAAATATTATGGTCATCACCTGAAGATGTGCATACTTTGCTCCTGTTCTTTTTGTTAGAGTTATTGCCCTATTTTCTCTTCTAGCAATGTATGATACAATCTTATTAGCGCAACTAGTCCCACATTTTTTTAAAGGACTACCATGAAACTTGGTACCAAAGTATTATGGTCATGACCTGAAGATGCACATACCAACAAATCACTTTGCTCACACAATATTGTAGAGTGACTGCCCTTTTTGTCTTGTAGCCATGTATGACACATTCTAGTTAGTGCAAACTGGTCATGGAGTTTTTGAAAGATTGATATGAAACATGGTAAATATTATGGTTATGACCTGAAGTTGCACATATTGACTAATCAATTTGCTCCTGCAAATTTTGCTAAAGTTATTGCTGTTTATGTCTTGTAGCTTAATGCAGTGTATTACACAATCTTGTTAGTGCGACTAGTCCCATTGTTTTTCTTTTATTGCCATGGAACTTGGTAAATATTATGGTCATCACCTGAAGATTCACATATTGACCAATCACTAATTCCTCCCACAATTTTTGTTAGAGTTATTTCCTTTATGTCTTGTAGTTTAATGTGGTGTATGACACAATCTTGTAAGCACAACTAATCCTGCAGTTTTGGATGGAGTCATTGCCCTTTTTTTTTTTGTAGCTTATGTAGTGTTAGTGTTACAGTTCTTGTACAATTTTTTATTGATTGCTAAGAAACTTGGTACATATTATGGTCATCATCTAAAGATGCACATATTGACCAATCTCTGTGCTTCCATGATATTTGTAAGAGTTATTGGCCTTTTTGATTTACAGCTGGATGCAATACAGAATTTTGTGAATGCAACTACACTTGCAGATTTTGGTGGATTACTGTGAAACTTAGTACATATTATGGTCACCATCAGAAGATAAGCATATTGACAAACCATTGTACTTGCACTATTTTCAGAAAAGTTATGCACTTCTTTTTACTATAGTTTCATCTCCATCATGGGGTTGAATGTTGGGAAGGCTGAGTTTATTTATATTAGCAAATAGCTCACCATTTCTTTTAGTTAAATGCTCATTCAGCTATTATTTTGTTGGCAATAAGTGACAAGATACATTTTTCTATAAATTTCTATCCTGCCATGTGGTATGGGTGTGATGTGGGAAAGGCTGGATATATTTATGTGAGCAAATTTATCACCATTCCTCTATTTAAATACATGTACTCACTGAGCTATTATTTTATTGGCAGTTAGTGACAAAGTATATTTTCCTATACCTTTCTGTATAATGACCCTTACTTGGGAATAGATATTAGACTCCGAGTAGAGCAAGACAATACACTCCAGCTTAGATGTTTTAGTGATTTTGGATTGCATGGACCCTTACGTGGGGACAGATATTAGACTCTGAGTAGAGCAAGACAATATGCTCCAACCTAGATGTTTTAGTGATTTTAGATTGCATGGTCCCTTACCTATGTAAAAATACCAATTTTTAAAAAGGTTAAATACTCCAACATTGCACAAGCAATCGTCCTTAAAGGACACCTGTATGAAAAGAACACCTGTCCATAAAGGACAAATTTAGGAATGTCTAAAGAAATCCCTTTACAAGTACCTTTTGTATAAAGGACTAACATGGACAGAGGACACTTGTTTCTGTCCTTCTCTCTGCATATAAGTGACATTGTTCCATGTAACAACTATAAAACAGTAGAATGGCTCATAGAAAATACTTTCTAATTATCTGTTGACTTGTTTACATTATATATATTTGCTTTTATTTTTTTACTTGAATTAAAGAAGAACAGTGTAAATGCCTTAATATCAGTAAATCTAGTTTGTAAAGACTAGTGGGTAGTGGTAGAAAAATGTATGCAGATGTAATGTTACATATAAAACTTGACAGCACATCATGGAGACACCTCCATATTAATGGTACCTGTCTATCAAGGACAAAATTGTTCTGTCCCCTGACTATCCCTTAATGACAGGCTCCACTGTATTATAAGTGTGTATGTGTAGGTAGGTAAATGGGTAGGTAGGGAGGTAAGTATGTGATAGTTATGTAAGTAAGTGGGTGGATAGGTAGGTAGATGAGTGCATGGGTAGGTAGGTAGATGGATACATGTGTAAGTAGGTAGATGGGTGCATGGGTATGTAGGTAGATAGATGGATACATGTGTAAATAGGTAGATGGATACATGTGTAAGTAGGAAGATGGATACATGTGTAAATAGGTAGATGGATACATGTGTAAGTAGGTAGATGGATACTTGTGTAAGTAGGTAGATGGATACATGTGTAGGTAGGTAGATGGATACATGTGTAAGTAGGTAGATGGATACATGTGTAAGTAGGTAGATATGTGGGTAAACAGACATTCATTTAAACTATGGTTTGAAATTCCCCTAGCATGGAACCATACTCCCAAATGGTTTAAGTGGTGTTAAGTGAGGATTAACCCCTTAGTAAAGTTAGTGTTGAAAGTTATTGACAATCTTATGGTACTAGACAAATTTACTTTCAATGACATTAGTAGTATGAAAGACCTGTTATTGCAGTTTTCTTCCAAAAACATGAAACATGCAAAAGCATGATGAGCAATATTTTTGTTGTTGTGCCCATTGACAATTCAATAAATTTAAAAGTCTTTAATATGCTGAAAGTAAAGATTTGTTAAACTTGAATGAATAAAAGAAGTAATTTGATTTACAGTTTTCTATGCGCATGTTACAGGCACTACAAGACACTTTGCAGGAGTGTTTTATGAAAAAAGAGCAGATGTGGGAACAAAAGGAACAAGAATTTATATATTCAATCAAGGTAATCAATTTCATCTAACAGTCAGATTTAAAAAATGACTCAAGTACTATGTATTATTAGTATTTGGTTGTCATAAAAAATTTTGTTTGAAAAAGAAATTAAAGTTATATACTTAAAAAATTTGAAATGTTGAATTGTGATAAGCTTTAGTTATAAAATAAAACCAGTTGACAAAGTCTGGTCATTTTCATTCATCTTGTACATTTTGATTACCTTATATACTCATGTATATCCGGATCCAAATGCAAACAACATAGACCCTGATCTGCCATCACATAATGCACCAGCAGATCAGGGTCTGTGTTGTTTGCTCTACTGATTAGTCCTTACAAACTGCATAGACTCAGATCTGCTGGGACATTATGTGATGGCAAATCTGGGTCTATGCAGTTTGCAGTTGGTATTGGATTATACATGAGTATATACGGTAGATGTTCTCTACTGGATGAACTATAAGAAAAACTAAAAACTACTCATTCAGATATGTTATTGACTTACACCTAGTTCATTGTATCATTTCTATAACTTTTTAAAAAAGTGTCAATAATGATAGAAATTCAGTGAAGTTATATTACTGTTTGGTACAAAGTTTCACAGAATTAATATGCATGTATGTACATGTATGTTCCAGTAAATGAAATTTATACTGATTTGTATAAAACAAATTACCAAGGTTTCAGGACCTGAAACTTTTTCCTGAAGTGATTTCTACTTAAAATAATTTAAAAAATATTAGGCACTATATGTATTGATAGCAGAAATGGGCATATTGTTTTGCTGCTGTCCATCCATACATCCATCCCAAATCTGTTTTAGCTCAGTTGCAGGAAAAATATTAAACATAGAGACATGATATTTTAGACAATTTATCATGTTAGTAGATGACTTGGTTATATTTTCAGGCAATTAAAGCCATTTTTAAATTTTTGTAACATTTTTGAACTTTTGGGCCTTTTTTGACAAAAACCATATAATATGATTAAGCAAAAACCAATCAAATTTAGTTGGCATTTTTATATTCATATACAGATGACTTGATTAGATTTTCTGGCCACTGCAGCAACTTTTATATGCCTGCCAAAACATGGAATATTTGATGTTGTCTGTCCATCTGTCTGTTCCCTATTTAATTTCTGCACAATGTCTTGAGTTCTCCATAATCTACTAGTGTTGCAATGATTACTGGATAACCATTGATGATCTGATCCACGATCTACTAGGGCTGTAAGGATTACCTGGATGTCTGTTGAGGGTTTGATACATGATCTACTAGGGTTGTAATGATTACCCAGATAACCATAGAGGGTTTGATATGTGATCTACTAGGGTTGTAATGATTACCCAGATAACAATTGATGGTTTGACTATTAACAGTAACCAGTTACAAAACTTGGTAAGTAATTAACCAACCTACCCCTCCTTGCATGATAACCGTACTCCCCCTCTTGCCTTGTAACACCAAGTGTATTTAGTAATCTGAACACAGATTGAAAATGTGAATAAAATGTCTCACTCCCAGCCTTTTCTTCACAAACAAGCTTTAGGCATAAATTGAAAATGTGAATAAAATGTCTCACTCCCAGCCTTTTCTTCACAAACAAGCTTTAGACTTCAATTGAAAATGTGAATAAAATGTCTCACTCCCAGCCTTTTCTTCACAAACAAGCTTTAGACATCAATTGAAAATGTGAATAAAATGTCTCACTCCCAGCCTTTTCTTCACAAACAAGCTTTAGGCATAAATTGAAAATGTGAATAAAATGTCTCACTCCCAGCCTTTTCTTCACAAACAAGCTTTAGGCATAAATTGAAAATGTGAATAAAATGTCTCACTCCCAGCCTTTTCTTCACAAACAAGCTTTAGGCATAAATTGAAAATGTGAATAAAATGTCTCACTCCCAGCCTTTTCTTCACAAACAAGCTTTAGACATCAATTGAAACATTGTTATACCTCTGCCCCGGTTACAGCCAAATGCTATAAATGTACTGTAATCTGCTGTTGTAAGATATGATACAGAATAATATTAATACCATTGTCACTCATACTTTATGCAAACAAGTACACACATACATATACACACATTCCCAAACACATGAACCCTGTTTTCTTCCTTTCACAGTACAGGCGTCCTACAGTTTTGCATCTAAATCATTTTAAATGTAGCGATACACAAGTTTTGGACCTGGCATGTGAGTGATCCTGTCAATATTTCTGATTGATACTGATTACTGCCTGATTGATACTGATTACTGATTGAAATTGCATTGAATATAAAAAAAATAATTAATTGCTCATGCAAAAAAAACCAGGAGATATCATTGTGTCAGCAAGTGTAACATGAAAGTTTCACTAGAATTTAGAAACTGGAAGCTTTGATTATGCTGTAATTCTTGCC
The DNA here is from genome assembly GCA_029931535.1 of Margaritifera margaritifera. Taxonomy (NCBI): domain Eukaryota; kingdom Metazoa; phylum Mollusca; class Bivalvia; order Unionida; family Margaritiferidae; genus Margaritifera; species Margaritifera margaritifera. Next base: position 1,395,454 of record JAQPZY010001309.1, read on the forward strand.
AGTTACTCTGTGCAAAAGAGGTTATTTCAACAGCAACTGACCAGTTATGGTTCGGTTACTGTATTACCAGTGACAAGTTAAAGAATTTACTAACCATTTCAGCCCTATCATATACTGTTACCAAACTCTGTCAGTAGTGTGCATTTGGTACAAGGAAGAAACCTATCGATTTCAGGCTACACAATATAACTTGACTTGTATACCAGATACTATAGCCAAGGTTTGTAAATGGCTTGCATATGAGATAAAGAAAAGATACCTTTTGATTTGGGGGTCAAAAGGTCAAAAATCAAGGTCGCAGTGACTCAAAGAAACAAAATGGTTTCTACATGATAGTTCTTTGTAACCTACTGTGACCAAACTTTGTGGATGGCTTGCATATGAGACAAGAAATAAATCTATTCAATTTGGGTTAAAAATGTTAAAGTTTGAGATCACAGGGACTGAAAGAAGGATAAATGATTTTCACAAAACTACTTAAGTTCTATACCACATGCTTTGACCAAATTTTGTGGATGGCTTGCATTTAAGACAAGGAAGACATCTTGATTTGGGGGTAAAAAGGTTAAAGGTCAAGGTATGATGAACTATAAGAAGGAAAATGGTCTCCACAAAATAACTCAGGTTGTCCTATGCCACAAACCATGACCAAATTTTGTGAATGGCTTGCATTTGAGACAAGGAAGACAAGAAAGGCACTTGTAATTTTTGGGGTCAATAGGTCAAAGGTCATGGTCACCAGGACTGAAGATGAAAAATGATTTCCTCAAAATAACTTGACATGTAGGTATATAATGTACTATTTATGGCACTCTTCTGTTATATTTACATAATGTTTAACTTTTTGGACTAAGACTCTGTTGACAAAAACCTGTTAGCATGATTAAGCTTTACAGAATTTTTTTTTGAAATCTGCTTAATGTAGAATGTTGAAACTTTGAAGGCATTTTTATACTTATATATAGATGACTTGATTAGATTTTCAATTAGGCATATATCAATTTTTAAAAATTTGTTTGACATTTTTTTTTAACCTTTTTGGATTTTGACTTGTTTTGAGAAATCTTCTTAGCATGAGTGAACAAAAAATACTAGATAGACAAATGAAATTTGGTATACATTTTTTTTGTGTTTAACAAAAACCACTTGAGGAAAATTAATTTGGGATGCATGATTGTATGCACCTATAAATGAGCTAATTAGATTTTTGATGCCATTATAGTAATTTTGCAAATTATGCTACATTTGAATTTTTAAAATCTCTTTTGGTCTGCATGCAGTTTGGGCATATGTGTTTTAGAAAGAAAAATCTAATGATTGACAATTTTTTGAAGTGTACAAATAATAATTCTTATTTTCTTAGATACATTCAATTTGCAAACTTCTAATAAGAACAATTGTTCTCTGTACCAATAATTAGAGGACAAAAAAATAATTGTAATTTTTATAGACTGATAATATCTTCAAAAAATAGAGGGCATGAAAACTTACACTAAAGACAGTACTTTACATTTTAATTTTATGATACTTTTTTTTCAATGATGGGCTTTACAGGTATTCAGTCTCATGACTAACGCTTAACAGGTACAGTGTATACTCATTTATAAGTCAAGTCCAACTGCAAACTGCACAGACCCAGATCTGCCATCACATAATGCACTGGCAGATCTGGGTCTATGCAGTTTGTTAGGAGCAACCAGGAGAACAAACAACATGGACCCTTATCTGCTGTTGCATTATGTGACAACAGATCAGGGTCTATGTTGTTTGCAGTTGGACATGACTTATAAGCGAGTATCGACATTAAGATAGATTGTATTGAAGTAAACAACAAACAATTCTTGTTCTCAGACTGCTTGCAGTGAGGGCATCTTGATTGAGCCCTGTCCATCCTGAAGTATGGCTGCCCACATTAAACCACTTAACAGAGAAAAATACATTTTATTTGTCATGTTTGTATGCATCTGTAGATTGCCTGAATCATAGACATTTATTCCATTTACTTGCCAAAGTTTTAAACTTTACTGACTTACTTGAAACCTTAAAAGCGTGATTAAGCAAATATTGTTTGATCTAGACCGACCAAATTCAGCAAGCATGTTTCGATGCATATGTGAATAACCTAAACATATTTTCATGCCACTGTAGCAATTTTACTTTTTGGACCTTTTTTTTTTTTGAATAAACATAAAATGTTCTCACAGTTATGCAGAAACTGTGTGACCTAGATAAATAAAGTTTGGTATCATATTATGCATACTATATATGATAATTTCTGTGTGTGTAACCCATAATCACAGCTTTTGATGAATTAACTGAAAGTTTGCAAACCTTATCAACATTAGGTCAAAATATTGTTCTGTTATTGTGCTCTTATGTATTTTTCCTGAGTTATGCCCCTTTCTAGTGTTAAATGTATATACTATGATAATTCTTGTTTCATGAATTATGCCCCTTGTCAGTGTTAAATGTATATACTATATAGTGATAATTTTGTTTCCTGAGTTATGCCCATTTTAGTGTTAAATGTACATCCTATATAATGATAATTCTTGTTTCATGAATTATGCCCCTTTTTAGTGTTAAATGTATATACGATATAATGATAATTCTTGTTTCCTGAGTTATGCCCCTTTTCAGTGCTAAATGTATATACTGTATCATGATAATTTTTGTTTCCCCGAGTTATTCCCATTTTTAGTGTTAAATGTATATATTATATAATGATAATTCTTGTTTCCTGAGTTATGCCCCTTTTCAGTGTTAAATGTACATACTATATAATGATAATTCTTGTTTCCTGAGTTATGTCCCTTTTCAGTGTTAACTGTACATACTATATAATGATAATTCTTGTTTCCTGAGTTATGCCCCTTTTCAGTGTTAAATGTATATACTATATAATGATAATTCTTGTGTTTAAATGGTGCTTAATAGAAATTGAAGCTTATTTTGGAGCTTGAGCAGCAGAGTCGTGAGCTGAGTGCCATACAAATGAAGCACCTCAAGAAGCAGGTTGAACTCTACAAAGAGAAGATTCAGAAACCTCAAACTTGGATCCAGGTACTCTTTTGGAACTGTTTGTATGCTGGTGTTAATGTTGATCATCTTCCTGCACTTGTCTGTCTCTCTGTCTGTCTTCCATATGGGTTATTTTTCCCTTGATTTCTGACCCAAAATTTTTAGCCTAAATACATTGTTAGAATTGTTATTTGTATTTTTAATACAAAACATATGATTATATTACATAGTAATATAATGATTGTCTGTCTGTCTGTAACATTTTCTATTGATATTGAATTTTTTCATTCTTTTATATAAAAAAAACAAGAACTGAGTCAAATGTCACTAGTTTAAGAATGTCTATACTTAAGAATGTGTAGGGTTATTTTTCATGGTAATTAAATGCATCTGTAGATCTTAATGCATTTATTTACTCTGACCAAACATTTATTTACTATAACCATACATTTATTAGCAATGACCAGACCAGACATTTATTTACTCTAACCATACATTTATTTACAATGACCAGACCAGACATTTACTCTAACCATACATTTATTTACAATGACCAGACCAGACATTTACTCTAACCATACATTTATTTACAATGACTAGACCAGACATTTATTTACTCTAACCATACATTTATTTTCTATGACCAGACTAGACATTTATTTACTATGACCAGACATTTATTTACTCTTACCAGACATTTATTTACTATGACCAGATATTTATTTACTATAAACAGACATTTATTTACTATGACCAGACCATACATTTATTTACTATGACCAGATATTTATTTACTGGTCATGACCAGATATTTATTTACTATGACCAGATATTTATTTACTATGACCAGATATTTATTTACTATAAACAGACATTTATTTACTATGACCAGACATTTATTTACTATGACCAGACATTTATTTTATCTATGACCAGATGTTTATTTACTATAAACAGACATTTATTTACTATGACCAGACCAGACATTTATTTACTCTGACCAGACATTTATTTACTATGACCAGACCAGACATTTATTTACTATGACCATACATTTATTTACTCTGACCAGACCATACATTTATTTACTCTGACCAGATCAGACATGTATTTACTCTGACCAGACCAGACATTTATTTACTCTGACCAGACATTTATTCACTATGCCATACATTTATTTACTCTGACCAGATCAGACATTTATTTACTATGACCAGACCAGACATTTATTTACTCTGACCAGACCAGACATTTATTTACTCTGAGCAGACCAGACATTTATTTACTCTGACCAGACATTTATTTACTATAACCAGACATTTACTTACTATGACCAGACCAGACATTTATTTACTCTGACCAGACATTTATTTACTATGACCAGACCAGACATTTATTTACTATAACCAGACATTTACTTACTATGACCATACATTTATTTACTCTGACCATACATTTATTTACTCTGACCAGACCAGACATTTATTTACTCTGACCAGACATTGATTTACTATGACCAGACTAGACATTTATTTACTATAACCAGACATTTACTTACTATGACCATACATTTATTTACTCTGACCATACATTTATTTACTCTGACCAGACCAGACATTTATTTACTCTGACCAGACATTTATTCACTATGACCAGACCAGACATTTATTTACTATAACCAGACATGTATTCACGATAACCAGACCTTTATTCAATATAACCAGACATTTATTTACTATGACCAGACCAGACATTTATTTACTATAACCAGACATTTATTCACTATGACCAGACCAGACATATATTTACTATAACCAGACATTTATTAATATAACCAGACATTTATTTACTACAACCAGACATTTATTCACTTGACCAGACCAGACATATATTTACTATAACCAGACATTTATTAATATAACCAGACATTTATTTACTACAACCAGACATTTATTTACTATGACCAGACCAGACATAGATTTACTATAACCAGACATTTATTAATATAACCAGACATTTATTTACTACAACCAGACATTTATTCACTATGACCAGACCAGACATTTATTTACTATGACCAGACCAGACATTTATTTACTATAACCAGACATTTATTTACTATGACCAGACCAGACATATATTTACTATAACCAGACATTTATTAATATAACCAGACATTTATTTACTACAACCAGACATTTATTCACTATGACCAGACCAGACATATATTTACTATAACCAGACATTTATTAATATAACCAGACATTTATTTACTACAACCAGACATTTATTCACTATGACCAGACCAGACATTTATTTACTATGACCAGACCAGACATTTATTTACTATAACCAGACATTTATTAATATAACCAGACATTTATTTACTACAACCAGACATTTATTCACTTGACCAGACCAGACATATATTTACTATAACCAGACATTTATTAATATAACCAGACATTTATTTACTACAACCAGACATTTATTCACTATGACCAGACCAGACATTTATTTACTATGACCAGACCAGACATTTATTTACTATAACCAGACATTTATTTACTATGACCAGACCAGACATATATTTACTATAACCAGACATTTATTAATATAACCAGACATTTATTTACTACAACCAGACATTTATTCACTATGACCAGACCAGACATTTATTTACTATGACCAGACCAGACATTTATTTACTATAACCAGACATTTATTTACTATAATCAGACATTTATTTACTATGACCAGACATTTATTTACTATGACCAGACCAGACATTTATTTACTATGACCATACATTTATTTACTCTGACCAGACTATACATTTATTTACTCTGACCAGATCAGACATGTATTTACTCTGACCAGACCAGACATTTATTTACTCTGACCAGACATTTATTCACTATGCCATACATTTATTTACTCTGACCAGATCAGACATTTATTTACTATGACCAGACCAGACATTTATTTACTCTGACCAGACCAGACATTTATTTACTCTGAGCAGACCAGACATTTATTTACTCTGACCAGACATTTATTTACTATAACCAGACATTTACTTACTATGACCAGACCAGACATTTATTTACTCTGACCAGACATTTATTTACTATGACCAGACCAGACATTTATTTACTATAACCAGACATTACTTACTATGACCATACATTTATTTACTCTGACCATACATTTATTTACTCTGACCAGACCAGACATTTATTTACTCTGACCAGACATTGATTTACTATGACCAGACTAGACATTTATTTACTATAACCAGACATTTACTTACTATGACCATACATTTATTTACTCTGACCATACATTTATTTACTCTGACCAGACCAGACATTTATTTACTCTGACCAGACATTTATTTACTATGACCAGACCAGACATTTATTTACTATGACCAGACATTTATTCACTATGACCAGACCAGACATATATTTACTATAACCAGACATTTATTAATATAACCAGACATTTATTCACGATAACCAGACCTTTATTCAATATAACCAGACATTTATTTACTATGACCAGACCAGACATTTATTTACTATAACCAGACATTTATTCACTATGACCAGACCAGACATATATTTACTATAACCAGACATTTATTAATATAACCAGACATTTATTTACTACAACCAGACATTTATTCACTATGACCAGACCAGACATTTATTTACTATGACCAGACCAGACATTTATTTACTATAACCAGACATTTATTTACTATAATCAGACATTTATTTACTATGACCAGACATTTATGTACTATAACCAGACATTTATTCACTATGACCAGACCAGACATTTATTTACTATAACCAGACATTTATTTACTATGACCAGACATTTATTCACTATAGCCATACATTTATTCACTATGACCAGACATTTATTTACTCTGACCAGACCAGACATTTATTTACTATATGACCAGACCAGACATTTATTCACTATGACCAGACCAGACATTTATTTACTATGACCAGACCAGACATTTATTTACTATGACCAGACCAGACATTTATTTACTATGACCAGACCAGACATTTATTTACTATGACCAGACCAGACATTTATTTACTATGACCAGACCATACATTTATTTACTATAACCTGACCAGACATTTATTCACTATGACCAGACCAGACATTTATTTACTATAACCAGACTAGACATTTATTTACTATAACCAGACAAGACATTTATTCACTATGACCAGACCAGACATTTATTTATGATGACCAGACCAGACATTTATTTACTATGACCAGACCAGACATTTATTTGCTCTGACCAGACATTTATTTACTATGACCAGACCAGACATTTATTTACTATAACCAGACATTTATTTACTCTGACCAGACATTTATTTACTATGACCAGACCAGACATTTATTTACTCTGACCAGACATGTATTTATGATGACCAGACCAGACATTTTATTTACTCTGACCAGACATTTATTCACTATGACCAGGCCAGACATTTATTTACTATGACCAGACCAGACATTTATTTACTCTGACCAGACATTTATTTACTATGACCAGGCCAGACATTTATTTACTCTGACCAGACCAGACATTTATTTACTCTGACCAGACATGTATTTACGATGACCAGACCAGACATTTATTTACTATGACCAGACCAGACATTTATTTACTCTGACCAGACATTTATTCACTATGACCAGACCAGACATTTATTTACTCTGACCAGACATTTATTCACTATGACCAGGCCAGACATTTATTTACTATGACCAGACCAGACATTTATTTACTCTGACCAGACATTTATTTACTATGACCAGGCCAGACATTTATTTACTATAACCAGACCAGACATTTATTTACTATGAACAGACCAGACATTTATTTGCTATGACCAGACTAAATGCATATAACAATACTCATACTTTGACAGGTTGCAAAAATTACCCATTGAAAATTTTTATTAAACTATATTGTTGCTTCTGTTGACCCATCTATCCATCAACCTGTATTTCTCCAATAACAAACTCAGGTGTGGTGACACTGTGTTTTTCATTTGGATTTGGAAATTGTCCTCTCAGAAAAATTTCAATCAGTAACACTGATGATGGCAACACAAACCTAATCAATCAATAGATTTATGTACCAGGGCAGCAAAGCATTTTGGCAAGACTGGTTTAATCCTTCCTCCATAGAGGGCAGTAATGTTAGTATTGACATTCAGACAAGCAGCACAACCATACCAAGACCTCACAGGTACTAGTTTATATAAGTACAAATGTACCAAGATTTCACAGGTACTAGTTTATATCAGTACAACTGTACAATGATCTCACAGGTACTAGTTTATATAAGTACAACTGTACTGTGATCTCACAGGTTCTAGTTTATATCAGTACAACTGTACTATGATCTCATGGATACTAGTTTATATCAGTACAACTGTACCAAGATCTCACTGGTGCTAGTTTATATTAGTACAACTGTACCATTATCTCACAGGCACTAGTTTATATCAGTACAACTGTACCAAGATCTCACTGGTGCTAGTTTATATCAGTACAACTGTACCATTATCTCACAGGCACTAGTTTATATCAGTACAACTGTACCAAGATCTCACAGGTTCTAGTTCATATTAGTACAACTGTACTGTGATCTCACAGGTACTAGTTTATATCAGTTTAAAAGGGGAAAACTATTGATAACACCCACTGAACTTCTCCGATTCTAGACATGTCAATTGGCAGAAGGGGAGTGGATGTTATCAATAATTTTCCTTTTTTTTACTGATAAAAATGAGTTCCTATCAAAGATTTGTCGAGAGGATATTGGCATAAATAATCTATTCTGAACTGATGGCATGTTTTCATAAAATCCCATTAATCTATGACTATTAAAAAAGGGCAAATTTTAACAACCTCTCATAAGCATTACAATTTAAAATAAAATAATATACAGTCAAGTTTGTAGACTGCAAGCATTCCCAGAGAGAAAGAGAGAGAAACAAACTATGGCAGAAACTGTTCACCTTTTTAAGTTTAATTTAAAGGTGAGGATAGCTAACACTTTGAAAGTCACTTTGTGTGTATTATGAAGTGATAGAATATCAATGTGGTACATTGCAAATTTCAGAATGTCTCTCACCATTTCTGAGTATCTCACTTGTTTGATGAGAGTTTTAATATGCCAAAAGCACAATTCTACCAGATTTGAATCTAGAGTGAATGCTGAGGTTCATCAAGTAACATAACAACACCTGTTCGCCCCTATTATTGTGGGTGGCACAAATATCACCCATTCATATAGCAGGATATCCATGTTCAATAACAGAATTAGCCACTGGATGAAAAATTCCAAGTATTTGTCAGTATTATTTTCCCTTTACACTATGTTTGCATCATTTTCACACCTCATATGCTCTTATCAAAGAATTTTAATTTGTTCACATCTTGCCAAGATAAATAATTTAAAAATCATTGAGTGTAATTAAGCAGTGTAACATGCTCCTCAGAAGGCTTGTCTGACATCTCTCAGCTCCATGGTCCATCCTAGGCTTGTCTAACATCTTTTGGCTCCATAGTCCATCCTAGGCTTCTCTGGCATCTTTCAGCTCCATGATACATCCTAGACTTCTCTGACTTCTTTCAGCTCCATGGTCCATCCTAGGCTTGTCTAACATCTTTCAGCTCCATGGTCCATCCTAGGCTTGTCTAGCATCTTTCAGCTCCATGGTCCATCCTAGGCTTGTCTAGCATCTTTCAGCTCCATGGTCCATCCTAGGCTTGTCTAACATCTTTCAGCTCTATGGGCCATCCTAGGCTTGTCTAACATCTTTCAGCAACATGGTCCATCCTAGGCTTGTCTAACATCTTTCAGCAACATGGTCCATCTTATGCTTCTCTGACTTCTTTTGGCTCCATGGTCCATCCTAGGCTTGTCTAACATCTTTCAGCTCCATGGTCCATTCTAGGCTTGTCTAGCATCTTTCTGCAACATGGTCCATCCTTTAAGCAATTTTTCATGGTTCTATCTATGGTAATCTCACTCACATCTATGTTACTATATATCTGTGAGCAGGTATAATGTAAGTAAAAAGCATCTATGTTACTATATATCTGTGAGCAGGTATAATGTAAGTAAAAAGCATCTATGTTACTATATATCTGTGAGCAGGTATAATGTAAGTAAAAAGCTCATGTCTTTAAGTGTAGTTCTAACAAGATCAGAGACTGCTGCTGTATTGATTGGCAGCAAAACTTTGAACAACTGATTTGATCTTTCAAAAGTGAATTTAAGTATAAATCAGTACTTGAATTATCTTAAACAAATACAACATATTGAACCACTTAATACCCACAGAAAATTATATAAAATAAGGTTTTCTTAATAATTAGATGTACAATAATAACACAATGTGGCCTTATACCCTCATCTGTCAAAAAAATGGAAACGATCTAACTAATACCCATTGGATCAGTCTCAGTACTTATGGTACTTGAAAGTGTATTCAAAACTTTCAACAATGTCCTGTTTGAAATTAGTGAGAGAAGAAAACTTTTCAAAATTAGTTATGACTATTCATGTGAGTAGGACTGTATGTATTATCACCTTGCTAGACCACCCACTCATCTATTCAGAAAATTAACATCTAAAATAAATGCATTTGGTCAAACATACCATCTTTCTTGCTTATAAATTGACTCCAACTGCAAACTGCACAGATCCAGCTCTACCATCACATAATGTGCTGACAGATCTGGGTATATGCCGTTTGTTAGGAGTAATCAGTAGAACAAACAACAAAGACCCTGATCTGCTGATACATTATGTGAAGGCAAATCAGGGTCTGTGTTGTTTGTAGTTGAATGTGACTTATAAGCAAGTATATATGGTATTCACATTAGTCACTTATTACACACATTGAATATTAGTCTGTATTATTCCTTTGGGGTGTACCTGTCCAATATCTTCACATATTTGAATATTAGTCTGTATTATTCCCTTGGGGTGTACCTGTCCAATATCTTCACATATTTTAATATTAGTCTGTATTATTCCCTTGGGGTGAACCTGTCCAATATCTTCACATATTTAAATATTAGTCTGCATTATCCACTTGGGGTGTACCTGTCCAATATCTTCACATATTTTAATATTAGTCTGCATTATTCACTTGGGGTGTACCTGTCCAATATCTTCACATGTTTGAATATTAGTCTGCATTAGTCCCTTGGGGTGTACCTGTCCAATATTTTCACATGTTTGAATATTAGTCTGTATTATTCCCTTGGGGTGTACCTGTCCAATATCTTCACATGTTTGAATATTAGTCTGTATTATTCACTTGGGGTGTACCTGTCCAATATCTTCACATATTTAAATATTAGTCTTTATTATTCACTTGGGGTGTACCTGTCCAATATCATCACATATTTAAATATTAGTCTTTATTATTCACTTGGGGTGTACCTGTCCAATATCCTCACATATTTAAATATTAATCTGTATTATTCACTTGGGGTGTCCATTATTTTCACATGTTTACATATAGGACATTCTTCAAAACAAATGCTCTTTTTCGCTACAGTAATTACTACTGCCTAGAAATATATGAATTTGGAGGACATTTCTGCACAATGAACTGGTAAATTCTGTCTCTTTGTGCTGAAAATATTCATTCATCAGTTTTAGATATTGCTATGTACTTGTTTATTCATCAGTCTGGCTAACTTGGTGATCTTCTTCATATCTGTCGCAAATTTCAATTCTGCTTATTAACTTTTGATGGACTTAATGTATTAAAACCAAAATTTAATAACAGGTTTTCAATTAGGAAGAACTAGTTCAAAGTTGAATTTGCACCATTTTCTGATAATATTTCAGGGAGTTATGGCCCCTGTTTGACTTGCAACTCATGCCTTTCAGTAACATTATGTTTCAGGGACATCTGTGCTTTATTGGCACATTTCTTGTGTAGTGTATTGTTGTGACTCTATGGTCTAAGAAAAATGTAACAGAAAGAAAGTGAAACCAACAAATCAAGTAAAAATGAACAAGCAGTTTATTTCTAGATAATTAAAATGAAAATCAAAAGGCACTTACAATATTGTGAATTAAATTCCAAAAATAATCCAGAATGTATTAATCACAAGTCCTAAAATATAGAATGTTCCGTGTGAAGTACTATATCCTTGCATGTGCTTATATGCCAATAGTCTTTAATGTCCTGATGTGCCAGTAGTCTTTAATGTGCTGATGTGCCAAAATGAAGTACTCTAGAATATCTTTGAATAAATTCACATAAATCCCAAAATGATCAATTCAAAATCCAAAATCCAAAAGTCTATGAGCGCTTTTATAATCCAATGAATATTTTAAATAATTCCTCTCTCAGAACTTGGAATGATTTTTCACAACTGTAATGACTCTTTATAGACTGATTGTAAGGTCGAAACTGAAAACTGTCCACTAAACATGGTATATATAAAGATAGGTCACATGACAGATTGTTCTAGAAAATTATATGGTGTAAGTGACTATTAACACTCAACTCTAAAGGAAATTCTAGTTTTATCCGTAACAAAATCAACCCTGACCTCAAATTAAATAAAAAACTTGTTTACCAAAACCGTCCTTGAACTCAAATATGAAGTAAACAACCTAATTAAAGGACAGTAGCTAAAAATGTAATCCTTATACATAACATTAAGGTTTGAGCAAATATTGAAGTCAAGAGACATTTATAATTTCCTAAAATATTTGTAATATTATATAAATATCATACATAAATGTACATACTCTGAGAAAATTCATTAAAATTATTTGTGAGATAAGTTTTTGTGTTTATTTATACAGGACCTGAAAGACCAGATAAAAATGTTTAGGGAAGACAATGGAAGCATGCATCATGACCTGAGGAAAAGTCAAATTAAGGAATTTGAAAATGTTAGAGTGAGTATACCTATCAATATTTTCTTTGCTTCCTTTGTTAATTATAATGGTTATATCTCACTAATCATGCAATTGTTACTGTTTACCTCCGAGGTTTAAAAAAAAAACTGCTGTATTGTTAGTTTTCCATTACCTGCTGACCCTAGATGTTCTTGCAGTATTTATAGTACCAAAAAATCTGAATCTTTTTTTAATCTGCTAGGACAAGTCCACATTTTGTTTCATTCATCATGTCCCATAGTCACAAAACTGTCTGAGCACAAGAATAGAACTTGGACTCTCAAGTGACCAAAATTTAAAAATATCTCTGAAATAAGGCAAGTATGTTAAGATGCAAATAATAAGATACAAATAAAAAGATAACCCCCAAATTTTTGTGTTTCCATTGTTATTGCAAGCTAAGTTATATAAGATAAAATTTCTAAAATTTGAGTACAAGTACAATTTTGTGGTAAGACAGTTTCGTGACTATGGATCTATGGTGACAGAAACTATTAGGCATCATAATCATTAAGGCACTTTTCAATCATAATCATTAAGGCACTTTTCAATCATAATCATTAAGGCACTTTTCAATCATAATCATTAAGGCACTTTTCATTCATTGCAATTTTCTTAAGCATCAGTATTAAACTAGATAGCATGATTCAAATAAAAATGGCTACCTGGCACACACTAATTGCAGTCAGCATAAATCCAGCTACCGTAATCACACAAGAGCAAAATAGAACTTCAAAACTTGATATTCTATGGGCCCAACATTTTTGGTTTAGTTTTCAGTTATTTTGACTTTCCTACATCACAGTCTAAGAGAAGGTCTTGTTCAGAGATTGAGAAAGTCATTGGAGTTATTTAAAGTATAGAAGTAATTGATGTTTGATAATCATAGTTTTGCTTTACCTTCATGATTTTTTTTGTTGGGTACCAAAAAAGCTTGTTTTCTGTTTATCCCTTTTCTGTTTAGAGAATGAACAACCATTTAATTTTCAAGAGGGTTGGAGCATTTGGGATTTTGAAAAAAAAGTCCAGCCCCTATTTACCTAAAAAAAAAATATTCTTGCTCAGATATTTAGATATAGAACTAACTGCATCCATCATATTAGTTGAAAGAAAAATGTTTATCTTGAGGTTAAAGACAAAATCCCAGGCTCCTCCCCCTACCAAAAACAATTAAATGATCAGTCCCTGACAATATAGGTGCTATATAAGCTAGCTGTTATCTGTATAAATAAAACAACAATTAGAGTGATGTTGTATAATCTGACAAGAGCTGTTACAATTTTGTGTTTATTTCAAATGTTAGGATTTTTGTCTTGCCTATGAATGGAAAAATATATCATCTATACTCATATACAAGTTGGATTCAACTACAAACAACCTGATATGTCATTGCATTACCTGCCAGCAGATTAGAACCAATGTTGTTTCTTCTATTGATTAATCCTAACAAATGAAATAGCTAATATGGTCTGCCAGCACATTACATGACAGCAGATCAAAACCCATGTTGTTCTATTGATTAATCCTAACAAACTACATACACCATGACACCAGATCTGAGTCTATGATGTTTGCAGGTAAAGTCAACTCATACACAAGTTTGTAACTTTTCCAAAAATTAGTGATGATTTTATTGTGAGTGATTTTAAGATGTGTTAGGATTTCCTGTCATACCTGTGTCAGACGGAAGCTATATTATGATAGTGCAATTCACATACAAGCCACACCTTTCCATGTAATCCTTGTATTACTTAGTTATAATTGTTTATTGACATAACAAATCATGAAACTGTGATTTTTCCATCACTTTTGAAAGAAAAGGTGGGAATTATCTGATCATTGAATTATCATGATTGTGATTGTGTGGATGATTGTGGAGAAAATCTCATTGCGTGGATGATTGTGGAGAATATCTCATTGTGGGGATTATCATGATTGTGATTGTGTGGATGATTGTGGAGAATATCTCATTGCGTGGATGATTGTGGAGAATATCTCATTGTGGGGATTATCATGATTGTGGGGAATATCTCATTGTGTGGATGATTGTGGAGAATATCTCATTGTGTGGATGATTGTGGAGAATATCTCATTGTGGGGATTATCATGATTGTGGAGAATATCTCATTGTGTGGATTATTGTGGAGAATATCTCATTGTTGGGATTATCATGATTGTGATTGTGTTGATGATTGTGGAGAATATCTCATTGTGTGGATGATTGTGGAGAATATCTCATTGTGGGGATTATCATGATTGTGGGGAATATATCATTGTGGGGATGATTGTGGAGAATATCTCATTGTGTGGATGATTGTGGAGAATATCTCATTGTGGGGATTATCATGATTGTGGAGAATATCTCATTGTGGGGATTATCATGATTGTGGAGAATATCTCATTGTGTAGATGATTGTGGAGAATAGCTCATTGTGTGGATGATTGTGGAGAATATCTCATTGTGTGGATGATTGTAAAGAATATCTCATTGTGGGGATGATTGTGGAGAATATCTCATTGTGGGGATTATCATGATTGTGGAGAATATCTCACGGTGTGGATTATCATGATTGTGGAGAATATCTCATTGTGGGGATTATCATGATTGTGGGGATTATCTCATTCTGGGGATTATCATGATTGTGGGGATGTTTGTGGATATTATCTCATTGTGGGTATTACTTTTATTATGGGGATTATCTCATTGTGGGAATTTTTACGATTGTGATTGTGGGGATGATTCAGACAGTGGCGATTATCTCATCATGGGGATTATCATGATTGTCCATGTATGCCTTATAATAACATAATTGCTCCTACACAGTTTCAAACTTGGGCATATGATGATATCTTGTGCTGTTCAAACTTTGTACACATATTAGACTATTGGTCTAGATGTATCTTGTGCTATTCAAACTTGGTATACATATTAGACTAGTGGTCTAGATGTATCTTGTGCTATTCAAACTTGGTACACATATTAGACTAGTGGTCTAGATGTATCTTGTGCTATTCAAACTTGGTACACATATTAGACTAGTGGTCTAGATGTATCTTGTGCTATTCAAACTTGGTACACATATTAGACTAGTGGTCTAGATGTATCTTGTGCTATTCAAACTTGGTACACATATTAGACTAGTGGTCAGGATGTATCTTGTGCTATTCAAACTTGGTACACATATTAGACTAGTGGTCTAGGTGTATCTTTTATATATGATATATAAATCTCTGACAAACTCTTCTGTCTTCTAGCAGACATTTTTGCTCTGCAGGGGATATAGATGACACTGTATTCATGTAAAATTTTTAAACCACTTGGGGGAAGGCGGGGTTTACATTAATTTTAAATAGCTCCCAAATTATGAGACTAACATGTCTGAGAATTAGGAAAGAGGGGTTTGAAGGGGACCCATGGGTCAGTTGCCCCAGGGAATATAGTTGTGGCCCCTGGGTCTTCTGAGATCTTCACCCCTTAACTATATATACAGTACATGTATTTGGGCATGAAAAGACAAATTCATATATGCAGTTGATTCAAACTGGCCCTGAGTCTATTTTTAGAATGTGTAGTGATTTCATCAGTTATGTAATATCATTCAAGTCCTCCAAGATTTCAAGGTTTGGGTTATGAGGTGCCTACTATAGATTTCCACAACAGTTTCAGAATTTCAACCTCTGCTCTGGAAATTTAACTTGGGGAATTTGGGACACTTTTGCAAATATGTTCATATGGAATGGGCAGAGATAACAAAAAAGCATGAGGACAATGCTGATTTGCTGTAGACTTCTGTTTCTAGAAGCTGGAATATATATATATATATACACACACACACACACACACACAAATACTCATGACCCTCTGTTTGTCCATCTTCTGATCTTCTGTCTGGCACATATCTCATTAGTGCAACTTGTCAGACCTGCCTCTCACACAATCTCATTAGTGCAACTTGTCCAGACCTGCTTTTTTTTATAGACTACAATGAAGCTTGGTAAATATTATGGTTATCACTTGGAGATGCACCGTCAACAAATCACAATGTTCGCACATATGTTTATAAGAGTTATTGCCCTTTTCTACTTGCAGCTGAATGCAGTATAAGACAAAATCTTGCAAACACATCTAGTCTCACGTTTTTGAATGGATTGCTATGAAACATGGAAAATGTTATGGTTATCATCTGAAGATATCTCATCTCATCTCTCCCTAACCTGGCAGGTCGTAGGGCTGGCACTGATGACTTTGCGACAATCTCTCTCCATTTTGCCCTGTTCTCCATTGCTCTTTGGGACTTTGCAAAGTCCATGTCTGTCCACTCTTTGATATTATTTTCCCATCTCTTCTTCTGTCTGCCTTGTTTTCTCTTTCCTCTCACTGTGCCCTGTAAGATTGTCTTTGACAGGCCAGATGAGCGTGAGACGTGACCATACCATCTTAGTTTGCGTTTCTTTATGGTGGTGAGCAGATCTTCATATGGTCCAATTGCACCTTGGATTCTAATGCACACCTCCTCATTTGAGACGTGGTCTAAGTATGAGATTTTCAGGATCCTTCAATAACATCTCATCTCTAGGGCATGGATTCTTCTCTCTAGTTCTGTAGTCAGAGTCCATGTTTCACATGCATACAGGAATATGGACATGACAAGGGAGTGCATAAGCTTGATCATGGTCCAATCATGATATTGCTGTACTTCCAAATAGGCTTCAGCCTAGCCAGTGCAGTGTTGTCTGCACAATCCTGGAAAGAACCTCATGTTTTGAACCTTCATCAGAGGTGATAGCACCTAGGTATTTGAAGCTTGTCACTGGCCCAGCTTCTGTCCATTCACTCTTATTTCCTTTTGGATACCACTCAAGTTGTTTGTCATTAGCTTGGTCTTTTCTGAAGATATACATATCAAGAAAATCACTTTTCTCCTGGAATTTTTCTTATTACCATTTTTTTGTTTTGTTTCCTAATGCTGTGTATGACACAGCTGCATTACAGCAACTAATTCTGCAGTTTTTGATGGATTGCCATAAAAATTGGTAAAGATTATGGTTATCAGAAAAACATATCAACAAACCACTGTATTCCTGCAATTTTTATAAGAGTTATTGCCTATTTTGAGTTGCAGCTGAATGCAGTATACGACAGAATCTTCTGTACACAACTTGTATCACAGATTTGCCATGAAACTTGGGAAATATTATGATCACCATCAGAAGATGTGCATATCAACAGATCACTCAGTGTGCCTGCAGTGGTATATATTATGGTATATATTATATTCATCATCTGGAGATGTGCATATAGAAAAATCACAGTGCTCCTGCAATGGTACATATTATGGTTGTCATCTGGAGATGTGCATATAGACAAATCACAGTGCTCCTGCAATGGTACATATTATGGTTGTCATCTGGAGATGTGCATATAGAAAAATCACAGTGCTCTTGCAATGGTATATATTATGGTTGTCATCTGGAGATGTGCATATAGACAAATCACAGTGCTCCTGCAATGGTATATATTATGGTCATCATCTGGAGATGTGCATATAGACAAATCACAGTGCTCCTGCAATGATATATATTATGGTTGTCATCTGGAGATGTGCATATAGACAAATCACAGTGCTCCTGCAATGGTATATATTATGGTCATCATCTGGAGATGTGCATATAGACAAATCACAGTGCTCCTGCAATGGTATATATTATGGTCATCATCTGGAGATGTGCATATAGACAAATCATGTAGACAAACCACAGAACTCCTGCAATTATGTTAGCATTTTTGTTCTTTTTTACTTGGAGCTGAATATAGTGTATAACAGAATCTTATGAATGCAGCTAGTCTCACAATTTTTAATGGCTCACCATGAAACTTTGAACATGTTATGGCCATCATCCAAAGATACACATAGCAACAAATCCCTGTGCTATCATAATTGTTATTAATTAGAGCTATTGCCATTTTTGTTCTGAAACTGAATCCTGTGAATACAACTTGTCTTGCAGTTTTGTGTGGATTACTGTGAAGCTTGGTACATAATATGGTCATCATCAAAAGATGCACATATTGCCAAATATTTATGATTTATGATTTTTGTAACAGTTATTGCCCTTTTTTACTTGGAGCAGGATGCAATATAAAGTTTTAGAATGGAACTGTTCTTATAGCTTTTAGAAGGTTTATTTTTGCAAATTAGTTCATATTATAGTCATCATCAGAAGATATGCATGGTGACCAATCATTGTACCCGCACTATTTTCAGAGGAGTTTTGCACTTTTTTTCACTACAGACCCATCTCCATCGTAGGGGTTGGGGTTTAATGTTAGAGAGGCAGGGATATATTTACATGAGCAAATTACTTACCATTCCTTTAATTCTCTTCCGTTTTCTTTCATCAGAGCTCAAAGTTGACAATTACAAAATGGCCACAAAGTTACATATCCTTCCAGCAAGGCCAGTCAGCTGTTCAACAGGTGAGTTTAAAATATATATACCAAGCTGTTCAACAGGTGAGTTTAAAATATTTATACCATTTATACTTGTGTATAAGTCGATACCAACTGCAAACTGCAAAGACCCAGATCTGCCATCGCATAGTGCACTGGTAGATCTGGGTCTGTGCAGTTTGTAAGGACTAATCAGTAGAACAGACAACATAGACCCTGATCTGCCAGCGCATTATGCGATGGCAGATCAGGGTCTATGTTGTTTGCATTTGGACCGAGCTTATACGTGAGTATATACGGTACATATTGTTTAATAGTTAATACACTGTTAAACAGTCACTATCATATGCCAAAATTAGTGGTTAGTGAAAAATGTCTTGTCCCCTACCTATTTTCTTCCACTGGTCTACCCATCAGACTTTTAATTCTGCTCTGTAACTTTAAACCATTAGAGATAAATGAATATACTGATTCTTAGATATACTTATATATTGTCATTAAAAGCACTCCCTCATATAATGCCCTTTAAAACCATTAGAGATAAATGAATACTGATACTTCGATATACTTATATATTGTTATTAGAAGCACTCCCTCATTGTAATGCCCTTAATTATAACTTGATTCCAGATATAACACAGTACCACTATCAACCTTGTGACCAAAATTAAACCATTGAATTGATTTATCGGATGTATCACAATATGGGTTGAAAGAAAACAACGTGAAGCTTAGTGTTCTATATTTATTTCCTTTTCTAAACATTATTATCTGACACAATCAAATGCACAAATACCATGAAGTGAAAAAATATATTTAATTTACATAAACTAAAATTATTACTATATATCTGAATAGAATTTTGTTTAATCCCCTACCCCCACCCCGACACACAACTATTTCTACAATTTTTATCATTCCTGCTGTATCGTGGTTTAGTACGTAACTTGGTCACCAGTTATGAACCCCAACTACTGCATTATAATGAACTATCACTGTATGGTTATTTAGAGTTCCACATTCAAGGTCATATTTTCAAACTCAAGATCAAAGTTCAAAGGTCAAATTTTGTATTCTCCCAATGTTTGTTATATATGCACCCACTGCTTGCAGTAGGGACATCTAGATTTGGACATGTCTGTCCATCCATCTGTCTTTCAGTATGTTCATTCCAAGAAGACTGGTAGCAAGTTTCAGTCATGCTCCCAGGCTGTGCAAGTGTGCTAATCATGAAAACTGACTGTCATGCAATTAACTATGTGAGAGAACTTGCACAATGAAATCTGAACTCTTGTAAATAAAAATATATGATGTGTGAATAATCTAACCAAAGTCTGGACATGTTTTGCTATGTGTATGGTTTTCTGCTTTAATTTTGGTTACCAGTGCATTTGTTTGTTTGTCCAATGGCCTTTTCCATGTGTCTTTCTTAATTTTGGTATACCAGTGCATTTTTTTTGTCCAATGGCTTTTTCCATGTGTCTTTCTTAATTTGGGTTACCAATGCATTTTTTGTTTGTCCAATGGCCTTTTCCATGTGTCTTTCTTAATTTGGGTTCCCAATGCATTTCTGTTTTTCCAATGTCCTTTTCCATGTGTCTTTCTTAATTTTGGTCACCAGTGTATTTTTTTGTTTGTACAATGGCCTGTTCCATGTGTCTTTCTTAATTTGTGTCAACAATGCATTTTTTTGTTTGTCCAATTGCCTTTTCCATGTTTCTTTCTTAATTTGGGTTACCAATGCATTTTTTTTTCTCCAATGGCTTTTTCCATGTGTCTTTCTTAATTTGGGTCACCAATGCATTTATTTTGTTTGTACAATGACCTTTTCCATGTGTCTTTCTTAATTTGGGTTACCAATGCATTTTTTGTTTGTCTAATGCCCTTTTCCATGTGTCTTTCTTAATTTGGGTCACCAATGCATTTTTTTGTTTGTCCAATTGCCTTTTCCATGTTTCTTTCTTAATTTGGGTTACCAATGCATTTTTTTTTCTCCAATGGCTTTTTCCATGTGTCTTTCTTAATTGGGGTCACCAATGCATTTATTTTGTTTGTACAATGACCTTTTCCATGTGTCTTTCTTATTTTGGGTTACCAATGCATTTTTTGTTTGTCCAATGCCCTTTTCCATGTGTCTTTCTTAATTTGGGTTGCCAATGCATTTTTTTGTTTGTCCAATGGCCTTTTCCATGTGTCTTTCTTAATTTGGGTTACCAATGCATTTTTTGTTTGTCCAATGGCCTTTTCCATGTGTCTTTCAAACATACCCTGACGGTGCCAATTGATAAGTTTGATAACAGATTATTTTAAAGTTCCTTCTGCCAGGATTTCTTACTCAGATCAGGATACTGAGCATGTCATTGATAACTTGGAGACTATTAATACTTCTGGTGCCTTTCCTGGACATCCGATCAAACAGAAACAATTGAAGTTTCTCAGGAAATCAGTGATCCTTATTTAGAGTTGGATAGTACTCAGATTGCATGTGATGAACCCCTCAAAGTAGAAAACAAAAAAATGATGATTTTTTATGAATGAATGGTGTAGGAAATGGTAAAGGAATGGCATGTGTACAGGTTTAGGGTGAGATTTATACCACCCTTTAATTTTCCTGACTCTCCCCCCATTTTGGAAGTCAAAGGAGGAGCTCCTCCTCTCCAGCTGATTCCTGGCAGCATCCCTGAAGTTTGCACAAAAACCACTCTTCATAGAAAAATGAAATTTTGCATCCATATAAAATCCTTATGTAGATAACCTGATAAGATTTTCAGGCCTGTACAAGAATATTTCTATTTTCAGGCTTGTACAAGAATATTTCTATATTCAGGCCTGTACAGTAATAAGTAATATTTTTTTTTCTTCTCCACATTTTGTTCACTCTTTGGACTTTTTGGGCAAAAACTTTGTTAGCATGATTAAGCAAAAACTACTTGAGGTAGACAAATAAAACATGGTAGGCATCTTGATATTCATATATAGATTTTCAGGCCATTATAGCAATTTTTAACTTTTTTTAAAGCATTTTTAGACTTTTTGGACTTTGATGTTTTGGTCTGCAGTTGGAGCATATGTGCATGTATTAACATGGTCTGCAGTTGAGGCATATGTACATGTATTAACATGGTCTGCAGTTGGGGCATATGTACATGTATTAATATGGTCTGCACTTGGGGCATATGTACATGTATTAATATGGTCTGCAGTTGGGGCATATGTACATGTATTAATATGGTCTGCAGTTGGGGCATATGAAATAACAAACACAAATTTAGTTTGTTTCTATTGAATAACTCTACAGGTACTTTATATAGATGTTTGAAACTTGATACACATAGGTATTAGTAATGGTGGTTATGTTGTATATCATTCACCATCCTATAGTTAAGATCAAGGTCATGGGTCAACCTTTCTCTATCAGTTCCTGCTTTGTAGTTCCAGAGTCATTTGCATTTGAGATGGGGGGGGGGCTGATTTGGAATACTCAAGATTTCGCTACCATAGTTTTGTGTACCATGGTTATAGTCATGTCTTCTAGATCAAGGTCACAGTAATTGTTCCTTTCAGTGTCTGCCTAGAAACCTTACTACACAGTCTCCAAGGTCTAAGTTCATCACTGTACAATTGTTCCATTAAGTGTCTACCCAGAAACCTTATTACATAGTCTCCAAGGTCTATGTTCATCACTGTACAATTGTTCTTTTCAGTGTCCACCTAGAAACCTTATTACACAGTCTCCAAGATCTAAATTCATCATTGTACAATTGTTCCTTTCAGTGTCCGCCTAGAAACCTTATTACAAAGTCTCCAAGGACTAAATTCATAATTGTACAATTGTTCCTTTCAGTGTCTACCCAGAAACCTTATTACAAAGTCTCCAAGGTCTAAATTCATCACTGTACAATTGTTCCTTTCAGTGTCTACCCAGAAACCTTATTACAAAGTCTCCAAGATCTAAATTCATCCCTGTACAATTGTTCCTTTCAGTGTCTACCCAGAAACCTTATTACAAAGTCTCCAAGATTTAAATTCATCACTGTACAATTGATCCTTTCAGTGTCTGCCTAGAAACCTTATTACATAGTCTCCAAGATCTAAATTCATCACTGTACAATTGTTCCTTTCAATGTCTACCCAGAAACCTTATTACAAAGTCTCCAAGATCTAAATTCATCACTGTACAATTGATCCTTTCAGTGTCTGCCTAGAAACCTTATTACATAGTCTCCAAGATCTAAGTTCATCACTGTACAATTGTTCCTTTCAGTGTCTGCCTAGAAACCTTATTACACAGTCTCCAAGGTCTATGTTCATCACTGTACAATTGTTCCTTTCAGTGTCTACCTAGAAACCTTATTACACAGTCTCCAACGTCTATGTTCATCACTGTACAATTGTTCCTTTCAGTGTCTACCCAGAAACCTTATTACACAGTCTCCAAGGTCTAAGTTCATCACTGTACAATTTTTGAAACTCCACCAAGTTTGGCATGTCATTGACTTTAATTCCACTCAACATGCAAATTTCCTATAATTGAGTTTGAAAACTCTGTGCTTTCAAAGGTATCAAGGTATGCTGTTCCAGTTAAAAGATCTGGTCAAGTGCAGTCAATTTCAATGAAACCAGCAATTAAATGATTATGATTTCTGTACTATATTTTGGTTGAAATTCAGTTTTGCACTTCAGACTAAAATATCTTCAGCTTTGGCAAGGAACCTAGACAAGTTAATTGATTATTAACATCAACAGTTTAGCATAAACTTTAAATGCTGGATCATGAGATTTTATCTAGTTCCCAACACTAGTATCAAATGTTTTTTTATGCCCCCACTGTGATGGCATAATGGGCATATTGTTTGGCATCCAAGTCTGTATGTACAACCATCCTGAATCCATTTTAGTGCAATAGCTAAAAAACTAATAAAAACAAAACTCAAAGCAGTGAAATTTTATAAACACTTCATTATTGGTCATAAATAGATAACTTTGACCTGAATAGATTTTCAATCTGTTACTATATTATTCCAATCATTTTTTAAACTTTTTTGACTTGCACATTTTAGTAAAATCCACCTATGATAGACAAGAGAAATTAGGAAGGCTTATTTCTATTCATATGTAGATGACCTTAGTAGAATTTCAGGCTATTACAGCAATTGTTCCTATTTTGTATATGTTTTAAAACTTTGTGGACTTTTTAGCATGATTGAGCAAAATGCACTTGAGGTATACAAATGAAATTTGGCAGGTATATTTGTATTCATATATAAATGACCTGATTAGATTTTCAGGATATTTTCAGATATTTTTCTATTTATTTTTTTTTTCATTTTTACTGCACGTTTTTAAATATATTTTTCAACATGTTTGACAAACCTTAATTCTTAGCACAAATGAGTTAGACAAATTAAAATTAGCATGCATCTTTATATTTAATTACAGATGACCTAATTAGACTTTGATTCCATTATATCACTTTTTTAGATTTTATTGGTGGTTTTGACTTTTTTTACCTAGATGTTTTACAAACATAGATCAAGTTCAAGCTTAATTTGCTTAGAAGAAAAATTTGATTTATACTTCTAAATGTGCTCATATTGTTTTTCATAGAAGAAGAGTTTAATTTATACTCCTAAATGTACTCATTTTATTTTTCATAGAAGAAGAGTTTGATTTATACTTCTAAATGTACTCATTATTTTTCATAGAAGAAGAGTTTGGTTTATATTTCAAAATGTACTCATATTATTTTCAATAAAGAGTTTGATTTATGCTTCTAAATCTACTCATATTAATTTCATAGAAGAAGAGTTTGATTTATGCATCTAAATGTACTCATATTAATTTTCATAGAAAAAGAGTTTGATTTATACTACTAAATGTAATCATGTTATTTTCATAGAAGAAGAGTTTGGTTTATACTTCTAAATGTACTCATATTAATTACATAGAAGAGAGTTTGATTTTATACTTCTAAATGTACTCATTAATTTCCTAGAAGAGAGTTTGATTTATACTTCTAAATGTACTCATTATTTTCATAGAAGAAGAGCTTGATTTATGCTTCTAAATGTACTCATATTAATTTTCATAAAAAAAGTTTAATTTATACTACTAAATGTACTCATATTATTTTCATAGAAAAAGAGTTTGATTTATACTACTAAATGTAATCATGTTATTTTCATAGAAGAAGAGTTTGATTTATACTTCTAAATGTACTCATATTAATTTCATAGAAGAGAGTTTGATTTATACTACTAAATGTACTCATGTTATTTTCATAGAAAAAGAGTTTGATTTATACTACTAAATGCAATCATGTTATTTTCATAGAAAAAGAGTTTGATTTATACTACTAAATGTAATCATGTTATTTTCATAGAAGAAGAGCTTGATTTATGCTTCCAAATGTACTCATATTAATTTTCATAAAAAAAAGAGTTTAATTTATACTACTAAATGTACTCATATTATTTTCATAGAAGAAGAGTTTGGTTTATACTTCTAAATGTACTCATATTAATTTCATAGAAGAGAGTTTGATTTATACTTCTAAATGTACTCATATTAATTTCATAGAAGAGAGTTTGATTTATACTTCTAAATGTACTCATTATTTTCATAGAAGAAGAGCTTGATTTATGCTTCTAAATGTACTCATATTAATTTTCATAAAAAAAGAGTTTGATTTATATTACTAAATGTACTCATATTATTTTCATAGAAGAAGAGTTTGATTTATGCTTCTAAATGTACTCATATTAATTTTCATAGAAAAAGAGTTTGATTTATGCTTCCAAATGTACTCATATTAATTTTCTAGAAAAAGAGTTTGATTTATACATCTAAATGTACTCATATTAATTTTCATAGAAAAAGAGTTTGATTTATACATTTAAATGTACTCATATTAATTTTCATAAAAAAAGAGTTTGATTTATACTACTAAATGTACTCATATTAATTTCATAGAAGAGAGTTTGATTTATACTACTAAATGCAATCATGTTATTTTCATAGAAAAAGAGTTTGATTTATACTACTAAATGCAATCATGTTATTTTCATAGAAAAAGAGTTTGATTTATACTACTAAATGTAATCATGTTATTTTCATAGAAGAAGAGCTTGATTTATGCTTCCAAATGTACTCATATTAATTTTCATAAAAAAAGAGTTTAATTTATACTACTAAATGTACTCATATTATTTTCATAAAAGAAGAGTTTGGTTTATACTTCTAAATGTACTCATATTAATTTCATAGAAGAGAGTTTGATTTATACTTCTAAATGTACTCATATTAATTTCATAGAAGAGAGTTTGATTTATACTTCTAAATGTACTCATTATTTTCATAGAAGAAGAGCTTGATTTATGCTTCTAAATGTACTCATCTTAATTTTCATAAAAAAAGAGTTTGATTTATATTACTAAATGTACTCATTAATTTTCATAGAAGAAGAGTTTGATTTATGCTTCTAAATGTACTCATATTAATTTTCATTGAAAAAGAGTTTGATTTATACATCTAAATGTACTCATATTAATTTTCATAGAAAAAGAGTTTGATTTATACATCTAAATGTACTCATATTAATTTTCATAGAAAAGGAGTTTGATTTATACATCTAAATGTACTCATATTAATTTCATAGAAAAAGAGTTTGATTTATACTACTAAATGTACTCATATTATTTTCATAGAAGAAGAGTTTGATTTATGCTTCTAAATGTACTCATATTAATTTTCGTAGAAAAAGAGTTTGATTTATACATCTAAATGTACTCATATTAATTTTCATAGAAAAAGAGTTTGATTTATACATCTAAATGTACTCATATTAATTTTCATAAAAGAAGAATTTATTTTATACTTCTAAATGTACCCATGTTAGTTTTCATAGAATTGTTTAATTTATACTTCTAAATATACTCATATTAATTTTCATTTAAGGGTTTAATTTATACTACTAAATGTACTCATATTATTTTCATAGAAGAAGAGTTTGATTTATGCTTCTAAATGTACTCATATTAATTTCATAGAAGAGAGTTTGATTTATACTACTAAATGCAATCATGTTATTTTCATAGAAAAAGAGTTTGATTTATACTACTAAATGCAATCATGTTATTTTCATAGAAAAAGAGTTTGATTTATACTACTAAATGTAATCATGTTATTTTCATAGAAGAAGAGCTTGATTTATGCTTCCAAATGTACTCATATTAATTTTCATAAAAAAGAGTTTAATTTATACTACTAAATGTACTCATATTATTTTCATAGAAGAAGAGTTTGGTTTATACTTCTAAATGTACTCATATTAATTTCATAGAAGAGAGTTTGATTTATACTTCTAAATGTACTCATATTAATTTCATAGAAGAGAGTTTGATTTATACTTCTAAATGTACTCATTATTTTCATAGAAGAAGAGCTTGATTTATGCTTCTAAATGTACTCATATTAATTTTCATAAAAAAAGAGTTTGATTTATATTACTAAATGTACTCATATTATTTTAATAGAAGAAGAGTTTGATTTATACTTCTAAATGTACTCATATTAATTTTCATAGAAAAATAGTTTGATTTATGCTTCCAAATGTACTCATATTAATTTTCATAGAAAAAGAGTTTGATTTATACATCTAAATGTACTCATATTAATTTTCATAGAAAAGGAGTTTGATTTATACATCTAAATGTTCTCATATTAATTTTCGTAGAAAAGGAGTTTGATTTATACATCTAAATGTACTCATATTAATTTTCATAAAAAAAGAGTTTGATTTATACTACTAAATGTACTCATATTATTTTCGTAGAAGAAGAGTTTGATTTATGCTTCTAAATGTACTCATATTAATTTTCATAGAAAAAGAGTTTGATTTATACATCTAAATGTACTCATATTAATTTTCATAGAAAAAGAGTTTGATTTATATTACTAAATGTACTCATATTATTTTCATAGAAGAAGAGTTTGATTTATGCTTCTAAATGTACTCATATTAATTTTCATAGAAAAATAGTTTGATTTATGCTTCCAAATGTACTCATATTAATTTTCATAGAAAAAGAGTTTGATTTATACATCTAAATGTACTCATATTAATTTTCATAGAAAAGGAGTTTGATTTATACATCTAAATGTTCTCATATTAATTTTCATAAAAAAAGAGTTTGATTTATACTACTAAATGTACTCATATTATTTTCGTAGAAGAAGAGTTTGATTTATGCTTCTAAATGTACTCATATTAATTTTCGTAGAAAAAGAGTTTGATTTATACATCTAAATGTACTCATATTAATTTTCATAGAAAAAGAGTTTGATTTATATTACTAAATGTACTCATATTATTTTCATAGAAGAAGAGTTTGATTTATGCTTCTAAATGTACTCATATTAATTTTCATAGAAAAATAGTTTGATTTATGCTTCCAAATGTACTCATATTAATTTTCATAGAAAAAGAGTTTGATTTATACATCTAAATGTACTCATATTAATTTTCATAGAAAAGGAGTTTGATTTATACATCTAAATGTTCTCATATTAATTTTCGTAGAAAAGGAGTTTGATTTATACATCTAAATGTACTCATATTAATTTTCATAAAAAAAGAGTTTGATTTATACTACTAAATGTACTCATATTATTTTCGTAGAAGAAGAGTTTGATTTATGCTTCTAAATGTACTCATTAATTTTCGTAGAAAAAGAGTTTAATTTATACATCTAAATGTACTCATATTAATTTTCATAGAAAAAGAGTTTGATTTATACATCTAAATGTACTCATATTAATTTTCATAAAAGAAGAATTTATTTTATACTTCTAAATGTACCCATGTTAATTTTCATAGAATTGTTTAATTTATACTTCTAAATATACTCATATTAATTTTCATTTAAGGGTTTAATTTATACTTCTAAATGTACTCATATTAATTTCATAGAAGAAGAGTTTGATTTATATTTTTAAATGTACTCATGTTATTTTCATAGAAGAAGAGTTTGATTTATACTTCTAAATGTACTCTTGTTATTTTCATAAAAGAGTTTGATTTATACTTCTAAATGTACTCATATTTTATATCCTCAAAAATGTTTGTTTCTTCTAAATGAAATCTTATTGAGCTTGTTTGTTAACAGAAATAAAGAAATAAAGCAAGTTGATAAATCATCAGGAGAAATTTAATATTTAAATCAGTAAAGTGATAATTGTTCCTCTTGTGGTCAAACAATAAATGAGTACACAGAATTATTAAGTGCTAACATAAATGAACATTCTGAATGATATGCTGACTGTATTTTCTCTGTGTTTTTTTTTTTGTTGCTGTTCAGCATTATTTTGGACTTGCCATATATATGAAGTTTCTCTAAATAATTCCATAATGCACACTGAATCCTTCAAATTATTTTGTAGACTCTGTCATCATCATCACCACCGGTTACAATGGATGTAAAGACCAACCCACAGCCGAAAGTTACTGAAGCTGTCGATTTAAGGCAATATTTTACTTCTGTGTTTGTATAAGCCTGCCATATGATAGAGCATACCATGCTATGATATCTATCTGTCTGTTTGCCTGTCTGTCACTCTGTTTCTTTATTTTCTGTGCAGTAACTTTAGTTTTAGATTGCAGACCTTGGCAAAACTCAGAAGCTGTCTATGGAAGAAGACTATAGATTTTGGGTTAAAAAAAGTAAAAGATCAAGGTCACTGACTAAGAGAAGAGAAATATTTTTGGCACAAGAACTTATATTCTAGATCAACTTTTGGATCCTTGCACTTGGAGTAAAGAAGACACCTATCAGTTTGTTTGTTAAAAGGTCATGGTCATTGTGAATGAAAGAAGAATATAGTTTCTGCACAATAAGTTTACTCTATACCATTATCTAAGCTTTGTAGATGGCTTGTAAGAAAAACACCTATTGACTGGGGGGTGGGGCATTTACATGTCAAAGGTCAGGGTCAGAGTGACTCAAAGAATAAAAGTGGTTTCCTCTTAAGATCTAGACCATGTTGCTTGACTAAACTTTGTGAATAGCCTAATTGCAGGTAACAAGAACATATATTGATTTTAAGATGAAAGTAACTTGAAGAAGAAAATTGGTTTTCATACAATAACTTCAACCCTAAATCAAATACCTTTATCAAATTTTATAAATGGTTTGCACTTGGGATAAGAAAGAAACCTGTTCGTCTTGTGTTCAAAGGTCAAGGTCATAGTGACTGGAAGAAGAAAAGTGGTTTTTACACAATAACTTTTGTTCCAGACCATATTCAATAACCAAAAGGTATACATTTTGGTGTAGAAAGGTCAATGGTCTAGGTTACAGTTAGTCAAATCAGACAATAGTTTCTGCACAGTAAGTTTAGTTCTAGACAATATATATTGACCATACCTTGTGGATGGCTTGCACATGGGCTAGAAAGAAACCTAATGGTTTTAGGGTTTTTAAAGTTAAAAAAGACCAAGGTCAAGGTCACAGTGACACCAAAAAAGGAAAAGGTGTGCGGGCATTATAACCCAAAAACTGGCTCATCATTTTATTGTTGTTTGAGTGTGTTGGTGACATTGGTTTTTATGAAAAGAAACAGACTAATGTTTGGAATTCAGCTGAACCAAGGTCAACAAAATGTCTCAGTGGTCATTTTGGCTTAAACCATATTTCTGAACACAAGTGACAAAACACAACACCCTCACTGAGACACATTGGTAAATACTGGTGAGAGTCATTCATATCCTACCAGTGCCTACATACAAGACAATTAAGTACAGAATGGGCATAGTACCAGGGGTGGGGGTATGTACTATTTGTGCTACTCATGTTTTTAATTTAAAAGTATTTATTTATTAAATTTTTAGTTGAAAATTTTAATCCTTGACTGTGGAAGGTGGTAAAATTATTCAGAATGGAAATATATGGAGAGTCATTTATTCATTTTGAAGTACTGTACACAAGTTACAAATTACTGAACAGCTGTATCAAACTCTACATAACTACAATCATTTTGGGTTCAGTATCCCACTGGGAACTTTTTGGATCCTTTTTAAGCTATTGTACAAGTATCAAACAAAAATGTTACGATTTATTTGCTGGATTATATAGAGATTTATTTTTTAATCTTTTAGTAATGCTTTCTGTTTCCAGTTTTGAGAATGAGCTAATGTCATATTGCAGGCAATTTCAAAGATGCATTATGTATTGCTCTATGTCAAAATTATATAAAAACTGAAATGAAGAATTTTAGATTATTTATGGTGGATTTTACTGAGCAAATCTTGACAGTCAACCAAGTGGATATCTAATTACTTTCATAATGAAGTGGATATCTAATTACTTTCATAACCAAGTGGATAACTAATTACTTTCATAATGAAGTGGATACCTAATTACTTTCATAACCAAGTGGATAACTAATTACTTTCATAACCATATGGATAGCTACTTACTTTCATAAGCAAGTGGATATAACTAATTATTTTCATAAACAAGTGGATAGCTAATTACTTTCATAACCAAGTGGATAACTAATTACTTTTATCAGCAAGTGGATAGCTAATTACTTTCATAACAAAGTGAATTATAACTAATTACTTTTATCACCAAGTGGATATTTAATTAATTTCACAAATGTGTAAGAATCCACATTTTATATTTCAGGTGCTTAGACTCGGGATTTCATGCTGAGGATATTTCCCATTGTATGGGAGCATCTTTCCTCCAGGCCTGGTTTAGAAAATAACTCCCCAGTAGAGGCTCTTTCATCATCACCATCCCAACAGTAGAAGAAAATGATTAACTAAAAGTCATGTCATACACGTACAAATTCTCATGTACAGATCAATTTTTGGGAGTTATACAATGTGATGGCCTTGTTTAGGCAACCACCTTTTTTGAGACACATTTTTATTCTTGTGGACAGAAGGTGTGGTATCTCAGAAAGTTTTAACTGTATTTTTACATCAATGAACTTGAAAATCAACATGGTCTCCCAAAAGTCATCTTTCTGGTTAGGTTTTAATGTATTGAGAACATGTCTGTAGAATGTAGAGGAGGAGAAAAAGGGGGGAAGTCAGATATGTTTTCTGTGTGTATCACAGTGTAAAATATTTGTGAGTTGTGGATTAATATTGCAACATAAATACATTTATGACATCCATATACTTGTGTGGTATACTGTTATTGGGCTCATAAATCAGGATATATGGTAGTGTAATTCTTTACAGGGGTTGCTAGGGAGGGAGTCATTTGTTTTCCTTAGCTCTACTGGTAATAGATCAGAAAAGATTGTGGGATGGCATGTCATCCATTTTTCAGTTAGCACTTGTTGTAGTTTATTATTATTACACCTCCTAAAAAATGAAGATGGTACCACTCAAACATCCAATATGGCCACCACAGTGACCATCTTGAAAATCTTGTTATCACTACTCCTCCTGCATGGATAGTGACATCAACATGGGGTTTTCACTAAAAGACTTTATATGATGTCTAGTTGGTCCTAATTGGAAATGGTGCATATCTGATTCCAGTGTGGTTTATGCTATGGCATCAAACGGTCTGGATTGTGTATAGCCCTTATCTGCCCTTACAAACATGAGTGTACCAAGTGTGGTGGACAGCACCCATGCATTAAATGTCCAAACCAGCCTGATATAAACACAAAACCCAACAAGGGAGATAAATCCATGGGTGAAAAGTGAAATTTCCAGCATCTCTGTACATGTATTCAAACCAAAGTCCTCCATTTACTCCTTCAATGATATTCCACATGTACAATCACATTTTTACTCTCTAGTTTCTAATTTATCTTTAACCTTGGTTGTTTTGGACCTAGAAGCTTCCAATCAACACCATATTTACTTTCTGCTACTCACATTACGCAGAGGTTGTCCAGGTGCAACCAGCAAAGAAATATCCCTAGGTGGAATAGCAAGTCCTTTTCAAAAAATTTAAGATGTAACCAATAGGACTTGTTTCAAAGAAAGTACCTTGACAAGTATGGACTCATCCAACACCTATCATATCCGCAACATGATGAGATCAATGAGGAGATACCAGAATCATGCTCTTCAGTTACTTACAGCATGCTTGATAATTCTAATGGGTAAAGAAAGTAAGTAGAAATTAGGTAGAGGTTCCGTAATGATAAGGACTAATATTGATAATCCCTTTTGTTTAGTTCAGATGCACCCCTATGGACAGAGAATTACTTGGTTTCTATGGGCAAGGTCAATGTTATTTTGATAAATGTCTGCTCATGGGCTGCTGTAGCTCATGTACTGTTTTTGAGGTCTTAAGTACTGCTTTACATTGGATAGCATCTACAAAATTTCTGGCATTGCTCATTTGATCCACATATTGGACAATTTTTTTATTTGAGATGTTTCTGTTTCCTCTTCTGATGCATCTTTAATGAAGCAGTTTCTTGATCCGGTACTGTAATTTGTTGGGGGTGCCAATAAAAACAGAAAAGATTGTACATACTAACACGGCTATGGTTTTCATTGGGACTGAATTGAATTTGATGTTATTTTGAACCTTGCCCCCCCCCCCCCTCCAGAGTAAACTTTACAGAATATCCTGTTTGCTCCAATTTTAAGCTATAAAAAATAATTACCTTGTGTGAATTCCAGTTCCTGATTGGCCTCCTAAAGTTTGCTTGTTTGGTAGTTGTGCTGGGACAACACTGTCTTATCAGTCTCATATGTAAAGAGACAGAACCTGAGACCATCACATTCATTTAACCAAGGAATCACATTTAGATCTGCAGGCTTGGCAATTATTCCTTAATCAATTCACTGGCCACTCTTTTTTAAATGATTGATGGTCAACATCAGTGCATATTACATCTCTTCACCAGTGCATTGGATTTGTGGGATTGTTTGGTGTCATGTGTTTTTTTTTAGCAATGGTTCATGAATATGCAGAAGCATTATAATATAACTGCAAAGGAGTTTACATCAACATTTCTTTCCATTGAAATGTAGTGGAGTTGCATTATGAACATGTGTGTTTGGTATTATATTCTGACAATAATTAAGGCAGTGGTAAACATGTGTCTTGTTTGATGTTATGTTCTAGCTTGCATATTGCAGTACAGTATTTTAGTTAGGGTAGAACGTCTTGTTTGACATTATATAGTAGCTTGCATGTAGTACAGTATTTTAGTTAGGGCAGAACCAGGAAAATTCAGTGACTTGCCAGATCTTAATTTCTCTCCCGTCTTCACATTGCAAAGTTGAAGCAGGTGGTGTGACAATTATGGAACCCAAATCCGCTTTATAACCTCTGCATCATCACATATAATTGTAACAGTGGCAAAATTAATCAATGCTGCTATTTTTTCCATGGAAACTTACAGCAATGTGTTAAAGCTTAACTTCAACAAGTCTCTACAACAGTTAATTGCCCTTTATACATTCCAATTTCAATCTGGCAAGGGTGGCAGTACTATTTCTACATATCTAGCTGGTCTTTTATACCTTTATCAGCCAGATGGTTGCCTGATCCAACTAAGCACTTTATAATTACAAGAATTGTCCTTGGTGCTCAGCGGTTAACAAGCTCCTCATGTGTCTGTCTACCTATTATACAACTTCCTCCATGTTGAAAATTAGCTTAGCTAGTGTTAGTTGTCAAACAAAGCTGATACTGTGTGCGATAAATTGCTTCTATGTTCTATGTTTGTGCTGGCCTTCACCTTTCTTAAAATAGGTAGGATGATAACTCACATTAGAAGTCAGTTTAATGTCACTCAGATGCAGAATTTGCATTTTCATTCAGATAAGTATTCATTTTGACCATGCACAATTTCAGACACAGCCCCATACATCTGCTCATTGCAAAACAACACATCAAATTTGTATGCCACATAAGGAATTTGAAACATTATATCAGTTTATGAGGATGTGGCAATGGACCTTTATTTACATTTGATGGATTACAAGTTATCTCCGGGAATTATTTGTGTGTGTCACTCAAAGATGCTGTGAAATTCATTGGCTTAAATCCCCAAACAATGCACTTCACAGTTTCAGGATTGATGCAGCTGAACTGCAAAGGTGCAGAACCATTTTCTGATGTTAGTCATATGTTAATACATGTATGTGTATGGTTATAGTTCTGCAGACTATGGACTGCAGCTGCACTTTTGTGCTTATCTTGTTCTATATACCCTTGAGGGACCAACCATTTCATTTTTTGGGTGGGGGAGGGGGTCATGGGATTTTTATGTTACATTTCTGCCTCTCAAATAGCTTGAATAAAATATTCTTGCTCTGCTTGTAAAAATAAATATATAATTAAATCCATTATATTAGTTGAAAAAAGGATATTATCTTGAGGTAAAAGAAAAGAAAATATTCTGGTTTTTAAAAAAATTTCAGCCCCCCCCCCCCCCAAATGAAATGGTCGGTCCCTAATGCTGTGATACAGACCTCCAGGTCTTCTTGACATATGTGATTATGTGTATGTACATGTTGGACTGCATCTGTTATGCTTTTCTCAATTCTATGTGTTCTGCATGACAACAGCATAAATATAGATTTCAGTATGGGGTAAATCTGTCAAGTTTGTGGTGTGATTTTATGCCCCATCTGCATGTCATGATAAGAAAAAGGCTGTCAGTATTTTCCATTTATTACACGTTGATTTAATGCAGATATAAGTACTCAACATCAGAATGTTCAGAATTTGTGCAAAATGTTATTATTCACATTTTAGGCATTACAATAAATGCCCTTTCACAACAATGAGTTTTTTCTTATCATTTCAAAAACTATCTCTGCCATGGAGTTGAGTCCCAGGTCCTTTGTTTGGAGGTCAATTTTAATGTGAAAGAATTGTCTATCCACTCCTTTATTTCAATTATTACTTGATAGGTTACACAGTTATCTTGATTTCTTCAGAATGTTTGCTGGGATAGGGCTTTAGACTCATAAGTCCTTTTAGTGGGATGGGGCTTTAGACAGTCATAAGTCCTTTTAGTGGGATGGGGCTTTAGACAGTCATAAGTCCTTTTAGTGGGATGGGGCTTTAGACAGTAATAAGTCCTTTTAGTGGGATGGGGCTTTAGACAGTCATAAGTCCTTTTAGTGGGATGGGGCTTTAGACAGTCATAAGTCCTTTTAGTGGGATGGGGCTTTAGACAGTCATAAGTCCTTTTAGTGGGATGGGGCTTTAGACAGTCATAAGTCCTTTTAGTGGGATGGGGCTTTAGACAGTCATAAGTCCTTTTAGTGGGATGGGGCTTTAGACAGTCATAAGTCCTTTTAGGCAGCAGTGGTTTTTCAACATATTTTTCATGCATATATGGGATGTCATAAATATATTTAAATGTAAGGGAGTTTTATTTTCAGGAGATGTACTTGTGTATTACAAAATGTAGTGTATTGATTTGAAAGATTGCAAATATATTTAAGTATTAGATTAGGTGTAGAATAATCTTGAGAAAGAGTAGTATTTTCATGAGTAAGCTTATTCATATGAATGAGAGAACAAACATGATAACCAAAAAGATATTGCAAATTTAAGTCTTTATAAGACATGTGTATAAGACAATTCTTATTCGCATTTGTGGTCTTGTGAAAAATTATATTTTCGTTGATACTCATATTTGTGGTCTTGTGAAAAATTATATTTTTGTTGATACTCATATCTGTGGTCTTGTGAAAAATTATATTTTCGTTGATACTAACTTTGTTGTCTTGTGAAAAATTATATTTTCATTGATACTCATATTTGTGGTCTTGTGAAAAATTATATTTTCATTGATACTCATATTTGTGGTCTTGTGAAAAATTATATTTTCATTGATACTCAAATTTGTGGATTGGGGATTGAGTTTTCTACAGAAAGTTCATTTTTCATTGCATCTTTCAATTCATTAGCTGAAACTACCAAATAAATCCACAAAACTGGTACTCCACAAAAACGAGTATAACAAATTGGTCACTTGTATTTCTGCAGCAATATTGACATAAATAAAAGATGTTATCCATTATGTTTTTATTTATTGTTATAGATATGAATGTCTTATTGTTTACAATTAAAAGAATAATGAGAAAATATTGTCTTAACTTTATTGTTTGCATTATTTACAATATATCACTAGTATGAAAGTCATTATTTTTTGTATCAATTATATAAATTCTCTTGTTTGCCTTTAAGCTGTCATCACCAACCTATCAACAAATCCTTTATTTGTACAACACCTGGCATATGAATATCTAATTAACATTGACATTTGGCTTCATTTGAAACTAATATAATGGTAATATTTACCCATCATGATGGCCATTACTACCACCACCAAACAACTGGCTTTTTAATATTTACCCATCATGACAGCCATTACTACGACCACAAACCAAGCGACATTTTAATATTTACCCATCATGACAGCCATTACTACCACCACCAAACAACTGACATTTTTATATTTACACATCATGACAGCCATTACTACCACCACAGACCAATTGACATTTTAATATTTACCCATCATGACAGCAATTTCCACAAACACAAACCAACTGACTTTTTAATATTTACCCATCATGACAGCCATTACTAAAACCACAGACCAACTGATTTTTTAATATTGACCCATCATGACAACCGTTACTACCACCACAAACCAACTGAATTTATAATACTTACCCATCATGACAGCCATTACTACCACCATTAACCAACTGGCATTTTAATATTTATCCATCATGACAACCATTACTACCACCACAGACCAACTGGCTTTTTAATATTTACCCATCATGACAGCCATTACTACTACCACAGACCAACTGACCTTTCAATATTTACCCATCATTACAGCCATTACTACCACCACAAACCAATTGACTTTTTAATATTTACCCATCATTACAGCCATTACTACCACCACAAACCAATTGACTTTTTAATATTTACCCAGCATGACAGTCATTACTACCACCACAGACCAACTGGATTTTTAGTATTTACCCATCATGTCAGTCATTACTACCACCACAGACAAACTGGCTTTACAGTAGTTAACCATCATGACAGCCATTACTACCACCACAGACCAACTGGCTTTTTAATATTTACCCATCATGACAGCCATTACTACCACCACCAAACAACTGACTTTTTAATATTTACCCATCATGACAGCCATTACTACCACCACCAAACAATTGACTTTTTAATATTTACCCATCATGACAGCCATTACTAACACCACAAACCAATTCACTTTTTAATATTTACCCATCATGACAGCCATTACAACCACCACCAAACAACTGACTTTTTAATATTTACCCATCATGACAGCCATTACTACCACCACTAACAAACTGGCTTTTTAATATTTATCCATCATGACAGTCATTACACCCACCACAGAGAAAATGGATTTATAGCAGTTACCAATCATGACAGCCATTACTACCACAAAAGACAAACTGACGTTTTAATATTTACGCATCATGACAGCAATTACTACCACCACAGACCAACTGGCTTTTTAATATTTACCCATCATGACAGCCATTACTACCACCACAAACCAATTGACTTTTTAATATTTACCCATCATGATGACATTACTACCACCACCAAACAACTGACTTTTTCATATTTCCCATCATGACAGCGATTAATACCACCACAAACCAATTGACTTTTTAATATTTACCCATCATGACAGCCATTACTACCACGACCAAACAACTGACTTTTTAATATTTACCCATCATGACAGCCATTACTACCATCACAAACCAACTGACTTTTAAATATTTACCCATCATGACAGCCATTACTACCACCACTAACCAACTGGCTTTTTAATATTTATCCATCATGACAACAATTATTACCACCACAGACAAACTGGCTTTTTAATATTTACCCATCATGACAGCCATTACTACCACCACAAACAAATTGACTTTTTAATATTTACCAATCATGACAGCCATTACTACCACAACCAAACAACTGACTAATTAATATTTACCCATCATGACAGCTATTACTACCACCACAAACCAATTGACTTTTTAATATTTACCCATCATGACAGCCATTACTACCACAACCAACAACTGACTTTTTAATATTTACCCATCATGACAGCCATTACTACCACCACAAACCAATTGACTTTTTAATATTTACCCATCATGATGACATTACTACCACCACAAACCAATTGACTTTTTAATATTTACCCAGCATGACAGTCATTACTACAAGCACAGACCAACTTGATTTTTAGTATTTACCCAGCATGACAGTCATAACTACCACCACAGAGAAACTGGCTTTATAGTAGTTATCCATCATGACAGCCATTACTACCACCAAAGACAAACTGACGTTTTAATATTTACGCATTTTTGACAGCCATTACTACCAGCACAGACCAACTGGCTTTTTAATATTTACCCATCATGACTGCCATCACTAACACCAGCAAACAACTGACTTTTTAATATTTACCCATCATGACAGCCATTTCCACCACCATAGACCAACTGACTTTTTAATATTTACCCATCATGTCAGCCATTACTAACACCAGCAAACAACTGATTTTTTAATATTTACCCATCATGACAGTCATTACTACCACCACAAACCAACTGACTTTTTTATATTTACCCATCATGACAGCCAGTACTAAAACCACTAACCAACTGGGTGTTTAATATTTATCCATCATGACAACCATTACTACCACCACAGACCAACTGGCTTTTTAATATTTACCCATCATGACAGCCATTACTACAACCACAAACGAATTGACTTTTTAATATTTACCCATCATGACAGCCATTACTACCACCACCAAACAACTGACTTTTTAATATTTACCCATCATGACAACCATTACTACCACCACAAACCAATTGACTTTTTAATATTTACCCATCATGACAGCCATTACTACCACCACCAAACAACTGAATTTTTAATATTTACCCATCATGACAGCCATTACTACCACCACAAACCAATTGACTTTTTAATATTTACCCATCATGACAGCCATTACTACTAACACAAACCAATTGGCTTTTTACAATTTACCCAGCATTTCAGCCATTACGACCACCATCAAACAGCGGACTTTTAAATATTTACCCATCATGACATCCATTTCCTTCACCATAAACCAACTGTCTTTTAAATATTTACCCATCATGACAGCCATTACTACCACAACCAAACAACTGACTTTTTAATATTTACCCATCATGACAGCCATTACTACCACCACAAACCAATTGGCTTTTTAATATTTACCCATCATGACAGCCGTTACTACCACCACAGACCATCTAGCTTTTTCATATTTATCCATCATGACAGCCATTTCTACCACCACCAAACAACTGGCTTTTTAAGATTTACCCATCATCACAGCCATTACAACCACCACAAACCAACTGACATTTTAATATTTACCCATCATGACAGCCATTACTGCCACCACTAACCAACTGGCTTTTTAATATTTATCCATCATGACAACCATTACTACCACCACAGACAAACTTGATTTTTAATATTTACCCATCATGACAGTCATTACTACCACCACAAACCAATTGATTTTTATTTATTTACCCATCATGACATCCATTACTTCCACCACCAAACAACTGACTTTTTAATATTTACCCATCATTACAGCCATTACTACCACCACAGACCAATTGACTTTTTAATATTTACCGATCATGACAGCCATTACTACCACCACCAAACAACTGACTTTTTAATATTTACCCATCATGACAGCCATTACTACCACCACAAACCAATTGACTTTTTAATATTTACCCAGCATGACAGTCATTACTACCACCAAAGACCAACTGGATTTTTAGTATTTACCCATCATGACAGTCATTACTGCCACCACAGACAAACTGGCTTTATAGTAGTTACACATCACGACAGCCATTACTACCACCACAGACCAACTGACGTTTTAATATTTACCCATCATGACAGCCATTACTATCACTACCAAACAACTCACTTTTTAATATTTGCTCATCATGACAGCCATTACTACCACCACAAATCAATTGACTTTTTAATATTTACCCATCATGACAGCCATTACTACCACCACAAACCAATTGACTTTTTAATATTTACCCATCATGACAGCCCTTACAAACACCACAAACCAACTGACTTTTTAATATTTACCCATCATGACAGCCATTACTGCCACCACCAAACAACTGACTTTTTAATATTTACCCATCATGACAGCCATTTCTACCACCACAAACCAACTGACTTTTTAATATTTACCTATCATGACAACCATTTCTACCACCACAGACCAACTGACTTTTTAATATTTACCCATCATGTCAGCCATTTCTACCACCACCAAACAACTGGCTTTTTAAGATTTTCCCATCATGACAGCCATTACTACCACCACAAACCAACTGACTTTTTAATATTTACCCATCATGACAGCCATTACTACCACCACTAACCAACTGACTTTTTACTATTTATCCATCATGACAACCATTACTACCACCACAAACCAATTGACTTTTTAATATTTACCCATCATGACAGCCATTACTACCACCACAAACCAATTGAATTTTTAATATTTACCCATCATGGCGGCCATTACTACCACCACAAAACAATTGACTTTTTAATATTTACCCAGCATGACAGTCATTACTGCCACCACAGACCAACTGGATTTTTAATATTTACCCATCATGACAGTCATTACTACCACCACAGAGAAACTGGCTTTATAGTAGTTACCCATCATGACAGCCATTACTACCACAACAGATCAACTGACGTTTTAATATTTACCCATCATGACAGCCATTACTACCACCACAGACCAACTGGCTTTTTAATATTTACCCACCATGACAGCCATTACTACCACCACCAAACAACTGACTTTTTAATATTTACGCGTCATGACAGCCATTTCCACCACCACAGACCAACTGACTTTTTAATATTTACCCATCATGACAGCCATTACTAACACCACCAAACAACTGATTTTTTAATATTTACCCATCATGATAGCCATTAATACCACCACAAACCAACTGACATTTTAATATTTTCCTATCATGACAGCCATTACTACCACCACAGACCAATTGACTTTAATATTTACCCATCATGACAGCCATTACTACCACCACCAAACAACTGAATTTTTATTATTTACCCATCATGACATCCATTACTACCACCACAGACCAGCTGCCTTTTTAGTATTTACCCATCATAACAGCCATTACTACCACCACAGACCAACTGACTTTTTAGTATTTACCCATCATAACAGCCATTACTACCACCACAGACCAACTGGCTTTTTAGTATTTACCCATCATAACATCCATTACTACCACCACAGACCAACTGGCTTTTTAGTATTTACCCATCATAACATCCATTACTACCACCACAGACCAACTGGCTTTTTAGTATTTACCCATCATAACAGCCATTACTACCACCACAGACCAACTGGCTTTTTAGTATTTACCCATCATAACATCCATTACTACCACCACAGACCAACTGGCTTTTTAGTATTTACCCATCATAACATTCATTACTACCACCACTGACCAAATGACTTTTTAAGCTCCTATAAATATCAGTTCTAAAATTTGACATCAAAGTCAAATCTGTTGTCTAGGGTTTGTTTATTTTCTGGGCAACCCCTGTATACTATTAACAGCATACAACTGGAGGCAGAGCATTTATTAAATAGCACATATGAAGGTTGTTTATATATATATATATATATATATATATATATATATATATATATATATATATATATATATATATATATATATATATATAAGTGTACCACGTTCCATCCCTTAATGGACAAATCATATTGAAACTAAACATCACGACAGCCATTACTACCACCACAGACCAACTGACGTTTTAATATTTACCCATCATGACAGCCATTACTATCACTACCAAACAACTCACTTTTTAATATTCCCCTACAAAACTTAAATGGTTGGTCCCTAAACTAGCCAGAATGCTGCATTTTGACTTTGTGCTTATGGCCATTTCAGGTGTTGTTGGGTTAGTCTTCAGTGCCTTCCTAGCATTTAAAATTCTGACAACCCCAGAATACAGTAATGGCTAAATAGAGATGAGTGCTGATGCCCAATTAGAATGAAGTGGTCTTATATAAATCTCTCAATTGCTGAAAATTGGAGATTATACATTTTTTAAAAAATTTTGTAATGGAGTCCATAGCGGGACTGCATTATATCCAAAACCACATTATAATGGTGGGTGTTATAATGAAGGAAAGCTGTACTGCTACTACTACTTCTGTGTGAATCTTTTATAAATCTGAACACTTTGAGTAACCACTTCTATAAATCCATATCAGATTCAAGCAAAACTCCTTTCAATTTCTTTTCTCTTAAATGGTGCTAGAAAATTGTGTTTATTCACAAATTCTGAGCTGGATCTTCTGTCATTTTTACCAACAAAAATAAAAACAAAAAACTTGTGTAAACTCTTCATATTCCAAACACAGATCAATTTGTATTGGACAAAAATGTCTGTATACAGTGATCTTCTCAAACAATAAACATCACTATTACAAATTCTCAGATACAAGGAATGGCAAGTTTTGACTTGAAAAGACACATGTAATTATCATTATAGATTACTTCATAATAACGAATGCTTTGTTTATTCCAACATGAACTGGTTACAATCCATACAACACATGAACAAAAGAAGTACAAATATTCAATGCAAAGTGGAGAGCTCTTTTGGAGGCATAAGTTACCAACAGTAACACTCAGAGTAATAGAACTTTGTGATGCCATGAGAGGAGTGCACAGCTAAAGGTTGAGTTGTATGAAAGCATGCTGTAGCACATAACAAATAGAGTGCGCTCAGTGGAAACAAATCAAATTTTTGTTTTTTTATGTTAAAATCAAAATAATGACTTAAAATGATTTATCTATTTCTCAATAGATGAATATATGTTTTCAATGTTGCAATTTTTATATGCCCATCATCTACTTTTATCAAATTTTGTGGATGGCTTCCATCTGGGTCAAGAAAAACACCTGTCAATTTTGGGTTCATAGATCAAACTTCAAGGTCACAATGATAAAAAAATGGAGAACAAAAATTTCTGCCACAATAAGTGAGTTATACACCACATATTTTAATTAAACTCCATATATTTCTTTCACTTGAGGCAAAAAAGACATATAGATTTTGAGATATATAGGTCAAGGTCAAGGTCAAAGCTACTGAAAGTATAAAAATGGTTCCTGCACAATAACTGAAGTTTACAACAACAGAGACTTAACCAAAACTTGGTACATT
Source organism: Margaritifera margaritifera (assembly GCA_029931535.1). Lineage (NCBI taxonomy): Eukaryota > Metazoa > Mollusca > Bivalvia > Unionida > Margaritiferidae > Margaritifera > Margaritifera margaritifera. Next base: position 1,440,362 of record JAQPZY010001309.1, read on the forward strand.
GCATGCACTTGAGACAAGGATGACACATTTTGAATTTTGGATCAAACTGGTCAAAGGTCAAGTTCACAGTCACTAAAGAAAGAAAAATGGATTCCTCACGATGACTTTAGTTCTGCAACAGCTACTTTGACTAAACATGGTGGAAGGCTTGTATTGTAGACAAGAAAGACATCTATTGCTTTTTATACACCTGCTATAAGGCAGAGCATATCATGCTGTGACATCTGTTATTCCATCTCTCAGTCCATCTGTTTTATTTATTTCTGCACAGGTACTACTGTACAGTTATTATGTACTTCTGTAATAGGGACCGGTAAAAGGTGAAGTTGTTTGTATTGGCAACATGCACAGTGGAGAGAATGTTGGCATACCTCTATGCTACTTTCATGTACTGTGACTGCAATTTCTTTACATGTGGTAATTATGGCAACTATGTACTATCTAAAGCAGACAGATGATCAAAATGACTGCTTCCAAGTGCTTGAAAAATGAGCCTGAACTAGTCTAAAGTACACTAACTTTAGCAGATATTAATACAGGGAAAATTAATTTTGCCAGATTAGACAATAAAAAGTAAAAAAAGTTATCGGCTCATTTTTTTCCAATTTATCTTTGAAGCCCAGGAAGTGAAAATGACCAAGCGGAGCTAGCAGTCTTTTGAGAGATGCACATCTGAAGCAAGGCCAAGCTGTATACCCTATAACCAATATTACACCCATCAATCATACAACAAAATAAAGGGAATTTAAAAAGTTATTTTAGCAATACCTAACATATACAAGGTCTGTTTTAAATAACAAGGATAAACAGTAAGGAAACCTAGGAAATTGTTTTTCTTTGAAAATCAAACCCTATACAAAGTGCAAAACTGTGGAGTGGAACCACAAAAAGCATTAGCTCTAAATCACAGACCTTGACCAACCTTAGTGGATGTCTTGCACTTGTGATAAGAATAACACCTTTCAATTTTCGGGTCAAAAGGTCAAAGGTCAAGAAAAAATGGTTTTTGCACAATACCTTCTGTTCTACATCACAGACCTGAACCCTATTTTGTGGATTGCTTGCATTTTAGGTAATAGAAAAACTTTTCTTTTTTTTGGCGGGGGGGGGGGGGGGGGGGTAAAAAGGTCAATCATCAAGGTCACTGTTGCTAAAAGATGAATAATGGTTTGCACATAAAAGCATTAGTTCTCAATCATGTACCTTCACTAAATTTTGTGGATGGCTTTCACTTTGGGTGAGAAAGAAGCATATTGATTTTGTACACAAAAGGTCAAATGTAAAGATCACTGTGAATGAAAGAAGAAAAATGTTTTTTATGTAATAACTAAGTAGTTCTAGACCACATACCTTGACAAAAGTGTGTGGATGGCTTGCACTTCAGGTAAAAAATAAGCATTTTGATTTGGGGTTCAAAAGTCAATGGTTTAAATCATTTTGTTACTCAAAGAAAAATGGTTTCTGCACAGTAACTTTTGGTATAGAGTAAGTTACTTGTCCAAACCTTTTGGATGGCATGCACTTAGTGCAAGAAAGAAACCTCTAAATTTAGGGGTCAAAAGGTCAATGTTCAGGGTTATAGAATGTCTAATAAGAAAATAATGGTTTGTACACAGTAAGTTTAGTTCTAGACTGCATTATACTTTGACCTTGTGGATGGCTTGCATATTGTGCAAGAAAGAAACCAATTTACTTTGGTGTCAAAAGGTCCAAGGTCAAGGTAACCTTGACACAAATATAGGAAAAGTTTTCTTCAAAGTAACTGTAATTGCAAGCCACCTAATGGCACCAAACTGTCTGCTCACTGGCACTTGAAGGAAATGTGCTACAGAACTTGGGTTGCATAGCTGAGGACACATTGACTGAAACAAAGACAGTTGGTTTTCTTTATCATCTTTTTTCAATACAATTCATGCATGCTTTACCTTTTAGGCAAGGAAAAAGTCCATTTATAGTAGGGTTAAAAAATCAAGATCAAAGTCAGATACCAGTTGGTCAATACTGTTCAGAGTCAACCATGCCCTAATAGTACTTACATATAGGACTATTAAATGTGGGGCAGGCATGCATACATTGTAGTGTTTAAAGTGCTCATGTTGAGGTCATTATTTCTTAATTTTGAATGCTTCATATGAACCTTATGTCATTCTTTCTAGTCGGCCTAATACGGGTTGAGCTCACAATTCTGAGCATGTTTTAGCACAAACCATCAGGGATGATAACAATTGGAGCAACCTATGACTTTTCTGTCAAGCCAGAACAAACAAAAATGTAAAAGACCTAGGATACTCCAATGGGATATATCTAATTGACCCTAGACTGGGTCAACAGACCTGTTTTAGTTTTTATCACTATACAATGGATAGCCAAACCAGGGCCTGTTGAAAACACAAAAAAGGCTAGATTGCACTGTACATGTTGATTGAGGTAAATTAAATTAATAAAGAAAACAATGCATGCAAAGCCAAACCTTCAAGGTAAAGAAAACTAAAATTTATATCAGTCAAGAAGAATATTGTAGGAACAATTTAGTTACATATACAGATGTACATCATGACATGATAACCTCGATAATGCCAACATTTTCTCATGGGATGAGATCAAAACATATCTATTTGATGTATACAAACCACAAGGGGGTGTAGTTTTTGTGGATGACAAACCACAAGGGGGTGTAGTTTTTGCCATTTCTTTTCCCCAGACTGATATCTGCAAATTCTCTATGCAGATACAGTCTGGGCATGCCGGGACTAAATTGATCGCTATTCATGATGTCCCTTTGGAATTTAGTAGTTCATATTTTGACATCAGAAGTCTTTGTATATGGACACTGTTATTCTACTGCATTAAAGATAAACATCAATCCTTAATTGAACCATGTAGCAGTGGTGGTGGGTAGCCATTAAATTCAAAAAGCTAGTACCATGACGCAGTACAAAAAGTCCAATTGCTAAAGAATTGGTCTGAAAATGATTGCATTTTTATAGTAATTTATTACCCAATTAACTTAAATAGACCCAATTAACTTAAATAGACCCAATTAACTTAAATAGACCTGCTTCCAAACTCAGCAGCCTCTGGGGTCTCAGGTTACAGAGGACACCATGCACAGCCCCAATAAATATACTCTTGTAATTTCCATCGACTCAGTCGACCAGGACTAAATTTTATTTTTTATTTTTCCATAAATTCTGAAGATACCTTGCCTTTTTCATAGATTTAAATTGATGAAGTTTTGATGCTTCAAATACAGCTATAAAAAGAAGGTTTAAGCTGAAGATGTATCATCAGGGAAATTCAATTGTGACATCAGGGCAATTCAATAGTGACATCAGGGAAATTCAATAGTGACATCAGGGAAATTCAATAATGACATCAGGGCAATTAAATAGTGACATCAGGGCAATTCAATAGTGACATCAGGGAAATTCAATAGTGACATCAGGGAAATTCAATAGTGACATCAGGGCAATTCAATAGTGACATCAGGGAAATTCAATAGTGACATCAGAAATTATAAACTTTTTCTTTTAAGCCAGATGTAAATATGTCAGCACTGTAACAGTATTCACCCTGGAATAATTCTCATATTATACAAACAGGAATTATCTTATTTGATATTATTTACTTTAATGAATATGAAAAGTCTGGTACTAAATTTGTTGGAGATAACTAAACAGATTACGAGTTTTTGTCCTTTAAAAAATTGTGAAGCAATCTAAGTCTAATAATAATTTTCTTACATATTATGGATCATATACATATATTCCACATAACCTTAATAATAATAATAATAATAATAATAATAATCATTACAATAGTAAAATATGTATACCCATCAGCCTTTTTTTTGCCATTGGAATTTATTGCAACTCATACAAATTAAACAAATCTGTTTTATTTGATTCTGAATCACTAATAAGATTTCCTGGCATGAAAAGCCCAAGTTAACATTTGAAAAGACATTTCTAGAAATAATTAGAAAAAGAATTTGCTTTGAACAGTTTCAGTAAAAATGCAAAATAGATTCAGAAAATTTCACATAAATTTTTGACACTGAATTTTATTTAAGAGTAAAATTTCTCTGAGATGTTAAATATGCATATCAGCATGATTTGTTTGTAAAAAACACTTTGATCATATTTTTATATTGTCCTTGATTTCTTTTAAAAAAATAAACAAATTCCTCAGGGCTTAATTAAACCCCCCAGTTATAGCAAACCATATAGATATGGGATTTTATTTTGACACAAAAAATACATCAGTGAGTCGCTAGGCATATACCTAGTTCAAGTGCAAAGTTTTAAAATGTTGGAAATTTTGGTTTTTTGTTAAAAAGGCTTTAAAATATTTATTTTAAAAAATTAGATAAAATAAAATAAAATATAAAACAACTAGGAAGGACAAATTTCAGTCTATGTGGAGAAATGTGACAATTTTCCTCAATCATTTAGGTCTTAGGAAAGAAGTTCGTTTTTGTGGGTTTTAACACTTTTAACACATTATTGACTATATCATACCAAGGAAATGGGAGTTAAGTGACTTTCCCAATGACACACCAAAGCAGCTGACCTGGGCTGGCCTTGGCAGGTATCAAACCTGTGACTCTTGTATTACAAGTCTGATGCTCTACCAACTGAGCTACCATGGCTTCTTCTTAGGAAAGAAGAAATGGGAGTCATAGGCTGAAACACATTATTCAATTCAATCACCTATTTCTGGTGTAATTACCTCTCTTTCTTCTGGAAATATCGTAAACTTGTCTATTAGCTTTTTACTAAACAATAATGATTCGTTTTGACTAAACTATTTTATAAACAAATGAAGGTAAGTGTAGTGATATGTACATTCATTTCCAGTGAGAGAGCAGCTATGTTTGGTCTCCCGTGTAACCTTACACCCATGCTGAGTTTGGCATATAGTCAATAAAGAAACGTTTCAGCATAGAAATTACATTTCTATTGCTTTAATCAATGTTTGGCACATCTTCACAAATTTGTGATAATTTTTAAAACAATAAATGGATGGACCTTTTGCTGAAAAAATTGTATTTAATAAAATTAGATGGATGCATCTTACAAATTTGTTCAATTTTTTGGGGTAATAATTGCATCATTCAAATTATTTTAATATTTTGATTGTATGTGAAGGACAATGACAATAATCATTGTTTTCATAACATTTTGCCTCGTAAAGCCATTTTAAATATTTTATTTCTCTTCATCATTATTGTATCTATTAATAGATTAATAGTATCAGTTGGTATTTCTGTTCCTGTGATGCTGAAAAAGGATCTGCCCTTAAATGAACATAGCAACTATTGGTTCTTGGGATTTCCCTGTTGAGTGTCTGTTTAATTTTTACCTCAGGCTGAATTAATCAGAGATTTAATCTAACTGATTAAACAGTGAACATTTACACTATGTATCATTATCATATAAATTCTCTTGAATATTTTTTCAAACATCAAAGGCAATACAAAAACGTCACGAAGACGACGACGACGACGACGATGATGATAACATAGTCGTCGTCGTCATCATTATACAGTCAGGCACCCACTCTCCTCACATATCATACTCTTTGAGAATACATCGTGGTGTTATCCTTCCAAAGTGATGTAACCAATTATGAGGCGTATGCCATGCACCGATAGAATTTAGTTAATGTTGTTTCCGTGACAGGGACTATGCTTTCCAAGTTTTAGTTAATTTCATTTTAAACTCGTGCACCAGTCTCGTATACCTTAGACTGCAGAATGTACAAAAGTGTCAAGACAGCTGGAACTTTCATTTCAGATACTTCAGTCGCATGAAACCGATGGTAAATCGTTGATTTTTTAATTTTGGTGGGTAAAATAAGTATTGAGGATATATGTTTATGGGATGAGAAATCTTCAACCTATTTTGTTTTTAGAGATTTTGGTTATTGGCATTAGTGACAGTATCCATAACCCCCACCCCCCAGGAGCTCGACATAAATTTCCCGCAAAAAGATCGTAAAATAGGCCAGATTGTAGTAACTTATACAATTCGCATATGTCATCATAGATTTAAAATCCCAGAAAATTAATTCTTATTGAAGCATCAAACTGCATCACAATAGAAAATTGCAATCATTTTCTTGTCCCACCTTCTTAATCCTTTTTTAGAGAGTCACACATTTTCGAGGATGAATAATCTACAATGAACGTTACTGGTCAATTTGCACTCAAGCCATTTCGTACTCAAGATATATCATGCTAGAGACATTTTGCATGCAAGACACTTTGTACAAGTATTTTGTACTCAATAATAATAATAGATGTTATTTATTCTCAGATTGGACTGAAGAGCCAAATGCTCATCTCACACAGAGTCTGGATGTACTAAAATGTACAGTATTCACATTATGTACAATAAAATACACGAAACATATAAATTGTATGATTGGAGGCAAATATTCTATTTTGAGCTATAAAGAATGTTTTACAATTGTGCTTAAAAGCAGCAAAGGTTGTACATGATTTAATATCATTAGATAAGACATTCCATATTAAAACACCACTGTATGTAAAACTCCCTTTAAATATTTTAGTCTTGTGTCTTGGGATAATTAGTTGAGCTTTAGTAGAAGAGCGCATGATTCGACTATAAACTTCTGAGACTAGAGTAAAAATATGCAGGTTGTTTTGAACTTTGTACTATACATGAGGACTCATTCATTGTATTTTACTCTGTCTTTAAAAGGTAACCATTTGAGTTTTTAAAATAAAGTGTCACTGGGTGTTGAATATTTTTCATCCGAAAGATTTCTAGCCACATTCTTTTGCAGGCATTCTATGCATTTTAAAATATAAGATGAACAGTGTCCCCAAATATTCTATCAAAAATTAAAATGAGTTAACATGAAGCAATGATAAAAAGTAATTTTTAAAAAATGAGTAATTCTTTCAAATGAAATAATTTGAAGGATATTTTGCTACATGCAGAGTTGATTTGTTTATTCCATAATAGACTGTCATCAACTGTGACTCCTAAAAGTTTGTCATTAATGACACATTAAAGCTTATCATCTCTGCTATTAAAGTAAAGTTCCTTTGCAGTCTCCTTTTCTATTGACCTATTGCCACTTGTCAATCACACTATTCAATTAACCTATCAGTGAGCATAAGTAAGAAGCACCTCCAGGCATTGTTTATGCCAGCCATTTTCCTCTGACAAGCTGATTGTCACGATAATGAATTGGTTATCATAAATATTTACAAATTTTGCATCGGTTGATTATGGTGAAAAGGTGTCAGTGGGGGGTGGGGGTGATTCTGATAGTTGATATCCAGATCGTCTCAATGTATGAGTTAGAGTTATTCTTTTACCAAAACCTAGACAAAACTTGGATGAATGAAAGTTTATGGTTGCCTGCATGATCAGCTAGCTGAATGTAGACACAATTGATGGCAATTACCACATGTTTGTTTGCACAAACATATGTAGAAAAGCATGTCCTATCGATAATTTGAAGAAAAAAATAATAAGAAAATAGAAATTGAAAAAATGTGTAAAAATGAACTTGTCTAGAATATTGGTAGATAACCCTCTAACCTCAGGCTTTGTTGTGTGTTTTTTCTTCTATAGGAAGCACTAAACCCGAGATTGCATCAGTTTAAAGTTTGAAACTTTACATTTTAATGTTGGTTTGCCCCAAAAATAATGCATCATCATCTCGATCTTTCAGACATATGAGTGACTTTTTACTTTCAGTCACTGAGCTGTAGGAGTGGTGGGGGGTGAAAATTGAAATTAATAATAAAGAATAATAAGTGAGTTGCCCATCAAGCCTGTCCACAAAAGTGGTCTCAAATTTGACTGAAAGAAACCTTGAGCCTGCTGACGAAATGCTGCATTTTTGTTTTGAAGTTCTCAAAAGACATTGGTAAATGAATAATACTCAGTTACCAGCTGGGGCTCCATTTGTAGGTCTTGACAACATATGAAGATCGTCCGCTTCATCATATCTAAAGCTATAAACTTTGTGTACAAAACGAAGCATGTGACCTATGAACGATAACAGTACTATTTCAGTTCTCCTTATTTCATTGTATTGAATGAATAATAATAAGCTGTACCTTGCTCATGCTGACTTGGTAATGCATCATTATTTTTAGAACTGTACCTATGCGATTCTTTGACAATTAAGCTAAGTTAGGGTATTAGTGACTTATAAAAGCCTCCAATACATTGAAGCCACATTTAGTCAGAGATCACAAGAGCAGACTTGTATGTCACAATTATTCAGAATCCCACACCTGAGAATGCAGAAATTGTGAATTGTTGGATATCTTGTTAGTTGTGAGCCCTTCGACAGGAACAAATATCACAAGTATAAGGGACCAACTATTTAATTTTTTGGGTGGAGGTGTGTATGACAAAATAATAGTAAAAAAAAATGGCCTTGTCGGGCAAGTGGATTGTAAGTAAGGGCAAGTGATTTTTTTAATGCCATTTGCCCTTCGCCTATGTCCAAACACAAAAATTCTTGAGCGCTGCATACCCAAGACACTTTGTACCCAAACTGAAAAAATCTGTTAACATATTCAGATTGATACATTTTTTTTGAAGAAATATTATAATAATCATGATCATAATAGGTAAAATACAGTTTACATACCACAGTAAGACCAGTAGTCCATAAACTATGTTTCTTACAGTAAAGACTGACTCCTCTTTTATTGAATTGTTGAAGTACTCAGCAGTTTTGTACTATTTGTGATGGGGTAGTTTTCTGTACAGGAGATATTCATCCTTTATAATTTGATCGGATCATATAGATCTTTCCTGTGGATAGTTCTTCCATATTTACCTCCCTTTGTCTGCAATGTGTCTCTACACATGTCCACCATTAAGGTACTGATAGCCTGATGTGAGAAAGTTGAAATAAAAAAGAATATGCTGCAAGCACAAATCAATCTTCAAATGCATACTCTAGAGTATACACATGAGTAAACAGTTAAGCAAACATATTTAAGCAAACAAAACAACACCCAGAAAAATACACATTAATCAGGACACTAATGTTCACAAAATTAAGGTCCTTATTTCTGAAAAATTAACTCGCAGGAAAATTGGGAAATTATTTTTCATTTAATTTAAATGAAGCAAGAAATTTCATTTAAAAGAAGTCAAATTTGAACTTACAGAGGAATTCAAAAAATTTGACAGATTATCAGTAAATGAAAACGAGATCGAAATGCCCAAGTAATTGGAAAACCACCCATTTGATACGTTTGATGGTTTCGTTGTTTACCTCTTTGATTTGTAATCACAAACAAAATACTTATGGTCATTATGATTATGTTTCTCCTTTTCAGTAAAATTGAAAGAAAAACACTGACTATAAATAGAATATTTTGAAATGTCGGCTTATTTTGATAATATAAGTCGTTTGTGGAAAGCAATAACATGTTTCTTTCATAATGTTTATGATATGTAAATAAGTAAATAATCACCTTTATAATTACTAAGGAAATGATCATGCAGATGTGACTGAAGTCTTTGATAGACAAAATCGTTTTTAGTTTTTATGTCTTCAGGGAATTTTCAAATTTGACATTCATTGATATAGTGAATAGAATTTTTATATTTATTTATTGATTAATTATTGTAATTATTTGTTGAAATGAATAATTATTTAATTCATTCATTTGTGTGTTTATTTATTGGTATATGTAATTCAGTTATGCATCTACTTATGTGATATATGACAATTAGTAAATGAAAAAATCCGGTTACGAAAGTGAAGGTATGAAAAGTATTACCTATTTTAGCTTGTGTGATTATTATGGGCCAACAAAATTAAATAAAAAATTTTCTTTGAAGACCATTTGATAAAATCAGTTAAAATAACTCAAAATTTAGAACTATGAAATAAATAAGTGACAAAAATATAAATAATTCCATGAGTTATAGTCTCTGGATAAGATATGAATTAATTATACGAAATTACACAGGAAAAGGTTTAAATTATAACAGCAATGAAGCTTTTGGGTACTCAATTCACCAAATATTTTTTTTCACAGCAATGTGCTGTTAACCTAAATGCTTGTGCAAATGAATGATGTTTACAGGAAAATTGTACGAATATGGCTTCCACATTATTGAGCATTGTGCGATATCAGTACCAAAATGTCGGAATGTCATGTGATACAAACATGGCAGTGCCCATTAAAACCATAATGGAAAGGTCTGTATGGCTGTATGCACGAAAAATAGACAATTAAATGGCATCACAACTGCCCATGATTCACAATGAAGTCTTCTTTTTAATACTTATGAGTGATTTCCACTTTGCCCACTAATTTGGAGGTGACCCTCAATAAAACATGGCTGCGTGTTGCATCCTCTTGCTTTCTATCACTTTATCATTTCACCAGCATTGATCATTCTAGTCTGTTCCTTTGCACCAATAACCCTTATTTGTTGTCTTTGGCACAAGAAAGGTCCCTCCATGGCGCCAATAGAATGCATAAAAGAGACAGAAGAAAATAAAGGTAGAAGATTGTTACAGTTGAGTTTATACTGAATTGAGCACATCCCGCTAAATGAATAAAGTGCGCTTATTGACAAAGAAGCTTAAGAAGAATCAATTTCATTGGCTGACAGAAATGTCTTACTGATTTTGATTAGCTTGGGCACCAATTGAGAGCATATGATCCATGATTATTGATGAAATCTTCATTGAACACTGCTGCATTTATTTCCAAAGTAGTGTTCAGGAAGGACATTTTCAAATGACTATTATTTTTTAATGGTACATTAAATGCAGGACTTTAATATTTAATTTCAAAACAATGGGTTGAACATTCTGCTGTAGATCATGCAGGAAATATTCCTTTTTGTTGTCCCTAGTAAATACTATATTTATTGATATATCAGGTAAATGCATGCATATTAACGAACAATAATTCTATGTACATTTTATTTCATCCTTCTCTCTCAAGCTCTATCACATGCGTATTAATGAACAAAAATTCTATGTACATTTTATTTCACCCTTCTCTCTCAATCTCTGTCTCTTCTCCCTCTTTTATCTGGTGGGAGAAGTCACTTCTCCCATTTGTCTGATGTTAGTCTGAGACCTCTCTGTACGTATGTGTGTGTGTATATATATACATGTATATATATATATATATATATATATATATATATATATATATATATATATATATATATATATATATATATATATATATATATATATATATATATATCTGCTGTAATGAATACATGAGAGAGATAATAAGTTTTCAATTTTTTGGGGTAGTTTGTCATAATGAAACAGCAGTTTATCTGCCAAGTCACTTCTCCCATTTGTCTGATGTTAGTCTGAGACCTCTGTATGTATGAGTGTGTATATACAAGTTTTCAAATTTTTTGGGGTAGTTTTATTCTAGGAAAATGAAAAGTACATGTAATTGAAAGTAACTTGTCTAATAAAGCTTCTTGTTAACATTTTGGCACTGGTTGAATTTTGATTGAAAATGAATTTAAAGTTGGATAATTTCAACAGATTTAAAGATTGAATGAAGGCAATGATAATAAAGCTCAGGTGATATATTCCCAATTGTTAGAGCACACCATTGTAAGTAAATCTAGTCTGTTGTTCTAGATTTGGTACATACATTTTGTTATATAAAATAGAAATAAAAAGTCACGAGTTTAGCAAAATGCAGAATAAAACATTTTAAAATTATTTAAGTACAAAACCTCATAATTGGGTAAAGTTGGTACTTTATCATGATAATTGTTCTGAAGGTTCAGATCTCAGATGTCCAGATTTTACTCTCGGCTTTTGACAGCCAATGCTATTTGCACCAACACACTACCCCCATTTTGACATCCTATGGAGAACCCTGTACACAGTTTATTATATAGTTTAATATATAGCAAGTTAAAACCTTAAGATATGATTGGTGTGGTTTGTATATGTGCCTTTGGTGTTTGAGTTTTTATGATCCACCCCCACCCCACCCCCAAGGAAGTAGTGTTAGGTAGAGTGGAGGCAGTTGGATGAAGAAGGGAGCAGACGATAGATGAGAATACCTTTAGAATCATGTTAGTTTGCTGCTGTTTTTTTTTTTTTTCTTTTTTTAAAGTGCAATGGAACCTTGGTTCTCTCTCAAATTTCTGCATCACTCTCACAGAGCAGGTGTTAATAAAGGATGTCCTATTTGAGTATGTGTACATTATATGAAAGTGTTGCCTAAGACAAGTTGCACTGTAAGCAAATGTTTTCATGCATGCTATACCTCCTGCTTTTGTAGGAGTCTCCTGCAGTTTTGGTCTGCCTCTTTCACAAGAAACAAAGTCTTGAACATTTAAAAAAAAGTTTTTTAAAAATATGTAGCAGCTGCTCTGTCAGAGAGATGCAGAAATTAGAGAGAGGAAATGGCAGCAGATAATTGTACACAGAGATGCAGTAATTAGAGAGAGGAAATGGCAGCAGATAATTTTACACAGAGATGCAGTAATTAGAGAGAGGAAATGGCAGCAGATATATGTACACAGTGATGCAGAAATTAGAGGAAATGGCAGCAGATAATTGCACACAGTAATGCAGAGATTAGAGAGAGGAAATGGCAGCAGATAATTGTACACAGTGATGCAGAAATTAGAGAGGAAATGGCAGCAGATAATTGTACACAGTGATGCAGAAATTAGAGAGAGGTAATGGCAGCAGATAATTTTACACAGTAATGCAGAGATTAGAGAGGAAATGGCAGCAGATACTTGTACACAGAGTTGCAGAAATGAGAGAGGAAATGGCAGCAGATAATTGCATACAGTATAGCAGAAATTAGAGAGAGGAAATGGCAGCAGATAATTGTACATGGTGATGCAGAAATTAGAGAGAGGAAATGGCAGCAGATAATTTTACACAGATGCAGAAACTAGAGAGAGGAAATGGCAGCAGATAATTGTACACAGTGATGCAGAAATTAGAGAGAGGAAATGGCAGCAGATAATTGTACACAGTGATGCAGAGATTAGAGAGAGGAAATGGCAGCAGATAATTGCACACAGTGTTGCAGAGATTAGAGAGAGGAAATGGCAGCAGATAATTGTTCACAGTGATGGAAAAATTAGAGAGAGGAAATGGCAGCAGATAATTGTACACTGTTGCTGAGATTAGAGAGAGGAAATGGCAGATAATTGCACACAGTGTTGCAGAGATTAGAGGAAATGGCAGCAGATAATTGTACACAGTGATGCAGAAATTAGAGAGAGGAAATGGCAGCAGATAATTGTACACAATGATGCAGATATTAGAGAGAGGAAATGGCAGCAGATAATTGAACAGATTGATGCAGAGATTAGAGAGAGGAAATGGCAGCAGATAATTGTACACAGTGATAGAAAAATTAGAGAGAGGAAATGGCAGCAGATAATTGTACACTTGCAGAGATTAGAGTGAGGAAATGGCAGCAGATAATTGCACAGTGTTGCTGAGATTAGAGAGAGGAAATGGCAGATAATTGCACACAGTGTTGCAGAGATTAGAGAGGAAATGGCAGCAGATAATTGTACACAGTGATGCAGAAATTAGAGAGAGGAAATGGCAGCAGATAATTGTACACAATGATGCAGATATTAGAGAGAGGAAATGGCAGCAGATAATTGAACAGATTGATGCAGAGATTAGAGAGAGGAAATGGCAGCAGATAATTGTACACAGTGATAGAAAAATTAGAGAGAGGAAATGGCAGCAGATAATTGTACACTTGCAGAGATTATAGTGAGGAAATGGCAGCAGATAATTGCACAGTATTGCAGAGATTAGAGAGGAAATGACAGTAGATAATTGTACACAGTGATGCAGAAATTAGAGAGAGGAAATGGCACCAGATAATTGTACACAGTGATGCAGAGATTAGAGAGAGGAAATGGCAGCAGATAATTGTATGCAGTGATGCAGAGATTAGAGAGAGGAAATGGCAGCAGATAATTGTATGCAGTGATGCAGAAATTAGAGAGAGGAAATGGCAGCAGATAATTGCACACAGTAATACAGAAATTACACAGTGTTGCAGAGATTAGAGAAAGGAAATGGCAGCAGATAAATGTACACAGTGATGCAGAAATTAGAGAGAGGAAATGGCAGCAGATAATTTTACACAGAGACGCAGAAATTGGAGAGTGGAAATGGCTGCAGATATCTTTACAGAGAGATGCAGAAATTAGAGAGAGGAAATGGCAGCAGATAATTGTACACAGTGATGCAGAAATTAGAGGAAATGGCAGCAGATAATTGTACACAGTGATGCAGAAATTAGAGAGAGGAAATGGCAGCTGATAATTCCACAGTGTTGCAGAGATTAGAGAGAGGAAATGGCAGCAGATAATTGCACACAGTAATGCAGAGATAAGAGAGAGGAATTGGCAGCAGATAATTGTACACAGTGATGCAGAAATTAGAGAGAGAGGAAATGGCAGCAGATAATTGTACACAGTGATGCAGAAATTAGAGAGAGGAAATGGCAGCTGATAATTCCACACAGTGTTGCAGAGATTAGAGAGGAAATGGCAGCAGATAATTGTACACAGTGATGCAGAAATTAGAGAGAGGAAATGGCAGCAGATAATTGCACACAGTGTTGCAGAGATGAGAGAGAGGAAATGGCTGCAGATAATTGCACACTATTGCAGAGATTAGAGAGGAAATGGCAGCAGATAATTGTACACAGTGATGCAGATATTAAAGAGAGGAAATGGCAGCAGATAATTGCACACAGTGATGCAGATATTAAAGAGAGGAAATGGCAGCAGATAATTGCACACAGTAATGCAGAAATTAGAGAGGAAATAACAGCAGATAATTGCACACAATGTTGCAGATATTAGAGAGAGGAAATGGCAGCAGATAATTGCACAGTTTTGCGGGGATTAGAGAGAGGAAATAGATAATTGCACACAGTGAAAAATGGTTTAGAAAATGGGTACAAGATTTTATCCAATATTGTCATATTTTAACTATTAAAATGTATATGCCTAAAATTTATTGCTTTTCTTGCTTTGTGCTTTCTCATAAATAAAAAATCAGCTTAGAGAGAAAATATTCGCTAAAATTATGTGAGGAAAAATCTTCAATTATTTTGTCCAGTTTACAGGAGTAGTTGTAACATGTATTTCTTGTTGTATGATGTTCACTAATGTATAGCATGCAGTAATGTATAATGTGCACTAATTGTATAACATGCACTAATGTAATTGTAATGTATAATATGCACTAATGTATAACATGCATTATTATATACTGTGCACTAATGTATAACATGCACTAATGTAATTGTAATGTATAATATGCACTAATGTATAAGATGCATTATTATATACTGTGCACTAATGTATAACATGCACTAATGTTTAACATGCACTAATGTATAACACATATTATAGACTGTGCACTAATGTATAACATGCACTAATGTTTAACATGCATTATTATATACTGTGCACTAATGTATAACATGCACTAATGTTTAACGTGCATTATTATATACTGTGCACTAATGTATAACATGCATTATTATATACTGTGCACTAATGTATAACATGCACTAATGTTTAACATGCACTAATGTATAACATTATTATATACTGTGCACTAATGTATAACATGCACTTATGTTTAACATCCATTATTATATACTGTGCACTGATGTATAGCATGCACTAATGTATACTGTACACTAATGTATAACATGCACTAATGTAAATTGTACAGTAATGTATACTTTACACTAAGGCATAACATGCACTAATGTAAATTGAACAGTAATGTATACTGTACACAAAGGCATAACATGCACTAATGTAAATTGTACAGTAATGTATACTGTACACAAAGGCATAACATGCACTAATGTAAATTGTACAGTAATGTATACTGTACACAAAGGCATAACATGTACTAATGTAAATTGTACAGTAATCTATACTGTACACTAATGTATAACATGCAGTAATGTAAATTGTACAGTAATGTATACTGTACACAAAGGCATAACATGCAGTAATGTAAATTGTACAGTAATGTATACTGTACACAAAGGCATAATATGCAGTAATGTAAATTGTACAGTAATGTATACTGTACACAAAGGCATAACATGCAGTAATGTATACTGTTCACTAATGTATACTGTACACAAAGGCATAATATGCACTAAACTGTACAGTAATGTATACTGTACACAAAGGCATAACATGCACTAATGTAAATTGTACAGTAATGTATACTGTACACAAAGGCATAACATGCACTAATGTAAATTGTATGCTAATGTATACTGTACACTAAGGCATAACTTGCACTAATGTATACTGTTCACTAATGTATACTGTGCACTAATGTATATTGTATACTTGTGTATAACATGTACCTTAATTTTTCAGAATTATGTGAAAAAGCTTGTTTATGTCATTTAATGTGTATGTGATATTCTGCATTTCAGAATATTGATGATTTTGCTCGATTTTCATAATGAAACAGCAGTTTATCTGCCATTTTGGATAGTTCACTGATCATCATTTGTTATGTGACATTTGTTGTTTTCTGTCATTGCTTAATACATGTATGTGGCATCTGATCACATCCCAGAAAAAAACATTTTTGAGGTGTTCAATCAAAAGTTGTGGTCCAGTATTGATATTTATTTGGACTGGCATGACACATGCCAAATATATCTCTCTCTCAAAAAAAAAATGTAACCATGCTATCCATCAAAATTATGTTTGGTATATCAGAGCTCGAACCAGCGCTTTTCACCTTGAAAACACCATGCTAAAACAATGAAGCATTGATCACTTTATAGTTACAAAGAAGTATAAAATACTGTGATTTAAGATGAGAAATAAAACAAGGAAAAATAAGTAAATTGCAAATTTGATGCATCATCTACAAAAAGATGTCATCTAAAAGTGCCTGAGATGAGAACATTAACATTGCTTGAATTCTAACTAATTAAATTTGAATTAACCATGAATAAAAAAATTAATAAACAAAGAAAAATATATTATATCAACAGTTTTTGAATATTGAACATTTGCAGGTATGCTAATCAGACAGGTATGCTAATCAGATTTTCTACTGCATTGCTGCATTTTTTTTTTACAGCTTTTAAGTAAATAATCACAGCAGAAAGAGATGAGCAAGCTATCAGTCTCATGTATATTTCCTGTTGAGTCACAGAACAAAAATTTCACAACATTATGCAAGATGAAATTACTTTTTTTAAATAAGCAATGGAACAACAGGGCAGTCAAGGTTTATGAGGATTATTTATTTCTTAAGTGAGGCAGGTAAACAGTGTAAAATTACTATGCAACAAATTCGATATTTCACATGGAGTGAAAGTTACTTTTATGTAGGGAGTCTCTGTGCTATGATCCTCTTGCCAGATCGACCTGGACAAAATGAATATTTTTTGTTCTACTCTAAAATGTGCACACCCATAAGGAAAATAAAAATATTAGGCATAAAAGGTGCATGCTTTTCATATCAAAATATTCTATGTGCTCTTTTATGTTTCAGATGGCTTGACTGGAGACCTGAAGCTATAAAAAAAAAATGGGGACATGGCCAAAAGCATCACCTCCATCACTTGAGCAGATCTGCATTGAGTTTTGTGTTAACAACCTTTGGCTACTTGTGGAAGAGTACCCACTGATGCAAGGGGTGTACTTTCGCCCTAGCATTGCCTTCCCAAGAGGACTGTCAGACAAGCTTTTGGAATGCATGATTTCGAAGATTCCTTATTTGAAAATTATGGAGCAAGATATTTTCCGGCTGTTCTGTGATAGAAGTTGCTGTGTACTTACTTGTTTGAACCTGCGTCACACATCTGTTGATCTAAAACAGTTGAAACACCTGTGTCAGCACCCTGTTTCTGAAATTGATATCAGTTACTGTGAGGAAATTCGGAGTAACTATATCTCTGCAATAAACCAGGCTGGTCCTAATTTGAAAGTTTTACGTATGGGTGGCAAACTTGAGGGCTATGAATATCTAACTTTATATGAAGAGCTTGACACAATATATGACCTTGATAGGGGTGACATTCTAAGAAATAATGACAAAGTTTTGCGTTGTCCTAATTTGTTGTCACTCACGATAAAGGATGTAAATTTTATTGAAGTTAGTCCAGATGAGGATTGTGACTGTTATGACAATGACTCTAATGGCATACAAGAAGATGAAAAATTACGTAATTTTTTCAAGGCATTGTTTCAGCCCATGGTAAAATTAACTCAGTTAGACCTCAGTGGTTGTCAGTTGAGAAATGACTACTTAGACATTTTGAGTAGTTTACGATGTCTGACATCTTTGTCTCTATCAGATGTTCTGGACGGAAGTGTTAGTGCACTGAAAAGCATTGCAAAAATAAAGGGTCTTAGGTTAGTATACTGTCAGAATATATACAAGTCACATCTTTTCAACAATGATAGTCTCTCATACAGCTATAGCTGATTTAACTTACATGTATATTCTAATGCTTCAATGAGTCTCATAGCTGATTAAACTTACATGTATATTCTAATGCTTCACTGATAGTCTCTTATAGCTGATTAAACTTACATATATATTCTAATGCTTCACTGATAGTCTGTCATAGCTGATTAAACCTACATGTATATTCTAATGCTTCACTGATAGTCTCTCATAGCTGATTAAACTTACATATATATTCTAATGCTTCACTGATAGTCTGTCATAGCTGATTAAACCTACATGTATATTCTAATGCTTTACTGATTGCCTCTCATAGCTGATTAAACTTTATATACATGTATATTCTAATGCTTCACTGATGGTCTCTCATAGCTGATTAAACTTATATATTCTAATGCTTCACTGATAGTCTCTCATAGCTGATTAAACTTTATATACATGTATATTCTAATGCTTTACTGATAGTCTCTCATAGCTGATTAAACTTCATATATATGTATATTTTAATGCTTCACTGATAGTCTCTCATAGTTGATTAAACTTATATATTCTAATGCTTTACTGATAGTCTCTCATAGCTGATTAAACTTTATATAGATGTATATTCTAATGCTTCACTGATAGTCTCTTATAGCTGATTAAACTTACATATATATTCTAATGATTCACTGATAGTCTGTCATAGCTGATTAAACCTACATGTATATTCTAATGCTTCACTGATAGTCTCTCATAGCTGATTAAACTTACAGATATATTCTAATGCTTTACTGATTGCCTCTCATAGCTGATTAAACTTTATATACATGTATATTCTAATACTTCACTGATGGTCTCTCATAGCTGATTAAACTTTATATACATATATATTCTAATGCTTCACTGATGGTCTCTCATAGCTGATTAAACTTATATATTCTAATGCTTCACTGATAGTCTCTCATAGCTGATTAAACTTTATATACATGTATATTCTAATGCTTTACTGATAGTCTCTCATAGTTGATTAAACTTATATATATTCTAAAGCTTCGCTGGTAGTCTCACATAGCTGATTAAACTTACGCATATATTCTAATGCTTTACTGATAGTCTCACACAGCTGATTAAATTTGCAAATACAGTGAAACTCCTCAATACCGAAACGTCAGTATACTGAAATTCCCTCGAGACTGAAATGTTTTAGGAGTCCCAAATATTTCCTTCCTTAATATCATCATTTTTCCCCCAGTAAACCGAAACCTCTCAACTCCGAATACCAAAACAAATTTTGATCCCAAATTTAAATTTTATGCTAAAAAAACAACCCATAAAACCGAAACTCACTTCAAACTTAGAAATGTATTTTAGCTTGTAAATTCATGACACACACTGTTACAGATTAATTACGGTTAGCAAGTATTATAGCAGGTTTGTCTGTGACCTTAAGACCTGGAAAATGTCCCAAGGGCATGCAAGGTAAAAACAATACATGCTCGCTGACCCAGATTAGGGCCAACAGTAGGCTCATATGAAGTCTTTGTGTTGTAAAAAGAGTCTGCTTTTAAGGTGAATTACTTGTATAAATGCTTGTAGGTAAGCCATTTAAGAAAGATTATGTATAGCCACTTATTATCTAATTGTGATTGATGCTGTTCGTTTGTATACATGATCAATAGAACATTTTTTAAAAGAATTAAATATCAGGGTTGTATTAACCAGGTGTGCACCTTGCTTTTGATGCTTTGCCAACAGAGACCAACAAAACAGTGTTCTAAAGGCCAGATTCACTCAATTGATATTCAAAGGATAAAAATCATTACGTACATGTTTTTAAGTAGCCATGACTGTCATTTGTTTTCAATCACATGTCAAGATGTCAGAACGACCAGCTAAGCATTGTAGGATTGAACAGGATAAAATTAGTTTGAGCAGTCAGTATGAATCTATGCCAAAACCTACATTGAAGAAGCAGAGTAAAAAACGCGGCATAGGAACATCAATTGTTTAAGATGTTCTGAACAAAATGGAATTGTACAAGAATGAATTTGAAATCAACAGTGATGCAAACAAGTGTCATTTCAACAATGCCTGCAAATTTGACAAAATGAATGATCTTGTGTGGTAATGGTTTAGCTGAACTAGAACCAAAACATTCCGATCTCAGGCCCTCTAATATATAATTCTCTCTCTCTCTCTCGTCACATTACCACTTAGAAAAAGACATTTTTTTCACATCTATGAAAACCTCAGTAAACCGAAAACCTCTAAAAACTGAAATTTATTGGGGATCCCATGGATTTCAGTTTTGAGGGGTTTCACTGTATATTCTAATGCTTCACTGATAGTCTCTCATAGCTGATTAAACTTACATATATATTCTAATGTTTCACTGATAGTCTCACTGATAGTCTCTCATAGCTGATTAAACTTACATATATATTCTAATGCTTCACTGATAGTCTCTCATAACTTACATGTATATTCTAATGCTTCACTGATAGTCTCTCATAGCTGATTAAACCTACATATATATTCTAATGTTTCACTGATAGTCTCTCATAGCTGATTAAACTTACATATATATTCTAATGCTTCACTGATAGTCTCTCATAACTTACATGTATATTCTAATGCTTCACTGATAGTCTCTCATAGCTGATTAAACTTACATATATATTCTAATGCTTCACTGATAGTCTCATAACTTACATGTATATTCTAATGCTTCACTGACAGTCTCTCATAGCTGATTAAACTTACATATATATTCTAATGCTTCATTGATCTATGCTGTAAGGATCTGAGACTGTCACATGAGAAGTCTTGTTCATATAACCTCAAGCACAAGGTTGACACTAAAATTTCCCAAGCAGTCGGCTAATTTTGTTGCATAAATATATTTGCTTCTTTGATTATTTGGTGTACCAGAAATGGGCTGTACTGTAGAATGTACTATTCCTGACATTGTTCCCATTTAACTTCGGTCTTCATCATTGACTGCTTGTATTTTTTGTAATAATTCCTGTCTTTCTCTCAATTTTGAATTTTAAACTTGTAAATATTTAATTTTATGCTAATTATGCATTTCTGCAAGTTATTTTCTTAAGAAATGTAGTGGTTTATGTTATTGATACAGTCACAAATATTGTTTACATAAGGCAGAAAATATGCAGACAGTAGGATAAGTTTCAATATTGCCAATCACCAAATTAATACTTTCAATTAAGATTAATTCCCATATACAAATTTTCATTGCCATCGGCAGTTATTGGAATCATTATTATCAACTTAATTTCAGTGATCATTTGTATTTAAACGTTTATCCAGCTGATGAAAATACCAGCTTCATACCATGCCTGTTTTTTTGTTTGATACACTTTGGATTTTTGCCATGACATAAAGTTAAATTGATTTTCTGTTGGAAAGGTCCATTGGATATGACCTCTCATCTGACTCTTTCAGAACCTTACAGCATAGATCAGCAAAGCAGGGTCTTTTCTTGAACTGAAAATTTAGGAAAGAAATTTCCCCCTCCATTTGAAAAAAGGGGAGAATTTTATAAATACAGAGACGATTTAACAAAGATAAAAAGTTAGTGCTTGTAATTTTTGCACCTTCATATGATTTTTTGGTATGATCTTTGAGAAACTGGCATGAATCACACAATTGCACGCCCTAGAATAAACACAGGAAAGTGTAATTTCGTTGGTATGTTTGACAAATAATTTAGTTGGTATGTTTTGACAAGAATTTTAGTTGGGATGTTTTGAAAAGAATTTTAGTTGGGATGTTTTGACAGGAATTTTTGTTGGTATGTTTTGACAAGTATTTTAGTTGGTATGTTTTTACAAGAATTTTTGTTGTTATTTTTTGACAAGAATTTTAGTTGGTATGTTTTGACAGGAATTTTTGTTGGTATGTTTTGAAAAGTATTTTAGTTGGCATGTTTTGAAAAGTATTTTAGTTGGCATGTTTTGAAAAGTATTTTAGTTGGCATGTTTTGAACAAAAATAAAGGATAATTCATGATATAGTTGCCTACTGGGTTACCATATTTCAGTATATAATAATAATAATAATAATAATAATAGTAATAATAATTTATTTTATGAGTGTAACTCGGTTATAATATACTTTTATCTTTGAAGCCCCCAGAATTAACAAACTATTGTAAATAACAAAATATAAAATAATAAAGCATGCTTAAATACATTAAATATAAAAGCACAATGTGTATATGAAATGCATTAACGGAATAAATTGGAGTGCATGTATTTCAATATTTACAATGAATACTGCCTTATAAGATAATGGCTATACAATTTTCTTTTGAACGCATTTAATTTGTTTTTGATCTAATGGATTTGGGGAGTTTATTTCATTGAATAGCACCAGAGTAAGAAAATGATTTTTTTAAAGTATTTGTTTTGGAAATTGTGTTCTACAATGGTCATTTTTATAGATCACAAATTTTGTCCTTGTGATTGCTCTTCTGACTTGCAATGAAACATACAATACAAATACTGTGAACAAAATTCATTCTTTACTTTGAACATTTATATAGACTTGTGGTAGGCTAACGTGTGTTCAGATTTCAACCATTTCAATTCAAAGAAAAGAATTTTGGATGGTGTGTCAACTGGTGAAACGGTAAATTTAGAATAATTCTCGCTGCCCTTTTTTGAAGTTTGTGGATTGTTTCAGTATTTGTATCAGTTGTATTTCCCCATATTGTGTAGCAGTCGTCCAAAAGACAAAGAATGAATGCTTTGCACAATAATTTCTGATAGTTGAGTGGTAGATAACTTTTTATCCTCTGTAACAGATACATCTTGAGTTTACTACAGAACAAACCTGGTTCACTTGCTTACTCCAGTCTAGCTTGTTTTCAGCATGAACTCCCAAAAGTGTTTCTCTGTTAACATTTTAAATTAGATTATCTTCAATGTAACTCCAGATTTGGATTTCTGCTTGCTGATAATCTTTCTATAATTCCAACCAAAATTGCTTTAGTTTTAGGGGGAATTGATAAATATGTTATTTAGTTAGCACCATATTTCAGCTTGACATAAACATGATAAATCTTCACACAATTGTTTGTAGCAAGAACCCAACATTCTTGTACCCCTAAGGTACAGGGTACAAGAATTGTTAGATCCTGAGCATAGGGTACAAGAATTGTTAGATCCTGAGCAAACCTCTAGGGTTCAGGGTACAAGAATTGTTAGATCCTGAACAAACCTACCAATGTGTTCAACCCAGGAAAGACTGCATTATGTAGGACATGTACATATTTTGTCTTAATTTGAACTTCCAGCATTTTTAAAAATCGGATTTTTGGGACAAAAAATGAATGTTTCAATAAGACAGTTTTGCTGAAAAAAGTAGAGACATAAGCATATAAAATGTTTTTAAAATGTGACATAAACATAAAAAAAATATTTTACTTGGTGATGGAAAAACAGAAAATGAATTTACTTAGATATTGGCAAGATCTAGTAGCCTCATCAGTGGGTGGCCTGTTCTTGAGAGTGGGCTTAGTTTCGTGTTTTATGGCACAGCAACACAAGTAGGTTATTTCATGCTATGGCAATTGGAGTAAAGTGCCTTGTGCAAGGACATTCTATGGTAGCTGACCCGGGCTGAACTGATGGTAGGATTTGAATTGGCCCTTTTTTGGTTGCAAGTTTGGCATGCTAACCAGATACATCATGGCTTCTGCCACCATTAGTCACGTCTCGATGACCAGGATAGTGCATTAGGCCTATTCTGCATCCCAGAGCCTGCAGGGGGTCTCTTGAGAGAGGGTCTTTTAAGATAAATAATTAATCTAATATTAAACAAGAAGTTTTACTTGAATTGTTTATATACCAACATACTAATACTGCTAATTAAGGATAAATACAACAAAACCTGTACAAATGTAAACATTTAAAGATAAATACAACAAAGCCTGTACAAATTTGAATATTTACAGATAAATACAGCAAAGCCTGGACAAATTTGAATATTTACAGATAAATACAACAAAGCCTGGACAAATTTGAATATTTACAGATAAATACAGCAAAGCCTGGACAAATTTGAATATTTACAGATAAATACAACAAAGCCTGGACAAATTTGAATATTTATAGATAAATACAACAAAGCCTGGACAAATTTGAATATTTACAGATAAATACAACAAAGCCTGGACAAATTTGAATATTTATAGATAAATACAACAAAGCCTGGACAAATTTGAATATTTACAGATAAATACAACAAAGCCTGGACAAATTTGAATATTTATAGATAAATACAATAAAGCCTGGACAAATTTGAATATTTACAGATAAATACAACAAAGCCTGGACAAATTTGAATATTTACAGATAAATACAGCAAAGCCTGGACAAAATTGAAAATTTACAGATAAATACAACAAAGCCTGGACAGAATTGAATAGTTACAGATAAATACAACAAAGCCTAGACATATTTGAATATTTACAGACTTGGGTAAAACCTATGTCTTTGTCCTTATATAATGATTATAAATTTAAGGATCTGTGCAAATCAAGACATAAACTTTGCTATTACTATGTTCAGATGTTAAAGTTAAGAATATGTGCAAAAAAAGACATACAGTTTGCTGTTAAAGTGTTCTAATAGTATTAAAGTTAAGGATCTGTGCAAATCAAGATGTACAGTTTGCTGTTACTATATTCAGATGTTAAAGTTCAGGATCTGTGCAAATCAAGACGTTCAGTTTGCTGTTACTATGTTCAGATGTTAAAGTTCAGGATCTGTGCAAATCAAGATGTACAGTTTGCTGTTACTATATTCAGATGTTAAAGTTCAGGATCTGTGCAAATCAAGACGTACAGTGTGCTGTTACTATGTTCTGATAGTGTTAAAGTTAAGGATCTGTACAAATCAAGACGTACAGTTTGCTGTTACTATGTTCTGATAGTGTTAAAGTTCAGGATCTGTGCAAATCAAGATGTACAGTTTGCTGTTACTATGTTCTGATAGTGTTCAAGTTCAGGATCTGTGCAAATCAAGACATACAGTTTGCTGTTACTATGTTCTGATAGTGTTAAAGTTAAGGATCTGCAAATCAAGACGTACAGTTTGCTGTTACTATGTTCTGATAGTGTTCAAGTTCAGGATCTGTGCAAATCAAGACATACAGTTTGCTGTTACTATGTTCTGATAGTGTTAAAGTTAAGGATCTGCAAATCAAGACGTACAGTTTGCTGTTACTATGTTCTGATAGTGTTAAAGTTAAGGATCTGCAAATCAAGACGTACAGTTTGCTGTTACTATGTTCTGATAGTGTTAAAGTTAAGGATCTGCAAATCAAGACATACAGTTTGATGTTACTACCACACTGATAGTGTTAAAAGTCTGTGTTCTAATAGTGTTAAAGACTGTGTTTTAATAGTGTTAAAGACTGTGTTCTAATAGTGTTAAAGCTCTTTTTCTTTAAATTTTTAACCTTATTATACAGATTTACTGTACATACTTGCTTGTAAGTTGTGTCCAATTGCAGACAACATGGACCCTGTCAGGCAAGTGGATTTTGGGTCAGGGCAAGCGATTTTTTTTAAGCCACTTGCCCTGGGTCTGTGTCTGAAAAAAAAATTCTTAGAGCATTGTGACCTAGCCTTCTCTTCTGAACTAATCTTGAATGTATCATGACTTTTGCAAAGCTGAATCTTTCTGCAAAGTCTTAAATTGAACTCTCAGTTTTATGAGAGAAATACTCAGCTCTGGACCTTAAACATCAGAGACTTCTTATATCACCCTTTTCCTTCTGTCAAGTGCCTGTGTCCTCAAATGACATTAATTGTCATGGTGCAGAGGTGGGAAGACGTGTTTTTGTTCAGAAACAAATCTTACTGGTTTATTTTATTCTTTTTAAGATTTGAACTTTTGCGGATGAGTGAAAGTCTATATAATTCACATCACCATGAAGATGGCATTTACATATACTGTCCACTCCAGTGGTTACTGTTGTTTAGCAGGACTCCAGTGGTTGATTGTTTTACTGTTGTTTAGTAGCACATAAGCACATGAATGGTTATATCATACCATGGCAGTTGATACACACCATTGCACCAGATCTAGCCTGGTCTGGGCAAGATTTGAATCCATACCCATCTAGCTGTAAGTCTAGCATGTTGTATACTGAGCCTCTGTGTCTATGTTTTACATAATTTTGCTTGCTATTTTCAGACATCTAGATATATCACAGGGAAATGATGACACATTTAATGTACCAGTGCGATATTCTCATCCAGAGGAGGTTTTAGCAGAACTTGTGCAGAGTTTGCCATACTTAACCTCATTGGACGTATCAGGGACAAACTTGGCAGGAATAAATCATGAGGAGCCAACATCCCACCGATTGATGCCAAAATCTTCAAACTGCATGGAGGATGAGCCTCTGTAAGTGAATTTGTTTCATTTCCAATTTTTGTCTGCACTTGTTCAGTGCAGTAAAAATAAAAGCTCATTGGAATTTAAGTGTATAACAATTAATACATGCATGATGAATTGTATTTTTTATGGCCATATGATACAGTATGCAACAAATAACTAATTACTGTCTATAATAATGCCAGAGAGGCTTGACCCAAACAGACATCATACACTTAAAATATGAGGGGAGGTAAATCTTGATTGGAACTCATCCTATCAATGTAGTTTTTTCCAGACTTTAATATTATGAAAAAAAATAGAAAAAATTCAGCCAGAAATAAAAAAAAATGATTTTCCTTAAAAATTCCAGTTTTTCAATTTTTTATTCCAGCATTGTTCTGGTAAAATTTTGCATGTTTTGATGATATGATCTGCAAATAAAATGGTAGTAAGAGCCTTTAGATTCAGCCATGTCAATTTAATGATAACAGTTCTTGAGATTTGGCTGTGCCTATTTAATGATAACAGTTCTTGCGATTTAGCTGTGCCAATTTAATGATAACAATTCTTGAGATTTAGCTGTGCCAATTTAATGATAACAATTCTTGAGATTTGGCTGTACCAGTTTAATGTTAACAAGTCTTTAGATTCAGCTGTGCTAATTTAATGATAACAATTCTTGAGATTCAGCTGTGCTATGTTATGTATGATGTTTTTATAATGTTATAAATATTTTAGGAAATTATAAATGTTTCTTCACTTTAATATTTGCTTAAATCTTAATGTTATCAGGAAAAAGATGTTTAACTAGTGTCCTTGAATTAGGTTGTTTTGATCAATATGTTTTCTCAATTTGAAGGTCAAGGTTGATTGTTGTTTACAAGTAAAATTCCATTAAGATGACACATGTTCTAGAACATTCTGTCATGTGACCAATCTTTATATATACCATGTTTGGTGGACATTTATTCAGTTTTGACATTACCATCAGTCTTGTAAAGAGCTATTACAGTTGTGAAAATTCATTCCAAATTCTAAGAGAGGAATTATTTTAAATATTCATTGGATTATAACAGTGCTCATAAACTTTTGGATTTTGGATTTTTAATTGATGATTTTGGAATTTAACTGAACTTATTCAGAGATTTTGGAATACTTCATTTTGACATCAGCACATCAAGATTTCTAGTACATCAGGACTTTGGAGACCATTGGCACATCATAACATTCAAGGAAACAGCCGTGAATTCGGAACATTCTATATTTAGGACTTGTGATTAGAACAATCATTCTTATTGGATTATTAGGATTTCAAAACACATTACTGTAAGTGACTTTTTGATTTTTCATTTTAATTATCTAGTAATAAATTGCTTGTTGATTTTTTACTTGATTTGTTGGTTTCACTTTCTTTCTGTTACATTTTTCTTAGACCATAGAGTCGTAACAGCTAATTTAATGATAACAATTCTTGAGATTCAGCTGTGCCAATTTAATGATAACAGTTCTTGAGATTTAGCTGTGCCAATTTAATGATAACAATTCTGTAGATTCAGCAGTGTCAATTTAATAACAATTCTTGAGATTCAGCTGTGCCAATTTAATGATAACAATTCTTTAGATTCAGCTGTGCTAATTTAATGATAACAAGTCTTTAGATTCAGCTGTGCCAATTTAATGATAACAGTTCTTGAGATTTAGCTGTGCCAATTTAATGATAACAATTCTTGAGATTCAGCCGTGCGAATTTAATGATAACAATTCTTGAGATTCAGCTGTGCCAATTTAATGATAACAGTTCTTGAGATTCAGCTGTGCCAATTTAATGATAACATTTCTTTAGATAGAGCTGTGCCAATTTAATGATAACAAGTCTTTAGATTCAGCTATGCAAATTTATTGATAATAATTCTTGAGATTCAGCTGTGCCAATTTAATGATAACAATTCTTGAGATTCTGCTGTTCTAATTTAATGATAACAATTCTTTAGATTCAGCTGTGCCAATTTAATGATAACAATTCTGTACATTCAGCCATGTCAATTTAATGATAACAATTCTGTAGATTCAGCCATGTCAATTTAATGATAACAATTCTTGAGATTTAGCTGTGCCAATTTAATGATAACATTTCTTGAGATTCAGCTGTGCCAATTTAATGAAAACAGTTTTTTAGATTCAGCTGTTCCAATTTAATGATAACAATTCTTGATATTCAACTGTGCCTATTTAATGATAAGATGTCTGTAGATTAAGCTGTGCCAATTTATTGCAGCTTAGCTCATTAACCTGACACATATTTTTCCTCATGGAAAAGTTCAGATTAATTGATGAATCAGATAAATAGATTTAATTGAAATTACTTCCAAGAAATCATTTGGATTCCTATTCATATCAAGATGCTTTTTGTCATGGCCCTATTAGTACAAAACAAGACATAGCAGTCATTATTTTAGTGGCATCATTAGTGTCAACAATTTGTTAAGGTTTTGGTTCAGGTTTTTGGGGCAAGCTTTGATCATCAGCTTGACATGTTGTCTTTCATACATATTCATTTTAGTTTATCAGAAGTTAGTGTAATGAGTTATTTAAATTTGGCATTGGTCATGTATGATGTATTTCAGTCTAAAGATTGGTATGCATTTTTGTCTTTCCAACATCAGTAGGTAGTAAGACATGATGGGTTTCACTTTTCAGGTGTCACTTGTGTGAACAAAGTTTTGTTCTTCTTTTTTTAAGTTTCAGAGTTACACAATATATATCCAAGAGCTGTATTTGGGTATGACAGCATGGAAGCCCTTTGATGTATTATTTTAAATTAGAAAGTATTTGTTACAAAAAGGGATTTTCTACAATATTAGCATATGTAAGCTTTTCTGTACTTTATATATTCTTGTATCAGTTTGTATAATAATAGAGTAAAATCTCCCATTGTGACCATGCCTGAATAAAAGGTCACTCTCCAATAGCAGCCATGTTAGTTCAGTCCCATTTACTAAAAGGTCAAATTTATCCTCAAAAATAAGAACTCCTCCCAATTATGACCAGTTTTCACCAGTCTGATCGATGGGTCTATTCTAGAACTGAAAATTGGGGGGGGGGGGGGATTCAGTTTATTTTGGCACAATGTTTTAGAAAATAGCATGAATCCTCAAATCACATGTTTGATCAGTGGTCTTAATTTGGATGTTTTATTGTACAAGTACAAAATTTTCAGGTCCTGTTGTATCCGAGGATTGGAAGGACGACATTTTGAGTTTTTAGGTCTGTTGGATTGTACAGGAGATGCTTGCTACAGGCAGGGAATTCCAGCCAAACAGGTGACTTATCTCCCTTTGATACATTAACATTGCAGCATTATTGTCTCAGCCACATTAGCAAATAGTTAAATCACCCGTAAATGTATAACACTAAATCATTTATTGCGATAGTAAATTGGAAAGGTTGAGGATTTATTCTGAATTCTGTAAGCCAATTATCGGAAGCCTTCCACTACCTGAATTCCTAATCATAAACATTTGTTGCAAATTATATTCAAAATATGTTCTAAAAGACAGAAAAGGGAGCCTTTATATTTTATAAAAACATTTTTGTGCCATTAAATGATATTTTCCTGCCATAATATATGTCTGTTGTCCAACAGACAGCTGTAGATTTAGTTAGCTCATAGTCCTTCAAATACTTCATGTGCACTGTTGATCAGTATAATGTACAATCATGAATGCAAAATCCAGAGTTCCAGATCAGTGTGTAAAATTCTCATAACTGTTTGAAATGGAAAAAAATCCCATGGTAGTTAAGTTTCTTTCAATGTACAAGCTACATTGAACTTGTTTTGCACATGATATATGTATGTGGTGGAGCCAATTTCAGCAGTAGTAATTTTGGTTTAACACTGCTCAACAAGTGATGCAACTTCTGCTGTCATGATAGGTTTGGCAATAATAGTTAAGGGGTTTTCCCACGCTTTTAATTTGTGATCCTTTTTTTTCTTCATGATTTCAGTTGGAAATTTATAAATTCAGGGCACATGTATTTATTATTATGCCACTTCCATCATAGTTTGATCTGTATCTTATGACCCAAAAAAATGCAAATGGTACAATTTACAGGACTTGTATCACAGATTTCTAATTGCCCACTCAATACGTGGACATGGGATAAGGGATTAAGTGTCGACAGATGGTGGATGTCCACTAAGTCTGTTGGATTTCCATCGTGGATTTTATTGCAGCCATAATGGGTTTTATGGCTAATTTTATTGTATTTATCTCGCGAGTTGACACAAAAACCAAACAGATGGAAGAAACCCCGACACTGTAAATCTGACCATGGTGGGTGTCAATTTCATACCTTTACCTGTACAAATGATACAGAACTAACATTATCTTTCATTTTAATCAGTGGCCTAGCTAGGGATACATAAAGACGAATAGAGAGTCTATTGCAGAAGCACATAGCTATGATTTGTATAACAAAAGATATACTACACTACAGTCTTTCCTTTTTTAAAATGCATCTTCTATAATAAAAATGAGTTTATTATAAGTAAACATGAGGGAGAGAGATTATGCATTGTAAGTTTTGATCGATGTAACCCATAGCTTTATTCATTAACTTGGAAAATTACATTGATTATTAAAGAGTATGTATTTTTAGCTCTACTAGTCATAGACCAGAAGAGTTTATGGGATGGTCCATCCGTTAGCACAAGTTTGTTATCACTAGTCCACTTGAACTACTTGGAGGATTGCCATGAAACTTTACACACACTTTCATCCCAAGGTCTAGTTGGTCCTGAATGAAAATGGTGCCACCCAGACATCCATTATGGCCACCACAGAGGTCATCTTGAAAATCTTATTGCTACACTTCCTGAATGGATGGTCATATCAGCATGGGGTTTTCGGTAAAAGACCAATTTTGATGTCTAGTTGGTTCTAAATGAAAACGGTGCCACTCGGACATCCAATATGTCCACCACAGCAGCCATCTTGAAAATCTTATTGTTGCTTCTTCTGAATGGATGGTCATATCAACATGTTGTTTCCACTGAAAGACTTATTATGTCTTGTTGGTCCTGAATGAAACTGGTGCTGATCTGATGTCCAATATGGCTGCCACAGTGACCATCTTGAAAACATTGTTATTGCTACTTTTCCTGAATGAATGGTCAAATCTACATAGGCTTGCACTAAAAGGTTTCTTATGATGTCTAGTTGGTCCTGAATGAATGGCCACCACAGAGGTCATCTTGAAAATCTTATCACTACTCTTCCTGAATGGATGGTCATATCAACAAGGGGTTTTCGGTAAAAGACTGATTTTTATGTCCAGTTGGTTTTAAATGAAAATTGGTGCCAGTTGGACATTCAGTATGGTCACCACAGCAGCCATATTGAAAATCTTGTTTTTGCCACTTCTTCTGAATGGATGGTCATATCAACATGTGGTTTCCTCTAAAAGACTTCTTATGTCTAGTTGGTCTTAAATGAAAATGGTGCTGATCTGATATCCAGTGTGGCCACCTTGAAAATCTTGTTTTTTTATTCTCCTGTACAAAAAGTAATACTGCCATGGGGTTTTCACCAGAAGACTTATTATGATGTCTAGTTGGTCCTAAATGAAAACAGTGCTGCTCAGGCATCCTGTATGGCCATCACAATGGCCATCTTAAAAACCTTGTTATCTTTTACTCCTGAATGAATGGTCATATCAGCATTGGGTTTTCATTGAAAGACTTCTTATGATATCTAGTTGGTCAAAAATAAAAAGGGTTTTTATCTGACTTCCAGTATGGTCATGATAATCGCTATCTTGAAAATCTAGTTATCACTACTTGTCCTAGATGGCTGGTCATATATCAGTATTGTGATTTCGCCAAAAGGCTTCTTATGATGTCTACTTGGTCCTAAATAGAAATGGTGCCAATCTAATATCCTATATGGTATCCATGGCAGCCATCCTGAAAATCTTCTTATCATTACTCCTCCATAATGGAAAGTCATATCAACATGAGGTTTTTACCAGAAGACTTCTTATGATGTCTTGTTGGTCCTAATTGAAAATAGTGCAAAACTGACATGCAATATGTCCACCACAGCAGCTAATTTGAAAATCTTGTTATTGCTGAAGAGCATCATTATCTGAGATGGTTTCAACACTCAGTAGTTATGAGGAAGGAATTGTCTTATCTTGAATTCCTGGAAATTCTTTTAGGCCAGTAGAGCATCAGTCCCTTCATGTTTAAATATGCTGTACTTATCTTCATTTCAGAATTCGTCTGCTGACAACATTTATAAATAAAAGTTTGATACTGGTCTTGATAATAATAATAATAATAATACCATATTTACTCACATACAATCTGATACCAATTACAAACTGAATTGACCCAGATCTGCCGTCACATAATGCACTGGTAGATCTGGGTCTATGCAGTTTATAAGGACTAATCAGTAGAACAAACAACATAGACTCTGATCTGCTGGTGCATTATGCTACGGCAGATCAGGGTCTATGTTGTTTGCATTTGGACCTGGATTAAACGTGAGTATTATATGGTAATAATAATGTATTTATTTATAGAGGGTAACTTAATTAGTTAATACAACTAATCTCCCTTAAGGCCCTCAAGAAGCAAATAAGTAACTTGATGCTTAGGAATGCTTTTAGTGTTTAGAAAAGAATTGATGTAAATAATTGGGTTATTAACCTGCCATTTGTGCTTTTCTTTTTTCCTTATTATTTCTATAGTCCATTTTAGTCGTAATTAACATACTGGTAAAAGAACTTAAAGCTTCAGAAATTTAATCATTGAAAGTCAGAAGGGCCAGGATTGCTGAAAAACCCTACAATTAATACAAAAAGTTCACAAATAAACAGGAAATAGCTGGGATTTACAACCTTTGAAGCCAAAACCTCTTCCACCTCCAGTTTGTAGTAGATAAAGAAGTTCTACCAGGGATACATGTTTAAAGCTACTGAAAATATGAAGCAACATATTAATAGCAATCAGTGCAATTAGAGATAGATTTTATAGCCTTGGCAATCACTGCAATTAGAGATAGATTTTATAGCCTTGGCAATCAATGCAATTAGAGATAGATTTTATAGCCTTGGCAATCACTGCAATTAGAGATAGATTCTATAGCCTTGGCAATCAGTGCAATTAGAGATTTATTTTATAGCCTTGGCAATGACTGCAATTAGAGATTTATTTTATAGCCTTGGCAATCAGTGCAATTAGAGATTTATTTTATAGCCTTGGCAATCAGTGCAATTAGAGATTTATTTTATAGCCTTGGCAATCAGTGCAATTAGAGATTTATTTTATAGCCTTGGCAATCAATGCAATTAGAGATTTATTTTATAGCCTTGGCAATCAGTGCAATTAGAGATTTATTTTATAGCCTTGGCAATCAGTGCAATTAGAGACAGATTGTATAGCCTTGGCAATCAATGCAATTAGAGATAGATTTTATAGCCTTGGCAATCAATGCAATTAGAGATAGATTTTATAGCCTTGGCAATCAGTGCAATTAGAGATAGATTGTATAGCCTTGGCAATCAGTGCAATTAGAGATTTATTTTATAGCCTTGGCAATCAATGCAATTAGAGATTTATTTTATAGCCTTGGCAATCAATGCAATTAGAGATTTATTTTATAGCCTTGCCACAATCACTGCAATTAGAGATATATTTTATAGCCTTGGCAATCAGTGCAATTAGAGATTTATTTTATAGCCTTGGCAATCAGTGCAATTAGAGATTTATTTTATAGCCTTTGCAATCAGTGCAATTAGAGATTTATTTTATAGCCTTGGCAATCAGTGCAATTAGAGATTTATTTTATAGCCTTGGCAATCAGTGCAATTAGAGATTTATTTTATAGCCTTGGCAATCAGTGCAATTAGAGATTTATTTTATAGCCTTGGCAATCAGTGCAATTAGAGATTTATTTTATAGCCTTGGCAATCAGTGCAATTAGAGATTTATTTTATAGCCTTGGCAATCAGTGCAATTAGAGATATATTTTATAGCCTTGGCAATCACTGCAATTAGAGATATATTTTACAGCCTTGGCAATCAGTGCAATTAGAGATTTATTTTATAGCCTTGGCAATCAGTGCAATTAGAGATAGATTGTATAGCCTTGGCAATCACGGCAATTAGGATTTATTTTATAGCCTTGGCAATCAATGCAATTAGATATTTATTTTATAGCCTTGGCAATCAGTGCAATTAGAGATTTATTTTATAGCCTTGGCAATCAGTGCAATTAGAGATTTATTTTATAGCCTTGGCAATCAGTGCAATTAGAGATTTATTTTATAGCCTTGGCAATCAGTGCAATTAGAGATAGATTGTATAGCCTTGGCAATCAATGCAACTAGAGATAGATTGTATAGCCTTGGCAATCAGTGCAATTAGAGATAGATTTTATAGCCTTGGCAATCAATGCAATTAGAGATAGATTTTATAGCCTTGGCAATCACTGCAATTAGAGATAGATTTTATAGCCTTGGCAATCAGTGCAATTAGAGATAGATTTTATAGCCTTGGGAATCAATGCAATTAGAGATAGATTTTATAGCCTTGGCAAACATGTAGCTTAACAATTTCGGGCAATATTAAACAGTGCCTGAAAAAATTCACTTTTGACTCACTGGTCAAGGACCAGTAGGACCCTAACTGGTCCAACAGCTAAGTCTGACATGCGAATATTTACTACGGTACATTAACATAAATGAAAGACAGGAAAAATTAAAAAATTAACGCAAACTCAAAATTACATGACTACTTTATTGCTTATTCAATATAATTATTTTACTAACCATAACATTTTAAAATTTTCAATCAACATGATCATGCCTTCTATTGGTGGATCCTCTTTGAATCTCAGTGCTGTAGTTAACAAAAACTTCAAGTATAGAAGTTATCAACGTCAGATAAAAAATACCAAACACCTGAATAAAAGAGAACTCATTTACAATTCAAAGCTCGTTCAGTGAAACAGATGGGGAAAACAACCCATGTAGTCAATTTATATACAGTCAGTAACCCCAAACATAACAATTCACTTAGCAGATAGTCCAAGTTTCCTCTGACCTTTTCCACCCCATTTTAGATATTTTGACATTTTTGTTGCCAAAATATCTAAAATGGGGTGGGAAAGGTCAGAGGAAACTCAGACAACTTGACAGATTGCTCAACCTCTGATGAACTTTGCCTTGGCCCTAGGAGTGTAGTATCAAATGCCATGTTTTCTCAGAAATCAACCAGTTCTGGTCCCTCTGACATGGCGAATAACTGGTTGTGCACTCAGCTTTGTAAAGGCTTAGGCAATCATGGTCTTTATGATTGAGAGGGTATGTTTTATTTACTATCAGTAACCTTAATGGTGTAAGTAATATGCTCTTTGCTTGTTTCACATGCTATCAATGGGTCAGTTATAAAATTGGATGAACCTTTGAATAAGGCACTTAATTTGAAGGATTGGCTGACTCTAGGTATCCCGTACATGCTGAACAAAACATAAATGACCTCTTTTCATCATACTCAACCCATGGCCAAGTCTTTTTTCAGTGATCCTGCAAAGTCCAAATACGTTTATTTTTATCATATTTTCTGTCCTTTTCGGACTTGGGACATTTGAAGCCCTACAGTGCAATGCATCTTGTAGCAGATGAATTCCCTGTGGTTATTCTTGCCTTCTGCTGGTAAATCCATACTTAAACAAACTCATAGCATCTAGAACATATGGTAAGTCAATACTGTTGATGCTTAGTTTATTAAGGTTGAGATCAGACAAATGTTTGATTGATGAAGATCAAGATTAGACTGGTTATCAGCGTATTGCATGCTAAATTTGCAGATTGTCAGTAATGCTTTACACCACCAGTCTCTCACTATCAGTCGACTTACGCTTGCATCAGTGCACTTTTGTGACTCTTTTCAGATGTTTTAAGGATTAAAAACCACATTTTCCTCAATTTATACGAACAAATAAGAAATATTAAAGGTCCAGTGGGCTAGTGCTGCTTACATATGACCAGTCTGCAGATAAAAAAAAATCAGTCATGGACCTTGGACCACCTTAATTTTCAGGCCCTGTATTAAAGGCATTATTGATAGATATGATGTGTTCAGTTTATGCGTAATTCAGTACAAGTTAAAAAAAAAAATGTAATAAGCTATTAATAAGAAGATATTCCGCTTTTATGAAGCTAAAACTAAACTGATGTGCAAAAAGTAGAGGCTATTTATTTGTATGGTAAATACAGTTGTATCTACCACATATGCTCATTTCACTGCTAAGTTTGCATAATATTAGGCATTTCTGTTCAGTTTCAGAAGATGATGATGATCATATGATCGATGTCCAGGAGAAATTAACCACATCTGAAATATGGAAAAGAAACTTTTTTCCATCACCATTTACTAAATAACTTGGCCCCAACCTTTTTTTCTGTGCTGTGTACATGTAAATCTTCAGGTACTTAACCTTGGATTATTATTGCTTTATTTCTACTTTAGAATCCACAGTTTATTCACTGACTTTAAACTTGGTTTTAGTTCTCAAAGATTCAGCACCGTTTGAGCAAATCTGGACATAATTTCAGTTATTCACATTGTTGGCTTAATTGCTAAATCCTATCTAAATATGTATTTTCTGCATGTTCTTTGGCAACAAAGTGTTTTATTTGTATTCATGACAACTTCTTAAAAAGGATAATCAGGTCAAATTGTAACAAGTTAGTAACTAAACTGATAATAAAACAATATTCGCTTGACAATTGGGAACATTTTTATAGTACGTGTCATGTAGATTGAAAAAATGCACAGTACCAAATGAAGTTGTATCTGCATCATAAACATCATATTCGTGTATTTTATGCACATTAGTCAAAATATGTACAAAATATATCTATTGAAAACCAATTAATTTCAACCATTTAATCACTGAAAACATTGTGATCAGCACAAGTTCTGTATGTTCTGCACACATTTATAATGATAATACTTGATCATGGTGAAAACACTCGTTAAATAGAGTAATTTAATTGTGCATGATATGAGTTAGTCTTGGTCAATAAGCTGTTTGATGCATTCTCCAACCAGAGCTTGAAATTGATGCTAGCATTTTGCTGGTTACATATTTGAAATGATAGTAAATTGCAGAATGTTTTTAGTGGAGAATATTACAATGATCTCAATTTTTTAAAGTACTAAAAAAAGTTAATTTTTAGTTCTGTCCAAGGCATGACAAACAACTTGATGGTTAAGATTTAATCTGGTATCATAGGTTGTGATATATAATATTCACAAAATACCCAGTTAAAATTTCTAAAATACAAAAACCAATTACGTAGTTACAAACTAGTGAGTAAAGTATCCAATTTATATGTAGAGCTCTGTTCAGTCTTCAAATCACAAGACAGTACGGTATATACTCGTGTATAAGTTGGATCCAACTGCAAACACCATAGATGCTGATCGGCTGTTGCTTAATGTGCAAGCATATTAGTTTCTGTGTTGTGTTCTACTGATTAGTCCTTACAAAATGCATAGACCCATACCTGCTGGTGCATTATGTAACGGCAAATCTGGGTCTGTGCAGTTTGCAGTTTAATCTGACTTGTGCACGAGTATATACAACATGAAAAGTCCAAGAGAAAGCAACATAGACCCAGATCTGCATGATCTGACTTACATGTGAGTATATACAACATGAAAAGTACTACAGAAAGCAACATAGACCCAGATCTGTATTATCTGACTTACATGTGAGTATATATAGTATTACAAATGCCACTGCCATTATGTGAGTATATACAGTATTACAAATGCCACTGCCATTTTGTGAGTATATACAGTATTACAAATGCCACTGCCATTATGTGAGTATATACAGTATTACAAATGCCACTGCCATTT
The DNA here is from genome assembly GCA_029931535.1 of Margaritifera margaritifera. Lineage (NCBI taxonomy): Eukaryota > Metazoa > Mollusca > Bivalvia > Unionida > Margaritiferidae > Margaritifera > Margaritifera margaritifera. The sequence continues at coordinate 1,479,181 of JAQPZY010001309.1, forward strand.
TGTGAGTATATACAGTATTACAAATGCCACCGCCATTATATGAGTATATACAGTTAAAAATGCCACTGCCATTATGTGTGTATATACAGTGTTACAAATACTGCTGCCATTATGTGATGGCAGTTCTAGTTTTATGCTATTTGCAAAGTAGATTTGACACATATCTTGCAAGATGAGTCAGCATAGTTTCAGTTTTCAATAAATTCACAGGTGACAGGTGAAGCCAGCGAGGCACAGATTTTGTTGTCCATACATCGATATAGAGATAAGCCACATCTACTAACAAGAGGGCTCAACAATCTGTTTCAATGGTTTCGCAACCCGCCGCCCAATATCACTGACCATTGCTCCGCTCTAGAGGTGAGTCTGTCAGTTTATATTTTTCTAATTTGTTACGTGTTTTGCTCTTTTTTTGTTGTTGTAATATTAAAATAAGAATTATGTTCTGCAATTCATGCTGCAGTGACGTAAACTTTTTTCCTGTTTGTGTGTCAAATGTTATTTTATTTTCATCCTTGAGCAAATTTAAGAACTTGTCTAAAATAAGATTGCAAGACTATTGGCCCTTAAGATGCAGGAAACAGTTTTTAGAAAGCTGCAAACACTAAATAACTGAATAAAGACAACTTATGTGAATATAGATTCATTTAAATAGAGGAACAAGGAAAAATATAATGTAGCGAGAGACGGGAAGTGAAGGTTTAAATTTATTACACACTTGCTAAAAATCATGAGATTGAATAACATTGTCAGAGCAAATCCAACACTAAAGTCAGAGTGACGGTGTGTAGCAGACTGACATATGCAGAGATGTGATTATAGAGAACTTTATTCTTGTATAAATAACATAATTCAGAGAAGGAGAGAAAAAGTGTTAAAGACTGAAGATGTAGAGACACATTCAATTTGAGAGCATTATACTTATGTAAATAGAATAATTTCCGAATCAAAGACTGAAAGATGTAGAAATAGCGCAATAAAGGGAGCATTATGCTTGTATTAAAAACATAATTGAGAGAAATAGAAAGAGAAAGAGTCAAAGACTGACAGACGTTGAGTCGGTGATGTAGAGAGCATTATCTTTGTATAAATAGCATTATGTAGATGTAGAGAGAGATAATCACACACACAGCATACAGTCTGTCACAGAGAAAAAGAGAGAGAGCATCTTTAATTTCAGATATTCAAGTGTCCATATCTTTATGAGAAAGAAGAACTTGAAGTAATCCTAAATCCTCACATTATTTTGAATTGAATCACATGAGGTTAATAATCGAAATGATGCAATTTAATTGAACTGATTCAAAACTCAACCTTTCCTCTTACATGTTTACAACGGACAGCTATTTAGATGTTAGCCATTAACAATGTGCATGCCATACCTCACTCAGCTTGCGATTGCGATTATTATGATAGGATTCAGTTTGTAAGACATGTTTTTCTTTAATATATCTGACAAGTTAGGTTGAACATCCTAAGGATCATCAGGATATTGTTTTGTACATATATGTACATGATGAAAAATCAATAATGCAACTGGATGTAGGGGCCATGGGTGTCCGAGTGGTCTAAGGCACAAACTTTTACAAATCACTTACACGGGTGTCCGAGTGGTCAAAGTTACTCACTTTTACAAATCACTTACATGGGTGTCTGAGTGGTCTAAGGCACTCACTTTTACAAATCACTTACACTGGTGTCCGAGTGGTCTAAGGCACTCACTTTTACAAATCACTTACACGGGTGTCTGAGTGGTCTAAGTTACTCACTATAACAAATCACTTACATGGGTGTCTGAGTGGTCTAAGGCACAAACTTTTACAAATCACTTACACGGGTGTCCGAGTGGTCTAAGGCACTCACTTTTACAAATCACTTACACGGGTGTCCGAGTGGTCTAAGTTACTCACTATAACAAATCACTTACATGGGTGTCCGAGTGGTCTAAGGCACTCACTTTTACAAATCACTTACACGGGTGTCCGAGTGGTCTAAGTTACTCACTATAACAAATCACTTACACGCGTGTCTAAGTGGTCTAAGGCACTCACTTTTACAAATCACTTACATGGGTGTCCGAGTGGTCTAAGGCACTCACTTTTACAAATCACTTACACGCGTGTCCGAGTGGTCTAAGTTACTCACTATAACAAATCACTTACACGGGTGTCCGAGTGGTCTAAGTTACTCACTTTTACAAATCACTTACACTGGTATCCGAGTGGTCTAAGGCACTCACTTTTACAAATCACTTACACTGGTGTCCGAGTGGTCTAAGGCACTCACTTTTACAAATCACTTACACGGGTGTCTGAGTGGTCTAAGGCACTCACTTTTACAAATCACTTACACGCGTGTCCGAGTGGTCTAAGGCACTCACTTTTACAAATCACTTACATTGGTGTCCGAGTGGTCTAAGGCACTCACTTTTATAAATCACTTACACGGGTGTCTGAGTGGTCTAAGGCACTCACTTTTATAAATCGCTTACACTGGTGTCCGAGTGGTCTAAGGCACTCACTTTTACAAATCACTTACACGGGTGTCTGAGTGGTCTAAGGCACTCACTTTTACAAATCACTTACACGCATGTCTGAGTGGTCTAAGGCACTCACTTTTACAAATCACTTACACTGGTGTCCGAGTGGTCTAAGGCACTCACTTTTATAAATCACTTACACTGGTGTCCGAGTTGTCTAAGGCACTCACTTTTACAAATCACTTACACTGGTGTCCGAGTGGTCTAAGGCACTCACTTTTACAAATCACTTACACGGGTGTCTGAGTGGTCTAAGGCACTCACTTTTACAAATCACTTACACGCATGTCCGAGTGGTCTAAGTTACTCACTTTTACAAATCACTTACACGGGTGTCTGAGTGGTCTAAGGCACTCACTTTTACAAATCACTTACACGGGTGTCTGAGTGGTCTAAGGCACTCACTTTTACAAATCACTTACACGCATGTCCGAGTGGTCTAAGGCACTCACTTTTACAAATCACTTACACTGGTGTCCGAGTGGTCTAAGCCACTCACTTTTACAAATCACTTACATGGGTGTCCGAGTGGTCTAAGTTACTCACTTTTACAAATCACTTACACTGGTGTCCGAGTGGTCTAAGGCACAAACTTTTACAAATCACTTACACGGGTGTCTGAGTGGTCTAAGCCACTCACTTTTACAAATCACTTACACATCTCACCTCTCTCCACATGACTTTGAGTCTTGGCTTGACCAACGTGGATATGTGAAAAAGCTTGACAGTAGCTTCCCGTGGGTCGGTGGTTCTCCTCCGGATCTTCCTGGGTTCTTCCTCCACCAGATATACTGGCTGCCATGTATAGCATGTCATGTGCTGAAAAATGGCGTTAAACCCAACAACAACACAGCAACTGGGCATACTGCGGGGACATGTGCATAGGATGCTTTTGTAGGATATGCAATGGCTTTAAATAAACTCTGCAGTGACTTACAAGCTTTAAAATAAAATGATGCTCATTATATGTTTTGTTAACAAACTTGTTTTTTCAAAGGTAAATAACGTAGTTTAAAAAGAAATTGTCGTCAGCATTATCTGCAAGTCAACCTGATGTGTAATGTGTGGTTGAGCCAATTTTAGTAACCTTCGACTTTTTCCTGGTGAAGCAGATTTGTGGAAAATTTATCATTTAATCTGAACATGTAATTCCTGTGTCATTGACATCCATGTTCATATTCGTTGACATGGCTACCAATTTTGTACATTGTTACAGACACTAAATTAAATTAAGCCATTTACATGTATAACCATTGCAGCATTTACCCCATGTGACTTCATGCTTTCTATCTCATAATCCGTGATATTCACACTAAGTTTTATTAATCGATTTGTGTTTTCTCCTTGAACTTACACAACGGCCTTACTGTACTTTGTATATAACATAAAGGTTTTGCATTAAATTCAACAGACTGTTTATGTAATTTCACAAAACTTGTTATATGACATTCACCCACTGGTGACTTTAGTTACCCAGGGCTCAAAAAGTCACAGCTTGTATTTATTTGCAGTGGCTGAGGAAGGGCAAGTAACTTGTACAAGATTCGTATCCAATTGGACGAGTGGCATTTTAAGCAATCCAGTATAATGTACAGTGTAGGATGAGTACAACTGATGCAGGACAAGTAATAGATACAAGTCACTTGCCCTGCAGGAAAAGTAGCCAACAGAAAATTTGTTTAGCCCTGTTGTCTTTCACATTGATGACTGTTTGTTAGGCACTGATGCCTATATGTTCATAAAGACTGAAGTGTGCATCATGTAGAATTACACTGTCAGTTATAAAATCAAGCATGCATCATGTAGAATTACACTGTCAGTTATAAAATCAAGCATGCATCATGTAGAATTACACTGTCAGTTATAAAATCAAGCATGCATCATGTAGAATTACACTGTCAGTTATAAAATCAAGCATGCATCATGTAGAATTACACTGTCAGTTATAAAATCAAGCATGCATCATGTAGAATTACATTGTCAGTTATAAAATCAAGCATGCATCATGTAGAATTACACTGTCAGTTATAAAATCAAGCATGCATCATGTAGAATTACACTGTCAGTTATAAAATCAAACATGCATCATGTAGAATTACACTGTCAGTTATAAAATCAAGCATGCATCATGTAGAATTACACTGTTAGTTCCCTTGGTCGAAAGCTGTCCCCATTCAAGGTGCATTGTTTGTCCCAGTATGATTTTGCTGAATAAAGCTTGTGTAAGATTTGTATTTAAGACTTATTCAGCCAGTATGATTTTGCTGAATAAATCAAGTGTAAGATTTGTATTTAAGACTTATTCAGCCAGTATGATTTTGCTGAATAAATCAAGTGTAAGATTTGTATTTAAGACTTATTCAGCCAGTATGATTTTGCTGAATAAATCAAGTGTAAGATTTGTATTTAAGACTTATTCAGCCAGTATGATTTTGCTGAATAAATCGAGTGTAAGATTTGTATTTAAGACTTATTCAGCCAGTATGATTTTGCTGAATAAATCAAGTGTAAGATTTGTATTTAAGACTTATTCAGCCAGTATGATTTTGCTGAATAAATCAAGTGTAAGATTTGTATTTAAGACTTATTCAGCCAGTATGATTTTGCTGAATAAATCAAGTGTAAGATTTGTATTTAAGACTTATTCAGCCAGTATGATTTTGCTGAATAAATCAAGTGTAAGATTTGTATTTAAGACTTATTCAGCCAGTATGATTTTGCTGAATAAATCAAGAGTAAGATTTGTATTTAAGACTTATTCAGCCAGTATGATTTTGCTGAATAAATCAAGTGTAAGATTTGTATTTAAGACTTATTCAGCCAGTATGATTTTGCTGAATAAAGCTTGTGTAAGATTTGTATTTAAGACTTATTCAGCCAATATGATTTTGCTGAATAAAGCATGTGTAAGATTTGTATTTAAGACTTGTTCAGCCAAGTGATGACAAGACATTAGACCTGTATAGTGGTAAGATCCAAGAAGGTCATTATGTTCTACGTGGACTTAAGCAGCTGCTTCCCTCCAGTAAGGTGAGCTGGGATTGAGTAACATGCACTCATGCATTTAGTTTTCATGCCAAATTCACATTGGAAAGGGATCTTTTTGGTGAGTTTTTGATATTAAAAAAATGATGATGTTGCAGTTAACAAGTATTATGTGAAATACAGTACTGTAAATCTCAAAATTTGACCATTATTAAACTTAGTAAATGCAACATATTCACAACATAACATTTTTTTGGTTTACTTTTTGGGGGGAATGCACATATTGTACAACTATTCTATGTACATGAATACAGTGTTATGCTTTGAAATGTTGTGATTTCAAGTATTTCTGTGTATTAATGTTTTACCTTTGGGTTTATTTTGATTATAGGGAATACTGAATGGGTTTATTTTGATTATAGGGAATACTGAATGGGTTTATTTTGATTATAGGGAATACTGAATGGGTTTATTTTGATTATAGGGAATACTGAATGGGTTTATTTTGATTATAGGGAATACTGAATGGGTTTATTTTGATTATAGGGAATACTGAATGGGTTTATTTTGATTATAGGGAATACTGAATGGTATGAGTCTGAACAAGCATGACAAACATGTACAGATATCTGGAAGGTTAGTGTCACATTTTTTGATCAAAACATCATTATTATTGTTATTGTTATTATTATTGTTATTGTTATTATTATTGTTATTGTTACCATAAAATTTTTTTGTATATATCCCATGATAGGCTTATGCTTAATTATAAGCTCTTCTTCCATTTTTACAAAATTTTGGCAAATATTTTCTAAGGATATTTGTATCTGATAATAAGCCCACTGCAGTTTTTTGACAAATTTATTTGGCTGGCCTCCTGTTCTTGTCATGAGAGCAATACTGTATTATTATTATTATTATTATTAACCCATTGTTGATAATAGGTCCATGAACCACTTAAGAAATTTTGGCACATTTTCATGTAAGAAAGCTCTTTCAACTTTTAAGCCCAATCATCATCTTTAAAACATGTACAACCCTTCACCCACCCACCCTTGCTTGTTTTAGGAAAATACCATATTGCATTCATTCCAACACTGGATTTCCATACAGTCTTACCAATATCACATATATTTAATTTCCAAAGAAATAAAAACAATATCCAAGGTAATGATCTTTGACTATTTAGAGTCATTTTTAGATACCACCAATCTAAGTCTTTTTATTAGATCCATCCTAATTAGAAAATGTCAGTGGTAGGGTGAAATTGTGCAACTGAAATGTAAACACCATGTGAATATGGAAAGAAACATAATAATGATTGATTGGTTATAACAGCATATCAAGACAAGAAACAAACTGAAGTAAGGTGTCTTACCCAGAGACACAGCATGATGGCTGACCCAGCCTGGTCTGGGCAGGATTCAAACCCACATCCTTCTGGTTACAAGTCTGGCACACTAACCACTGAGCCATGGCAGCTCCCATTAACCATAATAAAATCTCCTGGGTGAACTTTGATTATCCATACCTTGATCTTCTGGAGTTTTCCAACCAATTAATGTGCCGTTTTGTTTTCTAAAATATTATCATATATTGAGACAGTAATGTACAGGACTCATGGGAGTCAAGATGGTCAGCATTTTACTGGATCATATGGAGTACATATAATGTTTATTAGAAAAAATGTTCAAATCCTCTCCAGCATGATTCATGATACATAATTATTTGTTTCAGTGCATCTTTGTTCTACATTGCCAAAGGACCTAACAAAGATTGCATAACATCACAACAGAAGAGGTAAGGAACTTTGCTAAAATAAATGAATTATGCTAGAATGTAATAAAATATATGTATTGTTTGGTATGAATGAATTATGCTAGAATGTAATGAAATATATGTATTGTTTGGTATGAATGAATTATGCTAGAATGTAATAAAATATATGTATTGTCTGGTATGAATGAATTATGCTAGAATGTAATAAAATATATGTATTGTCTGGTATGAATGAATTATGCTAGAATGTAATAAAATATATGCATTGTCTGGTATGAATGAATTATGCTAAAATGTAATGAAATATATGTATTGTATGGTATGAATGAATTATGCTAAAATGTCAAAAGATATGTGTATTGTCTGGTATGAATGAATTATGCTAAAATGTAAAAAGATATATGTATTGTCTGGCATGATTGAATTATGCTAAAATGTAAAAAGATATATGTATTGTCTGGTATGAATGAATTATGCTAAAATGTAATGAAATCTATGTATTGTATAGTATGAATGAATTAGGTTATGATGTGTAAACTCATTTTATTTTAACAGAAATAACATTTGCAATTGTGTGATCATATACATGTACTTATCTGCATAATTATATATTCTCAGCAGTAATTTATATTTGACCAAGTGGAAATTTTAGAAGAAATTATTTGTTAAATTTGATAGAACATACCAAATGAAACTTGAATGTTAAACTACTGCCTTGTTTTGTATTATGCATAAATTAATATACAAAGCATTAAAGATGATTTGCTTGTAAAGTTTAACACTCAAGACAATGTTTGTTAAGATGATTTGCTTGTAAAGTTTAACACTCAAGACAATGTTTGTTAATTTTTTGTAATATGTATTAGGTAATATCTTTGCTAGACAAAATTCATTGATCCAATTCATTCCATTCATACCTTGAAATATGCAAAATTCATTGATCCAATTCATTCCATTCATACCTTGACATATGCAAAATTCATTGATCCAATTCATTCCATTCATACCTTGACATATGCAAAATTCATTAATCCAATTCATTCCATTCATCCCTTGACATATGCAAAATTCATTGATCCAATTCATTCCATTCATACCTTGACATATGCAAAATTCATTGATCCAATTCATTCCATTCATACCTTGACATATGCAAAATTCATTGATCCAATTCATTCCATTCATACCTTGACATATGCAAAATTCATTGATCCAATTCATTCTATTCATACCTTGACATATGCAAAATTCATTGATCCACTTCATTCCATTCATACCTTGACATATGCAAAATTCATTAATCCAATTCATTCCATTCATCCCTTGACATATGCAAAATTCATTGATCCAATTCATTCCATTCATACCTTGACATATGCAAAATTCATTGATCCAATTCATTCCATTCATACCTTGACATATGCAAAATTCATTGATCCAATTCATTCCATTCATACCTTGACATATGCAAAATTCATTGATCCAATTCATTCCATTCATACCTTGACATATGCAAAATTCATTGATCCAATTCATTCCATTCATCCCTTGACATATGCAAAATTCATTGATCCAATTCATTCCATTCATACCTTGACGTATGCAAAATTCATTGATCCAATTCATTCTATTCATACCTTGACATATGCAAAATTCATTGATCCACTTCATTCCATTCATACCTTGACATATGCAAAATTCATTAATCCAATTCATTCCATTCATCCCTTGACATATGCAAAATTCATTGATCCAATTCATTCCATTCATACCTTGACATATGCAAAATTCATTGATCCAATTCATTCCATTCATACCTTGACATATGCAAAATTCATTGATCCAATTCATTCCATTCATACCTTGACATATGCAAAATTCATTGATCCAATTCATTCCATTCATACCTTGACATATGCAAAATTCATTGATCCAATTCATTCCATTCGTACCTTGACATATGCAGTTAGAAGAAACTGTGTTTTGAATATGTGCCCTCATGTAGATAAAAGAGTTACTTCCTGTAGTGACCTGTTAGGTATTTAGTAAGGTGACTTCCATAATGTTCGTGTGGATTGACTCTAAATTAAAACTTCTACGAATGTTTATTTTGAGAAGAAATAAAACTTAAATGCATGTGGAGGCAACTATGATTATTCCTAACCATTTCCATAGGTAAATGTAACAAGGGATCTGATTGGATCAGTTTCTTTCAGCTGCAAGCAATCCACCAGTAGAGCAGTATTTACCCATTTTGGCTTGTTACATATATCAAGGGTCAGTGTAGAATGTAGGGGATTGTTGACCCTTGGCTAGCAGTTCTCATTTGGTTCCTACATTTATCTGTTTGTAAGCACGTCTCTTAACTGCTGATTAAAATATTTATAAAAAAACTCATAATGATCCTAATATGATAACACCATGCCCCCCACCAATTCCTGGGAAGGTGTCAAAATACTTCAGTTCAATGCTTTAATAACAGTGATGTTATAATATTTTTTGTGTGTGACCAAACTTAATATGTGCTGTCATTGTAGAAGACACATGATACATGTGTGACCAAACTTAATATGTGCTGTCTTAGTAGAAGACACATGATACATGTGTGACCAAACTTAATATGTGCTGTCATAGTAGAAGACACATGATACATGTGTGACGAAACTTAATATGTGCTGTCATAGTAGAAGATGCATGATACATGTGTGACCAAACTTAATATGTGCTGTCATAGTAGAAGACACATGATACATGTGTGACCAAACTTAATATGTGCTGTCATAGTAGAAGACACATGATACATGTGTGACCAAACTTAATATGTGCTGTCACAGTAGAAGACTCATGATACATGTAATGGATTTAGGATTTCTCAGCCTGGTTGGTGGGGGTAAAAATGTAAGAAAAAATGGGGGATTTGCAATGAAAAATTTCTGTAGATATTTCTAGCCTTGTTAATTGGGAGATACAATGGATTTCTAGTCTTGTTATTTGAGAGATATAATAGATTTCTAGCCTTGTTAATTGGGAGATATAATGGATTTCTAGCCTTGTTAATTGGGAGATATAATGGATTTCTAGCCTTGTTAATTGGGAGATATAATAGATTTCTAACCTTGTTAATTTGAGATATAATGGATTTCTAACCTTGTTAATTGGAGATATAATGGATTTCTAGCCTTGTTAATTGGGAGATATAATAGATTTCTAACCTTGTTAATTGGGAGATATAATGGATTTCTAACCTTGTTAATTGGGAGATATAATAGATTTCTAACCTTGTTAATTGGAGATATAATGGATTTCTAACCTTGTTAATTGGAGATATAATGGATTTCTAACCTTGTTAATTGGGAGATATAATGGATTTCTAGCCTTGTTATTTGGGAGATATAATGGATTTCTAGCCTTGTTAATTAGAGATATAATGGATTTCTAGCCTTGTTAATTGGGAGATATAATGGATTTCTAACCTTGTTAATTGGAGATATAATGGATTTCTAGCCTTGTTAATTGGGAGATATAATAGATTTCTAACCTTGTTAATTGGGAGATATAATGGATTTCTAACCTTGTTAATTGGGAGATATAATAGATTTCTAACCTTGTTAATTGGAGATATAATGGATTTCTAACCTTGTTAATTGGAGATATAATGGATTTCTAGCCTTGTTAATTGGGAGATATAATGGATTTCTAGCCTTGTTAATTGGGAGATATAATGGATTTCTAACCTTGTTAATTGGGAGATATAATAGATTTCTAACCTTGTTAATTGGAGATATAATGGATTTCTAACCTTGTTAATTAGAGATATAATGGATTTCTAGCCTTGTTAATTGGGAGATATAATGGATTTCTAACCTTGTTAATTGGAGATATAATGGATTTCTAGCCTTGTTAATTGGGAGATATAATAGATTTCTAACCTTGTTAATTGGGAGATATAATGGATTTCTAACCTTGTTAATTGGGAGATATAATAGATTTCTAACCTTGTTAATTGGAGATATAATGGATTTCTAACCTTGTTAATTGGAGATATAATGGATTTCTAGCCTTGTTAATTGGGAGATATAATGGATTTCTAGCCTTGTTATTTGGGAGATATAATGGATTTCTAGCCTTGTTAATTAGAGATATAATGGATTTCTAGCCTTGTTAATTGGGAGATATAATGGATTTCTAACCTTGTTAATTGGAGATATAATAGATTTCTAACCTTGCTAATTGGGAGATATAATGGATTTCTAACCTTGTTAATTGGGAGATATAATAGATTTCTAACCTTGTTAATTGGAGATATAATGGATTTCTAGCCTTGTTAATTAGGAGATATAATGGATTTCTAGCCTTGTTATTTGGGAGATATAATGGATTTCTAGCCTTGTTAATTAGAGATATAATGGATTTCTAGCCTTGTTAATTGGGAGATATAATGGATTTCTAACCTTGTTAATTGGAGATATAATGGATTTCTAGCCTTGTTAATTGGGAGATATAATGGATTTCTAGCCTTGTTATTTGGGAGATATAATGGATTTCTAGCCTTGTTAATTAGAGATATAATGGATTTCTAGCCTTGTTAATTGGGAGATATAATGGATTTCTAACCTTGTTAATTGGGAGATATAATAGATTTCTAACCTTGCTAATTGGGAGATATAATGGATTTCTAACCTTGTTAATTGGGAGATATAATAGATTTCTAACCTTGTTAATTGGAGATATAATGGATTTCTAACCTTGTTAATTGGAGATATAATGGATTTCTAGCCTTGTTAATTAGGAGATATAATGGATTTCTAGCCTTGTTATTTGGGAGATATAATGGATTTCTAGCCTTGTTAATTAGAGATATAATGGATTTCTAGCCTTGTTAATTGGGAGATATAATGGATTTCTAACCTTGTTAATTGGAGATATAATGGATTTCTAGCCTTGTTAATTGGGAGATATAATAGATTTCTAACCTTGTTAATTGGGAGATATAATGGATTTCTAACCTTGTTAATTGGGAGATATAATAGATTTCTAACCTTGTTAATTGGAGATATAATGGATTTCTAACCTTGTTAATTGGAGATATAATGGATTTCTAGCCTTGTTATTTGGGAGATATAATGGATTTCTAGCCTTGTTAATTAGAGATATAATGGATTTCTAGCCTTGTTAATTGGGAGATATAATGGATTTCTAACCTTGTTAATTGGAGATATAATGGATTTCTAGCCTTGTTAATTGGGAGATATAATGGATTTCTAGACTTGTTAATTGGGAGATATAATGGATTTCTAACCTTGTTAATTGGGAGATATAATAGATTTCTAACCTTGTTAATTGGAGATATAATGGATTTCTAACCTTGTTAATTGGAGATATAATGGATTTCTAGCCTTGTTAATTAGGAGATATAATGGATTTCTAGCCTTGTTATTTGGGAGATATAATGGATTTCTAGCCTTGTTAATTAGAGATATAATGGATTTCTAGCCTTGTTAATTGGGAGATATAATGGATTTCTAACCTTGTTAATTGGAGATATAATGGATTTCTAGCCTTGTTAATTGGGAGATATAATGGATTTCTAGCCTTGTTATTTGGGAGATATAATGGATTTCTAGCCTTGTTAATTAGAGATATAATGGATTTCTAGCCTTGTTAATTGGGAGATATAATGGATTTCTAACCTTGTTAATTGGGAGATATAATAGATTTCTAACCTTGCTAATTGGGAGATATAATGGATTTCTAACCTTGTTAATTGGGAGATATAATAGATTTCTAACCTTGTTAATTGGAGATATAATGGATTTCTAACCTTGTTAATTGGAGATATAATGGATTTCTAGCCTTGTTAATTAGGAGATATAATGGATTTCTAGCCTTGTTATTTGGGAGATATAATGGATTTCTAGCCTTGTTAATTAGAGATATAATGGATTTCTAGCCTTGTTAATTGGGAGATATAATGGATTTCTAACCTTGTTAATTGGAGATATAATGGATTTCTAGCCTTGTTAATTGGGAGATATAATAGATTTCTAACCTTGTTAATTGGGAGATATAATGGATTTCTAACCTTGTTAATTGGGAGATATAATAGATTTCTAACCTTGTTAATTGGAGATATAATGGATTTCTAACCTTGTTAATTGGAGATATAATGGATTTCTAGCCTTGTTAATTGGGAGATATAATGGATTTCTAGCCTTGTTATTTGGGAGATATAATGGATTTCTAGCCTTGTTAATTAGAGATATAATGGATTTCTAGCCTTGTTAATTGGGAGATATAATGGATTTCTAACCTTGTTAATTGGAGATATAATGGATTTCTAGCCTTGTTAATTGGGAGATATAATGGATTTCTAGACTTGTTAATTGGGAGATATAATGGATTTCTAGCCTTGTTAATTGGGAGATATAATGGATTTCTAGACTTGTTAATTGGGAGATATAATGGATTTCTAACCTTGTTAATTGGAGATATAATGGATTTCTAGCCTTGTTAATTGAGAGATATAATAGATTTCTAGTCTTGTTAATTGGGAGATATAATGGAGGGAATATTATGAATATCTCGAGCCTCATGTATGGGGGGGGGGGCAATAGTATCCATGTATGGTGTTAGTTTACTGTAATGTATGAAATGTTATGAATGTCTCAAGCCCCATATACCCTCAACCAATAATATCCATGTATCATGTTAGTTTACCGTAATGTATGAAATGTTATGAGTGTCTTAAGCCCATATACCCTTGGCCAATAGTATCCATGTATCGTGTTAGTTTACCATAATGTATGAAATGATATGAGTGTCTTAAGCTCATACACTCATGGCCAATAGTATCCATGTATCGTGTTAGTTCACCGTAATGTATGAAATGTTATGAGTGTCTTAAGCTCATACACCCTTGGCCAATAGTATCCATCTATAGTGTTAGTTTACCGTAATGTATGAAATGTTATGAGTGTCTTAAGCTCATACACTCATGGCCAATAGTATCCATGAATCGTGTTAGTTTACCGTAATGTATGAAATGTTATGAGTGTCTTAAGCTCATACACTCATGGCCAATAGTATCCATGTATCATGTTAGTTTACCATAATGTATGAAATGATATGAGTGTCTTAAGCTCATACACCCTTGGCCAATAGTATCCATGTATCGTGTTAGTTTACCATAATGTATGAAATGATATGAGTGTCTTAAGCTCATACACTCATGGCCAATAGTATCCATGTATCGTGTTAGTTTACCATAATGTATGAAATGATATGAGTGTCTTAAGCTCATACACTCATGGCCAATAGTATCCATGTATCGTGTTAGTTTACCATAATGTATGAAATGATATGAGTGTCTTAAGCTCATACACTCGTGCCCAATAGTATCCATGTATCGTGTTAGTTTACCATAATGTATGAAATGTTATGAGTGTCTTAAGCTCATACACTCATGGCCAATAGTATCCATGTATCGTGTTAGTTTACCATAATGTATGAAATGATATGAGTGTCTTAAGCTCATACACTCATGGCCAATAGTATCTGTGTATGATGTGTCCAACTGTGAAGGACATACTTATGAATTAAAGCAAACAGTACAGACTCTGATCTGCCAGACATTGTGCAATGGTAGATGTGGATCTATGCCATTAACAGTTGCATGCATGTTATACAAGTATATTATTAAATGTAGTATTCATTTAGAGTGTCTACCATTGCTTTTGTAGGAGGATGATAGACTGTTTATTGGATGCCATGGAGAGACACAACACAGAGACAACAGTAAGATCATTGTGTTTCATTTTGTCTTCTATCAGCCAGAATCCTCCCTCCCTCTCTGTATGTCTGTGTGTCAGTATTTCTTGCTGTTTCTCGCTCTTTGATCAGTGTCATATTAGAGCTTTATTCATCTAGCATGTGACTTATACAAATCCAAAATTAAACTGTATACCAAGTTTTAGCTCTACTGGTCAAAGACCAGAAGAGTTTATGCAATGGCCTGTCGTTTGGTGTCTGTTCATTCATCTGTTTGCACACATTTGTTGTCACTACTCATAAACTGCTTGGAGGATTGCCATGAAACTTCACACATACATTCATCTCAGGTTCCAGTTTGTCCTAAATGAAAATGATACCATTGGACATCCAATATGGCCACCATGAAAATTTATTGCTGCTTCTCCTGAACAGATTGCAGTATCAACATTTTTATTAAAAGACCAATATGCTGATATGACCTCCCAAATGACTGCCTCAGTGACCATTGTGAAAAAAATATTGTTACAGCTACTTTTGATGAATACATGATCATACCAATATTTTTAAAAAAAATTAACACTTCTTGCAATATGTGGTTGCTCCTAAATTAAAATGATGCTGATCCAACTTTTGAAATAGTTGCTTTAATGCCCATCATGAAAATCTTTAGGTATTATACCACTAATTATTTTACAGCCAGAGAACCAGTCTACTTTTGGGGGGGGGGGGGGGAAATAGAGTATTAAATATTTTGAGATGCACCCATTAGCTAGTAAATACATTTAATTTTCTTCCATTATACATTTCATAAACCTCAATCTATGTACTATAGTTGACAACAAAATATCTATTTTTATATTGATATCCTGTATTTAATTTCCTACTGACAAAATAGCATATTGACTCTTGGTGCGATGCTATTTTATTAATTGCAATCCAGGGAGTTCCCCTGTATAGCAGCACAAGGCTAAAAATAAAGCTGCAAAACACCTGTTTTTAAGGCTGAAAAAATTTTTGATAATGAATGTAAGCATGTGTTGTTTGTATGCAAATCTATCTCAGAAATTATTTAAATTTTTTAACATGCTAACATTAAGTTCTATGGGAAAAGAATTAGTGGCCTGATCCCTATATATTGCTAATCCTGAACAGATGATTTTATTGACATGGGGTTCTGAATGAAAATGATGCTTTTCTAACCTCCAGCATGGCACCATAATGGCCATTAGGAAAATCTTGTATCACTGCTCCTATTGAACAAATTGTGGCATCGACATGGGGTTTCACTAAAACACTTCTTGCAATATGTAATCGGTATTAAAATGGTACTGATATGACCACCAACATATCTGTACTTTTGTGGAGAAGTGTGAAAGCCCGACCTAATTTACCTTGGGATCAAGTCAAAGGTCACTGCTTGCATTTTTTGTACTTCATTGAGCTTATGGACACAGTGTCTTGTACATATACAAATTTTGACCAGACTTTGTGTTTAGTTGCATTCCAGTGAACAATTTGATAGCACTCAGACACTGATTTTATGGTCAAAGGTCATGACTTAGGATTGTAGATGTACTGGCTTGTGGGCATGATAACACAAACAAGTAGGAATGGATTTTTATCAAAAAAAGTTTTGGGATATTTCTGAATGCTGGTAATACCTTGGATGGTGCCAGTTCAATAATTGTAAATTATAGATTGAACCAAACTTGGCATGTGGGTATATCTTGACATTGTCTGTGACAAGTTCAGTGATCGTGTAACCATGATAATAGGTTTGATCAAAGGCCATGAGAAAGAATTTTGTACTGCACTTAACATGTATCTTGTGAACATGTTGACACAAACATAACAAAAAATATTCTTGTTACCAAATTTGGGATGTTTGAGTTTCTCAAGAATATCTGAGATGGTTTCAGTACTCCACAGTTAAAAAGAACAAAATATCAGAAGAAATGGACTTAATGGAGATTTCTGGAAATTCATTTTGGCCTTTAGAGTGGGGCTTCTGTTACAATAATAAGTTCTGGCAATATACACTGAGTACTTCACTTGGCTGTAGTGATGGCATGAAGTGGAGTGGACATTGTGGAAACTTAAGAATATAAAACCTGTGAATGCAGAGGTAAACAACAAGTATTTTTAAGAAATACTGTGATTCTTTGTTTAAAATTTTGTTTCAACATTGGCAGCAATTCATGTTATCTGCAGTTTGATACTCCCATTTTGTTGGAATAAAAGAATGCTATTGCATTTTATTTCGGTATATATTGCATAGCATGTGAGTGCATAGATTATTTGAGAGTATAAAAACATTACCACAGAAATTTATATTTTTGCACTTCAGTAATTTGCTCAAATTTTATGTTGCAAATATGCAACAAAAAAAAATGTACTAAAATTAAATGACACTAAACATTGTTGTTTACACCATATAATTTTATATATATATATATATATATATATATATATATATATATATATATATATATATATATATATATATATCTGTTTATCTTTCTGTCTGTCTGTCAATATATCTGTGTGTAAGTCTGTCTGTCTATATCTTTTTTCTTTCTTCCTGGCTTTATGCCTGTGTGAATGTCTATATATTGACCTGTGTGTCTTTTTGTTTGTCTGTCTGTCTGTGTATATATCTTCCTTTCTTCCTGACTTTATCTGAATGTCTGTGTATATTGAGCTGTGTGCCTTCCTCTCCTTTTGTTTGTAAACAGGGTAACTTAAATGTTCACTTGTCTTTCAGATGATGAGAAATGGATGCCTGACTCTGTGCCATGCTGAAATACCCAAAGATGTGGTAAGTAAATCAAGTTTTCCTTATTTTTGTTATCTATTTGATATATGCATAATTGCAGTGTATATCTTTTGAGAAACCAAACAAAATACCAAGACCGCATGTTTGGAGGAAAAAGATGTTTTATATGCTTTTTACTGCCTCAAACACAACATTAATCAATACTCTTAGAACGTAGAATGATGTTGATGTGCTATCAAATATTGATAATGGTATTTTTTTAAAATGGAGAAACCTTGAAACATATGTTTTCATAACTTATGCAATCAAAAGCAGGCAAGGACATTCTTCAGAAAGCATCCTATTGCTCCAGATTTGTTGGCCAATTGCTCTTGCATTTGACTATTGGTAGATGTCAGCCAGCAGCCAGGTCAGTGATCTCAGGCTCACTTGAACCTCTTGCTTTGTTTCTGCCCTGTGAGTCAAGATTGTAGGATCCAGTTTTCATCAAATTTCATTGGTAGTTTTCACTTGGGCAGAGGCACCTCGCTATTGATTCTTGGGACCAGGGATCAGATGTCAAGGTCACTGGAAGTATGAGTGACATTTTGGGGTTCACATGATCAGTCCACTTTCTGCAATTTCCTTCACCCAATTGTTATCAACTTCATAGTTACATTACACTATTGAGTTTGTGACCAATATATCAAAGGTCAACGCTACTGGACATGAAATTGCAGAATTATGTTAATAATCCAGATTTATTAAATGAAGTTTGTCTTTTTTTGGTGGGGGTAGGGAGTATACTGAATCAGCTTGTAATCCATACATCAAACTTTTGTTTACTTAATATCACCTGAATCCATTGAAATATCTTCATGAAATATGGTATGCTTCTGTATCAAGACTAGACATTGTGTCCTGTAAAAATGGACTCTGATCATCACTTTAAGAGCTGTCACCATTTTTATTACAAAATGTGTACATCTTTCACACTCTTCTCTGGTTAATATCTCCTGAACCCTTTGAGATATCTTCATGAAACTTGGTATGCTTTTGTATCATGAGTAAACATTTTGTCTCGTAAAAGAATGGGCTCTGTCTGGTCAGTATTTTAAACGTTATCCATATTGTTTGTTTAAAACAATGTCCATCTGATTCTCCATCACATTGTTGACCAATCTTATCTTCTTACCATGTGAGATATATTCATGAAACATGGTCTGCATTTGACAGTAAGAACTTGGTTTGTCAGCTTATTACTATTAGAGGAGGGAATATTCTGTAAGTACTTGCTTACCGGCAGACCTAGTTTAACATTTGTAATAGCTATGGTTGGTCAGGGGATCAGCCATTCTTCTGATTGATATTTTGGGATTATGCTACAGTGGAGTATGTGAGGTGAGACGTTGCATTACATGTAATTATTGTTTTATCTGCAGTGCCAAATGTTGGCACCTGTTCATATTAGCAGGATTGATTTGGATGCATTACCCCGGAAAGAGAGTTTTAGTCAGCTCCTAAGACATGTATTTATAAATATACTTTTTGCAGTGAGTTTGTTTGCATTATCTGCCAATAGAGCAAACATTAAATCCCAGATACATATCTCCCCCGTATAGTATTGTACTTTAACTGGAAAATGATACAGGTCTTGGTAAATAGCAGTGTTGGTGTTTGATTCTCAAAAATTATCACTCTTACATTTAATCAAACAAAACTGCTTCTTGGGCTCTTCCTGTTGAAGGTTCCATTGCATGCTACTCAATCAGGTACAAGACGCCACCTGTATTTAACTGTTCATTAAAGCATTCAGGTACAAGACACCACCTGCATTTAACTGTTCATTAAAGCATTCAGGTACAAGACACCACCTGCATTTAACTGTTCATTAAAGCAATCAGGTACAAGACACCACCTGCATTTAACTGTTCATTAAAGCATTCAGGTACAAGACACCACTTGCATTTAACTGTTCATTAAAGCATTCAGGTACAAGACACCACTTGCATTTAACTGTTCATTAAAGCATTCAGGTACAAGACACCACCTGCATTTAACTGTTCATTAAAGCATTCAGGTACAAGACACCACCTGCATTTAACTGTTCATTAAAGCAATCAGGTACAAGACACCACCTGCATTTAACTGTTCATTAAAGCATTCAGGTACAAGACACCACCTGCATTTAACTGTTCATTAAAGCATTCAGGTTCAAGACACCACCTGCATTTAACTGTTCATTAAAGCATTCAGGTACAAGACACCACCTGCATTTAACTGTTCATTAAAGCATTCAGGTACAAGACACCACCTGCATTTAACTGTTCATTAAAGCATTCAGGTACAAGACACCACCTGCATTTAACTGTTCATTAAAGCATTCAGGTACAAGACACCACCTGCATTTAACTGTTCATTAAAGCATTCAGGTACTATCAGAATACTGGAATGAATGAGAGTTGATCAATAACAAGGAAGCAATGCCATCAGTGTTTATTTTTTCTGCTACATCCATGACCATTTGCTATATTTTCTGCTACATCCATTGCCATATGCTATATTTTCTGCTATATTTGCAGTTTTCTGCTCCATCCATTGCCATTGGCTGTTTTTTGCTACATACTGTGCCATTTGCTATATTTCTTCTACATCTGTTTACATTTGCTGTTTTCTGCTCCATCTATTGCCATTGCCTGTTTTCTGCTATATCTTCTGCTACATCCATTGTCATTTGCTATATTTTATGCCACATCTTGTTGCCATTTGTTTTGTTTTCTGCTCCATCCATTGCCATTTGCTGTTTTTTGCTATATCCAGTGCCATTTGCTATATTTCTGCTACATTTGTTACCATTTGCTATATTTTCTGCTCCATACAATGACATTGACTGTTTTCTGTTTCATCCATTTGCTTCATTTTCTGCTACATCCATTGCCATTTGCTGTTTCTGCCACATCCATTGCCATAGGCTGTTTTCTGCTACAGCCATTGCCATTGGCTGCATATTCTGCTACATCCACTGCCATTGACTATGTTTTATGCTACTGCCATTGCCATTGCCAGTGCCATTTCTGCCACACATCACTTACATTCCTTTTGTCAGCATCTAAAATGTCAGTTATATGTTCCTTGAACTTCTGTGACATGTCAGAATGTTCGAAGTGAAGAATTGAAAGTGAAGATTTATTTACCTTAACTTGAAGCAAGTGAGAAATACACTGGCTATGTACATGTCTCTTCTCTTGATTTCAGATGTACTGTTATGACCGCTTAGTAAAAGTCTTGGTCAATATGTTAAAGGTGGAAATGAGGCAGGAGTATGGAGATGACTTTATTCCGCGCATCGGTATCTTTCTGCTCAACTCTTTGGCCTGTCAGGTGGATGGAAAGCACAAAGAGGCAGTTGGCAACCTGGGAGTTGTTGAGGTTAGTAAAGCAGAAAGAGGCTGTGGACAGCCTGGGGGTTGTCGAGGTAGGTGAAGCACAAAGAGGCTATGGACAACCTGGGGTTGTTGAGGTAGGTGAAGCACAAAGAGGCTGTGGACAACCTGGGGGTGTTGAGGTAGGTGAAGCACAGAGAGGCAGTGGGCAACCAGGGAGTTTTTGAGGTAGATATTTGGTAGCTTATGGTATTAAGAGTTGGAGACATCATCATCATCAGGAAGAAATGATGAAATGAACAGGTTTATCCATTGGTTGGGAGAACATGAGGAAAAATAAGTGATGATGATTTTGTTGATAGTGATGAATGTGGTCATTCCCTATTGAGGTCTCTTGCATAATCTGACTGTTTACTGATATGAGACAGTTGAGCAACTGGTTAATCCAGATATTGTTTGAAATGTGAACAGCTGTTTCTAAGCCTATTTATACAAGTTGGCTGAACAAAGATTCAGTCCTCTTTTTCAGCCATATCTAACCTGTCAGTTAGTAGTAAAATTAGTGTTTCATTATGGTGCACAAAACAAACTAAGATAATGATTTTCTGTAAGAGTCAGTGATGCTTTAATTTATAGCTTTGGGTAAAGTGAGCAGAATCTTGTCTGGAACAAAAATTTGGGAGAAAATATACATGTATTTTATGATTTTGTTGAATAGAGCACTAATATGTTGATATCATCATCATGATCATAATTATCATCATAATAATAAATGTAATAATGATAATAATAATGATAATGCTATTTGATGCTTGTTATTTGTTCAAAAACCAAGTTTAAAGGTGAACCTTCATACAGAGGTCACCTGTGTACAAAGGCCAGTTTGGTCTTTTCCCATGGTGGCTGCTGTTGATAGGTTTGACTCTATATTGAAATATAATCATGCTTTTTTAAAACAATTCATGCATGTGGTACTTAAGAACAGCATTCAGGGAGATTTTTGCCTTCATATACCTGGAGATTTTCCGAAATAAATACCATGGATCAGGAAATTTAGGATTAGTTTACATCCCTTCTCCCCTCCATAATGCCTCATGATCAGGAAGGTATCCCATGTATACAAATTAACAGTTCAGGATACCTTAGGTATTTGAGGTTAGAGAGATTATATACAAACATGCAACAAAATCAAGGAAATTTTAAGAAAATGGTCAAATATAAAGTGGTTCAGATTTGTCAGCTGAAGACTTCCTGCTTCATTTCAGATGATGTGTAAGATAATCAAACACAAGTTGACCCTAGCAGAATGTGATGAAGTTCTGGAGGTTGCATGGAGCACCCTTTGGAATGTTACTGGTAATTATTTTTGAGTACACTGAAAACCAGATACTTTTGTTTTTGCACCTTTTATATGAATTACTATATTTACTCACAAGTCAAATCCAACTGCAAACAATATAGACCCAGCTCTGCTGTTGCATAATGCACCATCAGATCAGTGTCTATGCAGCTTGCTAGGATTAA
Source organism: Margaritifera margaritifera (assembly GCA_029931535.1). Taxonomy (NCBI): domain Eukaryota; kingdom Metazoa; phylum Mollusca; class Bivalvia; order Unionida; family Margaritiferidae; genus Margaritifera; species Margaritifera margaritifera. Next base: position 1,501,916 of record JAQPZY010001309.1, read on the forward strand.
TCAGTAAAGCAAAGAACATAGACCCTAATCTGCTGGCACATTATGCAATGGCTGACCAGGGTCTATGTTGTTTGCAGTTGGATCAGATTTAAGCACAAGTATATCCATAAGAGAAATCCAGATAAAAAATAATGGAGAAATCTGATTCCAGAAACTGTCATTAAGATATAGGGACATTTTTATAAATGGCATAAATTAATAAGGCCTCACTATATTTAGTTTACATTTGATTATGATTTGTAATCCCCTCATTATATTTAGTTTACATTTGATTATGACTTGTAACCTCCTCATTATATTTAGTTTACATTTTGATTATGACTTGTAACCTCCTCATTATATTAAGTTTACATTTGATTATGACCTGTAACCTCCTCACTATATTTAGTTTACATTTGATTATGACCTGTAACCTCCTCACTATATTTAGTTTACATTTGATTATTACTTGTAACCTCCTCATTATATTTAGTTTACATTTGCTTATTACTTGTAACCTCACTATATTTAGTTTACATTTGATTATGACTTGTAACCTCCTCATTATATTTAGTTTACATTTGATTATGACTTGCAACCTCATTATATTTAGTTTACATTTGATTATGACTTGTTACCTCCTCATTATATTTAGTTTACATTTGATTATAACTTGTAACCTCCTGACTATATTTAGTTTGCATTTGATTATGACTTGTAACCTCCTGACTATATTTAGTTTACATTTGATTATGACTTGTAACCTCCTCATTATGAATTTGGAAAAGTTAAAGACCTTCCAGAATATGAAAAATCACATGTTAGCTAAGATCATTGTAAATTATGTCCATAATTTAATCCTGATAAACCTGTGCAAAGATTATTGTTAATTATGTCCATAATTTAACCATGAAAAACCTGTGCAAAATTGCGAAACTTAAATGGGTAAAATTGTTGTAAATGAATTTTTGAAAATATTTTTGGAAATGTAATATATATAGACAAATTATAGCCTTTATGAGCTGTTGCGAGTTTGACTTGTACAATAAATTGAAAGGAAAACAACAAGATGGTAAGAGGACAAGAATTAATCTTCACATATTGCCAAAAATTATGATTTTTAATTGCTGGGATTTTTTTTATGCTTTCAATTTGATGAAAGTATATCTTCTTCAAATACATTACCTGATCATAATACATTAGGAATCATTCCACTACCTCACAAAAATCCAACCCTTCCAAATAAAACAAAGACATTAACCACATCTTTTGACTTGTTTTAGTAATAAAAGTGCTAAAACATCATCTACTTACCAAGACAGAACTCAGACAAGAGTGGTCTTCCCTTGGATATAGGATTTGGTGCCAAATCCCATCATTCATTCATGCCTTGTCAGTATGCCTATTCAAGTGGCCTCACAAATACCTTCCATTCATTCATGCCTTGTCAGTATGCCTATTCAAGTGGCCTCACAAATACCTTCCATTCATTCATGCCTTGTCAGAATGCCTATTCAAGTGGCCTCACAAATACCTTCCATTCATTCATGCCTTGTCAGTATGCCTATTCAAGTGGCCTCACAAATACCTTCCATTCATTCATGTCTTGTCAATATGGCTATTCAAGTGGCCTCAGAAATACCTTCCATTCATTCATGCCTTGTCATAATGCCTATTCAAGTGGCCTCACAAATCCCATCATTCATTCATGCCTTGTCAGTATGCCTATTCAAGTGGCCTCAGAAATACCTTCCATTCATTCATGCCTTGTCAGTATGCCTATTCAAGTGGACTCACAAATACCTTCCATTTTGTGCTCTTTCTTAAGTTTGAGCAATCCTTTGGAGTTTTCTCATCACAAGGGACCTATGCTCCATCTATATTTTCTCTGAATTTTACTCAGTCCTCATTATAGACTAATATTTTGCATCTTAATTGTCTATTTCATCATACGATAAGCAGTATGGTGCTATCTTGAGTCTTTTTCTAATGGTGATGAATACTTATTCTTCATCGCAGTATTTGACCTTGTTACATCAATGTTCAAGTCAATGTTCATTTATTCTTAATAATTAGATTATTTCTCTTGCATTCATTACATTTCTTCGTATCCACTTTACTATAAGCTTCACATGACAATTGACTGATTTTACCTGTATATGCCATTGTTTTGTTCTCTCTAATTACAGGTAACAATGGGTGGGATTAAATGTGGGGCATGTCAAAGATTTAAGCTTTCTAAAGATAATTGCCCCACCTGCATTACCTGTACTGGATGATAGTCAGACCTCACTTGTGAAATCTTTGCTCTGTGGATGGAATACAGATGGGCAATGATTTCAGGCTAGTGAGAGCCAGCAAACAGTCATAAAGGAATGTGGATCGTATCAGTCTTGCTGCCATTGCCACCACCTCAGTAATAAAGCTCTTAATGGTGCAATCTCTTGAGGTCAAGAAGTTTCTGATAAAGAGAACGTCCCAGCCTTCCTTGCCACATGAGCTCCCTGCCCCCCAAACTCCTCCACCAACATCATCCACTTTGCCACCAGTGTTCTTCCTAGACTTGTCATACCAGCACTGAACAGACTCCTAGGCCAGTACCATCACTGTATGATGGCTCATATGGATGAGCCCTGGAGAACCCCATACCCAACCTTGGTACTCTCTGTGGTGATCCATCCTTAGATAGTCAATTCAGAACCTCAGGACCAGACGTTGGCCAGCTTAGTACCTTGTCCACTCCAGTTTCACCATTGTGTCAACTTACACCGAGTGTAACTGGCTCTGGGTATGGTGATCTTTGCAACATAACCAGTCTTGGACCCATAAAGTCAACAGCATCCAACATGGACACAGTGCAAATGGGATGACCTCTTTCGGCTTTTGTTGGGCACTCAAAGACACTCAGAATTTCCTTAAAGTCTTTAAGGAACCACTGTCATCCAGAGTTCATGCAATTAAGGAACCACTGTCATTCAGAGTTCATGCAATTAAGGAACCACTGTCATCCAGAGTTCATGTAATTAAGGAACCACTGTCATCCAGAGTTCATACAATTAAGGAACCACTATCATCCAGAGTTCATACAATCAGGTACAAATCCTATCTTTAAGACAAACTGTCATCCAGAGTTCATGCAATCAGGTACAAATCCTTTCTTTAAGACAAACTGTCATCCAGAGTTCATGCAATCAGGTACAAATCCTTTCTTTAAGACAAACTGTCATCCAGAGTTCATGCAATCAGGTACAAATCCTTTCTTTAAGACAAACTGTCATCCAGAGTTCATGCAATCAGGTACATATCCTTTCTTTAAGACAAACTTTTTTCACTGTTTGTTTGTCTTCCCTTGTTGGCCATTGAAAATGTCCAGGATTTTGACATGGAACCATAAATTTTACAACTGTCTGTCCATCATCCATAATGGACTCAACTAATCCTGGATACCAAATATCCTGATATGCAATAGCAACATGCTCACATATGTGAAATGGTTCATTTTCTGAAAGTTTGCTTTTTAGTTCATTTTCTACTTCTAGATCATAGTTTTCATTCTCATTCTCACTATTGTTTCGTCTCTTATTCTGATCTTTCTCTTTGTGACTTTCTTTCGTTTTTCGCTTTTCGCTTTTACTGCTTGCCTGTGCCTTCAGCATTTCATTGTGAATGTCTGAAATTACTTGTCACTCTTGCTGAATGTGATTTTCTCGTAGCTTGTGTCCTCTTTTGGCACTTTTCAATATATCACTACGCTTATCATCTGACATCTGTTCAAACCACTTCCTCATACCAACTCGGTTCCTTTTCAGTAGTTGTACTGATGAATGATGATGCATTGAAGCACTTTGAAGCTTCTCATTTGACTACTGTCCAAATCACAAAAATGGTGCTCACACTTGGTGTTTTACAGAACTGTCCCACTGGTAAAAAGTCAACCAACTGTTTTTCTATAACCTGAATCATAGCAGTAGCAGCAAGTTCAGTTAATTCAAACAGAAGTTTCCTGTGATCCTCCAACAGCGTAAAAAGTGAATAATATTGCTATTGGTGCTCAACAATTTTAATCTCAAGCACATTTGATTCTGACCAGTGTCCTGCAATATTCAGAAGTGTACGTGGATGTTGCTTGCAGCTTTCAAGGAAGGATTTTATTTCATCAATGTATGGATAAAGTTCAAGATATGACACTTTGCCACCTGTGATTAAGTTCTAATATGGTCCTGTGACCTTCACATAGAACAATTTAAGGTTGGAAGCAGCCAAAGAATTACCCCAAGACCATATGAATTTCTTGAGCATATCAGGTCATGAAGTTAGTTCAATCACTACCTGGCTAACATTCAAGCAAAACTGCTCCCTGACTAACATTATTCAAACCATGGAATGGAGGTTTGATACGACATTTTCTACCTTCTATTTGAGAAACCTTTCATCACAAAAGGTTCAATTATTGTTTATGTGAGGTCTATAGCAACAGCATAAAAGGCTACCTTTCCAGGTCCCTCAGCAGCTTTGTAATGACACCAGTTGCTCTAATTTTGCTGTATTTTCTGGAGCAAGATTTTTCCTGCACACTGCATCTCTTCATAGATCCATACGATCTTTTGCCAATATCTCGCACAAGACTTGAAGCTGCTTCTCATACGTTGGGACAACGGTACCAGGGCTAACTCCAACGGGATGTATCTCCATCTCTTAATATTCTCCTAACATATTATAATGGGTAATTTATTTGTAAAGGAGGCAACATTTTGGAGTAAAATGTTTATTCAATAACACATACCCAGTCATAATACTGGCATTCCCTCCTAAGTCCTTCCCAAAGTGTGCACTTCTGGCTCAAGTAGCATCTGATATAAGACAGGATTTGGTGACAGTCCCTCACTCTAAGGGGAGATCACTGTCACTCCCTCCTAAGCCCTTCCCAAAGTTGCATCCCTGCAAAAGTGTGCACTTCTGCTCAAGTAGCAACTGAATAAGGACAGGATTTGGTGACAGCTCCTCATTCTAAGGGTAGATCACTGGCACTCCCTCCTAAGCCCTTCCCAGGGTTGCATCCCTGGAAAAGTGTGCACTTCTGCTCAAGTAGCAACTGATGAAAGACAGGATTTGGTGACAGATCCTCACTTTAAAGAGAGATCACTCTTGTCTGACTGCATAAATAGTAAGTAGCTGACATTTTAGCACTTTTAATGTTAAAAGAAGCCAAAAGATGTGTTTAAAAAAAATTTCCCTTTGGCAGGCTGGATTTGTGAGTTAGTGTAATGAATCCTAACGTATTATGATTGGGTACGTATTATTGAAGAAACATATTTTACTCCCAAAAATTGGGTTCTAATACAGTTTTGAAGTGTAGTTGCTTTACAGCAATAAGACAAAACATTGTTAAATTAAAATACATGTAATATGTCGTATTCGAATGTATTTGTCATCCATTTCCTTATGAGATTTTCCTGCCTTTGTTACCTGCAATAATGTGGTTGTTGGAAGTGATATCAGAAATGTGAAGTACCATAGAAAAATGTCAACAATGTTTTACAGATGAGACCCCATCAAACTGCCAGAAATTCATACTTGAGGGTGGAATGCATCAGTTTATAGCATGTGTAGAGGTAAGTTAAAATCATGTAAGCTCACCTGACTTTAGCCCTGTGATCTTGCATCCATTGCAACCATGACCAATTGAATTTAACTGTACTTTGCCACCTCTCTGGAATCAGCAACACTATTGTCTGTACAGTTATGTATCCTAGATGTACAAAATTAGTATAACAAAAATCAGTTACATGACACAAATTTGGCACTAAATGGGAAAAGTTTCTTTATTAGTGATGAATTTTATTCAGGCAAGCTCTGCGTTTTTTTTGTTGTTTTTTTTAAAAACTTTTAACAGACTAGTATACCCTGTTGGCTCATACTTGTAATGTCAGTGACACTATAGTACATGCTTACATGCATTTAATCGGTTGCTGTACTTCTATTAAAAACAGATTGGTGGATTGGTGACTTCACCCATCAGTTAAACATTAACACATGGCAACTTAGAATTGCCTGCTGACCACTGCTATCGCTTGCTAGATGTTAAGTGTTAAATAAAAAAAGCCAGGTTGAAAACTATACAACATGCAAATACAAATTGTCATATTTTCAAAATTTATTATGCAGTTTTTGTGAAATTTTCAGTATATATTGATATTTGACTAAACTTTTAATGGAAGTGTTCGTGATAATAAAGACTTTAAGTTTGACATCAATTGCTATGATAATGAGGAGGTAGATCTGCTATGTTGATCCACCAATTTATGGCAAGGTTAAAGGCTATGTGTGGCATCAGCTATCACATACATTTAGGTATGTGTAGATACATCATTGCAAGCCACGGGTGTCAATCTGCTATGCTCCTTTTTCACTTGTAGCTGCCTGCGATAAGATTTCCTTGTTTTTTATGAATATGCAGGTCATAAGAAAGCGTAGCAGATTTTTGCCCATTGCTTGCGATGATGGTGTAGATACAGTATTAAGTAGTTTCTTCTTGATATTCAGATCATTTCCCAATGTTCCTCCTTAACTGATGAATAATAATAATAGGAGATTTACCTAACTAGTTAAAGTAGTTTCAACTCAAAAGTTGTTTGTTTGTTTTGTTGGTTTTTATTGCACTTTAAACACATTAAACTTAAACGATAAAAAATAATAATAGGATATTTACCTAACTAGTTAAAGTAATTTCAACTGAGAGTTGTTTGTTTGTTTTGTTGGTTTTTACTGCACTTGAACACATTATTGACCATATGATGATGAGAAAATGGGAGTTAAGTACCTTTCTCAAGGACACACAGAGGCAGCTGACCTGGGCTGGCCCAGGTGGGTATTGAATCTGCAACCCTTGGATTATGAGTCCAACTCTTTACTCACTGAGCTAATGTTGCTCCCTCCCATCATCTCAAAGACAAAAGAACACTCTGTGCATACATGGCAGCACATAATAGACAAAATGACTTCATTTCTGGCCTGACATCAGATTGTAGTCATATAGTACATGTTGTAACAATGTAGTAAATACAAACCCCATATCAAAGAAAAAGTAAACATAATTAGTCCATGTCAAATGTAAACAGGTACATTCAGGTGTACTTAGAACTTGCATCCAAAATGACATGTGCCTCTTAGTAAGAAAAGTACCATCTGGCTGAGATAAGGGAATATTTTCTACAGTTAAATGGTATTTATTATATTTTTTACTTACCATATTTTTACTTACCATGGTATTTACCATATAATATATGCCCAGCTGCAAACAGCATAGACCATCATGTAATTTGTTTGCAGATTATAGTTTGCACTTTTCTCTCAAAATCATAATTGGGATAAAACATAGTAGACCCTGAACAGCCAGCTCCTATCCAGTATACCAGTTTTCAGGAAATGTCCTTATTTTAACAGTTTGTATTATTAAAAAATGTTTCCACTTTTTATCCAACACAATAAAAAAATGAAGGCTAGTCTGATACGCTGCCTGTTATCTGGGGAATTTGTTGACACTGCAGTGATTTTTATGCCCCACCATGACAGTGATATGAGCATATATTTATAGCTTTGTCCATCTGTATGTCTGTCCACCACTCCTTTGTCCATCTGTATGTCTGTCCACCACACCTTTGTCCATCTGTATGTCTGTCCACCACACCTTGCTTCAGTTTGTGTTTAGGTCATTTCTGTCACTGTTTTGGGGCATCAGTATTTCATTAATACATTTCTAGTTAAAATAAGTCATCCTAATGCCTCCAGTAAAGGACAGTAAATCAAAGTGCACACTTGTTACCTTTGGCTGTATAACAGCAAGCAAATACTTTAAATTACACTAGTCTGAGTATCTAATATGTTAATTACTCCCTTTGTGTTAGACAAAAAAAAAATGTTTGATTATTTCACAGTAGATAATAGTTTTTTATCTTTCTTTTTGGTAGAAATTTCCTGAAAAAGAGGAACTTCTGAGGAACATGATGGGATTAATGGTAAATCATCTTCCTCTCCTCCTTACAGCTGCATCACCTAGTAGTACCTTTTATCGTTATTTCTTATATCACCACCACCACCTCTTCCACTGCTGCTACCACTGTCCACATGACCATCATCTCTACCTCAGTTGCTACCGTTACCACTGTCTACACCACCACAAATATTTATATTCAATAATGTCACCACCTCTACCACTGTCTGCACCACTAGAAATATTTATATTCAATATCACCACCTACACCACTGTCAACACCACCACAAATATTTATATTAAATATTGTCACCACCTCTACCACTGTCTACACCACCACAAATATTTATATTCAATAATGTCACCACCTCTACCACTGTCTACACCACCACAAATATTTATATTCAATGTCACCACCTCTACCACTGTCTTCACCACCACAAATATTTATATTCAATAATATCACCACCTCTACCAATGTCTGCACCACCACAAATATTTATATTCAATAATGTCACCACCTCTACTAATGTCTACACCACCACAAATATTTATATCCAATAATGTCACCACCTCTACCACTGTCAACACCACCACAAATATTTATATTCAATAATATCACCACCTCTACCACTGTCTACACAACCACCAATATTTATATTCAATAATATCACCACCTCTACCACTGTCTACACCACCACCAATATTTATATTCAATAATATCACCACCTCTACCAATGTCTACACCACCACAAATATTTATATCCAATAATGTCACCACCTCTACCACTGTCAACACCACCACAAATATTTATATTCAATAATATCACCACCTCTACCACTGTCTACACAACCACCAATATTTATATTCAATAATATCACCACCTCTACCACTGTCTACACCACCACCAATATTTATATTCAATAATATCACCACCTCTACCACTGTCTACACCACCACCAATATTTATATTCAATAATATCACCACCTCTACCACTGTCAACACCACCACCAATATTTATATTCAATAATATCGCCACCTCTACCACTGTCTACACCACCACCAATATTTATATTCAATAATATCACCACCTCTACCACTGTCAACACCACCACCAATATTTATATTCAATAATATCACCACCTCTACCACTGTCTACACCACCACAAATATTTATATTCAATAATATCACCACCTCTACCACTGTCTACACCACCACAAATATTTATATTCAATATCACCACCTCTACCACTGTCTACACCACCACCAATATTTATATTCAATAATATCACCACCTCTACCACTGTCTACACCACCACAAATATTTATATTCAATATCACCACCTCTACCACTGTCTACACCACCACCAATATTTATATTCAATATCACCACCTCTACCACTTCTGCTGCTGCTACCATTGTCCACATCACCACCAGTATATCTATTCAGTACTATCACCACCACCATCTCTACCACTACTACTGTTGTTACCCTGTCCACACCACCACAATATTTCTATTCACAAGACTTGAAATTAGGATTTTTTTTCACTAACCCATGGGATCATCATAATAAAATGTACAATCCTGCCTAAATTTTCACTGATCATGTGAAAATCAAAACAGAAGTCAGTTCAGTTTCTAATTTAACATTTATTATACATTAACAACAACTCAAAACAATGATAACTGTATTTCACAAACAAACTTCATTGAAAGTTGAAAGTTCACAATAATTTTCTGTATCTGATTCATCATCAGATCTTGGTCCAAAAATACCTAGTCTCTGACCTTCTGTTTCTTTGTCCAGCAGCATGCCACAGCTTGATGACATTTCTTGGGCTAAAATCCTTGACATCTGGCGAGTTAAGAAGCACCATCATTAGTGTGATTCAAGGACAATTTATGAAAGTTTTTACATACATCAACGAATCATAATGAAGTATCCCGCACACTTTCGTATTTCTGGGAATACTCTGTGCAGAAAGTGCACAACGTTGCATCCTTTCCTGGGTCATACTTAAGCCATTTGTATGCATTTTCCCAGTATTTCTGGTACTTTCTTACACTCTTCTGTTATTGACACTCATGTTGTCACTTATCATCATCTAATTTATGATGTTTCAGTGGTGGCTGCACACATTGCAATAACTTCTACATAGTTTTTCAAACTTTACCTTTAGTTGGCACAATATGAACACGATTGTGGTGAGGTGCCACAAAATGCTACATACATACATACATACATACATACATACATACATACATACATATATACATACATACATACATATATACACTTTCCAATAGTCACCACACAATACATTGAATGTTTATCAACAATGATGTAAATATGACAACATTTTATTCTGTATAATTCTGGATTATTCATTGAGTCAGCAAATGCAACCTTTTCCGATTCGCCAATACTAGTCTGATACCCTATATCTTTTTTATCATCCATATTGAAATCAGTATTTGGGGCTAATATGCCAGGTTAGTTCCATGTGTACGAAGACTGTTTTGATAATAATCACCCAAATTTACTTGATGTGTGGAATAACACCTGCCCATTTTTCCACCACGAGATTTATTGTACCTCATCAAGTGCAGCATGTTGGTAGGTATTCAGTTAACACACTGATCAATTACCCATGAAAGAGAATGGCATCTCACATTTTATTTGATACATCCAACTCAAGACCACTTGTTAACTGCTGTGATAGTGACCAGCAAAAATGTTCACTGCTCCAACACATTAGTGGATTAACGTTAATTTATGAGCACTACTATGACCACCACCACCTTTACTACTGCTTCTGCTGCTACCACTGTCCACACCACCAGCAATATTTCTGTTCAATACTATCACCATCATCACTTATACCACTGCTGCTGCTACCACTGTCCACACCACTGCCACTGTTTTCTGTTCAGTCAGTACTATCACCACCACCACCTCTACCACTGCTGTTGCTGCCACTGGTCCATACCGCAACCAATATTTCTGTAACTTCATTCAGTACTATCACCACCACCACCTCTACCACTGCTGTTGCTGTCACCAGTCCACACCACAAACAATATTTCTAATCAGTCAATACTATCACCACCCACCTCTACCACTGCTGTTGTTTGCCACCGCTGCCCACAGGATGACCAATATTTCTATTCAATCAATATTGTCATTACCCACCACCTGTACCACTGCTGCTGCTACATCTGTCCACACAACCAATGTTTCTATTACATCAATGCTACCAGCACCACCACCTCTACCACTGCTGTTGCTGCCACCATTTTCCACACCACCACCAATATTTCTATTCGATCAAATACTGTCACCACCACAATCCCAACCACTTCTCCTCATTCTGTATCATAATCCTCTCTTATTCTTTTTCTACAGTAGTGATGACACAACTGTTGGCACAATAATTGGGTACATTTATGCCTTCTGTCCAATCATAGCCCTATAATTGGGTACATTTATGCCATCTGTCCAATCATATCCCTATAATTGGGTACATTTATGACTTTTGTCCAATCATAGCCCTATAATTGGGTACATTTATGACTTCTGTCCAATCATATCCCTATAATTGGGTACATTTATGACTTCTGTCTAATCATATCCCTATAATTGGGTACATTTATGACTTCTGTCCAATCATATCCCTATAATTGGGTACATTTATGCCTTCTGTCCAATCATATCCCTATAATTGGGTACATTTATGACTTCTGTCCAATCATATCCCTATAATTGGGTACATTTTTGACTTCTGTCCAATCATATCCCTATAATTGGGTACATTTATGACTTCTGTCCAATCATATCCCTATAATTGGGTACATTTATGACTTCTGTCCAATCATATCCCTATAATTGGGTACATTTATGACTTCTGTCCAATCATATCCCTATAATTGGGTACATTTATGACTTCTGTCCAATCATATCCCTATAATTGGGTACATTTATGACTTCTGTCCAATCATATCCCTATGTTAAAATGCTGAGTTTAGATTGATTGATTTTAAAATTTACTTTTATTTTTTTTCTCTGCTTACACGATGTTTTATGCACTGAAATTTAAGATATTTATATATGTGCTTTGCATTTTCAGGGAAACATAGCAGAAGTGAAAGAACTTAGAGGGTATCTGATGGATACCAAGTACATGTCTGTGATATAGTAAGTACATTTTGTAATGATTGATACCAAGTACAAGTCTGTGATATAGTAAGTACATTTTGTAATGATTGATACCAAGTACAAGTCTGTGATATAGTAAGTACATTTTGTAATGATCTGCACTTTCTAGCGATGTGGTTCATTTCAGGTTTGTAATACGTTCAAGGATCTGTATTATTTGGATGTAGAGTTTTCATCAAAAGCAATTATAAACAGTTTCTTAAAGCAGCATTTACTCAACAAGGTTAATTGTGATAATGAAATGACATGACTTGGCATCTCTTCCAGTAAAGAATAATTAAAAATATTGTGCAAAAATGTAAACCTGAATGAAGACAAATGGGGGAATTGTTTGGGTTGTGAAGTGGTAGATGATATAAAACAAACTGACACAATGATCAAGGTGGCACATGCAGCTGTCAAGAGCTCATCTATACTTGAATCAAGATTTGGCAAAGCAAAGTGTACAGCACACACACTTGCCATTCCATTGCTACTGTTGATAGTTTTCACTCTTATCATGTTAAACCTCAAATCTGTCATGTCTAAAACTGAGTAATGGACCCAATGAAAAACTATATCAGTCACATGAACACATTGTATGTGTTCGATCTGAGATGTGTACATGAGAGTGGCCATTGTTTTCAAAACTGCCATGTGAGAGTCTACTTAATAAATCCAATCAAAACTAAAAAAATCATAAGAACACATTGGATGTGTAGTCTGGGATTTGTGCACAAAAGTGGGCCTTGTTTTCAAAACTGCCATGTGAGAGTGTACTTAATATTTCTAGTAAAATAAACCCCGATTTTTTGAAAAACTAAATAAGCTGAACTGGATGATCTTGGATTTTTATAGTGAGACAATTTAAATGGTTGGAAGCTACAAAAAACATGTTAGTTTAAAATTGGTGTTGGGAGGGAGTACAGTGTAAAACTGCAGAACCAATGGTGCACAGAACATTAGTTAACATTATTACATGATTCCTGTGAGAGATACGTTTTCATTGTATGGCACAATGTCACGTGATATGTGATATTTCTTTATGTCACATGGTCATTCTTCATGTCACATGGTCATTCCTCATGTCACATGGTCATGATGTCATTGAATTTAAAATGATGTCTTTATGTCATAACGTTAAGTTCTTAGTGTCATGCAGTTGAAGTGGCATTTATACAGTTCTAAAGCAAATTAAATTGCAGTTGTGTCTCTGAATCATGTAATAAAACAATTATGGACCTTTGTTTTGATGAATATGAAATTGTATGGACCAGTAAACCTATCATAATGACCTACAATTCACATCAGTCAATATGAGGTTTACTGGTTCACAGAACTTCATATTCAGAGGTCAATAATTGTATAATAACTTACCTTCAGGAAGTTTTAGTTCTTGTTAGAACACACCATATCACCTATAGTCAATTACTATGGGACAGTTATTTTTCACATGAATTATTTAGTGACTTGATTTTTCATGGAGTAATAATTTTCATGGATTTCATGGTTACTACAAGCCATGAAATTAAAGACCAAACAAATTATCATATATCGTATGGAAATTATTTATTGGATCCCATGTTGGTGTGTACTTCATGTCAGATTTATTGGATCCCATGTTGGTGGGTACTTCATGTTAAATTTATTGGATCCCATGTTGGTGGGTACTTCATATGAAATTTATTGGATTCTACCTTGGTGTGCACATCATACGAAATTTATTTCATCCTGCATTGGTGTGTACTTCATGTGAAATTTAATGCAATCCTTCTTTGGTGTTTACTTCATACAAAATTTGCTTGATCCTACTTTGTTGTCTACTTCATACAAAATTTATTGGATCCTGTTTTTATTTGTACTGCATATGAAATTTATTGACTCTTATGATGGTGTGTACTTCATCTGAAAATTATTGGATCCTACTTTGGTGTGTAAATAATGTGTAATTTATTGGATTTTATGTTGATGTGTACATCATGTGAAATTTGTTGGTTCCTACTTGATGTGAAATTTATTGGATCTTACATTGGTGTTCATCCATACATCCACCATTCACACTTTCTGACTATCACTTTCCTGTATACTTTGTAAATATGAACTTTCTGCATTTGAAATCTTCAATAAATCCTTCTGTCTCCTGGCAGACATTTTGGCAGGGTGGAAGATATAGGTGTAACTCCATTTTCTTGTTTAATTTGCCTTTTTATACTTTTTCATAGATTTCAATTCTCTTACAGTGCATTTCTCAGCTCCACTAAAGATGGCATAGAAGTTAGTTATAACTCAGCCGGTGTCCTGTCTCACATAGCATCTGATAAGCCAGAGACCTGGACCATAGAATCTCCCACACGTGATGAAGTGCTCAGAGGTATTATCAAAGCTATTGAAAGATGGCCTCTGTCAAGCAAACGTAATATCAACTACAGGTAAATTACTCTTTGTGACATTTAATATTAACTACAGTTAAATTACTCTTTGTGACATCCAGTATCAACTACAGATAAATTACTCTTTGTGACATTCTATATCAACTACAGGTAAATTACTCTTTGTGACATTCAATATCAATTACAGGTAAGTTACTCTTTTGACATTCAATATCAACTGCAGGTAAATTACTCTTTGTGACATTCAATATCAACTGCAGGTAAATTACTCTTTGTGACATTCAATATCAACTATGGGTAAATTACTCTTTGTGACGTTCAGTTTTCATGGTTTATTTATTGACAATATGCATACTGTGTTGCATAACTGGAATACAAATTTTGCCAGTTTAATTCTTGCTAAAGTAGCACAAAATCTGTGCTCGTTAAATTTTGTAATTTATAGCAAATTGCTTATTTTGACCAATGTAGGTCTTGATTTTTATTAGCATGTTCTTTGTAACCACTCTTCCCAGAGGAATTGTGCAATCATAAGTTCCCAGTGAAAGAATTTAGAAGGAAAATATCAGGGTCTATTTTAGAAAAAAAAATGTAGGGGGGAAATTTCTCCCTTTATTTAAAAAAAAGTGGTAGATTTTGTAAATATGGAGGGGATTTAACAAAGTAATTGAAGTTAGGGCATGCAAACATTACATTTGATTTTTGTGCATTTGGTCAGTTTTTTGTGTGCTGTTTCTTAGATCTTAGTGTCACTCCTGCAATCATGCATCTGAGGATAAATCCTGAAATGTGCCACTTTTGTCTCCCTATACAGATAGTGAAAAATGTTCATGTTGAATACCTTCCATGTAAATTCTGCAGATCTCTTGATTTCATGATATGCTGTTGATAACATCAAATTTATCTCTTTTGTTGCAGGTCCTTTGAGCCCATTCTGAAACTTGCCAGATGCTATGAGACACCTGCTGTTCAACACTGGGCTGTGTGGGCACTGTGCAATCTCACCCAGGTCTACCGTATGTAAAGCAGCTTCACCTTTAGCACTTAATGCAGACATTATACCATTTTATTTAGATGCTAGGAATTAGCTCAGAAACTGGACATTAAAAAATGTTAAAGAATTCCCAGTTTACTCAGACCTGGATATTTTCAATACAAGTTGTATAATAAACTTATTAAACTTGAATACATCATGAAATCATTTGATAGCTATGTTCTCCAACCATTTCTTAGTAAATGTACTGTAGGAAAATCAGGAAGCCTATTGCTTTAATAAAACTCTCTGTGCTGCACTGGATATCTAAATACACGTTTTGACTAACAGGGATAATCAAAGCTCAACTTGTTGATTAGCTGCTCAAGTGCAAATAAATAACAAATGATGTTTTCCTACTGCAGATAAGCTCAAAAATGGCTGGAGAACATAGCTGTGAAGATTTTATAATGTATATGTAATTTTAGGGATTTTATCTTATCAGAAACTTCCAGATTTGAACAATCTAGAAAACGTGCAGGGTTTTGTTATGTGATCAGGGTTTGAGATACATGAGCATTCACATGAACAATGTGCCATTTTACACCGGTGTACTCTGCATAGTAGATAATAGCTGTGGACCTCAATATTGAAAGTTATTATAGCAGGTTTCCCTGTATATTAAGGACACATGTCTAATGTGGACAAAGGGAACATATTTGTTCAAAATGTATATATTTTCACTGCATACAAAGCACCTTGTTACAAAATGACAAATCTAATATATAACATGTACATGATTTCAGTGTGCACCAGCTCATATTATTGCAAAAATGCAGTTTTGAGACTTGAACGATGTTATTAAATAATGACATAAGTCTTGATATATTATGTCAAAGGAGTTTTATCTAAGACAATAAAACATTGGTTAAAGTATGTTTATAAAGTCAAAGTACATCTAAAACTTCTTTCATATGAAGGACACCTTTCTATAAAGGAATATTTTTCCTGTCCCTTGACTGTCTTTTATAGACAGATTTCACTGTATTCAGATTAACGTTTTGGTACAAGTTTTGTTAAACATTGAAAGCTTTCATGTCAGATTTTCCTCACTTTTAATTATATGCCCCCTCCTCCCCCCCATGATCCGGGTCCATTTAAAAAAAAGTCATTTAAAGGTTTTTCTAATTGTAGTAATTGCATCCATTACATATATTATGTGTCCTGTGCCTAAGAGTGCATGTACAAAGTTTGGTCACAAACATATTAAAAATGTCTTAGTAATTGCATTACATGTGTTTTTGGCCCAAAATTGATACAACTCTTGTGATCATCGTCACATGGGCAACCTCTACACCAAGTTTGGCAACTTTCCATGTGAGGTTTGTGAAGAGAAGCAGTTACGGACAAAGAGAGTGTATCATAATATACTACTGCTAGAGCATGTTAGCTGAAATATTGTGATTTCGAATGTTACTTTTTTAGAGGCTATGGCAGAAGCAATGTCAGTGTTGTTCTCTGTAAAGATTTTGTGTACAAGTTTTTAAAAGTAACATTCAGTGAAAACCTATGGAATTTGTGTTAGACTTAGCATCAGGACAAGAAAATCACAGTCAAGGGGTAGATTATTTGTCCTCTGTGAAACTTTGATGAGCAGAAGGCAGATAATGTAAGTCTGAAATCGGATTTACTTATGTAGGTACCAACACCTACATTAATTATTAGCTCATCTGACTATAAGGTCAAGGTATATTATGGTATGGCCCTGCATGTGTCATCCATTGTCCATCTGTCAACCATTGCTTGTGACCATTCTGACCACTATGGAGTCCATATTTCTGATCTGAATTTGATCAGACTTGGACTATGGGCTTATATCCTCAAAATCTCAGACAAGTTCAATAATGAGTGAAATTCATGCATAATAATGACATGATCTTGCCTCTGATTGGCTGACCAATCCTGTTTTGATCAAAGTTAGAATATTTTTTGATCTTATATCATTAAGATCTCACACGAGTTTGATAATAAGTGAGATACACATATTACTGGGCTAATCTTGCATCTGATTAGCTGAGTTTGGACCACTTTGGAAGCCATATTTCTGATCCATTTTGATCAGACTTGGAATATATGCATATGTCATCAAGATCTTGGACAGTTTCAAAACTGAGCAAGATCCATGCATATTAATGAGGTGATCTTGCATCTGATTGGAAGAGCTTGTTACCATTCTGGAAGCCGTATTGTTTAGCTGATTTTGATCAAACTTAGAATATAGGCATGTATGATCAAGATCTCACATGGCTTTAGTCCATGCATATTAATGAGGTGATCTTGCATGTTATTGGTGGAGCTTGTTACCACTTTAAAGAATGTATTTCTGATCCAATTTTGATCAAACTTGGAAAATAAGCTTAACTCATCAAGATCTTGGATAAGTACAGATATGAGCAAGATGCATGTATACTAAAGAGGTGATTTTGCATCTGATTGGCTGAGCTTGTTAGCACTTTAGCAGCTTGATCTCTGATAATATTTATTTTATTAAACACAGTAAATAGGCTTATATCCTCAAGATATATAGTGTGTTTTATTATGAGTGAGATCTACTCATTAATGAGATGATCTTGAATATGATTGGTTGAGCTTTTTGACACTTGAGAGACTGTATTTTTGACCTGATTTTAATTGACTTGGTAAAAAGGCTAATATCATCCAAATGTTTGATGATTTTGTTTTATTATTATGAGTGAAACATATTCATATTTATGACATGATCTTTCATCTGATTGAGTTATTTACTACTCTAGAGACTGTATTTTTGATAGGAATTTGGTCAGACTTGGTCAATATGCATATGTCATTAAGATCTCATTTGAGCATGACTATAAGTGAAATTCATGCATATTAATGATGTGACCATGCATTTAATTGGTTGAACTTTTCAGCACTTTAGCAACTATATTTCTGAGCAGATTTTGATCAAACTTGTTAAATAGTCTTATCAAGATGTTGGATGAGATTAATTATTAGCAAGATCTTTGCATATTAAGCCTACCTGACCATTGGGCCAAGTGAGTTTATGGTATGGCCCAACATCTGTCGTGCATCATTCATTGTGCATCCACCAACAACGGCTATTCTAAAGTTTTTTCAAAAACTACTGGACCAGTTTTGGTGAAAGTTGTGTGAGGGCCTCTTGGCATGAAGGGCTTTCAAATTTTTACAAATGATGATGATCCACCTTAAAATATGACTGTTATACTAAAAATTGAGAAAGTTTTAAAAAACTTCTTTTTGAGAACTGCTTGACAGAATTAACCAAATTTAACATTTTTTTTTATATCTTTCATCAGATATGGCTGCAGTTACTAAAATTAAAAAAACCTTTAAGCGGCTTCTTCTGGAAAACTGCTCAACAAAATGTGATCAAATTTGACAAAAAATATCTGGCATAAACGGCTTTCTGATTTTTTACAAATGATGCCAATCCACTATATATGGCCCCCATAGCTAAAAGTAGAAAAACCTTTAATCAACTTCTTTTACAAAACCTTTTATCTACAAGTTTGTACAACTGAATTTTATCCACGATTAAATATGATCACCATTAATAAAAATAGAAAAATCTTTAAAGGTCTTCTCCATAAATGCTCAACAGAATTTAACTAAGTCTGACAGCAAACATCCTGGCTTGAAGGACTTTTCAGTTTGTAAAATGATGCTTAACTTCCATCATACCACTATTAATACAAAATAGAAACAACTTTAAACAACTTCGCAAATATGCTCAACAAAATTTGACTAAATTTTACAGAAAGCATTCTGTAATAAAGGGCTTTCAAGTTTGTATGAATGTTGCTGATCTGCCGTTAAATATAGCTGCCATTAATGAAAATAGAAAACCCTTTAATTGACTTCTTTTCAAAAACTGTGAAACAGAATTTATTAAAGCCATTACTAAAAATAGAAAAACCTTTAAATGACTACTCAAAAACTGCAAAACAGAATCTGACCAACTTTGAAAGAAAGCATCCTGGCATGAAGGCTCTTCAGTATTGGACCAATGATGCCAATGTGCCATCAACAATTGAAGAAGATACAAAATATTGAGAAACCTTGAAACAGTTTTTTTTATAACATAGGCAATCAATATGCAACCAATGGCATTTGAAAAAATTTCTAAAGAAAGCATCCTACTGACTCAGATTTCTTGTACGAGCTGCACATTTGGCTTTTAGGCAGATGTCAGTAAGGTGTACGATCTCAGACCCACATGGCCTTTTGTTAGCCTTTTGATCCCCAAAATGAAAACTTTCTCTGATCTGTATTCAATCACATCAATAATTTGCCTCATTTGCAACCATGAATGTTGTGTAATGTACATGCTTCTATTCATTCTAAAAAATGGAAGAATTGTGGTTATTTAAAAATAATGGGGTTTGCAAATACCAAATCAAACACATTTCATTATTAACGTCACTTGTTACAGGCCTTCCAAACCAGGAATGTAATTCCTCATGTTTGATTAACTATCCTTGTGTATAATTTTATTTTGGACACTCGAGTCTGCATTTTTCCTCCTGGTATGCAGCTTTAGAAATAAATATAGCAGGGCTTTTGCTGAGGATTTCATCTTCACATTTTCAATTCATTATCATCAACCATGTGCTCTCATTTTGTTACCAAGGTAATCTCAATAATTAAAATGCTTCTTTCAGCCAATGAAATTGATTCTCTTATGTTTCTTTAGCAAAGAACACAATCTTTTTAGTAAGCCAGTGTAGGGTGCACTCAATTCAGTCAGTCTAAAATCAACCATAATGATTTTCCAGTCTTTTTCATATGCCCTATGGGTACCATAGAGTTAACCTTCTTATGCCAAAGATGAAAAATAAGGGTCATTGGCACAATGGAACAACCTAAATACTGCATGCATAATTAAAGTGTTGTATCATATTATAATCTCATCAGACCATCACATGAAACTATCTTGAGAAAACTCACATGGGACAACCAGATCAAGACAAGGAAAGTAATGATTGCAAATCTGCATTATTTCACTGTCACATGGTTGAGAAATAATATTCTGCAGAACTTTTGTTTTAATTTTCAGCTGAGAAATATTACCCAATTTTGGAGTCAGAGAAGGGAATCGAGCTCCTTAATCTGGTGTCAACAGACCCATGTACCCTCCCTGCCATCAAAACACTGGCCCGCTGCATCCTGGACATGTACAGGAAGTACAAGGATGGTACTGAGCTCGTTGCGGAGGATGTCGTCATGGCATCAGAATCTGATGAGGATGAACACCTATAAGGCCCAATAATTTGCCTCTTAGTAATACTTGCTGACATACGTACCATGTTCCTGTGATGTTTAATCTTTCCTACCCTCTAACTTTGTATACAATATTCAATTATGAATATGAATATCAGTTAGTAATAGTTATACCTTTTTCATAATGCCCTATTATTACTATCAAACTGAAATCCAGTTTATTTGTATATGCCTGCCACAAAATGGACTGTATTATGTTATGATGTTGTCTCTCCATCATCCATCTGTACGTCCATCTGTATGTCCATCTGTCTGTTAACAACTTCATTCTGCACAATAAATCAAGTTGTTCATCATGTAAAGTTACCAAACTTTGTTGATGACAAGTACTTGGAGTGAAGAAGAACGCTATCAGATTTACAGAAGGTGACTTTGACTGAAAGAAGAAAAATGGTTTCTGCATCATAACTTGAGTTGTCCACAATCTGCAGTTACCAGACTATGTGGATGGTTGCATTTAGGGTGAGGAAGAACCCTATCAGTTTTTAGGAAGGTCACTTTGACTGAAAGAAGAAAAATAGTTTCTGCACAATAACTTTAGTTCACCATCACCTATATTTACGAAACTTTGTGGATGGCTTGCACTTGTAAGGAAGAACCCTGTTGATTTCAGGGTCAGAAGGTCAAGTAACTTACTGAAAGAAGAAAAATGATTTATGTCAAAGGTCATGATCACTGACAAAGAAAAGGGGTTTCTGCAAAAATGTTTCAGTTATCTACACAGAGGACTATTGCAAATGGGGCAAGCATATAATGTGCCGATCATGCCCTGTTACAAAGATAACATGAAAAATTGATGCATCCAGGCTGTATTGAATTTTATTATGTATCCATTTAATCAACATGGCTGATCTGGTGTTTGATACTGATGTTCAGCTTGTTTTTCCGAATCACAAACCAGACTGGAACATTCAGGGGTTCTCACTGACATTTGAGGATCAGTATGCTTTGACACAGTGAATCAAACTTTCATCAATCTGTGTTTGTTTTGAATTTATTCACATCTTTAAGCAGATTGCCCTATATCTATTGAAGTTTGAAAGATACTTTAAACACTGTATGTAATAAATACAAAACTACTTTTGTGTCTTGTTCTGAGTTGGAGAAAGAACTGAGTTGATATGGCATATGAATACGTATCAACCTGATGGCCTCAACATATTTGTATACCATATCAAACCCATCTTTCTGCCAACTCAGAAACGCTTGTGTAGTTTGTGTACATGTAGTCTGAGGCTTCTTTTACATGTACAATAATTGGAAAAGAAATCATGAAATTATTTACTCAGATTATGTTTAGCTGGGCAATATTTATCATTTTAATGCATAAATCATATGGATTTTGTGGTAGCATTTCATTGTGGTGCCCATTCAGTGCATATCTGTTATTTTGTGGTGTCTTGCTTAAAAGGTACCTGATTTAGGTGGATATCAGTGTCTGGCAGAGAAAGGTACCCGATCTAGATGGATATTACAGAGCCTGGCAGAGAAAGGTACCAGATTTAGGTGGATATCATAGTTCTGGCAGAGAAAGGTACCTGATTTAGGTGGATATCAGTGTCTGGCTGAGAAAGATACCTGATTTAGATGGATATTACAGAGCCTGGCAAAGAAAGGTACCTGATTTTGGTGGATATCATAGTGTCAAGCAAAGAAAGGTACCTGATTTAGGTGGATATCATAGTGTCTGGCAAAGAAAGGTACCTGATTAGGTGGATATCATAGTGTCTGGCAGAGAAAGGTACCTGATTTAGGTGAATATCATAGTGTCTGTCAGAGAAAGGTACCTGAATTAGGTGGATATCATAGTGTCTGTCAGAGAAAGGTACCTGATTTAGGTGGATATCATAGTGTCTGGCAGAGAAAGGTACCTGATTTAGGTGGATATCATAGTGTCTGGCAGAGAAAGGTACCTTACTTAGGTGGATATCATAGTGTCTGGCAATGAAAGGTACCTGATTTAGGTGGATATCATAGTCTCTGGCAGAGAAAGGTACCTGATTTAGGTGGATGTCATAGTGTCTGGCAAAGAAAGGTATCATATTGCCTGGCAGTGTTAAGTATTTTGGAGTTTTTGTACAACAAATTTTCATTTGACTAATACCTATATTTGGATAAAGATGTGATGAATATCTTATTTCATTCCATTTGAGCTATAAAAAAATGTCATTGATTTTACAAGAGGCTCAGAAAATGAAAGAATTATGGTGAAAATAGATAGAGTAAAACCCACACAAGCTAGGGCAGGAATTTGTATTTTGTTTAATCCGATTAGAATAGTTGGCACATAAAAAAAGCAGCTTATTTACTGAGGTGTTAACATCATTTTCAAAACAACAACAAAAAAAAACTAAGTACCATAAATCAGTATATTTAGCATCATTGATCTCTTGCTTTTTTGTCTGGCCTGCTATAGTGTGGTGAGACATAGGTATCTCTTTACAAACAATAATGTCATTGTTAGCTCTTTACCAGCAGTAATGTCATTGGTATCTCTTCACCAGCAGTAATGTCATTGTCAACATTAAATTTCTTTGTTAAAGTTTTGTGTTAAATTTTTTGCGTTGGTTGGGGATACAACATTGTTAGGATTGTAGGTGCAACATCATGTTCTGCACAACCCATGTTTAAGAAAATTGAGCATATTCATGACCTTTCAGTTTTTACATGACCTTTCAGTTTTTAAATTTTTCTCAATGTCAGATTGCAAATCATTTAGCTATATCACTGTAAAGGTGAATAGAATTACATTTTTTGTGTTAATCAAAATTTTATGATTTTCAGTATTTCATTTTCTTGAGATATCCTGTTGTATTCATCCTAGATGATAAATATGAGCTGTCTAGTTTCTAAGCTTTACTGGTCATAGACCAGAATAACTTATGGATCGACCTGTTGTCTGTCGTCCATCATCCATCCATCCATTAGTACAAGTTTATTATTGGTAATCTGCCTAAACTACTTGAAGGATTGCCATGAAACTTTACACACACATTCATCTCATGGTCTAGTTGGTGCCCCTCTAACATCTAATATGGTGGTCATGGCAGTGATCTTGAAATTATTGTTATTGCTATTCCTCCTGAACAGAAAGTCATATCGACATGAGGTTTACACCATAAGACTTCGTATGATACCTGGCTGGTCCTAAGTAAGAACGGTGCCCCTTGGACATCCAATATGGCCACCACAGTGTCATCTTGAAAATATTGTTTTTGCTACTCCTCCTGAATGAATAGTCACATAAACATGTTTTTGTCACTAAAATACTTCTTATGATGTCTATTTGATCATAGATGTTAATGGTACTGATCTCATGTCCATCTTAAAAATCTTGTTATTGCTACTCCTCCTGAATGGAAAGTTGTATTGACGTGGGGTTTCCACCAGAAGACTTCTTATAATGTGTAATTGATCCTAAATGAAAATGAGGCCACTTGAACATCCAATATGGCCACATCAGTGGCCATCTTGAAAATCTTGTTATTGCTACTCCTCCTGAATGGATTGTTATATCAACATGGAGTTTTCACTAAAAAGCTTCTCATGATGTCTAGATGGTCCGAAATGAAAATGGTGCCGATCTGATGTCCAATAGGGCCGCTATGGCAGCTATTTTGAAAACCTTGGTATTACTACTTCTCCTGAACAGAAAGTCATATTCTGCCACTCGAACATCCAATATGACCGTCACAGCAGTTATATTGAAAATCTTGTTATTGCTACTCCTTCAGAATGGATTGTCATATCAACATGAGGTTTTCACAGAAAGATTTCTTATGATGTCTGCTTGGTCCTAAATGAAAACAGTGCCATTATGCCCAATATGGCCATCACAGCTGCCATCTTGAAAATCTTGTTATTACTAATCCTTCTGAATGAAAGTCATATCGACATGAGGACATGAGGTTTTTACCAGAAGACTTCTTATGATATCTAATTAGTCCCAACTGAAAATGGTGCTGATCTGACCTCCAATGTGGCCGACACAGTGACCATCTGGAAAATCTTGTTATTGCTGCTTTTCCTAGATGGATGGTCATATCAACATTGGGTTTTCACTTAAAGACTTATTTTGATGTCTAGCTGGTCCTAAATGAAAATGGTGCCAATTTGACTTTCAATATGGCCACTGTGGCTGCTATCTTAAAAATCTTGTTATCAGTAAACAGAAAGTCATATTGACACAAGATGACTTCTTATGATGTCTATTTGGTCCTAAATGAAAATGGTGCCGATTTGACATCCAGTATGGCCACTGTGGCTGCTATCTTAAAAATCTTGTTATCAGTAAACAGAAAGTCATATTGACACAAGATGACTTCTTATGATGTCTATTTGGTCCTAAATGAAAATGGTGCCGATTTGACATCCAGTATGGCCACTGTGGCTGCTATCTTAAAAATCTTGTTATCAGTAAACAGAAAGTCATATTGACACAAGATGACTTCTTATGATGTCTATTTGGTCCTAAATGAAAATGGTGCCGATTTGACATCCAGTATGGCCACTGTGGCTGCTATCTTAAAAATCTTGTTATCAGTAAACAGAAAGTCATATTGACACAAGATGACTTCTTATGATGTCTATTTGGTCCTAAATGAAAATGGTGCCGATTTGACATCCAGTATGGCCATCATGGCAACCATCTTGAAAATATTTTTATTGCTACGTGTCCTAAATGGAAAGTCTTATCGACATGGGGTGTTCAGCAAAAGATTTCTTGGGTGTTTCATTGGGCCTAAATGAAAATGATGCCAGTCTGACAGCCAACATGGCAATTGTGGTAGCCATATTGAAAATCTTATTATCACTACTCCTCCTGAATGTGTGGTCATATTCACATGGGGTTTCACCAAAAGACTTCTATTAATGTCTAGTTGGTACTAAATGAAAATGGTGGTGATCTTGCATCCGATACGACCTTCACAGTGGCTAACTTTGAAAATCTTGTTATTGCTTAGAAATATCAGATGGTTTCAACAATCGGCAATTAAAATGAAGAAATGGTCTTGTCTTGAATTCCTGGGCATTCTTTTCAGTCAATAGAGCATTAGTCACTTTGAAGGACTCTTGTCATTTGCTTCATTTATTTTTGATAGCCTAGTATGCAGTTTGGGACTGTGACCCATTTTTAAACTGTACACTGTACTTACATGGTCAGTTGTTCATGAAGTTTTGGTATGTTGTCATCTACTCATTCAATGCATCATTTGTGTGCAAGACACTTTTCTTGAACTCCATTGTCGTGTTTTGCTTTGGCAGGACTATGTGTCATGCTGTGTAATTTGTAAAATGTATAAAGTCATGTAATATTGTATGTACAAATTTTAAAAAAAACTGAATAAACTAATTGCGTATAACTGTAACAATTATTTTAAAATTTTTTTAACCTGCAATGGCAACAATTGGCACTGTATAGAACAATGTATAGTTATCTTATTTTCATTTTTTTAGATATATATAAAAATGCAATCATGTAAATGAAGAAACTTTACATTACGTAAATGAACTATAGCATAGAGTTGCTGGTGAGATAACCCCATGTCTGGTGCACAAGTCTATATGTATGAGCATTGTTGAAGAGAGCCTAAAAAGTAGGTCACAATTGTCAAGTTTTGAGGCATATGTCACACATTCATTCTGATATACATTGACATTGCAATGTTGGTGGCAATTGTTGAAAAGGAAATGGAAGTAGACACTGCACACTATTTAAGCAATCCCATTTTAATATAGAGTTCTTTCACTATAAAACCCCTCAGTATACCACTGCCTCTTTTATAAGATGGGTATAAACATGGATCCCATTAAATTGGTCATATTTTGTTTTAAAACTGCTTTAGTAAACTATATTTTTTTCACATTTAGTTCTTGGCTTATTTGAACTAAATATAATCTGGTTTTACATCATTAAATCCTATATTTTTGTGTTTTAAAGTACTGTCTAGACACAGTCTAGTTGTAACATCCCTCAGTATAATGCACCCTCTCATAACATGGGTCACTAAGGCTGCAAAATTTACCAAAATTTGTAAAAAAAATTAAATATGCACATGGTATACAATAACTGAAATGATCTGTTTAATTGAAACAATTCAAAACTCAACCTTTCCCCCAATCTGCATGTTAGGATTACAGTTGATGGCTATTTATACCTCGCTCGGATTGAAATCATTTCATTTTCTGTTGCAGTCTTATGGGTCACTTTTATATATTCCATTAATAGTGTTACAAAGAGGGATCACTGTAGTGAATGACATTTTCTTCACAGCATGCACACATTGCAAGTTTGATCTCTGTTAAAATTTGCCTGGCTTGCTTTAGCTCTCAGTGCTGTTCAACAGATAGTTAAACCAGGGCCTGGTGAGAAAACAACATGAAATGAAAATTAGGTGCCCCAAATTTTGGTGTACAAGATGGTGCTGTAAATGTTGATTAAGGTAAATTAAATTAATGAAGAAAACAAAACAATTCACACCTGTAAGGTAAAGAAGAAAGGATAGATTTATATCAGTTAGGAAGAATGCTCTAAGAACAGTTTAGTTGAATACAAGCCTAGTGTCTTTTTGACATCATGTACATTATGACATCATAATTTTGATGTTGTCAACACTTTCTCAATGGATGAGATCAAAGCATGTCTGCTTGATGTATGAGATCAAAACATGTCTGCTTGATGTAAAGAAACAGCCAGGGCGATGCATAGTTTTTGTGGATGACTTGTACAGTGGGTAAGAAGAAAGTCCATTCATTTTGGGATCAAAAGGTCAAGGTCACTGACTGAAAAAACTTTGTAGATGGCTAAAGGGTAATAAGAAACCTATGAATTCTGGGGACGAATAGTCAAAGGTCACAGTAAAAGTTAAATAAGAAAATAATGGTTTCTGCATATTAAGTTTACTTCAAAACTGCATTCCTTGACCAAAGGTCAAGATCATTGAGACCTGTTGTTCATTAATCTCCAGAGTCAACCATACCCTACATAGAGAACTGTTAAATATGGGGCAGGTGTATAATGTGCCATTCACAGTACTACTGTCTGACAAGGGAAGTGACAGTTGATGTTTTATGCAGAGTTTTTCATTTACTTTAGTTCTGTTTATATTTAGACTGTCACAAATACTTGCCTACCCCTCTGAGTATAGGGTCAATGTAGCAAAGTTTATAGCAATGTTTGGCTGTCTTCAGTACCATATGTACTCGCTTATAAGTCAAGTGCAACTGCAAACTGCACAGACCCAGATCTGCTGTCGCATAGGGCGCTGGAAAATCTGGGTTTATGCAGTTTGCTAGGAGTAATCAGAAGAATAAACAACATAGAACCTGATCTTCTGGCATATTATGCATCGGCTGATCAGGGTCTATGATGTTTACAGTGGGACTCGACTTATAAGCGAGTACAGACAGTATGTGTTTCTTAAAGACCACATTGTAGGCCAAACCTGATAAACCTAAGTGTTGCCATCATAGTTTGATTCCAAGAGGGGATTTCCCTACACTAATACTAGTCTTTTTCTTCCCGACAAAATGTAAATTGATAATTTATAGATATTAGTCACACACAAAAATAGAAAATGGCAAATATCACACTCCTTTTTCTTCCAGACAAAATGTCAATTGATAATTTACAGACATTAGTCACACACACACAAAAATAGAAAATGGCAAATATCATACTCCTTTGCATTTTGACTACATCAGTTTGATATAATTTGATGTCATCCCACAAGAGAATGTTGACATCATAGAATGTGTCAAAGCCTGATAGGCATGATATGAATAATTACATTAGACTAAATTGATGTTACAAAATTCCCTCTCAAAAATATGATTACCATTATTGATTAACATCAAAATGTGAACTGGCATGTTATGTTTTCATTAGTCTTTTTTGTTTTTTTTTAAATTATCTAATGCAGTAAGGGCTGTTATGGTTTCTTGAAGTGATAATTGTTTCACTTCCGTTTTTAGTTCATCTCAATGAAGTAGAGAGATATTGTACTATCTCTGCATTATTGTTTGTGTCAAAGTACATATGTACAGCCTCACTGGATCTCAACCATTCTTTCTTCCCAGGTCCTAAGCAACAATTTAGAGTGGGTTAGTTTCATAGCAGCTACCACTTGAGGGGGGGAGGGGCTAACTTTGTACATGTAGATTTCTTGTATATTGTTGGTTACATTTTTGCGTTTAGGTCCAGTTTTTTGCACCCTGTATACCTGGAATCACCAAAGTTGGTGAAGGAATGCATCCTTATGAGTATTATACTATAGACAAAAATGTTATGTTTTATTGTTTTATGTCTTTTATAGCCTATCAAATTTTCATTGTCAAGATCACTTTAGTCTGAATTTATTTTCTGCATGATTAATGTTTACAGTGGTTACTGGAGATTACAAAAAGGTTTTTAGGGGTGAGCCATGCAGTCATTGATTACACTCAGGTTTTTATAATTTCTTTGCCATGATTTTAGTTATCTTGGCATAGAAAATAAAGTCAAAGAAAGCTGGATGTTTGAGGCTAAAGTTTATGCCATGATATGATGAAGTTCTTGTCTTGCCTGTCTCAGCTACTTGAGCATAAAGCTTGTTGCATCATGGTGAAAAGTATTTAGGTTTTATGTTAAAATATTTAAAAGTCACATATCTTCAACATCATCTGATCTATTCGACTAAATATTTAAAAGTCACATATCTTCAACATCATCTGATCTATTCGACTAAAACTTGGGATATTATATATACTCACTTACAAGTACAACTGCAAACTGCACGGACCCAGATCTACTGTCAAATAATGTGCTGGTAGATCTGGGTGTATGCTGTTTGTTAGGAGTTATCAATAGAACAAACAACATAGACCATGATCTGATGGCACATTATGCAGCAGCAGCCTATGTTGGCAGTTGAACTTGACTTATAAATAAGTATATATGGTAATACTATTATAGGTCGCAAATTTATGTGCTGATATGCGACAGGAGTTCCTTTCTTGACAACTGAAGCAAAACACTTTTCTGCATTTTACTAATGATATCTTTGATAATAAACCCACCCCTACTGTGATGTCAAATTATTAGGCCCCCCCCCCCCAATCATATTATGGGAGAAATACTGTAACTGTCCATATATATACTACTATAGTATTGAAGGATAAATGGACAGGATTATTTAGGTCCACCCATATGTAGGCATGTACATATGCATGATACAAGCAAAGAAGTCATATTGACCTTTTTTTTTCAATTAAATTTTGTATAAATTATTTAGTTCCTGGAGCTTTGGTAGCTCATTTGGAAGAGCATCAGACTTGTAATCCAAGGATAGCAGATAGCCCAGACCAACCCAGGTTTGCTGCCTCAACGTGTCCTTGGGAAAGGCATTTAGCTTCCATTTCCTTTGCATGATGTAGTCAGTAATGTGTTACAACAAGCACAACCAAATGTTTCCTAGCAAATCTTGATGCTTTTACATGTGTGACATGTCCATTGTTTTTATTTGTCATAATTTTGCAACCAATATGACTTCTACATATCTGTCAGCTCCCTATTGCTGTGGCAGGCAACCGTTATTATCTGCCAACAGCCTTTGTTCAAAAGTTCATTTCTTTCCTTCATTCATTTTTCTCATTTTTTGGTTCTTCATATTTTTTTATTTCCGATCTTAAAGCTTAACATTATTCAAAGCATACCATTTATACTCGTGTATAAGCTGATACCAACTGCATAGACCCAGATCTGCTGTGGCATAATGCACTGGCAGATCTGGGTCTATGCAGTTTGTAAGGACTAATCAGTAAAGCAAACAACATAGACACTGATCTGCCGCGTATTATGTGACGGCAGATCAGAGTCTATGTTCTTTGCATTTGGACCTGGCTTACACGCGAGTATATAAGGTACTATAACAGATCAATGATAGAACATACTAGTCATTGTATTCAACTATGCTTACTGTAATTTTGAATAAAAATGATCTCTTTGCAACTGGCCAAATCATACTTTTCAAATTTGTAATACTATGGAGAAGCCAAGAGGTCGAAACTTGAGCTGTTATACTAGACTCTGGCTTTTTTATGCTGCCCTCTAGTAAGTACAAGTACAATTCTGTACTGGTTGGCTGATTTTTAAGGAAAGACAGGAAAACTGATTCAATTGGAAACTAATGGAGATGTAACAGCAGATTAGCTGGATGAGAAGTGTGATATCTAACATGTAAAATACTGTTGGATCTGAAAATTTAAATTTAGGATTTAATTTTCATTGATTTGGTTGATTTTAGAGATCCAGGAAATAAAACCTACTTGAAATTTATTGTTACTATTTCAAGACAGTTAATCGAGTTGACATACATCAAATTGTGCCCGGTGGAAATAATATCAGACACAAGTCGATAAAAGTTAAGCCCCTAGGAATATTTCCGATTCTGCTGTGTGCAAAACTTTTTGTATTGGACTTTAATAAAAGTTGTCACTTTAGCAAATCAATTTATATGTATTGATGTAAGAAATTTTGTTACTTTTTTCTGTAGCTGCTACACAATTTTAGATATACATATTGTATATTTATTGATATACTTGATGCATATTTTAAGATGTACATTTAATTATGTACTAGAGTGTTTACCTCATCTTTATTTGTGCTTTAAAATACATTAAAAAGCTGACATAACTTTTGGTCTGTTTTCGTTTTTATTTGGACACCAAGGGTCTGGAAGAGGGGTGGCATAGAGCTCCATCATGCTCAGTCTTGCCCTGTTTAAACTTACCTAGACATGTGGTCATGAGAGGGTTATAATATGGCCCCATGTCTGACCTTTATCAATGTTCAGCCAGTATTTTATCAAATTTGGTAGAAATTTTCCTTAGGATATTCTTTACTGCAGTCATGTTCATGTTGGCTTCCCTAGCAGCTGTGTGGCTTTCTTAGCATCCTCATTCCTGGTGTCTAACATATCTATGTCCCAGCCAAAAATTGGCAGAGGTCATACTGGATTGGACATGTCTGGCCATCACATCATAGGGTATATATTTGTGTGTAATCAACTCCTTCTACAGATTTCAATGTGGAAACCACAGTAGCTCAGTTGGTAGAGCATTGGACTCTTAATCCAAGGTCATGGGTTTAGTACCTGCCCTGGCCAGCGCAGGTAGGCTGCCTCAGTGTATCCTTGGGAAAGGCACTTAACTTCCATTTCCTCAGTATGATATAGCCAATAACGTGTTAAAAGTGCTGTTTAACCATTTTTTTTAAAAAACTCAAAAAGAAATCAATGTATTGCCTTGAAAATCTTCTGAATTATTGTAGAATGGAGATGTGCATAATGGATTATGAGGGAACCAAATGAATATTTTTTAAGGGAAAAAAATCCTCTTTTGAATGTTGTCATTTTTTAAGTGACCTTCACATTATGGTGACAGTTGGTATAATCAACTCTTCCTACAGTTTTAAATGCATTGCCTTGAAACTTTGCTCAATATTTGTCCAGACAATGGAGATGTGCATGATACATTATGAAGGTCCTACCGACAATGGAGATGTCTGTGATACATTATAAGGGTCCTACAGATAATGGAGATGTGCATGATACATTATGAAGGTCCTACCAACAATGGAGATGTGCATGATACATTATAAGGGTCCTACAGATAATGGAGAAGTGCATGGTACATTACGAGGGTCCTTCAGATAATGGAGATGTGCATGGTACATTATAAGGGTCCTACAGATAATGGAGAAGTGCATGGTACATTATGAGAATCCTACAGATAAATAAGTTGTGCATGATACGTTATGAGGGTCCTACAGATAATGGAGATGTGCATGATACATTATGAGGGTCCTACAGATAATGGAGAAGTGCATGGTACATTATAAGGGTCCTACAGATAATGGAGTTGTGCATGATACATTATGAGGGTCCTACAGATAATGGAGAAGTGCATGGTACATTATAAGGGTCCTACAGATAATGGAGATGTGCATGATACATTATGAGGGTCCTACAGATAATGGAGATGTGCATGATACATTATGAGGGTCCTACAGATAATGGAGATGTGCATGATACATTATGAGAATCCTACATGATTTAATTATTGAGTCCACATTAGTGACATGCGAGACATGTAGCAGTCACCTTTCATGAGGCAGCTGGGATGGTGGTTTCACAAGTTTGTTAACATTTTGGTTAAAGTATTTCACCTTTGCTTTGACCATGGTCTTGACAGAACTTTGAGAAAAAAAAATGTTTTGAATTTGTCACTTTGTTTTAGTGACCCTCTAACTATAGTTTCTTTAGACTCCGGTTAAATAACTTAGCGGGTTTTCATTACATTGCCTTGAAGCTTTGTACAGCTGTTTCTTCTTCACATACATTTCCCAATCTTAATATATTAGGAGTACATCCACTGCCTCATAAATCTAGCACTCCCAAGCTGAAAAGAAACCCACATTAACATCTCGTGCCTTGTTTCAGCAGTAAAAGTGCTAAAAGTCATCTGCTTGCCAAGATAGAAAACAAGAGTGGTCGCCCCATGTATAGAGGGACTGGTGCCAACTTTCATCACTTTTGTTTGTGCCTAATTGGCATGATTTTACAAGGGGGCTTACAAATACTACCCACTTTTGTCTTTTCACCAGTTTTGATTGATACTTCAGTTTTCTCTCCTCAGGGAAGTATACTCCATCTGTTTTCTTATTGAATCTCTTATTATTATTGCTGACAAATATTTTGCACATAAATTGTTTAACTTTGTCATGTGATTAGTTAATTGGCACCATCTTAATTGCCCTTCCTATGGTCTAGAGTACTTTTCAGTACTTGACCAGCAATCTGTCCACAGCCAAAATCCCTCCAATAAGAACACCCACTGACAGACATGCCTGGTAGTCTGTCTCGCATATGGCTTGTGTACTCAACGGGGCAGCTCAGACTTGCTCTCTGGTGCTATATGTGCTTCTTTTAATCTCCAGCTTGCAGAAAGAGATGCATTCCTATCCACATCCATACTGATAAAAGGCCATCACAAGACCAATCTGAGATCAAAACTTCTATCTTCTAACCTCCTTTTCCAAAACCACATAGAGGTCAGGAAATCCTTCAAACCATTGTCCACCGTGACAGCCAACTAATGAAAAACAAATGGAGACCAGGACTGGTTTCAACCCAAATTCTAACCTACACCCTGTCAGTCTTCACACAGAAAATGATGCCATGCTCATTCCACCCTTTTCCAACATCTTGTGTAGAGTGAGGAAGACTTAAAAGGTCTGTGATATCAAATTACCAGTCTGAGATATTAAATTACCAGGATAACATTCTCCAAAAGTATCAGGTGATCAGTCTTTTGTACCAAGACATGAAATCCTGTGTTTTGCTCTTGCTTCACCTTGGATTTCTGGTAAAGAAAAGGGAAAATCCTATGTCATTCCATCTCAACATTAAATTCACCTGGGCATGGAGTTCAAAACCTCCTTGAACCTAGCATGTCTCCGTTGAGAACATGCCTTAAAAATAATCTGTGAAGTGTCTTCTATTTGCTCAGCAAGTTGACCTCTTGGGTCTTCTCATTGCAGCTGTAGATATTCTCGTCTTGGTCTGATTTTCCTTGAACCCCTGCAGATAATCCTCCTATCCTAGTGGCAGCCAAAACTTTGCCCTATAGACCAAATGATCAAAGGTTCAGACTACATGAGGTCTCTTCTTGGCAAATTTGGAGGACACTTCTTGACTTATGGTTGGTATCCTACTGCAAAATTAACTGCCAGAAATTATGATTAATTAAGATATCTTTATTAAAATTGTATACAGAAATCATATAAAGATGACATACCTTATAACTTGAATATCTGATTAAGTTAATAAGACGTATTATAAAACACATGATATCTTGTGTAATGAACAATTGTATAAGATATCCTATAAAATTTATGATATAGCTTGTACTACATGTATTATGAGAAGGCTGGGGGAGCTCCAACTGTTCTGTTCAATATATTGCTTTTGTAAATGACATCATGGTTCTCTAAAGACTGCATGGTGTGTGTCTCTGAGAGAGAGAGAGAGAGAGTGAGAGGGAGAGATGCTTATCCAGACTTGAACTGATAAAACTCGGCCAACTCATAAAACTTTTTATTTATGTTAATGTATCCCAAATATTTGCTTCCCTCTCAGCAAGGATGCATTAAAATTAAGATCTACATTTAATAAGTAGACTTGACAGGCACTGGTAAAGGCTTGTGTTCTGGTGACCTTCGGAATTTCCAGTCCACTTATTTTTAGTAACCTATCAGATAAAGTATTGCTTTTGAGTTAGGGAGAGTTAATATTAGAAGCTTTTCAAATGACTGTCATAAAATTTGAAAGCCGTTATCTGATTGGTGAATTGAAAGGTCAACAGAAAATGACCTCGTATATGTCTTGGTTAGATCTGTCATGTTAGAGATCTTGATTTTAATCAGATTGCATGTATGGATGGATATAAAGATGGACAGATACATTGATAATAATGCAGAAAGTGTAATAATTAGATACACAACTACCATTACCTTCATATCCACATCACTTTGTGTCAAATTGTCATCATTAATTTCACTTTCAAAACATTTTCATGCAATTTTCCATGTCAAATTGTCATCATTAATTTCACTTTCAAAACATTTTCATGCAATTTTCCATGTCAAATTGTCATCATAATTTCACTTTCAAAACATTTTAATGCAATTTTCCATCATCATAATTTCACTTTCAAAACATTTTCATGCAATTTTCCATGTCAAATTGTCATCATAATTTCACTTTCAAAACATTTTCATGCAATTTTCCATGTCAAATTGTCATCATAATTTCACTTTCAAAACATTTTCATGCAATTTTCTGGGCATGATATTGCTAATAATAAGATTGAGTTCATCCAGCATCTTGTGATCTTTCATTTAGCAAGCATGCAAATTGACCTTGTTCAGGATAACAAGCATGCAAATTGACCTTGTTCAGAATAACAAGCATGCAAATTGACCTTGTTCAGGATAACAAGCATGCAAATTGACCTTGTTCAGGATAACAAGCATGCAAATTGACCTTGTTCAGGATAACAAGCATGCAAACTGACCTTGATCAGTATAACAAGCATGCAAATCAACCTTGTTCAGTATAACAAGCATGCAAATTAAACTTGTTAAGCATGCAAATTGACCTTGTTAAGCATGCAAATTGACCTTGTTCAGTATAACAAGCATGCAAATTGACCTTGTTCAGAATAACAAGCATGCAAATCAACCTTGTTCAGTATAACAAGCATGCAAATTAAACTTGTTAAGCATGCAAATTGACCTTGTTAAGCATGCAAATTGACCTTGTTCAGTATAACAAGCATGCAAATTGACCTTGTTCAGAATAACAAGCATGCAAATTGACCTTGCTCAGTATAACAAGCATGCAAATCAACCTTGTTCAGTATAACAAGCATGCAAACTGACCTTGTTCAGTATAACAAGCATGCAAATTGACCTTGTTTAGTATAACAAGCATGCAAATTGACCTTGTTCCTTTCATATGTAACAAGAGAATAACAAAATTTATCAGATTATATATTATTGCTGCATTACTAACAATCATTTGAAAATATTAGTAATTTAAAAGTATTTTAAAATGCCCTGATTATACATACTCTAATTTGTTTTAAAAATAAGCCCCAAACTCCACTTGCACACAATTTTGGAAGATAGCCTTTTCTATTAATAGACCTGTTTCTCACTTTTCTAAAGCTGTACAAGAGTGTTTCCACTGGGCTTATCTACTGTGAAATGCTTTTGTACAAGAATGTCTCCACTGGGCTTATCTACAGTGAAATGTTTTTGTACAAGAATGTCTCTGCTGGGCTTATCTACAGTGAAATGTTTTTGTACAAGAATGTCTCCGCTGGGTTTATCTACAGTGAAATGCTTTTGTACAAGAATGTCTCTGCTGGGCTTATCTACAGTGAAATGCTTTTGTACAAGAATGTCTCTGCTTGGCTTATCTACAGTGAAATGTTTTTGTACAAGAATGTCGCCGCTGGGCTTATCTACAGTAAAATGTTTTTGTACAAGAATGTCTCCACTGGGCATATCTACAGTGAAATGCTTTTGTACAAGAATGTCTCCACTGAGCTGACCTAAGGTGAAATGGTTTTATACAAGAATGTCTCCACTGGGCTTATCTACAGTGAAATGCTTTTGTACAAGAGTGTCTCCACTGGGCTGATCTAAGGTGAAATATTTTTGTACAAGAATGTCTCTGCTAAGCTTATCTAAGGTGAAATATTTTTGTACAAGAATGTCTCCACTGGGCTTATCTACAGTGAAATGCTCTTGTACAAGAATGTCTCCACTGGGCTTATCTACAATGAAATGCTTTTGTACAAGAATGTCTCCGCTGGGCTTATCTACAGTGAAATGTTTTTGTACAAGAGTGTCTCCACTGGGCTTATTTACAGTGAAATGTTTTTGTACAAGAATGTCTCCACTGTGCTTATCTACAGTGAAATGCTTTTGTACAAGAGTGTCTCCACTGTGCTGATCTAAGATGAAATATTTTGTACAAGAGTGTCTCCACTGTGCTGATCTAAGATGAAATATTTTGTACAAGAGTGTCTCAACTGGGCTGATCTAAGGTGAAATATTTTTGTACAAGAGTGTCTCCACTGGGCTGATCTAAGGTGAAATATTTTTGTACAAGTCTGCCTCTGCTGAGCTTATCTAAGGTGAAATATTTTTGTACAAGAGTGTCTACACTGAGCTCATCTAAGGCAAAATATTTTTGTACAAGTGTGTCTCCACTAAGCTTATCTAAGGGGAAATGCTTTCGTACAAGAGTGTCTCCACTGAGCTGATCTAAGGTGAAATATTTTTGTACAAGAGTGTCTCCGTTGAGCTTATCTAAGGTGAAATGCTTTTGTATGAGAGTGTCTCCCCTGGGCTGATCCAAAGTGAAATATTTTTGCACAAGAGTGTCTCCACTGGAAGACACTATGTCTCCACAAAGGTGATATACTTTTGTAGCATTACTTTTGGAAATTTTCCTGTACCATTGTTTCTTTTCAAATATGTTAAAATGATCACCTTATGATAAGCATACATACATATTATTTACATTTTACCATTTAAAGATTGTCTTTGCATGTGATTTCAAACTAAATATTACAGTAGAATAAATTTATAACAGATTTATTAAGGGCATACTTAGACTTTATCAGGTGTTATGCTCCCACTTATCAGGTGTTATGCTACCAGGTGAAGTGGGCAAAATAGTTGCAGAAAACTTCATGACTTCACCTGGAAACATGCCTAGGGTGACAAAGAACTCACCTTGGGTCTTGAGGTCTCTGCAACAGTTACCTATTTTTGTGAGTGATTTTATGTAGCAACTTCATGCATAATCTTCAGTTAAAACATACTACTAATGTATAAAGGCCTACTGACCATACAATAGAACTTGTTTTATTTTAAGAAGATTCATTTGGAACAGGGGAGGGGGCCCAAGGTGGCCGAGTGGTCTAAGATTCTCACCTTTCCAGATAACTTGTACATCTCACCTCTATCTGCGAGAATCCGAGTCTTGGCTTGACTAACAAGGGTATGTGAGAAAGAATGCAGAATCTCACAAAATACGATTGAATTTTATTGTGGACTTGTTTACTCCCCAATATAAATGTTTATTTTTATTTTTGACAGCTAAAT
Organism: Margaritifera margaritifera; assembly: GCA_029931535.1. Classification (NCBI taxonomy): domain Eukaryota; kingdom Metazoa; phylum Mollusca; class Bivalvia; order Unionida; family Margaritiferidae; genus Margaritifera; species Margaritifera margaritifera. The sequence continues at coordinate 1,540,515 of JAQPZY010001309.1, forward strand.
GTTTATTTTTATTTTTGTCAACAGCTAAATGTTTATTTTTATTGGTGAAACACTCCAATTCTTTTAAATTTTTGTGTAAAAGGCATCTTACACTTGAAGAAAGGAATATTTCAAGAATTTATTATTATTAAAAATTATTATAATAATGATAATAATGTATTGGGTTTGGGTTAGTTATTGTCTCCATAAGATTGCAAAACTTCTCTCTGTTCCTCTATCAGGAAGAAGTGAATTCTTTAGATCATGACTTAACTTGACCTGTAGAATAAACACCAATAATCTGCATTTCTCAAGACACACATGGACCTTACCACAACAGAGGATTGTCTACATAAATTATTCTCAATGACAAACCTTTAGCTTGGACTTAAATGTAAGTCTAGAATCCAGTGATCTGATTGATTGAAATATATGTTTAACTACAAACTGACCAATGAAATATAAGTCCAGAATCTGATGAAATGATTGGTTGAAATTTATTAACTGACTTAAAATTGACCAATCAAATATCTCAAAATTGTGCTGGTGATATTGAGACCAGATGATCGATGCAAAGATAATCATTGTTTTACTCTATAACCTAGCACCTTGTAAATGGATTCCTACATCTGTAACCTTTGTTATTCATGTCATTCATAATAATAGTTCAAGAGGACATCACAAAAGATTCAGCTTTTGTCCATAATGTTTGTTAGGAAAAAACTTTTTATCTGTACTATAATACATAATTATCATATATATACTTGCTTATAAGTTAAGTCCAACTGCAAACAATATAGACACTGATCGGCCATCACATAATGCACCGGCAGATCAGGGTCGATTTTGTTTGTTCTACTGATTCTCCTAACAAACTTCACAGACGTAGATCTGCAGAGACATTAAATGAAGACAGATCTGGTTCTATGCAGTTTGGCTCAACTTATAAAGTGAATGGAACTTAGTGCTTTTATAAAAAAATTAAGGAGTGATGGAACTTAGTGCTTTTATAAAAAAATTAAGGAGTGATGGAACTTAGTGCTTTTATAAAAAAAGAGCAGAAAAAATTAAGGAGTGATGGAACTTAGTGCTTTTATAAAAAAAGAGCAGAAAAAATTAAGGAGTGATGGAACTTAGTGCTTTTATAAAAAAGAGCAGAAAAAAATTAAGGAGTGAGTACTGGCAATAGGAAAATTCATATGCTGGCGAGTTTTCAAAACTGAATATTTTTTAACTGAAAAAGATCCAACTTATGAGGGACACGCTTTATTATGTAAATGTTGCATCATTTTATCTTCAAACTGATAGTTAATACATAAATGTGATACAGAAGATGAACATAGAACAAAGGCATCACATACAATATTTTCCAATGAAATTAAATTTTTGAAAAGAGATTTGATCAATTTATGTGGTTTCTTTACCACTAAATTTATGCTTACAAGTTCAATAAATTCATGTTATATCATTATATACAAATACTATAAGTTCTAAAAGCATGTATTTTCCAGTAATTTCATTCTTAATGGTACAAAACTGTAAAATGCCAAAAGATATCGACAATCACAATAGGCTTACTCCTTCAAAGTACATCATAACATTACATATATTTTAAAAACTCTTATTCCTTCAAAGTACATCATAACATCACATATATTTTAAAACTCTTATTCCATGTGGACATTTTTTAAATACCATAGGGGGCGCTCTACAGATAATACATGCTTCTGAGAGAGTGACAGGTGTAAGATGAAGTATTTTGCATTTGCAACATGCACAATGGAGAGAATGTTGGCATACCTCTATGTTACTTTCATGTACTGTGGCTGAAATTTCTTTACATATTGTACTTGCGGAAACTGGACATGATCTAAGCACACAGCAGACAAAATGGCCGCTCCAAAGTACTCGAAAAATCAGTCTGAATTAGTCAAAAGTGCACTATTTTCAGCAGTTATTAAAATAGGGAAACGAATTTTGCCAGAGCAGACAATACCAGCCTCTGAAAGTACTATGAAAGAATTACAAAATATCTAAAAAGTAAAAAAAGTTATCGGCTCTTTTTTTGATTATTTACCTTTGAAGTCCAGGAAGTGAAAATGACCAAGTGGAGCTTGCAGTTTTTTTAGAGGTGCACATCTTAAGTAAGACCAAGCTGTATATTCCATAACCCAAATTTCACCCATCAATCATACACCAAAATAAAGGGAATTCAAAGTTCTTTTAACAATACCTAAGATATATAAGGTCTTTTTAAATAGCCAGGACAGCCAGTGAGGAAACCCTGGGTAATTCTTTTTCTTTAAAAATCTAACCCTATGCAAAGTACGAAACTGGAGAGCGCCACCATATATACTTGCTTATAAGTTGAGTCCAACTGCAGACTGTGCAGACCCATAATGCACCAGTCTGTTAGGAATAATCTGTCGTACAAACAACATAGACCCTGATCTGCTGGTGAATTATGCAATGGCAGACCAGGGTCTATGTTGTTTGCAGTTGGACTCGACTTATAAGCGAGTATATACAGTACTGTCATAAAAACTATATTACACATGTTTTATTTACTTTATGTGATCACATCTTTTGGTAGCATAAGAAAATCATTTTGCAACTTCATATAAGTATTGGTTTTGCATACCTATGCTGGATTTTGAAGGATATGGAAAGAAATTATGTTATACCACTATTTACTTGAAGACTAGACAGTTAGTGTGGTCATTAAAACATTTATCAACCACAAGTACTGGACGGAATGTATAGAAAGAATTTTAAAAACAACATTGAATAAAATAAATATACCAAGAATATTTTTAGGAAAATAACAGATTTTAGCTAAAAAGAGAGTTATAAAAACGGTTGAGAATTTTGTAATGGTAAATCACTTTTCATCAGCAGTACACAAATCACAGATCAAAAATAAGGCACTAAAATATGTACTCATTTATCTATCAACAAATGCATCATATATAAAAATATACTTGTGCACACACACACTCACATATATATATATATATATATATATATATATATATATATATATATATATATATTCTGATATTCTGCTTGCCACTGCTTGGGTTTTCCAGATTTGAAATAATGTTAAAAATCCCCACATTGTTCATATTCAAATAGGTGCATGACTTTGTGTTTCATACACATGAATTATACTAAATATTTCCTTGCAGTAAATAAATAAAATAATTATATTTTAATGTTAAAAGTCTCCTTTAATAATTAAGGAAGAATAGTGATATTCAGCCTTTCAAAAGCTAGAAGTGTACTTTACAAAGATTGAAAAAGTTCCAGGAACATTATGTCTGGCCTATAAAAATTTGCTATGGTGTATATGAGATCACTTTCAGGAACTTTGTGACAAAAATTTATAAACATTTTAACATGAAGATAAGGCCATTGGTTCCAAAAAAGTGAAATCTGTGACATGCTACTTGCTGTTAGAGGCAAGGCAAGAAAAAAGATAACTGTTCACAAGAATTTAAACTATTTCTTTTTCCCCTTGCTTGATCCCTTAGAACTAGCTTTAGATGCCTGAGACTCTGGTCTCTTTTTATCCCCTTCCTTCCCTCCCTTGGCTGAAGTGGGTGGGGCAACAACACTTTGCCCCTGGGATGGGCCTTGCACTTGTGTCTTGGATGCAGACTGAGAGGGACTCTCTCGTTCATGTTTTGCATCCTCTCCATCATTGTCCTGCCTCAAATGTTCCATCTCAGCAATTCTCTTCTCAGCAGCTCTGAGTTTTTGTTGAGTTAGTGCCAGCTCAGCATCCAGTTGGGCAGCTAATTCCTCGTTAACTTGAGCTCTCTGCTCTGTGGCCCTGAAGAGATAAAGTAAATTAGGGATATGAGTAGTAGATGATTTAAGAATGTTAATGATGCTTTTAGTGTCACAAATTAAGTTTACACATCAGTAGAGCTTGTAATACATACACTTGCATCAGTGAAACCACCATTTATGTCCTTAATCTTCATATACAAGGCTGTTATTCTGATTCTAACACTATCTGGAAAACAGTCTAAGGTTACTCAGAAATGTTTTAAGACTTGTGTGAATGGAAAACTTTGAAATTAAATCACTTACAATAATCCAACAAAATCTTAAAAAAATCTGTTCCATCTTTTGTTTAGAGAAACTGCAGCCAAAAGATGACTCTCCCAACTCTGATACAGGTGAATTCTTTGCTTATCAGAGAAATCACACATCTATGCTTAATAAGTCTTCAAGGGGGTTTGGATCCCTTAAATCACACATCAATGCTTAATAAGCCTTCAAGAGGGCTTGTATATCATAGCCTTCAAGAGGGCTTGAATATCATAGCCTTCAAGATGGCTTGGATACCATAGCCTTCAAGGGGGCTTGGATACCTTAAATCACACATCTATGCTTAATAAGTCTTCAAGGGGGTTGGGATATCATAGCCTTCAAGGGGGCTTGGAAACCATAAATCACACATCTATGCTTAATAAGCCTTCAAGGGGGCTTGGATACTACAGCCTTTAGGGGTCTTGGATATCATAGTCTTCAAGGTGGCTTGGATACCATAGCCTTCAGGGGGCTTGGATATCATAGCCTTCAGGGGGGTTTGAATAACATAGCCTTCAGGGGCCTTGGATATCATAGCCTTCAAGAGGGCTTGGATACCATAAATCGTACATCTATGCTTAATTAGCCTTCATGGGGGCTTGGATACAATATCCTTAAGGGGGCTTGGATATTATAGCCTTCAGGGGGCTTGGATATCATAGCCTTTAAGAGGGCTTCGATACGATAAATCACACATCTATGCTTAATAAGTCTTCAAGGGGACTTGGTTACCATAGCCTTCAGGGGACTTGGATATTATAGCCTTCAAGGGGGCTTGGATACCAAATCAGTTAAACAACTAACTTTATACCTCTGTAGTATCAGAACTAATCTTGGTGCTAGCATGTGCAAAAGATAGTGGTCACTTATCCAGTGTCCAAAGACAACCAGCAGCACAATTACTACCATATATACTTGCATACAAGTTGGGTCCAAGAATTCTGATCTAACATCAAATAATCACTGGTAGATAAGGGTCTCTGTCATTTCTTATACTTATTAGTCCTAACAAACTGCAGAGTCCTAGATCTTCTGGCACATTATGTAATGGCAAATCTGGGTCTATGCAGTTTGCAACTGCATCCAATTTATACATTAGTATATACATTATAAATCATAATATTATAGTGTCATACCATTTTTCACAAATACGGTCTATTCAGTATATTAATACGGTCTATTCAGTATATTAGCAACATAAAACTGCAATGAGTAACTGATGCATAATACTTGATTATATAATTTCTGGCAAAATATACTGTAGTGAATTTAGTTTCCTCACCAAATTCTGTAAAATGTAATGCTGACTGAAATGTTAAGATATGTATTACCACATTACAAGTTGTCAGAACTTGTTGTACAATTCACACAAAAGACATGAAGTTTAATTTTAATTAACCTACAGTAACTGATCTTGTAGAGTCTTCACTGCAGCAAGGGCCTCAAATGCTTTCTCTGTGTCAGGGGTGTCGGTGGTGGGACTGACTTTATGAAGGGATACCCCAGGTGGGCCTGGAACGGGGGGTATGACACTCTCAAATGGCTGACTGGCACGCTGCTCCAGTTTATGATGATGTGTGTTCTCATCCCCGCCTATCACCTCAAGTTCCTCCATCATGTCTCCAGTCTCCTCTACTTCCTCCTGTAGCAGAAATGTTTTAACAATCTAGCACATCATCACATGGAAAGTTGCATCTTGCTAAAGCAAACAGAGTGTGTACCAGACCAAGAGGTTTACCAAAATGACCAACCCAGCCTGATCTGGACTGGATTCAAACCTTGGCACACCTAACCAATGAGCCACTACAGTTGAATTATTCTCTCAGCCAAGTGTGGTAACTATCAGTTAACTAATACCTGACAGGCATTCCACCAGCCTGCTAACTGATCTAATCACCCAATAAGGTGTCAGTGTTTACCCAGTTGCCACCTGTTTGAGTTAGTCAAGGAGTTGGACAGTGGGTAACCTATCCAGTTTGCACTATATAATGTATATAGTTGGACATTGGGTAACCTATTCAGTTTGTACTATTCAATGTACACAGTTGGACAGTGGGTAACCTATTCAGTTTGCAGTATATGACATACACAGTTGGACAGTGGGTAACCTATTCAGTTTGCACAATATGACATTCACAGTTGGACAGTGGGTGACCTATTCAGTTTGCACTATATGACATACACAGTTCGACAGTGGATAACCTATCCAGTTTGCACTATATAACATAAACAGTTGGACAATGGGTAACCTACCCAGTTTGCACTATATAACATTTACAACTGGACAGTGAGTAACCTACCCAGTTTGCACTATATAAAGTACACAGTTGGACAGTGAGTAACCTACTTAGTCTGCACTAATAAAGTACACAGTTGGACAGTGAGTAACCTACTCAGTTTGCACAATATAAAGTACACAGTTGGACAGTGAGTAACCTACTCAGTTTGCACTATATAAAGTACACAGTTGGACAGTGAGTAACCTACTCAGTTTGCACTATATAAAGTACACAGTTGGACAGTGAGTAACCTACTCAGTTTGCACTATATAAAGTACACAGTTGGACAGTGAGTAACCTACTCAGTTTGCACAATATAAAGTACACAGTTGGACAGTGAGTAACCTACTCAGTTTGCACTATATAAAGTACACAGTTGGACAGTGGGTAACCTACCCAGTTTGCACTATATAAAGTACACAGTTGGACAGTGGGTAACCTACCCAGTTTGCACTGTATAACATATACAGCTGGACAGCGGGTAACCTACCCAGTTTGCACTATATAACATATACGGCTTGATAGTGACATGTACACAACAAGCTGAAAACTGATTACCATATTGTTGTAATATGAAGAGTTTAATGCCAAAGGTGGGATCTTTATTGAGATGTTATAAGTAATAAAGGGACCAGAGGTGGTCAATTGTGGCTTGTGAGTCTTTGATTAAAACTTGGCTGACCTTTGGTGGAGGTGAGATAAAAAGGGAGACCAACCAAAATATGATTTCGACAGAAACATCTGCATAAGTATTTTGTTTTTTTTGTCTTATTTAATTGTTATTGTGTTTTTCAAGATGTTTTAAAAGGAATACTTAAAGGCAGATCTTATCTTTTTTGTTTAATTCATGTCAAACTGCCAAAATGTATGCTTGCTCCCAATGCTAAACAAAAAAAAACACCAGCTAAGAAATATTACAACATGTTCAACAGTGCTTGGAAATCAGAGTTTAATTGGGTGCTGGCATGTAGCAAAGGTCCTGAGTTTGCATTGTGTGTTTCATGCAAAGTGGATTTTAAGATATTATATGGGGAAGAAATTATATCACCAGGCAGACACCATCACATAGGAGCAATGATTCTTCTGTAACAAACACACATACTTTGAAGGCCTTATTTGAGACTGGATCAGAAGTTTTGTCATTGCCACATTCAAATGCTGATATGGAGATGACATTCTCCATTCTCTGAATAATACTGAGTGATTCAAGGGAAATCTGGACCAGAAAACTATTGAGAACCTGTGAAGTGTGAAATTTAATAATCACCATGAATGTCATCAGTGATCACCAGGCAGTGAATTTGTGAAAGAAACTAAACATGCTTGTGGATTTTATAAAAAAATCTTTGCAGTGAACTATGAGATATACAACTCTTCCATTTAACTGACAATACCCTGACTCGTATTAATAAATTATAAATGTAACATTTACCATCAGAATCTGATTCATGTTCAAAACTTGCTTTTTTATTATAATATAAAGAGAATACACATAATAATTATTATGTCCAAAAAAAATTATTTGTCTTGTTTTCACATCCTTAAAATCTGTAAAAATTTATGTTGATAAAAAATCCAACTAATTTAGAAGTCAATCTAATAAAAATATTGAAATCTACTGATTTGATGTTCTGTTTCTGTCACATGTATTCAAGTAAAAAATAAACTTAAACAATGAGATTAATCTCAAACTTGAACACTGAGATTAATTTAAGGTGTGGACAGATGTATGAACAGATGCACTTGCACATGGATGCCAAAAGTTATTACTATGTCAAATTTCTGCCAAGGCGACTTGAGAAAAATGTCAAATCTTTATATCTTCAACCTTTCTTGTCTAATTTTCATTACATTTTCACCACATACTTAAAAGTCCTTTGTAAATCACCATGATGATTATTTTTCTTCAGGTCAAGAACATCAATTTTAAAGAGATAATGATGATGATTTGTGAGAAAAGCCTTCTCCAATTTACTGAGAGGTCATATTTATCAAATATGGTTCTAATTTATCAGCTTCAAAACATTACATCATATGTTACTGGTAAGTTAAAAATAGTTGTCATGTACATGTATTAATATGATGCTGGTCATATATAGGGCTTATAGCAATTCAAACTGTATGCCATATAAACTGTGAACCATGAGTAAGACATGTGGTGGTGGGGTATACTTAATATATGTATTATCATTGCAAGTTTTCCAGACCTGTCTGAAAGGATTATGTTTCCAAGCAAAGATTCAACAATGGGATCCTTTTTTCTTTGGTTAGCATGGGGAACCAACTTTCAAAATAAAAAATAATTTTAGGCGAATTCTGTTTTTGGACAAAAGAATAGGACAAATGTTTTGAGATTTCACATGTATTGGTTACCCTCTTATCAGGCCACCACTTCTGAATCCAAAAACCTGCCTTGTAAAGTGGATTTCTTTAAAGGGACAAGATGGTAACTACACTCTAATTCTCATGCTTTTAATGCATAATATTCCTACCTCCCCCCCTGGACAGTGACCCAGGAATCATAATGTAAAATCCATCGCATATATGATGTGTCTTGCTGCATTGGCTGCATTTATGAAGTTTGGTAGTTAGAAAATATTTGAAAATATAATTGCAATTGAAATTTTTGTACATCTGAACTTTGACCCCCTCCCAAGGATCCCTGGTGCAGGAGCCAATATGATATCCCTCTTGCAGATGGTCACCTTAGGGGCAATCCAAGTACAAATTTAGTGAATTTCCACCCAGTGGTTAAAGAGGAGTTGTGGTAATGGACAGATGGATGGACAAACCAATGGAAGGATGGATGGATGGATGGATGGAGGGAGGGAGGGATGGAAGGAAGGATGGATGGACTGACAGAGGATATCACAATATCCCCAATGCTTTTTAAGTGCAGAGTGCAGACAAAAATATTTTGGTGTATGGCAAGGTGGTGGCCTCTGATCAGGTGTAGCCTCTCAAGAGGAGGGTCACTGTACAAATTCATTTGCTTTCAAAGTTGTGTCTCTTTTATGGTACTGTTAGCTGTGAAGGGATTTTCTATTTCAAATATCAATATACAAATTCATTTGCTTTCAAAGTTGTGTCTCTTCTATGGTACTGTTAGCTGTGAAGGGATTTTCTATTTCAAATATCAATATACAAATTCATTTGCTTTCAAAGTTGTGTCTCTTCTACGGTACTGTTAGCTGTGAAGGGATTTTCTATTTCAAATATCAATATACAAATTCATTTGCTTTCACAGTTGTATTTCTTTTACGGTACTGTTAGCTGTGAAGGGATTTTCTATTTCAAATATCAATATACAAATTCATTTGCTTTCAAAGTTGTGTCTCTTCTATGGTACAGTTAGCTGTGAAGGGATTTTCTATTTCAAATATCAATATACAAATTCATTTGCTTTCAAAGTTGTGTCTCTTTTATGGTACTGTTAGCTGTGAAGGGATTTTCTATTTCAAATATCAATATACAAATTCATTTGCTTTCAAAGTTGTGTCTCTTCTACGGTACTGTTAGCTGTGAAGGGATTTTCTATTTCAAATATCAATATACAAATTCATTTGCTTTCACAGTTGTATTTCTTTTACGGTACTGTTAGCTGTGAAGGGATTTTCTATTTCAAATATCAATATACAAATTCATTTGCTTTCAAAGTTGTGTCTCTTCTATGGTACAGTTAGCTGTGAAGGGATATTCTATTTCAAATATCAATATACAAATTCATTTGCTTTCAAAGTTGTGTCTCTTTTATGGTACAGTTAGCTGTGAAGGGATATTCTATTTCAAATATCAATATACAAATTCATTTACTTTGAAAGTTGTGTCTCTTCTATGGTACTGTTAGCTGTGAAGGGATATTCTATTTCAAATTGTTTGTAATGGGGTTTAGAGGTTTCTAACTTGTTTGAAACTGGCAAAGGGTACAAGATATAAAATGGCACCTTCCTACTCATTTTTTGGGTTGAAATAAGTACCTCAGGGTAACAACTTTCACCCACTAAAGTTGTCCTACCATTCTACACTAACCTCTTCTTCTTTATGCTCTTTGTCCTCTTTTTGAGTCATCTCCCCTTCAGCCTTCTCTTGTCCATCTTTTGTTTCTTGAACCTCTACAGTTGACTTCTCCCCCTGAAAGGGGAAATATTTATCAATAAGTATTAAAACACAAACTGTAAACAAAGAATGCCATCTTGGCTGCATTCAATAATATTTCAAATTGTGATGGCCAAAGGTATGCAGTTTTCAATGGACAGCCTGTTTTGTTTGGTAAATTCTAACATGGTGTACATGAACAAAATTTGTCATGGCCTTGCACCCAATTTTTCATTTTTGTTCTTCACTGATTGAGAGATATACACTACATGATGTAAGACATCATACATCCAATGATGCAAAGAACAGTCCTGGATTAACACCAGGGTATTCATGGTGGAGGAATTTCTTAATTCATAATTTCTGTTCTTAGGCTTCAATAGCTCTAAAATTCTCCTGACTTGCAAACTCTTTAGTCACTCAAATCATTTATGCATACTTATCATGCAGAAAGTTAAGTCTATAAAAAATTATTTTTTGTAGTCACTATGAACTGACAGTCTTTTGACAGAGTTCTCTTGAAGCTATCCATACTGATGCTGAACTTTGTTATAATGAAATTCAATTCAACAACATAGTTTTACAAATGTTTCACATCTCAAACTTAGTGCTGTTTTTAACTTGTTCATTTTTCATTTAGATATTTATCTTGCCTATAAACATATAATTTATCTGAAAATGATATTTCATATTTCTGTAAAGCATCAAACACCCCCAAAAAAGAAAAAGCTAAATTGGAATATTTAGTAAACAACTACAAATTGTATCAGATCAAATTTCATCTGGATACTGCAGTGGTAGTGCACTTACACTGTACCTCTGCAGTCCAGGTTTGATGCTGAGTTCCAGCAGAAGGTCAGCAGCTGCTCATCTAAGATTGGTGGTTTTGTCTTGATTCTCTGGCTACCTTAAGTTGTCACATGGGTAATCAGAAGTACTACCGTATCTACTCATTTATAAGTTGAGTCCAACTGCAAACTGCACAAACCCAGATCTACCATTGCATAATGCACTAGCAGATCTGTGTCTCTGCATTTTGTTACAACAAATCAGTAGAACAAACAAGATAGGCCCAGATCTGCCAGCACATTATGTGATGGCAGATCAGGGTCTCTGTTGTTTGCAATTGGAATCGACTTATAAACAAGTAAACACGGTATGTACAAGCTATCAGAACTTGTTGCAAAACTGAAGCAAAATATATTTAATCAACAAAAAAAGGGGCCCAACTTACTACAAATCACTTGAGCCAGCCCTATATGGAGAAGTTGTGTTGGGAAACCAAAGTTAGGTGAATGAACACTTCAGGGGCTGTAAATGATAATGTGGAAGGCTGGAAATCCAACTCATTCAAGGTCTCATCAATATGAAGGTACTTAATACATCTGGTTGAAATTCAACATTCCAGTAAAGTTATGCTGCAGTGCAATCAGGAGCTATACAACTCTTCTAAATGATAATGTACAGTGCTAGAAATTAAACTCATTCAAGGTCTCATCAATATAAAGTAGCATGCTCAATTTAATTTAAATCCAACAAGCTTTGGTAAAGTTATGCCATGAAAACCAAAACCAGTAGAATGTGAAATCAGGGCACGTAACTCCTGTAAATAATATCATGGAGTGCTGGGAATGAAACTCATTTAAGGTCTCATCAATATAATGCTTCATGCCAAATTTGGTTGAAATCTAACAGTTCTGGATAAAATTATGTTGCTGAAACCACAGTCAGGATTGCAGACAATCAGGGGGCATAACTCCTGTCAATGATGTTGTTGAATGCTGGAAATCAAACTGATTCAAAATCTCATCAATATAAAACTGAAAAAAGTCCAAGAAACCTTGGTAAAGTTGTGATGTGGAAACAAAGCCAAGTAATCAGGAGGCATAACTCCTGGAAATGATGTTGTGGAATGCTGGAAATCAAACTCATTTAAGATCTCATCAATACAGAGCTGCATGTCAAATTTGGTTAAAATTCAACAATCCTTGGTAAAGTTAAGCTGTGGAAATGAACATCAGGAGAAAAGGCAATCTGTGGCTATAACTCCTCTAAAGGATGACATAGAAGACAAGAAATTGAGCTTTTTATGAGTTCTCATCAATGGAAAGCTTCATATCAAATCTGGTTAAAATCCAATAAATTCCAGTAAAGTTATCTAGAGGAAACCAAATTGTTGATAGATGACCAGATGGACAACATGATTACTATGGCACAGCTAATTACAAAATCTTCCACATCTTCTCACCTTATCAGCCTCCTTAGCAGGTTGTGCCTCCTGTGTGGCTGGTTGTTCCAGTTTCTCCTTGTCAGAATAAGCTGTAGTCCCCAGTCGCCTCATGTCCCTGCGATGAGAAGCACCCTCTGCCCCTGTAGGCTCAGGGAACAACTTTTCCATTGATTCACCCATCAACTGACAGATAAGAATCTTGGCTGTATTGATCCAGTCTTCACATTCATGCTAAAATGAAAGAGATGAAACTCAGTCTGAGAGCAGAGCAGATTGATCAATACTTAGGATGCAAAATGCTTGCACACTACAGTGGTATACCTACATCTTTACTAGATTCAGTACTGATAAATATAGTGAAACAGATAACTCAGATTGATTATGCTGTTTATCTTCAACCATGACAGCTTGTTCTTTCATTAGGATATTTATTGTGGCCTAGTCCAGTGGTTAAATTGTGTTTAATTATTCTGAAAACAATAAATGCATGAATTCATCATTCATGTATGATAATTTGAAGGATATACTATACTGGAAGATCAAATAAATGGTAAAATTCATCATATATGTATATTTATTTCTGTCAAATTATACTGTATCTGATTCCCCTCCAATTAAATACACCAATCTTCTTAAACCTATTTTGCGGTAAATATGACTGAAATTTCCCCAATTTCCAAAACATTGAGCATCCAACAGTGTGTAATTCTTCCATAGAAGGAGTTCCAGTCAACTTAATGTCAACTCGTAAGAGATTCTTATTCCTCACATCCCTTGTCAGAATGGATAAAGATTTTCCCTGTCAAATACCTATTAAAAAAATCCATATCTTATCTCACACATGATTGTTATCCTACCTCAGTTGACATCATAATAGCATTTTTATTTGCACATTGCTATTCTGACCTATTTTGATGATGTCATCATGTACATGTCACAATTTCTACATTTTCTTGCAGTTTAATTTCAGAACTTACCTTTAAGTTATCTGTGTTTTAACCACATTTCCAATATTACACTGTTTTCAGCAAAAACTAAATCTTATATACTCCTTTCTAAAGATCCAAAATTTTATGAATACTTTCTAATTGCAATGATTTAAATGTACTACTGAGGTACCATTTTTTAAAAACCCACATTTGTTTTTACCAACCATGTGTATTGGTATGTGATAGGAAAATCACACCTTTGGGATTGTATTGATCATACAGCCCAAATGAGTTTTTCCAAGAACTTTTCAAGGATTTCCAAAAGTTTTCAAGGTGTATTTTTTCTTACAGTAAGTGGGTCACGCTCCCAACACAGCTCATGCCATGTTGGGTCACATTCATTACTAAATAAATCATCCATGTGTAAATATGATTAGTGTGCCACTACAACAATGGAACACTACTCAATCTGGCAACCATCAGTGCCATGTGTCATTTTATTCACCCAATTTTATTTGACTATGTTTACTTATTCATTCTTTTTGGAAAATATGTAAATAACAAAACTCTGAATTTAAAAAGTGATATAATTTTTAGTTTTAATGTTTTACATTCCCTCAGGTAAATTCAATGAGTATTTGGTAAAATTCGAGGAGTTTTTCAACAAATTCAAGGACTTTTCAAGGATAAAACCAACTTTTTTTTACTTTTAAGGACTTTTCAAGGTAACTCCTCAATGTCAAGAAATGTCAAGGTTATTCAAAACATGGTTCACAATACATGGGGAGGAACTCAGCAAATCCCACAAATTCTTATCCTTTGGTGGGTTTTACCTAGTGATCATATGCTTTAAGGATTTTATATTTGTTGCCCTTATCTTTTATTTGGTATACATTTTACAGAATTTGAACATCTTTATGTTTTATATTTTATCTTCTTGTACTTCATGTTTACATTTATTTGGAAGGGTTTATTTTCCTAAATTTGTGTGCAATCTATTTTTACATTTTTTTAACCTTACCTTTAGTCGGCACCATGTAGCCACTATTGAGCTTAGGTGCTGTAAAATGCTACTACATACATACATACATACATACATACATACATACATACATACATACATACATACATACATGAATAGATATGATAGATTCTATTAATCCAGGTGCACCAAGGCAATGAACACTGGATCTTTAGCCAATTACTCTTCTGATCCTGAGTTTGAAATATGCTAAATATTAGCCATATACTGTATATCATAATTCCAGAATTTCCAGGAAAAATAGTTTGGTTTTTTTTGTGGGGGTAAGACTAATTTTAATTATATAATACTTACCTGCCACTATTGCATTGCATACCTTTTCCAGGACACCAAGTCCCCAGTCCAAGCTAAATATTTCCTCCTAAAGAAAACTTCACTCTAAGGTATGTAAGTGGGTTTAGATAATGCCTGAAGAACAAATGAAAGATTCCATCTAGGCATTAATGTGCAAGATACTGGTCTCTGAAGCTCAAAATACCTGAGGAGATCAAAAAGATGGGGTCTGACCCAATAGTGGAACGCCTAGGGAACTTGAGAGTGTTAGAATGAGATGCCCTGTATCCCTTAATAGTACAGACAGAACATTCTTTTTCCTTGAAAAGGAAAAGAAGTCTGCAACTGTATTAAAAGGGGGACAGCTAGGATCAACTCATTTTCTACTTCACCAATCACAGAAGATTCTCCACTTTGCATTGTAAACTTCAGAAGTGAATTGCCTTCTTGCCTGCATGATGTACTTGGCAACCTTGCTAAAAAAACTGTCTTTGCGGATCGATCATTTGAGATGAGTCAAGCGTGAAGTTGCAGAATCTGTGGGTGCTGCAACAGCAGGTCTCTCTTCCGTGGCAGTTTCCTGGTTGAGTACACATGGGGGCTATCAGGATGAGCTGAGACGAGGAGACACTGACTTGGTGGAGAACCTGCAGAATTATTTTGAAAGGTGGAAAAGCGTAAGCATACAGGATCCCACTTAAGATTAAAATGTCCAATGTCTAGGCCCTCTTATCTGGCACTGAAGAGATATAAAAAGGGAGCTTGTTGTTCAGTCTAGCAAACAAGTCGACTAATGGTCTCCCCAACAGTTGAAAAAGTGCCTCTGCTACCAACTGGTACAGAGATCATTCCATAAGGACCACATGGAGAATCTTCTTGTCTGGAACTGCCCATCAGAGAAGGTTCCAAACTTCCACACAAAGTGAAGGAGAATGTGTACCTCCCTGGTACCTGAGGTATGCTACTACTTATGTGTTATCCTAGGCAATCATAACTTAACAATGCCCTATGAAGTTAACACACCCCTGTAGGGATAGAAACAATGCCCATATTTCTAGATTGTTTATATGATGGGTCACATTTTCACAAGATCAAAGTCCCTGAAGAACTACCCCTTCTGGCTCCAGATGAGCACCCCATCCCAAATCTGATGTGTCTGTGTACAGAAAGGGGTGGGGTTCGGGGTTGTGAATCAGTACTCGGCTGGTGACGAAAATTGGATCCCAGAGGAATCCATGCTGATAGCGGGTCCTTGTGCAGTTTCTACTTTGCTAGAAGCAGGAACTGGAGAAGATGCAAGTGAAGTCTCCCTAGGGAAGCTAGATCCACAGCCGCATTCAGAGTTCCAAGGAGATAGAGGTAGAGGTCAGCCGACAATAAAGTCTTGGTCATAATACCCACTATGATGGACAGAAACTGAGTGGTCCTGTCTTGTGGAATGTGAATCCTCTCTTGATTTGTGAGGAGATTCATCCCCATGTACATGAGGTGCTGAGTAGGGATAAGATCCGACTTCTCTAGGTTGGGAATTAGACCTAGATGAGTTACCATTGACCAACAGAGGAACATGTCCTTCAGAAGCGTATCTCTGAGGAAGTTGTGCATCAACCAGTCATCAAAATACTGAAGGATAGGGATCTCTCAAGACCTCAAGTGAGCCACTTTTACCCTCACCACCCTGGTAAAAGCTTTTGGGGTGGAGATGAGACCAAATGAATGGGCTCAAAATTTAAATACCTCCTGGTCCAGACAAAACTGGAGGTATTTCCTGTGAGGTCGGAAGATGGGGATGTGAAGGTACACATCTTGCAGCTCTATCAGGATCACCCAGTCATGAGGCCTTATGTTGTTCCTGACCTAGGCAGTAGTCTCCATATTGAAGCATTCCTCCAGAAGACATTTTTTAAGGTGAAAAAATTGACGATGAGTCAAAACTTTCCACCTTTTCACAACACCAAAAACTTCTGGGAATAGAAACCCAGAGTTTGGTCTTTTCCACCCTCTTGACTGTCCCTTCTGCTCTTCCCTTAGAAGAACCAGTTTGGACTGGTGAAAGAAACTGTGTCCATGATAGTGGAGGATGGTCCTGGAAATGAAACCGGTATCTCTCCTTTACAGTGGAATGGACTCACACATAATCCATGATGTCTGACCAAACCTTTGAAAAGCAGGCTAGTTGACCACCTACTGGAGTGCAGAAAAGAGGCAGACACTGCAGGAGATGGTGCAAATCCACAGGATCGACTAATTCCCTCCTCAGGGAAGGGGGAGGAGTTTAAAGACTTCCTCCTTTGGCCTCTTCAACCACCTCAACTAGTGAAAAATGGGTTGGAGGGAGTCTTGAACTGGGGCTGTGTGTTTGTTCTGTTGAGGCTGACTCTGTTTGAAGAACTTGTGAGGAGGCTGACCCTGTTTGAAGAACTTGTGAGGAGGTCCCCATGGTTGGTCAGGGTGTGCGTGCTTCTTGGCCAGTTTCGAGGGGGCCTATAGTTGCTGCCAGGGACCGGTGTCACTAGTCCCTCATATCCTCAGACACTACAGATGGGATGAGGCTTCCAAAGAGGATCTCTACTTCAAGTGGTGCATCCCTCATAAGGTTCTAGCTGTCATCCAGCAAGACATTTAAGCTCTCCAAGGTAGCATCCCTGCAGAGGTGGAAAAGCTCCGCAGAGTGCCATCAACATGGAGAGCACATGCCTTGAGGCTTTCTCCACAGTGTCCAGCAAGCACTTAAGTGCTGCTGGAGACAATAATTCTTTTTGCAAGAGAATGAAGGAGGCAGCCAAAAAGAAATTGGCATTAGAGGCGACTGTCACTAGTGTTTGAGCCTTAAGCAGCAAGGCCACCAAGGTTCTGACTGGGAGAGATCAGGTGTTCCATTTCTTAGAGTTAAAGGGAGAAAACTACAGTTTTTGTACCTTGTCTTGTTAAAATTGTGCTTTAATGAAATAGCAAATGCAAACAACGCAAAAGACTGCATTGAATTCATGATGGATTAATATATAACTACAACTGTAATAAATGTAACAATATAGCTGTAGAGTATTTGTCAGCAATTTTTTTTTCTAATTTCATCTCATTCAAATAAAGCTTGTACAAATACAACCACCCATGATGATGTCATCACATCAATGGCAATTGTTTTTATGTCTGCCTGGGTTTGTAAGGAATACAAAATGATCTGTTAGTGTAAAGAATCTGATCCTGGATTATTATATGAAAGGGCTTTCAACTGTGGAAATATAGCTAGAAATTGAAAAAATAATTTATTTTCAAATCCATGCATGAAATGCCAGGGGTTGAAAAAGCCATTGCCAAGGAGCCTGGGACAACCAAAAATTAATGCTTGGCAACCATTTAGTCCAATGTAAAAGCCCAGACAGGCAACCCAAAAAATATTGTAGAAAATGATCATGTTACTAATTATAATGGAATTTTATATTTTTTTCCAGTGACTAACATTTGATTGTTAAAATGCCCCTCTGATTACCTTTAGCAGGGTGCTCAAATTATCTCATTATAATTCTGCAGTTGAGTGTTGGGTGATTTCTATAAGTAAGAACCCACACTAATCTACATATGTCAGCTACTCATTATCTGATTGTGTAATTACTGTCCATCCTACCAGCCCCTCGGGTGAACCCTTAAAGAAACAAGACTAGCAGACAACGCACATCTTCTGTCAACACACAAACATATGGTAGTGTTATTTTTTTATATTTGACTTGACACACTGAATGCCTATGATCAAGTAGTACACTTTCCTGTTTGTCAGTGAAAGACATGGGCACTTGCTGTAGAGCATGAGACAGCTGTTTCAGTTGGCCAACTTTAGCTAAAGGAATATGGCAAGTATAAAGAATCAAACCACTAACATTTGTTGTTGCATACTATACTGGCTTGTATGGTAATGACTAAACAAAAATTCCACATGGATGAGCTCAGGTTCCAGCTGATATATCCACTTGGGAAGCACCAGAGTCCAAGGGGGTGTGGTCTTAAGAGGCCAAAACAGAAGAATGAACCTGATACCTGGAGGCAGATGGCCAGGGCATATAAGTGGGGACAGACTACCTCTTCAGCTGCCTAGCAGAATCTTGGCCCCAGGAAAACTTCTGTGTAAGCTCCTGAACCATAGCAGAGGGTAGGGAGCAGCAGAAGATCTGAATGATAGTGGGCCTCAGAAAGCCTCTGGACTGGATAGAATCCTAGTGTCATCAGCCCCAGAAGGCTTTGGGTACAAGTCTGCTGGACAAGACTAGAGGTGATGAAGCAGGTCCCTGGTCTATCACATTTACCATACACTGAAACCAAGGCAGGGACATCCATGATGTCATGGTGGTGGTGGTGGGGGAGACTCACTACCAGGTAAGGGGGCTCCCGAAATTCCATAGAGATTAAGCGGGAACATAAGGAAGAGAGGGGGGATGCCAATCTGATCTCCTTCCCCAGATGGGTGAGCAAAACCCAATTTCCTAAGGTTTGAATGGATTATAACATAGAGATAGAAGGGTATTGACCTGATGCCTGTCTCCAGACTGACAATCAAAACCCCATGTCTGGTTGCTCAAAGGGCATGGCCTGGTGACTGGTAATTGACTGATGCCAAGTGATCAGTGACTGGTGGCCAGCGACTGATGTCCAGCACCTGGTGCCCTATGCCTGGTGACTGGTTAAAGACTGGTCCAGCAATGAAGAAAATGACTGATGAGCTCCCCTCAGATCTATCAGAGTGAGATCACTGTTCTACCCTGTCATCAGGAAGGTGCGACTTGTTTATATTAGTCACAGGCACTATGCCTACTTTGAGAGAGCACTGCTCATTCCTGCTGGGAAGGTGCAACTTGCTCTCAGGCACTTTTCCTTCCTTGGAAGGTGTAAGGATCCTTCACTAACACTGACAGCATCAGACTGAGCATCAGGGATCCTTAGCCTTTTGGCAATCTCTGAACCACAGGGATCACTCCTTGTTTCTGCCCCACAGAAGGAGTTGACTTCACAAAACTGGGAAGTGATCCAAACCCCTCTAGGGAACAGAAGGTGTTGTCTTGTGGTGACGAGGAGTAAGTGGAGTCTTTCCTCCTTCCTCTATAGGTACGGCAACTTTCTGCAAAGTCCCCCACTTCATCTCTCCATAGACAACATAAAGGACATTGTCTGTAGATGCACAACCAGTGCATGATAGGCAGGTGGGTTGTGTATCCCTCAGGGCCTTCTTGTGCCCACATTTACACATACCCTGTGACATATCAATCTCTGAAAGAGAAAAAATTTACAGAAAACAAGATAAACGAGAGCTAAAGAAGGGTAGACAATACTTACCCAAACATCAGTTACAAACAAGGGGAACAATGAACAGAAACTTCACGTGCTTAGCAAGGCACAAAAATCCTTCAAAATTAGCAAGAGGTAAACAAAAAGTACCCAGATAATGCAAGGACTGGGGATATAAACATCCAAACAACACAAAAAAGCATATGATTGGCTGAAAAGATGTTTGAAAACAACAACAAAGACAAATTTCGATGAGCAACTTGGCACACATGTACTCTCACGAAAGTCCAAGGAAAGAGAGGAAGATATTCCGTATGTTGGCTATGACTAAGAAATCAGACTGGGATCATATTCTTTTCAATCCTGGGCCTCCAATTACTAACTTGAGGAAAGAATATTTAGCTTGGACTGGGGACATGGCATCACAGAAAAGGTAAGCAATGCAATAGTAGAAGATATTGTATTACTGCTATTATATCCAGATTTTTAATCATGATTCACACCATGACAATTCACAATTATATCAAAGTATATTTCAAAACTTAGTTTGTATATTTCTGACTGACAAAATCCTTCAGAAACCTACAGTGAATTAGTCATTTGTTTTACTATAATGATTCCACAATAAAATTGCATAAATGTTTCCAGCCTAATTAAATAATGGAAGTATGTTAGAGCAAATACAAATATGCAACTGTTTGATATACAACACTTCTCTCTGTGTAAAATTGTATACTTTCTATAAAAATAATTTGTCTAAGGAGTTTATATTTAAATTGCTCATTACATACATTTATACCTAATGAAAACATTGCTAGTTAATTCTATGACACATAAACTCAGCTTTATATGATTAACAATGCAGAAAGAATAGTACAAGACTTAATTTTATTTCCTGAAAACATGAAGAAATTACATTCTCCATACACCAATTAAACAGGCAACAGGACAATAAAAATTTAAGTTTTTCTTGAAATTTCCACATACTTTGATAAAATATTTCAGATTTTAGATTTTTTAGTATGACTGGGCCATGTTCAGGTATATCAAGGGCTTTTTACTGTTTGTTTTACTAGTGATTTGAATCAAATGGTATTGACCGAGATAATGTGCTGGTATATAAAAGTATTCATTGTTGGATCAAGCAGTGTAGACACAGATCTGCTATGGCATATTGTGCTGGCATATCATGGTCTTCACTGTTTGCTCTACTTGTGATTTGGAACAAATCATGTAGATCCAGACCTGACTGTACATTTTACAACAAGAAATATTAGTCTACACTGTGTACACCCAGATCTGACTGTATCTACAACAGGAAATATTAGTCTACACTGTGTACACCCAGATCTGACTGTATCTACAACAGGAAATATTAGTCTACACTATGTAGACCCAGATATGACTGTATCTACAACAGGAGATATTAGTCTACACTGTGTAGACCCAGATCTGACTGTATCTACAACAGGAGATATTAGTCTACACTGTGTAGACCCTGATCTAACTGTACATTCTACAACAGGAGATATTAGTCTACACTGTGTAGACCCAGATCTGACTGTATATTTTACAACTGGAGATATTAGTCTACACTGCATAGACCCAGATCTGACTACATTTTACAACACGAAATATAAGTCTACACTGTGTAGACCCAGATCTGACTGTATATTTTACAACAGGAAATATAAGTCTACACTGTGTAGACCCAGATCTGACTGTACATTTTACAACAGGAAATATAAGTCTACACTGTGTAGACCCAGATCTGACTACATTTTACAACAGGAAATATAAGTCTACACTGTGTAGACCCAGATCTGACTACATTTTACAACAGGAAATATAAGTCTACACTGTGTAGACCCAGATCTGACTACATTTTACAACAGGAAATATAAGTCTACACTGTGTAGACCAAGATCTGACTGTACATTTTACAACAGGAAATATAAGTCTACACTGTGTAGACCCAGATCTGACTGTACATTCTACAACAGGAGATATTAGTCTACAACAGGGGTCCCCAACCTTTTTGTGCCTACTGGCACTTTTGTGAGTTTATGAGAGAGTGGCAGGCACCAACGAATTAACTTTACTCATTTTTTGTTATATTATTATTCACTATAACCTCTTCTGTGGGCACACAAAAAAACCTTAGTGGGTGGCTTGGTGCCCACGGGCACCGTGTTGGGGACCACTGGTCTACAATGTTCACATATGGGTTCACCTTATACAGGAATTCATCAAAATAACACTGTTATAGGAAGTCACACAAGTGTACTGCATTGAAAGTGAGGTCACCTTGCACTGATGTAGATTCAATATCAAAACTACATTCATTTCCATTGCCATATTATATAAAGGACTGCATTATATTGAGATGCTTCATAGTGAGAAACACTATACATACAAAAATACACTATGTGCTTTATTGAATGTAAAATTAAACAGAAATAGTCTAATTGTATTGCAATAGTCTAATTATATTGCAATAGTCTAATTATATTGCAATAGTCTAATTATATTACAATAGTCAAATTATATTGCAATAGTTTAATTATATTACAATAGTCTAATTATATTACAATAGTCAAATTGTATTACAATAGTCAAATTATATTGCAACAGTCCAATTACCAAGAGTCTCTGGAGATCCTTTAGTTCATGTTCTGCATCCTCCTCCATCTTGTCTCTCCTCCCTTGGGTGTTCTCCATCACTATTCCACCACAGCAGCTAGAATGTACAAAAGTCCAACAGTACAGATGTGCCTCATTTATTCTAAATACAGTAAACATGGAATATAATTAACCCATGCAACCCCAAAATCTTATTAGTAAATCTGAATTTTTTTACAACAGAGGTAAAATATTATATAACACAAAAAATACCTTGTAAATGCATTGCATAATATCCATCATTTTGTTATGTCTGACTTTTAAAATGGACGTTACTGTATTTTTTATAGATACCTCTCCCATCTACAGACCTTATTTTACTTCAATACAAATACTGTATATTCTTATTGATCCCTCTCCCATCTACAGACCCTATTTTACTTCAATACAAATACTGTATATTCTTACTGATCCCTCTCCCATCTACAGACCTTATTTTACTTCAATACAAATACTGTATATTCTTATTGATCCCTCTCCCATCTACAGGCCCTATTTTACTTCAATACAAATACTGTATATTCTTATAGATCCCTCTCCCATCTACAGACCCTATTTTACTTCAATACAAATACTGTATATTCTTATTGATCCCTCTCCCATCTACAGACCCTATTTTACTTCAATACAAATACTGTATATTCTTATTGATCCCTCTCCCATCTACAGACCCTATTTTACTTCAATACAAATACTGTATATTCTTATAGATCCCTCTCCCATCTACAGACCCTATTTTACTTCAATACAAATACTGTATATTCTTATTGATCCCTCTCCCATCTACAGACCCTATTTTACTTCAATAAAAATACTGTATATTCTTATTGATCCCTCTCCCATCTACAGACCCTATTTTACTTCAATACAAATACTGTATATTCTTATAGATTCCTCTCCCATCTACAGACCCTATTTTACTTCAATAAAAATACTGTATATTCTTATTGATCCCTCTCCCATCTACAGACCTTATTTTACTTCAATACAAATACTGTATATTCTTATAGATTCCTCTCCCATCTACAGACCCTATTTTACTTCAATAAAAATACTGTATATTCTTATAGATACCTCTCCCATCTACAGACCCTATTTTACTTCAATACAAATACTGTATATTCTTATTGATCCCTCTCCCATCTACAGACCCTATTTTACTTCAATACAAATACTGTATATTCTTATAGATCCCTCTCCCATCTACAGACCCTATTTTACTTCAATACAAATACTGTATATTCTTATAGATCCCTCTCCCATCTACAGGCCCTATTTTACTTCAATACAAATACTGTATATTCTTATAGATCCCTCTCCCATCTACAGACCCTATTTTACTTCAATACAAATACTGTATATTCTTATAGATCCCTCTCCCATCTACAGACCCTATTTTACTTCAATACAAATACTGTATATTCTTATAGATTCCTCTCCCATCTACAGACCCTATTTTATTTCAATAAAAATACTGTATATTCTTATTGATCCCTCTCCCATCTACAGACCCTATTTTATTTCAATAAAAATACTGTATATTCTTATAGATCCCTCTCCCATCTACAGACCCTATTTTATTTCAATAAAAATACTGTATATTCTTACTGATCCCTCTCCCATCTACAGACCCTATTTTATTTCAATAAAAATACTGTATATTCTTATTGATCCCTCTCCCATCTACAGACCCTATTTTATTTCAATAAAAATACTGTATATTCTTATAGATCCCTCTCCCATCTACAGACCCTATTTTATTTCAATAAAAATACTGTATATTCTTATTGATCCCTCTCCCATCTACAGACCCTATTTTATTTCAATAAAAATACTGTATATTCTTATTGATCCCTCTCCCATCTACAGACCCTATTTTATTTCAATAAAAATACTGTATATTCTTATTGATCCCTCTCCCATCTACAGACCCTATTTTATTTCAATAAAAATACTGTATATTCTTATTGATCCCTCTCCCATCTACAGACCCTATTTTATTTCAATAAAAATACTGTATATTCTTATAGATCCCTCTCCCATCTACAGACCCTATTTTATTTCAATAAAAATACTGTATATTCTTACTGATCCCTCTCCCATCTACAGACCCTATTTTATTTCAATAAAAATACTGTATATTCTTATTGATCCCTCTCCCATCTACAGACCCTATTTTATTTCAATAAAAATACTGTATATTCTTATTGATCCCTCTCCCATCTACAGACCCTATTTTATTTCAATAAAAATACTGTATATTCTTATTGATTCCTGTCCCATCTACAGACTTTATTTTATTTCAATAAAAATACTGTATATTCTTATTGATCCCTCTCCCATCTACAGACCCTATTTTATTTCAATAAAAATACTGTATATTCTTATAGATCCCTCTCCCATCTACAGACCCTATTTTATTTCAATAAAAATACTGTATATTCTTATTGATTCCTCTCCCATCTACAGACCCTATTTTATTTCAATAAAAATACTGTATATTCTTATAGATCCCTCTCCCATCTACAGACCCTATTTTACTTCAATACAAATATTGTATATTCTTATTGATCCCTCTCCCATCTACAGACCCTATTTTATTTCAATAAAAATACTGCATATTCTTATTGATCCCTCTCCCATCTACAGACCCTATTTTACTTCAATACAAATACTGTATATTCTTATAGATACCTCATCTATCTATATGATCTATTTTACCTCAATACAAATATTGTAGCACATTTGCTTGTGTATAAAATAAAATACAAATATAAATTGCCTAATAATGCATACTAGAGAAATATTTCAAAATAAAAAAATATAACTTCTAATTTGTCTCCATTTGGGGCAGACTCCTATATCAAGGCTTCCAATGGAACAAGTCCGACTTTTATCTGTGTAGATTGTATAAAAAAATCTGATGGAAAGACAGCAATTATTGTGATAATATGCTAAACATCTATGGATGAATTCTCTAACACTACAGTAATTCTCTTAGAATTAGCATTTTCATTCACTTTTGAAATCTTGAGAATATTTTGCATTAATGACTGCTACTGCACAAAATACAGAAAATTTTCACCCTGCCTAATTAATTTGCATGTAAAATCTTTCAAAATTAATGATTTTAGGTGAACAATAATGACAGAGTAAAAGGTAGCAAATGGAAACTCTGACTTTTTAAAAAAAATCAGCATGCATGCATATATAAAGCAATATTTTAATCATATTGACAAATGTGAGGGCTGTGGCAAAAAAATGAGAAAATTTAAAACAGGAGTCTGTCAAAGAACTCACATGAGTCCATCAAAGAACTCACATGAGTCCATCAAAGAACTCACATGAGTCCATCAAAGAACTCACAGGAGTCCATCAAAGAACTCACAGGAGTCCATCAAAGAACTCACAGGAGTCTGTCGAAGAACTCACAGGAGTCCATCAAAGAACTCACATGAGTCCATCAAAGAACTCACATGAGTCCATCAAAGAACTCACAGGAGTCCATCAAAGAACTCACAGGAGTCCATCAAAGAACTCACAGGAGTCTGTCGAAGACCTCAGCTGGTACTGTTCTTGTTGAAAAGCTCTTGTGGAAAACCACCAGTGTTTAGTTATGTTTTAATTATATCTGAAGTATTATTATTAACAAATTGTTTGGAATGTGCTTTGCAACAAGTTATTTTTTTTTAACTAATCAAGCAACTAAAGAGGTTAGAAAACAGGAGCTCACAATACACCCCTGCTTCTGTGACACAAGTCTGAACTTTTAAGGCCATGTTAAAGCTATACTTAATAAAGCCTGAAAAGTAAGTCCAAGTGACACAAATTTTGCTGTGCAAAATACATTTATCCCAAGATACACCCACATTAAAGTTACGTGGCAATGGGGGAGAATGTATTGGAATTAGAGCCCCAACAAAATTTTAAGCAATTTGGAATAACTGCTGTACAGTAAGTCACAGTGACCCAGTTTAGGTGTTTAACTGTTAATTCCAAGATGCAGAGACATTGCATGTTTTGTCTTAAACTGTGTACTGAAATATGCATTATTGCCAATACAAGAAGGAAAACTGGATGGACAGGTAGATGGAGCGGTGAATCCAAAATAATATAAAAAAAAACATTTTGAAGTGGAGTACAATAAAATAAAATAAAAAAATTGTCCTGTTTAATGGTAAAGCTGAACAAAATGTGCATCTGCATAATTAAATATACAACAGACCCTGAAATTGGCAATTTGACCAAATCTGCATTCTGTATGTGTTCCATCAGCATTCCAATAAAGTTTGTATTTTATCTATCAACTCATAATTTTTCACTGATGGTTCCAAATTTTGCATTTATTGTTTTCATCCATCATTTCCTTTCATTTTCACTCATTTCTAATAAAACTGAATGCATTTTAAAGAAAATGGAAAAGTCAGATATTCCATTTTTGAGTTTTTGAGAGTTAGAGAGAACTATAGTGTTTGTATCTTGTCTTATTAAAAGTGCACTTTAATGAAACAGTAAATGCAAACAACGCAAAAGACAGCATTGAATTTATGATGGGTCAAAATTTAACTGCAACTGCAATAAATGTTACCATGTTTCTTCTAATTTCATCTCATTCAAATAAAGCTTGTACATATACAACCACCCGTGATGATGTTATCACATCAATGGCAGTTGTTTTTTATGTCTGCCTGGGCAAGAACAAAGTCACAGCTTGTAAGGGATAAAAAAAACTGTTGGTGTAAAGAATCTGATTCTGGATCATCATGTGAAATGGCTGATCCTGGATTATCATCTGAAAGGGTTGATCCTGGATTATCATGTGAAAGGGTTGATCCTGGATTATCATCTGAAAGGGCTGATCCTGGATTATCATGTGAAAGGGCTTTCAACTGAGAACATTTAGCATTAGGCTGAAGATAATTTATTTTCAAATCCATGAATTAAATGCATTTCCATTTTGTTCCATTTTTGTTTATTATTCATTGTTCTGCATTCTGCATTTTTGCATTTGTGCTCTCCATTTTCTTATAAATGCATTCATCATTTTGTTTGTGTTTATTTTGAATTTTGTATTTTTGCATTCATTCTGCATTTTATTTGCATTTGTTCTGCATTCATTCTGCATTCCATTTTGTTTCATTGGTAAGATTACCCATTTCAGGGTCTGTAATAAAAATGCAAAGTAGTTGTAAATTTCTAAACCTCAGGCTAGCTCGTCCTTTCCAACTCCTGTAGATAAACAGATAGACAAATTCAATCAATTATCAACCTCTATCTATAGAAATGGTTTCAATAAGATGACAAAACTTTTTCAAACTTTTGAGTGTACATACTGGTATTTAACATTTTCAACTAGATGTATTTATCTGGGCTTCAAATGGAACTGTTTTGAAAATATGAAAATATTTACAATTTGAACTTAAAAAAGGAACCAATGAAATAAATACAAAAACAAACTGTAAAGAAATTACTTAATTATAACATTGCAAACTATTACAATATTTCTGTGAAAAGAAATAATAACATGAACTGAATGATAAATATCCCAGTATATATCAGTAGTTAATTCCTGTTTGAATCTGCTGTCTTTGTTCTTTTAGGTCAACATTTCTATTGTTTGAGGGGGAAATTTTTAAAAGCTTTTTTTGTAATGAAGCAGTGTGTACAACTTCAAGTTTGCCACCACTGTAAAAACAAGAGAAGCAAGCTGCTTTTTTTATTTATAGAAAACAGGAAACAATCTTATGACTTGATTTAAAAAAAAAAATATTTTCTTCACATGAAATAATCATATGAGTTGACCTAAAAGGAGGTATCCCATGTTCAACAAGACTCTCTCAAAGGGACTGATGCTCTACTGTCTAAAAAGAATTTCCAGGAATTCAAGATGAGATAATTTCTTTTTAATTGTTGAGTGATGAAACCATCTCTAATATTCTTGAATGATAAGATTCAAATTAGCCAGTGTGACAGTCATATTGGATGTCATAATAGCACCATTTTTCTTTAGCACCAACTAGACATCATAAGAAGTCTTCTGGTGAAAACCCAATGATGATATGACTTTCCATCTAGGAGGAGTAGCGATAAGATTTTCAAGATGGTCACTGTGGTAGTCATACTGGATATTGGATCAATCCAATTTTTATTTAAAACCAACTAGACACTATAAGAAGTCTTCCAGTGAAACCCCATGCTGATATGGCTTTCCATATAGGAGAAGAGGCAATAAGAAGATTTTCAAGATGTCTGCTGTAGTGGCCATACTGGATGTCAGATTGGCACCATTTTCATTCAGGACCAACTAGGCCTCATAAGAAGTCGTTCAGGGAAAATCCCATGCTGATATGACCATCCATTCCAGTGGAGTAGCAATAACAAGATTTTTAAGATGGCCACTCTGGTGGCCATACCAGATGTTTGGGTGGCAGCATTTTCATTTAGGACCAACTAGACATTATAAGAAGTCTTCTAGTGAAAACCCTGTGCCAATATGACTTTCCATTCAAGAGGAGTACCAATACAAAAAATTCCAAGATGGCTGCAATGGTGGCTATATTGGACATCATATTGGCACCATTTTCATTTAGGACCAACCATATATCATAAAATGTCTTTTAGTGAAACCCCCATGTTGATATGACCATCCACTCAGAAGGATCAGCAATAAAAAGATTTCAAGATGGCCACTGTGGCAGCCATATTGGATGTCTAAGCAGAACCATTTTTAATTAGACCAACTAGACATTATAAGAAGTCTTCTGGTAAAAATCCAATGTCGATATGACTTTCCATTCAGGAGGAGTAGTAATAAGATTTTCAAGATGGCTGCTATAGCAGTCATATTGGATGTCAATATGGCATCATTTTCATTTAGGCCAACTATCCATTATATAAAGTCTTTTAGTGAATACTGCATCTTGATATGACTATCCATTCAGGAGGAGTAGCTAGAACAAGATTTTCAAGATGGCCACTATGGCAGCCATACTGGATGTCTGAGCAGCACCATTTTCATCTAGGACCAACTAGACCTAGGGATGAATGTGTGTGTAAAGCTTCATTGCAATCCTCCAAGTAGTTTAGAAGTAGTAGTGATAACAAACTTGTGCCAACAGATGGATGGACAATGGACAACAGGCCATCCCATAAGCTCTTTTGGTCTATGACCAGTATGGCTACAAGTCTAATAGGAACTATCCATGAAAGAGAATGATAATGTGGACTGAATAAAGAGTGCCCTTATGATAAGTTCCAAAATGCTGATAGAGTTTAACATAGTATTCAAATGTAACAATAGTACTTAAATGTAACAATAGTATTCAAATGTAACAATAATCAAATTTTTTAAAAATTGTATTGTTTTTTAAGCCATGCAGTTATCTCCAACTGTCTAATTTCATGCAAATGTAACAATTGTTATGTAGAAGCATGCTGCATCCAACATGAAAATGAAATTTATTCCTACACCATATCTTTAATTGATGGACTGCCAAAAGAAAAGAAAAGGGAAATATTAAGAACTTTATTTAAAGGATTCACATTCATTGGTTGATAATAATACAAAATCTTATTGTACTGAATTGCTCTCAACCCTTTAAGGATTAACTTTATTTTTACCCAACAAATTAAGGTTTATTTGTACAAGTGCTTTGTTTTAACTTGGTTACTTATCATACTTTATGATTTATCTACTACAAGCAAAACCTTTAAACTCTGAATACAATAAGATATAAAAAGAACTATCATCACTATCCTAGCACTGATTCTGAATTGATGATCATGTACTATTTACATTAAGGATTTCATTATTTTAAATTGGTATTATTTTCTATACAACTCTGACTTGATGATCATGTACTATTTACATTAAGGATTTCATTATTTTAAGTACATTAGGATTTCATTATTTTAAATACATTAAGGATTTAATTATTTTAAATTGGTATTATTTTCTATAAAACTCTGAATTGACGATCATGTACTATTTACATTAAGGATTTCATTATTTTAAATACATTAAGGATTTTATTATTTTAAATACATTAAGGATTTCATTATTTTAAATACATTAAGGATTTCATTATTTTAAATACATTAAGGATTTCATTATTTTAGATTGGTATTATTTTCTATACAACTCTGACTTGATGATCACATACTATTTACATTAAGGATTTCATTATTTTAAATTGGTATTATTTTCTATAAAAATCTGACAACTGCAGCACACTGCCAGCCTATGATATTGACTTGTCAATTTAGGCCAAGTAACTAAAATACTAGACACTGCACCTATACTGAAAATCGTGTTAACAAAAGCAAAACTGTACCAATTAAAAATGTCACATATTCTAGACTAACAGATAAATGGATTGGACTTAATCTGGCATCTTTTGAAATTATTCCCAATTATGTTATTATATTAATACAATAGTTAGACAATTAAAAATCTGATTATGAAGAATAACATGCCAAAAATGAAACCTATGATTTCCAATGCTGTTTTCACTAAAATTTTCAATAACAATCATAAATAAAATTCAAACGATATAATTTGAAAAAAATAAGTTACTTTTTCAGTTCATAAATGAATCTACAATTTCTCTCTAAACATGCCTCCAATTAAAAATATTAGTTAATTAAAGATTTCTATTTAAACATGCTTTTCAAAGTTATGAGATTAGAAATGAGTATTTGGGTTCGTTTGTTTGTTTTTTTTTTGTTGGGGTGGAGGGTGGTTATCCATATTTAATCTTGTCAAAATGCTGTGTTGAAAATTTTAGAACTTACATGGTCTTACTCTTAAGATCATCCTTCAATGATGCCTCTAGATAATGGTGACCGAAACTGAACAATACAGTATAAGTCATTTGTATTCATTATTCAGTATAAGTCATTTGTATTCATTATTCAGTATAAGTCATTTGTATTCATTATAAGTCATTTGTATTCATTATTCAGTATAAGTCATTTGTATTCATTATTCAGTATAAATCATTTGTATTCAATATTCAGTATAAGTCATTTGTATTCATTATTCAGTATAAGTCATTTGTATTCATTATTCAGTATAAGTCATTTGTATTCATTATTCAGTATAAGTCATTTGTATTCATTATTCAGTATAAGTCATTTGTATTCATTATTCAGTATAAGTCATTTGTATTCATTATTCAGTATAAGTCATTTGTATTCATTATTCAGTATAAGTCATTTGTATTCATTATACAGTATAAGTCATTTGTATTCATTATTCAGTATAAGTCATTTGTATTCATTATTCAGTATAAGTCATTTGTATTCATTATACAGTATAAGTCATTTGTATTCATTATTCAGTATAAGTCATTTGTATTCATTATTCAGTATAAGTCATTTGTATTCATTATTCAGTATAAATAAAAACAGTATTCAGTATTTAGCACAAAGTATACAATGTAGATAATACAATATCAATGTATTCACAGGCAAATTTGCCATTGTTGACAAAACAAAGAAAATCCCATCCACAAATTTTAGCAATTTCAGTATCCTGTCTATTCAAGTATTTATAAAACTGTATTAAATCAATAAAACAATTCAAATATTTTTTCTTATTTATCGGTATTTTTTATAAACATGTAACATCTGGCACTTAATTTACTGAAAATTCATATTCAGTAACAATTCATCATTTATATAATGATTCACAATGCATACTGATATACTGGACAAAAAAATGAAAAATCAATCAATTTTGTAACATTTCAAAGATAGACATATCTAATTTCCTAAGAGTTACTCTTCTACAGAATGAAAAACATTTTTAAAATTCTAACTAACCCAGAAGTCAGGTTCAATACCTTTAACTAGACTTTCAAAGATTTAAAAGATTCCTTGAAGAGGAATCTTAAAAATGATGACATTGGATACAGTCAAATCTGTTATATCTGAATCCTGGTTAATAAAAGACATTAAAGCCAGAAAGAATTCAGAAAACAAGGGTCCCAAGTGTACCTAATATTGCTCACCTGGCTTACATAACTTAACAGTTGACCATTTCCCTAAGCAGGCTTATGAAGTAGTATGAGAACACATTCTATGTAAACTATTTTGCAAACTTTTTGACTTTTTTTACTATATCATGATAACAATTCCTTTTTATAGAGGAAGGCATAAATAATATGCATGGTCTCTTGCTCATAATCGAAGTAATCCAAGATCTTGATAATAATAAACCCAACAGATCCAGTCAATCAGATGCAAGATCACCTCATTAATATGCATTGATCTTGTTCATTATTATGAAAGTCCAAGATCTTGATAATAGAAGCATATATTTCAAGTTTGATGCAAAATCAGATCACAAATATGACTTCCAGAGTGGTATGAACATCAGTCGATCAGATGTAAGATAATCTAATTAATATATGTGAATCTTGCTCATTATTGGAACCATCCAAGAACTTGATGATACAGGCTGACATTTCAAGTCTGATCAAAATCAAATCAGAAATGTGGCCTCCAGAGTGGTAACAAGCTCAGCCAACCATGTGCAAGATCACCTCATTAGTATGCATGGGTCTTCTCATGAGTGAACTGTCTGAGATCATAACGACATAAGCATATATTCCAAGTCTGAACACAATCAGATCAGAAATATGGCCTCCAGAGTGGTAACACGCTTAGCCGATCAAATGCAAGATTATCACATTAATATGCATCAATCTTGCTCATTACTGAATCGCTCCAAGATCTGTATGATATAAACTTATATTTCAAGCTTAATCAAAATTGGATCAGAAATATGGCTTCTAGATGTGTAAAAAAAACTCAGCTAATCAGATGTAAGATCACCTCATTAGTATGCATGGATCTTACTCACTATCAAACTCATCTGAGATCATAATGATAAAAGCAAATATTCCAAGTTTGATCAAAATCAGATCAGAAATGCAACCTTTAGAGTGGTAAGAAGCTCAGCCAATCAGATGCAAGATCACCTCATTAATATGCATGTATCTTGCTCATTATTTAATTCATCCGAGATCTTAATGATATAAGCAAATATTCAGAAGTTTATAAAAATTGGATACAAAATATGGCCTCCAGAGTGTTAACAAGGTTAGCCAATCTGGTGCAAGATAACCTCATTAATATGCATGGATCTCACTCATTATTAACTCATCTGAGATTTTGATGATATATATATTGATTGAAATCAGAACAGAAATATGGACTCCAGAGTGGTAACAAACAATTGTTGACAGATGAATGGTTGATGGATGATGTACAATGCACTACAGATGCAGTTCCATACATAAGCTCACATGATCTTACAGCCAGATGAGCCAAAAACTTAAATAAGCTGGTACTCCTGGGCTGTCTGTTTCAAAATTGTTTAATATGTTGCAAAATATATGCTATGTCCAACTGGTATTTCAATTAGACAAGTTTCGCTGTTCTTCTTTCTTATCATATCAACACTTTTAGAAAAACATGGCCTACAATTATCTATACACCTTTATACTTACAGGGACACATATCTGGAAAATGACTCGAGTTGTTCAAACAATGTCTTGGCATTCTGATGAAGCTGGGTGATTGTTGTGCTGCTCAGCAGTGCCATCTCAGTAGCCTCCTTAGAGTTACCTTTCTTGTCTGGAGCCAACCTCAGTAACACCTGAACCATCCAGCGAACCATCTCTGAGTGCAGTTTAATGACCTGACAATATTATTATTATTATTATTATTATTATTAACATGAAAATAGCATCTATTATTATTATTATTATTATTATTATTATTATCATTATTATTATACACCTGAAAATATTATTATAATTATAGTTTTGACATGATTTCCAGTGATATATATTTTTAAGATTTGTAATCTGGCATAAATATGCATTGATATTTATTTAGAACAAGTGTACATACCTCTTCAGTTATGTCCTATCTCAACAGAATATCAAAAATCATCAAAGATTTGTAGAATATAAATACAGCACTCCCTTACTATAAGATCCTCCATTATATCATGGTACCTGTTATAAGGCAAGTATGATAACATGGTACCTGTTATAAGGCAAGTATGATAACATGGTACCTGTTATAAGGCAAGTATGATAACATGGTACCTCTTATAAGGCAAGTATGATAACATGGTACCTCTTATAAGGCAAGTATGATAACATGGTACCTCTTATAAGGCAAGTATGATAACATGGTACCTGTTATAAGGCAAGTATCATAACATGGTACCTCTTATAAGGCAAGTATGATAACATGGTACCTGTTATAAGGCAAGTATGATAACATGGTACCTCTTATAAGGCAAGTATGATAACATGGTACCTCTTATAAGGCAAGTATAATCATGAATTCCATTTCATTATAACATGGTATCTGTTATATGGTAAGTATAATCATGAATCCCATTTCATTACGTGGTAGTAAAATTATATGTATAATGTATTTTATCATAAGGCAATCTCACTATAAAGCAGTATACCATATGGCTCCCCTGGATTGCATTATAATGATGGAGTACTGTATAATGTATTTTAGCTTAAGGCAATCTCACTATAAAGCAGTATACTCTATGACTCCCAATGACTTTATTATAATGAGGGAATAATGTATCATGCATAATGTACTTCATTATAAGGCAAGCTCACTATAAAGCAGTATATTATATGGCTCCCAATGATGGTGTTATAATGAGGGAGTATTGTATCATGTGTTATTTACCTCCTTATAAGAAAGTCTAAGTATAAGGTGGTATATTATACTGCTCCCATAGTATTATAATGAGGGAGTGCTATATATCATTGACTTAATTTTAACTTTTCAAAATGTTGCTGGAATATTTATTAAGTTGGAATTATTTTGCCAGCTGTATCAACATAATCATGAATACTTTTTTACCTTATCATATGACATTTTTTATATGATATTTCACAGACTTACCAAATATTTTTCTAAATTAGACACACAATACCTCATAATGTCAATAATGAGATCATGACATCTGTAAGGCTACAGCATTTAGTCTGAGGCATACATAAAGTTTTAGTTTTATACAATAAAATTGAAGAATTTGGTAATGTGATAAATTGTATATAACATATGTGCTCATATGAAATAAAATCTATGAAACTCATTGAATCAAGGCATGATGTTGTTTATCTGACATTTCATAAACTTGTTTCATATTTGTTGGTATCACACACATTCAATGCCATTTCATAAATTTGTTTCATATTTGTTGGTATCACACACATTTAATACCATTTCATGACATCACATGAAAAAAGCATCAAGCCTAAGGCTAGCAACTTGACTACAATGTCAAAATGCTAGAAGCTTTTGGAGTGTTTAATGAACAAAATCACCTTTGTATGTTATGTGATACATACAATCTGACAGTTTTACTACAATGTCAAAATGCTAGAAACAAAGCAAGTTCTTTATCAGCACAAGATGAACTCAGATATAACACAGTTGCATCATGGCTTCTGATCATTTTGCTTAGAGTCTTAGATGTCCATTATACCTTGACACTACTCAAAACATTAGCCAAGCTGACAAAGAGATAAAAATTATTCAGTTCAGTTTCAAAAACCTTTAGCTTACAGATCATAATTACTGTTCTTACACAGCAATGATTCATTTTCATCAATAATGGGACTAATCCTGATTGTTATATAAACTAGCAGGTACTAAAAACTATATGTTGGACTGGCATTTTTGTTTATCCCCTCACCCCACCCCAGGACTCATACACACATTCATAGAATTTTTTATTGTTTTCACTATACCACCATGGTTTGGTAAATAATGTGGTCAGGTGTCATGGATTTCAACAACCACATTATAACAGAGATTTCCCTTTCAAAATTCCACTGAAAATAACAATCATACCTGTTCCACAAGCTTGGCATCTTCACTATCAACAGCATTTGTTGCCGTGGTAACCCATTTCTGAACTTTTCGCACAGTCTCAGTCACTTCGATTCTATTTTAAAAAATGACAGCAAATGAAATAATCAGATACTGTTAAGTACTATACTTATATTTATATATTGTTAAAAAAAAATGTATTCAGCATAAATGATAATTATACCAATAAATTAATCTTTCAGATAAAGTAATTTTTTCCTTGAAAAGATAAATTCTGACTCACCTTTCCTGAAAGAAAATATCTGATAGATCTTGGATAACTTCTCCAATGGCCCATGTAATAAAATGTCTGGTTTTGGGGGGGGGGGATTTTTTAAATGTACAAGTGTTTGTGATTTATTTTTATTATTGGTTTTCTTTCTGTTTTAATTTGAGACATCATTTCTTATAACCCGAAGGATCATTTACATTCTCAAGATTTCTGTAAGATTTCGTTAAAACCAATGAATATATTAAATAACAAATTTAAAGTCTTTAAAAATTAAAATTTTACAAATTAATTGCATGGAATAAATGTCATCAAACCTTGCATGGAATAAATGTCATCAAACCTTTGACTACAATAATAAAAAGTAACATCTAAAACAATCTCATCACTGCACATAACTATTATAAACAAAAGAAGAAATTATTTATGCTTTATTTAAATGGATTGGTTTCATTTTTGGAAATCCATTTGTCCCCTTTCTCTTGCATGCTATTTCAAAACAATGGCATTTATCTAACCTTACTTTTTTGTTTCACAGAATCCCACAAAAAACATTTTAAAAAAGGCAGAATTTTAAAATGAAACCAATTCAATCTCCTAAAATTTATTTTGTTTTTGTCATGATCAGGTTGTCCAAAGACCATTGCTCCTTGATGAAATGAGGGTAATTCATGCATATACATATAAACAGCAAAATGAAAAACATACAAATTTTATTTTCAAGCACATGTATTCTAACAACATGTAACAGTCTGAGATAAATCCTTGGTACATGGCAACACCAACAGAACAATTCCTCTAAAAATACCTTCCCCATGCACAGGCATGCACTCATGCTGTAACTGTTATATTATTTTATAATTGTTGGGTGAAAAATAGAAGGGATTTACTTGACTGAAAAATATTGTTTTCTTGCATAAGGTAAATTAGCAATTATCAAGTAATTCTTACTGCTATAAAAATTGCATTGCCTGATTGCTAGAAATCCTGTCATGGCACTAAGTCTTATAAATTTGTAAGCAAGCTTTATTCTATTTAGTGATAAAAGTATCATTATCTCTCTGCAGAATTACTTTTTATTAAGGCAAATAATTGCTTAAAGCATAAAATTATCTGAAAATATCTTGAATTACTTTAATTGAGCTACTTTCTCAAGCTGTACCTGCATTCCCTCATTATAACACTGTCCATGAAAGCCACAATGTATACCACCTTATAGTGAGATTGCCCTATAATGGAGTACATGATACATATAATTTTAGTATCACATAATGAAATGGGATCCATGTCTATACAGACCATACAACAGGAATGGTGTTATAATTTTACTATTACATAATGAAATGGGATCCATAACTATATGAACCTTATAACAGGAATGATGTTATAATTTTACTATTACACAATAAAATGGTATCTATGACTATATGAACCTTATAACAGGAATTGTGTTATAATTTAGAACATTATAGTGAGAAAATGCTATATTTGCTCCAGCCTTTTTATATACTGTGAAACCTGACTTTAACAGACATTCAAGGGAACATGGAATTTTGCTCTGTGTATAGCTGACCTTTATACAGAACTTAAACAGGTAAATCAGTTAAAAATATATGTTTATGAATGTTTTCCTTTGTGAGTAGACTCGTCTGTCTTAAAACTTAACTCAACATTTTAAGTAATATGTGTTTCTCCAGACTTGGAAATCTTACTTAAAATTAACAAATGCAACCTTCTGATTGATCAGAATATTTTTCAAGATTTGGAGTCAAGTTCAGTTTTATGATGGAAGGGCCTGGTGTCATTAATATAAAGGTGTCTTCTCAGACAGATTTTATGATGGAAGGGCCTGGTGTCATTAATATAAAGGTGTCCTCTCAGACAGATTTTATGATGGAAGGGCCTGGTGTCATTAATATAAAGGTGTCCTCTCAGACAGATTTTATGATGGAAGGGCCTGGTGTCATTAATATAATGGTGTCCTCTCTGACAGGTTTTATGATGGAAGGGCCTGGTGTCATTAATATAAAGATGTCCTCTCAGATAGGTTTTATGATGGAAGGGCCTGGTGTCATTAATATAAAGATGTCCTCTCAGACAGGTTTTATGATGGAAGGGCCTGGTATCATTAATATAAAGATGTCCTCTCAGACAGGTTTTATGATGGAAGGGACGGTGTCATTAATATAAAGGTGTCCTCTCAGACAGGTTTCACTGGATATGCAGACTGCTAAATATGCATAATCAAAAGCAATAGTATACTTTGTATGATGACATAAAATGCTGAAATAGTATTTACCATATTTTTCTAATGATAAGCCCATGCTTCTTTAATTTAACAGAATGTTGGAAAAGATTTATCTAATAAAGCCTTGTCCAGTAATAAAACAACACTGGTCACTGGATTTACAATGAAATACCCTTGGGATTATCATGGCATAAATACCATACTGTCCCAGATGTATTTACTGTGTAATCCCCTTGGGATTATTATGGCATAAATACCATACTGTCCCAGATGTATTTACTATGTAATCCCCTTGGGATTATTATGGCATAAATACCATACTGTCCCAGATGTATTTACTATGTAATCCCCTTGGGATTATTATGGCATAAATACCATACTGTCCCAGATGTATTTACTATGTAATCCCCTTGGGCTTATTATGGCACAAATATTGTATATTGTTCCAGTTGTATTTATAATGTAATCAACTTGGGCTTATCATGGCATAAATAATGTATATTGTTCCAGTTGGATTGACAATGGAATCCTGTTGGAGTTATCATGGCCTAAATACTGTATATTGTTCCAGTTGGATTGACAATGGAATCCTGTTGGAGTTATCATGGCCTAAATAATGTATATTGTTCCAGTTGCACTAACTGAGATGTGGAAATTCCTTTTGTTTTACTTTAATGACAGCTTTTTTTATTTTCTTTATTTTTTTAAAATATTAAAGAAGCATTTTAAAAAAATGTAAAGCTGACTTTCCAGTTTTCAGTTCTGCCCAATTTACGATCTGATTAACCATGTATAGAGTACACCAAATGTGAACATCAGATAATTACACTGATAACAGTGGTTTATTGGAACCATGTTGTATTTAGGTACTTTATAGTAACAGACCACTGTAATTATCTGGCAGATTAGGGTCTATGCTGTTTGCTGCTTACTATGATATATGTGAGATGACCTTACACTAGGTTACATTATATGAAAAACATAGAATTCAACCAGTACAATGGGATCAATGACTATAACATTGTTATACTGGGGACACTGTTGTATTAAGGTGCTTTACAGAGATGATCTGGCAGATGAGGGTCTCTACTGTTTGCTTGGAGTCATAAGTATTGGTGCAATGACTATGGCAGTCTATGTTGTTTACAGTCAGCTACATGTTACACACAGATCAATATGTAACAAGGTCTAATATGATAATAAGGTCCAATATGGTAAAACAGTAACAAGGTCCAATATGGTAATAATGTCCAATATGGTAATAGGGTCCAATATGGTAAAAAAGATATAAGGACCAATATGGTAATAAGATCCAATATGGTAACAAGGTCAACTATGGTAATAGGGTCCAATATGGTAACAAGGTCCAATATGGTAATAAGGTCCAATATGGTAATAGGCTCCAAAATGATAACAAGGTCCAATATGGTAATAAGGTCCAATATGGTAATAAGGTCCAATATGGTAATAGGGTCCAATATGGTAAATAGGTAATAAGGTCAAATATGATAAAAAGGTCCAATATGGTAATAAGGTCCACTATGGTAATAGGGTCCACTATGGTACTAAGGTCCAATATGGTAATAGGGTCCAATATGGTAAATAGGTAATAAGGTCCAATGTGGTAAATAGGTCCAATATGGTAATGAGGTCCAATATGGTAATAAGGTCCACTATGGTAATAAGGTCCACTATGGTACTAAGGTCCAATATGGTAATAATGTCCACTATGGTAATAAGGTCCACTATGGTACTAAGGTCCAATATGGTAACAAGGTCCAATATGGTAATAAGGTCCAATATCGTAATAAGGTCCAATATGGTAATAAGGTCCAATATGGTAACAAGGTCCAATATGGTAAATAGGTCCAATATGGTAATAAGGTCCACTATGGTAATAAGGTCCACTATGGTAAATAGGTCCAATATGGTAAATAGGTAATAAGATCCAAGATGGTAAATAGGTCCAATATGGTAATAAGGTCCAATATGGTAATAGGTCCAATATGGTAACAAGGTCCAATATGGTAACAGGTCCAATATGGTAATAAGGTCCAATATGGTAATAAGGTCCAATATGGTAATAAGGTCCAATATGGTAACAAGGCCCAATATGGTAATAAGGTCTAATATGGTAAATAGGTAATAAGGTCCAATATGGTTAATAGGTCCAATATGGTAATAAGGTCCAATATGGTAATAAGGTCCAATATGGTAATAGGTAAAATATGGTAACAAGGTCAAATATGGTAATAAGGTCCAATATGGTAACAAGGTCCAATATATTTATAGGGTCCAATATGGTAAATAGATAATAAGGTCCAATATGGTAAATAGATCCAATATGGTAACAAGGTCCAATATGGAAATCAGGTCCAATATGGTAATAGGTCCAATATGGTAAAAAGATCTTATATGGTAGTAAGGTCCAATATGGTAATAAGGTCCAATATGGTAAATAGGTAATAAGGTCAAATATGGTAAATAGGTAATAAGGTCCAATATGGTAAATAGGTCCAATATGGTAACAAGGTCCAATATGGTAATAAGGTCCAATATGGTAAATAGGTCCAATATGGTAACAAGGTCCAATATGGTAATAAGGTCCAATATGGTAAATAGGTAATAAGGTCCAATATGGTAAATAGGTCCTATATGGCAACAAGGTCAAATATGGTAACAGGGTCCAATATGGTAATAAGGTCCAATATGGTAACAAGGTCCAATATGGTAATAAGGTCCAATATGGTAATAAGGTCCACTATGGTAATAAGGTCCACTATGGTAATAAGGTCCAATATGGTAATAAGGTAATAAGGTCCAAGATGGTAAATAGGTCCAATATGGTAATAAGGTCCAATATGGTAATAAGGTCCAATATGGTAATAGGTCCAATATGGTAACAAGGTCAAATATGTTAGTAAGGTCCAATATGGTAATAAGGTCCAATATGGTAACAAGGTCCAATATATTAATAGGGTCCAATATGGTAAATAGGTAATAAGGTCCAATATGGTAAATAGATCCAATATGGTAACAAGGTCCAATATGGTAATGAGGTCCAGTATGGTAATAGGTCCAATATGGTAAAAAGATCTTATATGGTAATAAGGTCCAATATGGTAAATAGGTAATAAGGTCAAATATGGTAAATAGGTAATAAGGTCCAATATGGTAAATAGGTCCAATATGGTAACAAGGTCCAATATGGTAATAAGGTCCAATATGGTAAATAGGCCTTATATGGTAACAAGGTCCAATATGGTAATAAGGTCCAATATGGTAAATAGGTCCTATATGGCAACAAGGTCCAATATGGTAACAAGGTCCAATATGGTAATAAGGTCCAATATTGTAATAAGGTCCAATATGGTAACAAGGTCCAATATGGTAAATAGGTAATAAGATCCAATATGGTAAATAGGTAATAAGGTCCAATATGGTAAATAGGTAATAAGGTCCAATATGGTAATAAGATCCAATATGGTAAATAGGTAATAAGGTCCAATATGGTAATAAGATCCAATATGGTAAAAAGGTCTAATATGGTAAAAAGGTCCAATATGGTAATAAGGTCCAATATAGTACATTGGTCCAATATGATAATAAGGTCCAATATGGTAATAAGGTTCAATATGATAATAAGGTCCACTATGGTAGTAAGGTTCAATATGGTAATAATGTCCACTATGGTAACAGGTCCAATATGGTAATAAGGTCCAATATGGTAATAAGGTCCAATATGGTAATAAGGTCCAATATGGTAACAAGGTCCAATATGGTAATAAGGTCCACTATGGTAATAAGGTCCAATATGGTAACAAGGTCCAATATGGTAATAAGGTCCAATATGGTTAATAGGTCCAATATGGTAACAAGGTCCAATATGGTAATAAGGTCCAATATGGTAATAGGTAAAATATGGTAACAAGGTCAAATATGGTAATAAGGTCCAATATGGTAACAAGGTCCAATATATTAATAGGGTCCAATATGGTAAATAGATAATAAGGTCCAATATGGTAAAAAGATCTTATATGGTAATAGGGTCCAACATGCTAAATAGGTAATAAGGTCCAATATGGTAAATAGGTCCTATATGGCAACAAGGTCCAATATGGTAACAAGGTCCAATATGGTAATATGGTCCAATATGGTAACAAGGTCCAATATGGTAATAAGGTCCAATATGGTAATAAGGTCCAATATGGTAAATAGGTCCAATATGGTAATAAGGTCCAATATGGTAATAAGGTCCACTATGGTAATAAGGTCCACTATGGAAAATAGGCCCAATATGGTAACAAGGTCCAATATGGTAATAAGGTCCAATATGGTAAATAGGTCCAATATGGTAATAAGGTCCAATATGGTAAATAGGTAATAAGGTCCAATATGATAAATAGGTCCTATATGGCAACAAGGTCCAATATGGTAACAAGGTCCAATATTGTAATTAGGTCCAATATGGTAACAAGGTCCAATATGGTAATAAGGTCCAATATGGTAAATAGGTCCAATAAGGTAATAAGGTCCACTATGGTAATAAGGTCCACTATGGTAATAAGGTCCACTATGGTAAATAGGTCCAATATGGTAAATAGGTAATAAGGTCCAAGATGGTAAATAGGTCCAATATGGTAATAAGGTCCAATATGGTAATAAGGTCCAATATGGTAATAGGTCCAATATGGTAACAAGGTCAAATATGGTAATAAGGTCCAATATGGTAATAAGGTCCAATATGGTAACAAGGTCCAATATGTTAATAGGGTCCAATATGGTAAATAGGTAATAAGGTCCAATATGGTAAATAGATCCAATATGGTAACAAGATCCAGTATGGTAATGATGTCCAATATGGTAATAGGTCCAATATGG
The DNA here is from genome assembly GCA_029931535.1 of Margaritifera margaritifera. Classification (NCBI taxonomy): domain Eukaryota; kingdom Metazoa; phylum Mollusca; class Bivalvia; order Unionida; family Margaritiferidae; genus Margaritifera; species Margaritifera margaritifera. The sequence continues at coordinate 1,584,683 of JAQPZY010001309.1, forward strand.
TAAAAAGATCTTATATGGTAATAAGGTCCAATATGGTAAATAGGTAATAAGGTCAAATATGGTAAATAGGTAATAAGGTCCAATATGGTAAATAGGTCCAATATGGTAACAAGGTCAAATATGGTAATAAGGTCCAATATGGTAAATAGGTCCAATATGGTAACAAGGTCCAATATGGTAATAAGGTCCAATATGGTAAATAGGTAATAAGGTCCAATATGGTAAATAGATCCAATATGGTAACAAGGTCCAATATGGTAATGATGTCCAATATGGTAATAAGTCCAATATGGTAAAAAGATCTTATATGGTAATAAGGTCCAATATGGTAAATAGGTAATAAGGTCAAATATGGTAAATAGGTAATAAGGTCCAATATGGTAAATGGGTCCAATATGGTAACAAGGTCCAATATGGTAATAAGGTCCAATATGGTAAATAGGTAATAAGGTCCAATATGGTAAATAGGTCCTATATGGCAACAAGGTCCAATATGGTAACAAGGTCCAATATGGTAATAAGGTCCAATATGGTAACAAGGTCCAATATGGTAATAAGGTCCAATATGGTAATAAGGTCCAATATGGTAAATAGGTCCAATATGGTAATAAGGTCCAATATGGTAATAAGGTCCACTATGGTAATAAGGTCCACTATGGTAAATAGGTCCAATATGGTAAATAGATAATAAGATTTAAGATGGTAAATAGGTCCAATATGGTAATAAGGTCCAATATGGTAATAAGGTCCAATATGGTAATAGGTCCAATATGGTAACAAGGTCAAATATGGTAATAAGGTCCAATATGTTCATAAGGTCCAATATGGTAACAAGGTCCAATATATTAATAGGGTCCAATATGGTAAATAGGTAATAAGGTCCAATATGGTAAATAGATCCAATATGGTAACAAGGTCCAATATGGTAATGAGGTCCAGTATGGTAATAGGTCCAATATGGTAAAAAGATCTTATATGGTAATAAGGTCCAATATGGTAAATAGGTAATAAGGTCAAATATGGTAAATAGGTAATAAGGTCCAATATGGTAAATAGGTCCAATATGGTAACAAGGTCCAATATGGTAATAAGGTCCAATATGGTAAATAGGCCCTATATGGTAGCAAGGTCCAATATGGTAATAAGGTCCAATATGGTAAATAGGTAATAAGGTCCAATATGGTAAATAGGTCCTATATGGTAACAAGGTCCAATATGGTAATAAGGTCCAATATTGTAATAAGGTCCAATATGGTAACAAGGTCCAATATGGTAAATAGATAATAAGGTCCAATATGGTAAATAGGTAATAAGGTCCAATATGGTAATAAGATCCAATATGGTAAATAGGTAATAAGGTCCAATATGGTAATAAGATCCAATATGGTAAAAAGGTCTAATATGGTAAAAAGGTCCAATATGGTAATAAGGTCCAATATAGTACATTGGTCCAATATGATAATAAGGTCCAATATGGTAATAAGGTTCAATATGATAATAAGGTCCACTATGGTAATAAGGTCCAATATGGTAATAATGTCCACTATGGTAATAAGGTCCAATATGATAATAAGGTCCACTACGGTAATAAGGTCCACTATGGTAATAATGTCCACTATGGTAATAAGGTCCAATATGATAATAAGGTCCAATATGATAATAAGGTCCAATATGGTAATAAGGTCCAATATGATAATAAAGTCCAATATGATAATAAGGTCCAATATGATAATAAGGTCCAATATGGTAATAAGGTCCACTATGGTAATAAGGTCCAATATGGTAATAAGGTCCAATATGATAATAAAGTCCAATATGATAATAAGGTCCAATATGATAATAAGGTCCAATATAGTACATTGGTCCAATATGATAATAAGGTCCAATATGATAATAAGGTCCAATATGATAATAAGGTCCAATATAGTACATTGGTCCAATATGATAATAAGGTCCAATGTAGTACATTGGTCCAATATAATAATAAGGTCAACTATGGTAAGAAGGTTCAATATGGTAAAACAGTACAACATGATAAAAAGGTCCAATTTGGTAATAAGGACCAATAGGTGAAAAAGGACCAATGACTCTGGACAAAATCTATAATAAAATTCAAAAAGTTAATTTTATACAGGTTTAATTTCCATATTCTAAGAATCCATAACCTCTTTTCTTTAATCATTTGACATGAGCTAAATTGTGATGTCTATAATAACTATACAAACACCAGGGCCATCACCATAGTCCAGAAATCTAGCAAAAATTGATAGCTGAAGAAGAATGGATCAGATTGTCTAACTACATGGAGATATCTGATTGGTTAACTACATGGAGATAGCTGATTGGTTAACTACATGGAGATAGCTGATTGGCTAACTACATGGAGATAGTTGATTTGTCTAAAATTTGATATACTGTATATACTCACATATAAGTCTAGTCCAACTGCAAACTGCATAGACCCAGATCAGCCATTGCACAATGCACCAGCAGATCTGGGTCTATGTAGTTTGTTAGAACTAATCAGTAGAACAAACAACATAAACCCTGATCTGTCAGCGCATTATGCAATGGAAGATCTTTGTCTATGTTGTTTGCAGTTGGATCAGACTTAAACACAAGTATATACGGTAGCCATGTCATTCTTAATTACCAATGCAATTAAACACAAGTATATACGGTAGCCATGTCATTCTTAATTACCAATGCAATTAAACACAAGTATATACGGTAGCCATGTCATTCATAATTACCAATGCAATTAAACACAAGTATATACGGTAGCCATGTCATTCTTAATTACCAATGCAATTAAACACAAGTATATACAGTAGCCATGTCATTCATAATTACCAATGCAATTAAACACAAGTATATACGGTAGCCATGACCAATGCAATTAAACACAAGTATATACGGTAGCCATGTCATTCATAATTACCAATGCAATTAAACACAAGTATATACGGTAGCCATGTCATTCTTAATTACCAATGCAATTAAACACAAGTATATACGGTAGCCATGTCATTCATAATTACCAATGCAATTAAACACAAGTATATACGGTAGCCATGTCATTCTTAATTACCAATGCAATTAAACACAAGTATATACGGTAGCCATGTCATTCTTAATTACCAATGCAATTAAACACAAGTATATACGGTAGCCATGTCATTCTTAATTACCAATGGAATTAAACACAAGTATATACGGTAGCCATGTCATTCTTAATTACCAATGCAATTAAACACAAGTATATACGGTAGCCATGTCATTCATAATTACCAATGCAATTTCACAATGAAAAAGTCTGAATAATGGTTCTCATTTTTGGAATCCAACTATTGTTTGATACAATAAAATAAATGTCAGCTACCAACTATATGCCTTTTTAAAGGCCAAGTTTTAATCTGGCAAGTTGGGCATCAAAGGGTTGGTACTGTAGAACTCAAAGTGTAGAACTTGAACACCTACTGGTTGATCTCATGGTTCATAATGTGAATCACTCACTGTGCCAGGCAATTAACAAGGCCAAACAAGCAATCATATCCCAATAAGGAGCAAATGTCCTTGATAGCATCTAATGTTAGACTGAACTTGATAACATTTGCTCCCTTTTATAGTGGCAAGTCAGCCTTAAAATGTTTGGATTGTAAAATAGTTTTTAAATGTTATATGACCTGTATTTTGTGCATCTGCAAAGAGTAAATTTAAGCTAGCTAGCATTGTTCATAATTTGCTTCCATTTTGATTTTAATGTGAGATTTTAAATTTGGGACTGAAGATGTATGCAAAGCTCATCAAAGCACTGTAATAACTGCAGTCATTTTCAAAGGAATAATCATGCAGCAATCTTTACGACAAAATACACAATGTAAAAGTATAGAACTTGGTATATAAAGATGAAAGAAAAGAAAAGAGAATATAACACAAGGGTACTCTCCTGCAATAGATATAAAAGTACATGCATCATGCACTGGTCCAGTCACCTAATTTCATGCTATAAATTTAAAGAATTAGAAAGTGAAAACAATCTCTTAAAGATTCAGAGAAGATAGTTTTTTTTAATTTTTAAATTTTAGAATTCTCTACATTAAATGATGAATTTGTAAAGACTTAGGGTCAATATTATTATGTATCTTATTCCCTGGCATAATTAAATTAAATCCCTGGCATAATTAAATTAATTCCCTGGCATAATTAAATTAAAAACAAAAGTCCAGTGGAAAATAAATTTAAAAAGTTTGTCAACAGCACATTCAAAAGCATCGACATTGCTCTGTTTGTATTAATCCTTTTTGTCTTAATTTATTAATTCATATTTTGAAATTTATTATTTATATTTATTTTGAAATACATTCTCTTGAGCTCTGTATTTCTTCATGTACTTATTTACCAAAATAAATTTGAAAAAAAGATTAGGACTAAAAGTAGAGAGAAATTTAAATGTGAAACACCATCATGGAGATTGTAAAGAAAAAATGGCACCATCTTTATGATGACCCTGACTACAAGTGTGCAAACAAGGGTTTGAAAAATTCCATATTTACCATGTACAATGCACAACTGTGAAAAACAAACAGTAGATCCAGATCTGCCATCTAATACCGTATTTGTCTGATGATAAACCCACCTTTCATTTTTACTAAATTTTGGCAAATATTTACTGAGGATATCTTTGTCTGATAATAGGACCACACTCACAACTTTTTGACAAATTTATCACCCAGGCCCCTTGGTCTTATCATCAGAGAAATATTGCAGATGATGGTGTACAATCTTAGTTTGAAATCATAAAAAGAACATGTAGAACAGACCCTAAACTGCCTACACATTATGAAACCACATATCATGGTCTATGCTGTTTCACAGTTGGATACATTGTTTAACATGAGGAAATATGGTAATATAAACAAAAAAATGTGTCTAGATGATTTTGATGCCCCACCAATAAGTTGCAACTGAAGGGCACAGTTCAAACAGGGGTCATAACTCTTTAAATTTCTGCTGGAAAAAAAGTGAAAATCAAACTTGACCTAGTTCTTCTAAATGTTTTGTATCAAAATTTGGTTTAAATCCATGAAGTCATTATAAAGTAATTGAGTGGAAATGAATATTATGACGTATGTGATGTGATGTGACATTGACGGGACGGATGAATATGGGGAGTACTATACCCCCTTCCATGTATGTAGCAGGGATATAACAATATAACTTTATAATAATGGGTATAGAGACATGTATGTAGCAGGGATATAACAATATAACTTTATAATAATGGGTATAGAGACATGTATGTAGCAGGGATATAACAATATAACTTTATAATAATGGGTATAGAGACATTCCTTTCAAATTTGGTGACTGGATTAGATAACATGCATGAAACTGGAAAGAAACAGGCACCAATTCACAAACTACAGTAATAAGGTATGATACATATTGTAAAGAAGGAGAAAAATAATTATAAAAGAGAGAAAAATATGACGAAAATAATAATTAAATTTACCCCAAACGATCTTGATATTTTTTATCTGAAGCTCGTCTGAATAATATTTAAGAAAAGATACAAGGTGAAAAACAAAATATAGCAAAATGTTCAGTTTTATAAAATAAAAGATGCTTGCATCTGGTTTTGTAAAGAATCTGTCATCAATTTGAAAACTCTGCCATCCATGTAAAAAAAATCTGTCATCCACATAAAAGTTAATGTGAAAAATATGTTATCTGTGTAAAACTCACTGTAAAAAGTCTGCCATCCCTGAAAAAATGTGTCAGCCATGTAAAAAATCTGTCATCATGTACATAATTTGTCATCCATTTTACAATTGTGAAGTTTGAATATGCAGTGGAGCCCCGATTAATAAAAAAATACAAGAAACCAGTGAAATGATATATCCTATACATCATCAGTCAGTAGCTTTACGAAGTGACTGAAATTTAAACATCAAAGATTGATTCATCACAACCAATCAACCATCAAATTTAATTGGAGGTATTTTCAATTTCTTTTTCATGGACAATATCATTTTGCACATTTGATTATGGTTAAGCTGCTTGTATTCCATACAGCTGAAAGGTTTACCAGCACATTTGTCACTTGTCATGTTGTTGGCGCTTGGGTTGTACTAAACAATAGAAGACTATATTAACTGGAAAGCTATCTTTCACATATTTTACGTTTACAATTATAACAGAAGGTTTGGTTATTTGACTTTTGAGACCAATCTTTGATTATTTTAATTGTCACAAAATTCATTTATATTTGATTATAAACTATTAAAATAACAGAAGGTTTGGTTATTTGAATTTTTGGACCAATCTTTGATTATTTTAATTGTCACAAAATTCATTTATATTTGATTATATAAAATCTTAATTGAATACTTGGTTGTTTGAATTTTTGAACCAATCTTCAATTATTTGGATTAATTGTCACACCATTACCACTCAGACATAAATCTGTAGGTCACTATATCAGAAAATTTGTGAAAACTGAATTTATTACAAACAAATTCTATTTTATACCAATGAATGGCATGTACTTCATGTGGTGTTTAATTTTTTGTTTTTATCATTGAAGACAGGGACTAATGTGCAAAATCATAACCATTTCATTACAAGTGAATTAATTTAATAAAAACTTTCAAATATATAAAAAAAAGTTAAGACAAGAACTTGTGTCTCAAAATTACAGGTGAAAAATATTGACACAGCAAAATAACCCACTATACAGTACACTTATCAACTATGTTCTGCCCACTCATTAGCATGTCAACTATGATTTGCTTACTCATTAGCATATCAACTATTTTCTGTCTACTAATCAACATATCAACTATTCTCTGCCTACTCATTAGCATATCAACTATTTTATGCCTACTCATTAGAATATCAATTATTCTCTGCCTAATCATCAACATATCAGCTATGCTTCACCTTATTCATTAATGTATCAACTATGCTTCACCTTACTCATTAACATACCAACTATGCTTCACCTTATTCATTAATGTATGCTTCACTTTAATCATCAACATATCAACTATGCTTCACTTTAATCATCAACATATCAACAATGCTTCACCTTACTCATTAACATATGAACTATGCTTCACCTTACTCATTAGCATATCAACTATTCTCTGCCTACTCATTAGCATATCAACTATTCTCTGCCTACTCATTAGCATATCAACTATTCTCTACCTACTCATTAGCATATCAACTATTCTCGTCCTACTCATTAGCTTATCATTTATTCTCTGCCTACTCACTAGTATATCAACTATTTTCTGCCCACTCATTAGCATATCAACTATTCTCTACCTACTCATTAGCAAATCAACTATTCTTTGCCTGCTCATTAGCATATCAAATATGCCACACTCATTAGCATATCAAATTTGCCACACTCATTAGCATATAAACTTTTTAAAAACTGAAGATATTGTTGTGAAAATTTATATAAATATTTCAACAGTGATGTCAAGTCACTATATACAATTCTGCTAAAACTGGGTCAAAAATAAAAGTTATAGCAAGATCAATCTGTATGTATTATTTAGCCACAACTGTCCAGGTGTCAGAGTTCAATCTGTACATATTATTTAGCCACAACTGTCCAGGTGTCAGAGTTCAACATGTACATGTTATTTAGCCACAACTGTCCAGGTGTCAGAGTTCAATCTGTACATATTATTTAGGCACAACTGTCCAGGTGTCAGAGTTCAATCTGTACATGTTATTTAGGCACAACTGTCCAGGTGTCAGAGTTCAATCTGTACATGTTATTTAGGCACAACTGTCCAGGTGTCAGAGTTCAATCTGTACATGTTATTTAGGCACAACTGTCCAGGTGTCAGAGTTCAATCTGTACATGTTTTTTAGACACAACTGTCCAGGTGTCAGAGTTCAATCTGTACATGTTATTTAGGCCCAACTGTCCAGGTGTCAGAGTTCAATCTGTACATGTTATTTAGACACAACTGTCCAGGTGTCAGAGTTCAATCTGTACATGTTATTTAGGCACAACTGTCCAGGTGTCAGAGTTCAATCTGTACATGTTATTTAGGCACAACTGTCCAGGTGTCAGAGTTCAATCTGTACATGTTATTTAGGCCCAACTGTCCAGGTGTCAGAGTTCAGTCAGCATGGACTCTGGCAAACAACCAGCAGAAAGGTAACTGCATAATAACTGTTGGATTGTTTGCAGTCTAAATGGTCAACAGACTAGTGGAAACAACAGACTAACAGTTGAGGTCAGATGGTCTGAGTGTGAAAATCAGATGTGACCTTACATGAAACAAATAAAAACACACTGTTTATTGATAGGCTAGCAAGACATTAATCAGTCAATGTATAATGCATTTTTCTTTTTTTTGATTTTTATGTTAAAAACACCAAGACCTGGATTTAGATAACATTTTTACAGTGAATACAAAACAACTTTTAAATGTATGCTAAAACATGTAATCATTTTGTTAGAAAGTAAAGAGTTTGCATATGTTTCAAGGATCATTGAATAAAACATTTAAAACCAAAAAATATTAGATTATCATCATGATAAATGTATTTTTATCATACAATATATTCTTTTTTTATTATGAAATTCTTCTATGATATAATAATAACATTTTTTTGTAAAAGTCACAGGTTCCCCTAGAAAACTGTTCTCAGTATCTAGTAAAAATTGTATAACTACAACTTTTTAGAATATTATTTGAATTTTAACTTGTGCATGTGTATAAATTTACAAAATTTCAGTAATACAAATAAAAAATCTCATTCTCATTTTAATGGCTCATTACTAATGTGTTAATTATGTATCTCACTGTGAGCATTTCCATGCATTTCAACAATCATCTACTAATTATGTATCTCACTTTGATCATTTCCATGCATTTCAACAATCATCTACTAATTATGTATCTCACTTGATCATTTCCATGCATTTCAACAATCACATACTAATTATGTATCTCACTGTGACCATTTCCATGCATTTCAACAACCATCTACTAATTCTGTATCTCACTCTGACCATTTCCATGCATTTCAATAACCATCTACTAATTTTGTTTCTCACTGACCATTTCCGTACATTTTAACAACCATCTACTAATTTTGTTTCTCACTGACCATTTCTGTACATTTCAACAACCATCTACTAATTTTGTTTCTCACTGACCATTTCCGTACATTTCAACAAACATCTACTAATTTTGTTTCTCACTGACCATTTTCATACATTTCAACAATCATCTACTAATTCTGTAGGTACAATTATTTACCTATAAAGGTCATAAGAAACCAAACAAAATGCAGTATTTGAAATAAAATGTCATATCATTAGGTATGAACATGTCAATTTAAACTCCATATAACAATTACAGTATGATTTATACTCAGCCTTACTGTATGTTCAAAGTGAAGCTTATATATATATACTCTTTCATTTGGGTCAATAATAAGTGTAATCAAATGTTTCAAATTACAATAAAAGCAAGAGATTCCTATTTAAAAACATTGCAAATAATTATGATAACAATTACCAAAAGATTTAATTAAACATACTTACACTGGAGTGCAGAGAGGGAGAGAAAGAGAGAGGGAATATAATTTACATACCACACACCAGAGGTAGAAGTCAGTTTGTAACATCAGGGCTGGTTACAGTAAAAATATACAATGTATATTCTTGTTCTTTGACAATAAATTCCATCTGATTTTAGTACATTTTAGTCAGTCTTAAAGTAAGCAAGCAAACTAATTAGTGGCAGGTAGAAAATTTGGTTAGATAATAACATAGAGCGATCACGTGCAAAATGATATAGAAAAGTCAAACTCTTGTTTCAAAGAAACTTCTCTCCTGTCTGCTTTGTACTCTACATGCTGCGATTGAAGCTAGATAACAATGCACATGTCATAGTATTTCTACATCTTGCTTTAGAAGATAAATAACACTATACATACGGCATAGTATTTCTACATCTTGCTATTGGAGATAAATTACACTATACATATGGCATGTGTATTTCTACATCTTGCTTTAGGAGATAAATAACACGATACATATGGCATAGTATTTCTACATCTTGCTATTGGAGATAAATAACACTATACATATGGCATGTGTATTTCTACATCTTGCTATTGGAGATAAATAACAATATACATATGGCATAGTATTTCTACATCTTGCTATTGGAGATAAATAACACTATTTATGGCATGTGTATTTCAATATTTTTTTTGCAGAAGGATATAAATAACAGTATACTTACAGCATATGTAATTCTTTATGTTGCTACTGAAAGAACTAAACAACTGCTAAATACAGCATATATTGGCTTTTGCAATAAGTCATTGCAACTAATAACACATGTTGTTAAGATGGCAGTTCTGTCCTACAAAATGTAGCAATTAAATGTAACAAACCTCTAGAAGAAATGTAGCAATTAAATGTAACAAACCTCTGCAAGAAATTTGTATCTTTACAGCTTAAAATAACTTTAAATTCATTTAAAAATTAAGTTATAAAACAAGCCATAAAAAGGAAATCATGGTGACCTCATTTTGGATCAAACTTATTTTTTTTTATCCTGCTGGTGGAAGTTTTTAAATACAGAGTCCAATCCATAATCTTATTGCTCAAAGAAAGTCACAGTGACTAAATTAAGGACACATCAATTTCAAGTTTGGTCAGACCAAATGAAATGGTAAAATCATCATCAATACCTGTACAGGTATTATAAGAAAATACTAAACTCAGACATACCAACAAATTTGGACAGGTGCAAAAAATGGGAAACAAGTACATAGCATATTCCTATAATGCACAGCAAAATGCGTTTCTACATTAACCTATACGAGTGATTTGTCAAGATTGCATTGCCATCATTTTCCAATTATTTAGACATTAAAAAGAATTAATTTTCTTGCTGTCTAGATAATTTATGTGCAAAATAAAAATTACCATTTTCCCCAAATATCTTGTTCAGAAATTAAACATCCCCATTGTGCACTGATTCACCTAGCACATTCATAATGGTCAGAAGTGGTCTAGGTAAACTAGGTTTCATTATGTTCTTGCTTGCAAATGAAGAATACTTACATGAGAATGTTTTGGTGTTTTCTCTTACAAATAGAAAATACAGGTTTCTGTTTTGGTGTTTGTTTTTATTTGTGCTCATGTATATATACATGTACTGCCTTTGTAAGTGTGTAAAAAGGTCTAATTATGTTAAATGTGCATTTCCAACTCAGTTATCCTTTCTGTTAAGAGTTACTACCACCTTTCTGCATATGGACCCACTAAGTTAAAACAGTGGCAATGATAAACAGAACCGATGGGCTTGAACGTTTGATAGTCTGTACATAGGAAAAGGAAGTCTAGTTTGATTCTGATTGCAGTATGTATTGAAAAGTAAAATCATTTTGGTTCTTTCTGCATACTAGTTTACAACTAGAAATTGTTCAGATAAGGCAACAGAGTGGCAAATATATGGTGATCTCTCGGATAAATAAAAATCTGTCATATTTGGTTACCTACTGGTCTAGACCTCTCAGCCAGTAGAATGATAAAATGAACTGAAAGGGCCAGAGGAACTCTAGTTATAATGAGGGTAATCAAAGCAGTTTCAAGGTCTGACAGTCATCTATTCAATTACCTCTGAGTTTGGGTAATCATAGCAGTTTCAAGATCTGACAGTCATCTATTCAATTACCTCTTTCTGAGTTTGGGTAATCAAAGCAGTTTCAAGGTCTGACAGTCATCTATTCAATTACCTCTTTCTGAGTATCAATAATCAAAGCAGTTTCAAGGTCTGACAGTCATCTATTCAATTACCTCTTTCTGAGTTTGGGTAATCAGAGCAGTTTCAAGGTCTGACAGTCATCTATTCAATTACCTCTTTCAGAGTATGGGTAAAACATTCCTTAGTTTTATGCTCCAACCTGAACTCTTTTCCATTGGATTAAAAAACATACTTGGCGTCTGGAATTGTATGTACTACTGACAATTATTACAAATTTTGAAAATATGGTGTCTAGAAAATGGGAGTGTCTGGATATTTGGATTAACAATGGCACAGTGATTGGCATGCATGCAGTCAAGGGCATATGCAATAATAAATATAATGAAACTATGGCTAGCAGTCTAGTGTAAAGCTAATCTTAGAAAGTCTGCCATACAGTAACTATACATGCAAATGCTAAATAAAAATTATTATACAACATCATGTGTACTTTATTATACAGCATCATGTCTACTCTGTTTATGTTATTATACAGCATCATGTCTACTTTGTTTATGTTATTATACAGCATCATGTCTACTTTGTTTATGTTTTTATACAGCATCATGTCAACTTTGTTTATGTAATTATACAGAATCATGTCTACTTTGTTTATGTTATTATACAGCATCATGTCAACTTTGTTTATGTTATTATACAGCATCATGTCTACTTTGTTTATTTTATTAAACAGCATCATGTCTACTTTGTTTATGTTATTATACAGCATCATGTCTACTTTGTTTATATTATACAGCATCATGTCTACTTTGTTTATGTTATTATACAGTATCATGTCTACTTTGTTTATTTTATTAAGCAGCATCATGTCTACTTTGTTTGTTATTATACAGTATCATGTCTACTTTGTTTATATTATACAGCATCATGTCTACTTTGTTTATGTTATTATACATCATCATGTCTACTTTGTTTATGTTATTATACAGCATCATGTCTACTTTGTTTATTTTATTATACAGCATCATGTCTACTTTGTTTATGTTATTATACATCATCATGTCTACTTTGTTTATATTATACAGCATCATGTCTACTTTGTTTATGTTATTATACAGTATCATGTCTACTTTGTTTATTTTATTAAACAGCATCATGTCTACTTTGTTTGTTATTATACAGCATCATGTCTACTTTGTTTATATTATACAGCATCATGTCTACTTTGTTTATGTTATTATACAGTATCATGTCTACTTTGTTTATTTTATTAAACAGCATCATGTCTACTTTGTTTGTTATTATACAGCATCATGTCTACTTTGTTTATATTATACAGCATCATGTCTACTCTGTTTATGTTATTATACATCATCATGTCTACTTTGTTTATGTTATTATACAGCATCATGTCTACTTTGTTTATGTTATTATACAGCATCATGTCTACTTTGTTTATGTTATTATACATCATGTCTACTTTGTTTATATTATACAGCATCATGTCTACTTTGTTTATGTTATAATACAGCATCATGTCTACTTTGTTTATATTATACAGCATCATGTCTACTTTGTTTATGTTGCTATACAGCATCATGTCTACTTTGTTTATGTTATTATACAGCATCTTGTCTACTTTGTTTATATTATACAGCATCATGTCTACCTTGTTTATGTTGCTATACAGCATCATGTCTACTCTGTTTATGTTATTATACATCAAGTCTACTTTGTTTATGTTATCATACATCATCAAGTCTGCTTTGTTTATATTATACAGCATCATGTCTACTTTGTTTGTTATTATACATCATCAAGTCTACTTTGTTTATGTTATTATACATCATCATGTCTACTTTGTTTATATTATACAGCATCATGTCTACTTTGTTTATGTTATTATACATCATCATGTCTACTTTGTTAATATTATATAGCATCATGTCTACTTTGTTTATGTTGCTATACAGCATCATGTCTACTTTGTTTATGTTGCTATACAGCATCATGTCTACTTTGTTTATGTTATCATACATCATCATGTCTACTTTGTTTATATTATACTTCATCATGTCTACTTTGTTTATGTTATCATACATCATGTCTGCTTTGTTTATATTATACAGCATCATGTCTACTTTGTTTATATTATACATCATCATTTCTGCTTTGTTTATATTATACATCATCAGGTCTACTTTGTTTATGTTATTTTACATTATCATGTCTGCTTTGTTTATGTTATTATACAGCATCATGTCTACTTTTCTTATGTAATTATACAGCATCATGTCTACTTTGTTTATGTTATTATACATCATCATGTCTACTTTGTTTATGTTATTATACAGCATCATGTCTACTTTGTTTATGTTATTATACAGCATCATGGCTACTTTATTATAGTGCATCCTGTCTCCTTTATTATACTGCATCATGTCAACTTTATTATACCACATCATGTCTACTGTATTATACCATATCATGTCTACTTTATTATACCACATCATATCTGCTTTATTGTACTGCATCATGTCTACTTTATTATACATCATGTCTGCTTAATTATACAGCATCATGTCTACTTTATTATACTGCATCATGTCTACTTTATTATACAGCATCATGTCTACTTTATTATACAACATCATGTCTGCTTTATTATACAGCATCATTTCTACTTTATTATACTGCATCATGTCTACTTTATTATACAGCATCATGTCTACTTTATTATACAGCATCATGTCTACTTTATTATACAGCATCATGTCTACTTTATTATACTGCATCATGTCTACTTTATTATACAGCATCATGTCTACTTTATTATACAACATCATGTCTGCTTTATTATACAGCATCATGTCTACTTTATTATACTGCATAATGTCTACTTTATTATACGGCATCATGTCTACTTTATTATACGGCATCATGTCTACTTTATTATACAGCATAAATGTCTACTTTATTATACTGCATCATGTCTACTTTATTATACTGCATCATGTCTACTTTATTATACTGCATCATGTCTACTTTATTATACAGCATGTCTGCTTTATTATACAGCATCATGTCTACTTTATTATACTGTATCATGTCTACTTTATTATACTGTATCATATCTGCTTTATTATAAAGCATGTCTACTTTATTATACTGTATCATGTCTACTTTATTATACTGTATCATGTCTACTTTATTATACAACATCATGTCTGCTTTATTATACGGCATCATGTCTACTTTATTATACTGCATCATGTCTACTTTATTATACAACATCATGTCTGCTTTATTATACAGCATCATGTCTACTTTATTATACTGCATCATGTCTACTTTATTATACTGTATCATGTCTACTTTATTATACATCATGTCTACTTTATTATACAGCATCATGTCTACTTTATTATGCTGTGTCATGTCTACTTTATTATACAACATCATGTCTGCTTTATTATACGGCATCATGTCTACTTTATTAAACTGCATCATGTCTACTTTATTATACAACATCATGTCTACTTTATTATACTGCATCATGTCGACTTTATCATACAGCATCATGTCAACTTTATCATACAGCATCATGTCTACTTTATCATACAGCATCATGTCTACTAAGTTCTTCTTATTGCATAACATCATGTCTAGTTTATTATGCTACATCATGTTTGCTTTATTATACTGCATCATGTCTACTTAATTATACTGCATCATGTATGCTTTAGTAAACATGATACTAGACAAACACAAAAACATATCGGTATTTGGAATTGAAAGACAGTGATAATTTGATAATACAAATAGCAATTAAACATGATTATTTTTCTTAACTAGGTTTTTCTGTATTTTTCCTGATCTTGACCTCAAATGGATAAAAAGTACTTTTGCAAGATTTTATGGCTAAAACTGCTCTCATTTCACTTTTTTACAATGACTTCCCCATGCATATTACAATGACATGAGATCACAATAATTTATAACACAAAAAAAGAATGCATGAACAGAGTCTATTCTAGAGCTGAAAATTTAGATGGGAAATTTCTCCCTCCATTTGTGCATTTGGCTGATTTTTGGGCACAATTTTTGAGAAATAAGTGTAAATCCCCAAGTCTTGCATTCTAGATTAGGCCCTGTCATGAATGAGAAGTTTCTCTGAAAGAAGATGAAAGTGCAGTACATGAAATATGCGTTGCTTATTTAAGTTGTTAAAAGCATCTAAAAAATTATTAAACAGTGCTGGTTCTAAATATCTCAAGTGTCAGTGCATCAGAAAAAATTAAATCATCAGTCTGTGAGGTGCATTAGTGCCCAGGTTAATGGTTCATCTCTCTGTATAGATAGAGCCAGCCTCAATGGTAACAATAACCCTACCTCGTGTGTGGCCGTCCCTCAGAGCGATCATCCTCGCGCTGAGTAGTACCCACGTACTCGACGGCCTCCTGAATGGCATTAAGCCAGTCCTCCATGAGCTGGCACATGCCGATCCACTCTGTGTCATGGATGCCCATTGTGCCATTCAGGCCTGCTGTTAATTTCATATCCCATGTCTCCAGCCCATTCATCAGATGGATCACAAGTGTTGCCACACCTACAACAGTCAGAAACCATCATATGCATAAGTGTCTCCATTTACCACAAGTGTTGCCACACCTACAACAGTCAGAAACCATCATATGCATAAGTGTCTCCATTTACAAAATACAATCAATTTACCTGCATGTAATGACCACTCAGGGGATCAGATGAAAGTGGTCTTCACAGACTGGTGGTCTTTACATACAGGCAAGTATCATATAGCTAGACTGAAAGATGGAGTGCATGATAGACAGAAAGACCTATGATTGGCAGAAACATACATACATACATAAATATATACATACAAGGGTAGGCAGTTTAAAGTTAGTGTGGATGAGTTATCTTAAAACTGATAGATTTGACAAAAATCTTAATAACTGGTAGCTGCTGTACACAATACATCACGGCCTATGGGACCAAAAATTAGCAGTCGCTGGTCATGATGGGCAGGTGGTTACTTTATACAGGCAAAATATATAAGAAACGAGGACTCTGAAACATGTGGCTATAAACAGGTGGTCACTATAGACATGTGGCCACTATATGTGGATGGTTGATAGACCAGGTTTTACTGTATTTGTTTTAAATCAATATGCTTTTTTGCAATTGTCATAATCAGCCATGAAAAGTTATCTCCCTTAGCCTGATTACTTGGTGCATCATGCATAAGGTAGGATCAGTGGTGATTGTTTATTATAATATATGCTGATATTACTGATTTTGATGCTGTCTGTGATTCTATTCCAAAACTTTTGTTGAAATTTGGAGATACAATTATTAATAAAGTGAGACTTGAACCATTGCCATATTTATTTTGTAAAATATCCTTCCTGGCCACTAATTGAGATGGACTGGGAGACCAAACTATTTCACAGTGTCATTTAAGTTTATTCTCTAGGTCTTTCTTTCCAGAAATTGATCCTAACAAAAAAGTTTCTTTTTCTCATTACAGCTAAATGTTAATTGTACATTGCACTTCTGCATAATATGACTGGTATACTTTAGCCGTTCCTTCTGGTAACTGAGAATACTTTATTTGTTTCCAAAACTGGAGAGTAGCTATCTGCAAAGACACGCATTAAAGAACATGTTCTAACAATATACTTGTACCTGTCCATTACTGATGTTCCAATTAACTGAGCTAAATTGCGTGTTGTTCACTTTCAGTGTAATGACCAATTTATTAATTACAATTTCCTCATTCCATTTTGTCAAAACCCAGTTCTGCCATGCCAGTGTAAGAATGTTTATTAGTGAATCTAAAACATTTATTCACCCCTCCCTTGTTTTTTTTTTTAAGAAAATCAGAAATCAAAAGACCATGATAAATTGTTCAATTAAAATGGCTGCATGAATTTGATTTAGACTTATTTGAAAATAGGATCCACTATCATCTCCTGAATTGCTCTGATAAATCCCTTGTTTTGGCATTATATGGAACACGATGCCAAAACGGACCTGATGTCACTCACCTGTCACAATTAAGAAGTGAGTAATATGTAAAGATTTTGATCATAATCAGATACATCCAAGATCTTGGTGATATTAGCTTATATACTAAGTTTAATAAAAAAAATATGATCAGAAATACAGCCTTTAGAGTGGTAACAAACTCAGCCAATCAGAAATACAGCCTTTAGAATGGTAACAAACTCAGCCAATCAGAAATACAGCCTTTAGAATGGTAACAAACTCAGCCAATCAGAAATACAGCCTTTAGAATGGTAACAAACTCAGGAAATCAGAAATACAGCCTTTAGAATAAATACAGCCGCTAGAGTGGTAACAAACTCAGCCAATCAGATGGCAAAATGTCACTAATATGCAAACTCATTTGAGATGTTGATGATATTGGCTTATTACCAAGTCTAATTCAAATCTGATCAGAAATACAGCCTTTAGAATAAATACAGCCGCTAGAGTGGTAACAAACTCAGCCAATCTGATGGCAAAATGTCACTAATAAGCAGCAAACTCATCTGAGATGTTGATGATATTGGCTTATTACCAAGTCTAATTCAAATCTGATCAGAAATACAGCCTATAGAATAAATACAGCCTCTAGAATGATTAGACTCTGACAATCAGATGCCAGAATGCCTCATTAGTATGCATAGATCTTGCTAATAATCAAATAGTCAGAGATATCAATAATACGAGCTTACATACGAAGTAAATTTGAAGAAACTTTTTATCAAAATATAGCCATCAGAAGAATAGTTGATCCCCCCTGACCAATCAACCGCTGCTACTACAAATGTATAGTGAATATAATTTTCACTTACATTTCCAGTGACCTTGACCTTTGATCTGTAAATTGCAGACTTAATAGAGAGCTGCCCTTTCTTTAATGTAATGCAAGTATGAAGTTGGTAAAAATTTGGGTGTGGGAAAAATTAGGTAAGTAGACCTATCATATGGAACTGAAAATGACAATTTTAGCTCTTGTGACATTCATCTATGACCTCTGAGCTGGAGAATTAATAGGAGGGTACCTTTGCCAAGTGTAGACTACCTATGAAGTTTGATTGGATCCAGAAAAATTGACTTGCCAAGTGGAAACCAACAAAAATTAAAATGTCTGCTCGAATGGCCTTGACCTTCAACCTCTAGGCTTCAGAATCAAAAGCTGTCCCTGCCTAAGTACAGTCTATTGCTGAAGCTTGATGAAAATTAGGGCAAGCAAACCTGACTTATCATGAAGAAAGGATTATTACATTTTCAGCTCCAGTGACCTTGACCTTGGACATAACAGCCCCAAAATTGATAGGCTTCTGCCTCTACCGATTGGTAATGCAAAATGAGGTTTGACAGAAAAAGACCACAGCAAACTAAAGTTCTGCTGTGAAAACCACCCTGTCAACAGATGAATGAATGGACAGACAGACAGACAGCAGATAGACATCACTATGACTATATTCCCCCACACCTTTGGTTGGGAGGTATAAAAACGTTCTTTCGAGTTGTAACAAGCTTAACCAATCAGATGCCAGATCACATCATGAAAGCGAATGGATGCTGCTCACCCTCAAATACATACAAGATCTTATTGATTTAAATGGAAAGTCCACATTGCATTTTATTTATTAAATAAAGTATGTAGGAGACATGTTTTATATAATGTCTACACCAGATTGGAAATTGTGTTGTATTTCCACCAAATAAATTACTTGAAACTACAGTATTATCACTGTCACTTTCACCTGCCATTAGTGACTGTGATGTCTCAAGGCTGGTTTTGTTTACAATGGATACAGTTACATGTATTAGGAAGGTGAAACTCATGATTACAGTATTTCCAAGTCGAACATAACAAACTATTTAATTACTAATCAGAAATTCCTGATGCTAAAGCTAAAATAGGAACCAATGCTTTTAATTTTTGGCCCAGACAAAGCATGATTTATCAGTTTTCAAGTGAAAGTTCCAGTGATCACAGCTTTATCTTTTTACTTGTACATGGGTCAGAAATCATCACAAACTTCAATTCTCATCTACATGCAAACATAATTTGAGGTTTGGTGTAGTTCAATTTTGTATTATACGAAATTATTTCTTTGCTGTAGTGTATTCAGCACTGCAATGAACACAAACCAACCTTTGTGATGCAACAACCCATTCAGAAATCCTCTGATGTTTTCATGTATGTTTTACCACAGCAAGATAGAAGCACCGAATACACAATAGATACAATTGATTGTCAAAGTACTGAGCTAAACTATTTTTATAAGCATGGGTTTTTCTTAATTTATTTATATTTCCTGCATTTATGAAGTTAATATCTCTCAACAAGTAAATATGTGAAATTTTTTATGGACTTTTCCTTTAAGAATATGTCATTGGTTTGATCATATTCTGTTTATAACTATGTCCTCCAGTGTGGTAATAAGCTCATCACACTCAAAAGGCAAGAACTCCTCATTAATATGTGTGGATGTCACTCATCACTAAATTCATTATTGATCCTACTGGCCTAATTTTATGTATAAAAGTGTGATAAAATTCTGATCAGATATACAGAACCTATAGTGATAATAAGCTCATGCAATCTGATGCCAGATTACCTCAATAATATGCACAGATCTTGCTCATTATCTAACTTGTCTGAGATCTTAATGATATAAGCTTACATACAAAGCTTGATCAAAATCTGTTCAAGAATACTGCCTCTAGAGTGGAAACAAAGCTCTGCCAATCGGATGCAAGATCACCTCATTAATATTCATTGATGGCACTCATCATCAAACTCAACTAAGATCTTAATTACATAAGCCAAATTATAAATTCTGATGAGATTCTGTTAAAAAATACAGCTTCTAAAGTGGTAACAAGCTCAGCCAATCAGAATACAGATCACAGCATTAATATGTGAAATCTCACTCATTATCAAAAATGTTCAAGATCTTAAATGAAAGTTTACATAACAATCTGAATCAAGATCTGATCATAAATATGGCCTTGAGACTGGTAACAAGCTCAATGAATCAGATGCAAGATCACCTCATTAATATGTGTTTCCTCATCAAACTTGTCCAAGATCATGATGATGTAAGCCTACATACCACTGATCAAAATCTTTTAAGAGATATCACATTTAGAGTACCAGATGAAAGATCACCTCATTACTGAACTTATTCAAGATCTTAATGATATAAGCATATATATATATACCAAGTGTGATTAAAATCTATTTAGAAATGAAACCTCTAGAGTGGTAACAAGCTCGACCAATCTGATGCAAGATCACATTATTAACATGAGCTGACACTTACTCTTAATTGAACTTGTTCAATATCTTCAGGATATGAACCAATATACCAAGTGTGATCAGAATTTTATCTGAAATGAATCCTCTAGAGTGTTCACAAGCAAGTGTTGACTGACAGACAGGCCTCATGTGGCTGCCAACACATCTGGTGCAGCCTGCAGCCCGTGTCTTTACTTGACACTATGTGCATTTATGCTTTTATTATAGATACAATATTTTTGCAGTGCAGCCTGCTTAGTTTCATACAAAGTCAATTCGGGCCCATGTAAACAATTTAGTTGTGCAATAAGGTCACTTGGCCTTTGGTCAGATGAACTAAAAATGAATTGACTATTGATCAGTTATTGGTGGGTTAGAAAATATTGATGATCAATAATAAAATATAAACTGATCCAAACTGTCCATGAATGAATATCCTGTTATCGCTTGACCTTAAAGCAAGACAGCTTACGGTTTGGCCCTATTCTCATCACTTGACCTTTAAGCAAAGACAGCTTATGGTGGCCCTGCTCATCACTTGACCTTAAAGCAAAGACAGCTTATGGTTTGGCCCTATGTTTATCACTTGACCTTAAAGTAAAGACAGCTTATGGTTTGGCCCTATTCTCATCACTTGACCTTTAAGCAAAGGCAGCTTATGGTTTGGCCCTATGCTCATCACTTGACTTTTAAGCAAAGACAGCTTATGGTTTGACACTATGCTCATCACTTATCACTTGACCTTTAAGCAAAGGCAGCTTATGGTTTGGCACTATGCTCATCACTTGACCTTTAAGCAAAGACAGCTTATGGTTTGGCCCTATGTTCATCACTTGACCTTTAAGCAAAGACAGCTTATGGTTTGGTCCTATGTTCAACACTTGACCTTTAAGCAAAGACAGCTTATGGTTGGTCCCTATGTTCATCACTTGACCTTAAAGCAAAGACAGCTTATGGTTTGTCCCTATGCTCATCACTTGCTTTTGAGGCAAAGACAGCTTATGGTTTGGCCCTATGTTCATCACTTGACCTTTAAGCAAAGACAGCTTATGGTTGGGCCCTATGTTCATCACTTGACC
Organism: Margaritifera margaritifera; assembly: GCA_029931535.1. Taxonomy (NCBI): domain Eukaryota; kingdom Metazoa; phylum Mollusca; class Bivalvia; order Unionida; family Margaritiferidae; genus Margaritifera; species Margaritifera margaritifera. The sequence goes on from JAQPZY010001309.1 coordinate 1,606,870, forward strand.
TTAAAGCAAAGACAGCTTATGGTTTGTCCCTATGCTCATCACTTGACCTTAAAGCAAAGAAAGCTTATGGTTTGGCCCTATGTTCATCACTTGACCTTTAAGCAAAGACAGCTTATGGTTTGGCACTATGTTCATCACTTGACCTTTAAGCAAAGACAGCTTATGGTTTGGCCCTATGTTCATCTCTTGACCTTAAAGCAAAGACAGCTTATGGTTTGTCCCTATGCTCATCACTTGCTTTTGAGGCAAAGACAGCTTATGGTTTGGCCCTATGTTCATCACTTGACTAGGCAAAGACAGCTTATGGTTTGGCCCTATGTTCATCACTTGACCTTTAGGCAAAGACAGCTTATGGTTTGGCCCTATGTTCATCACTTGACCTTTAAGCAAAGACAGCTTATGGTTTGGCCCTATGATCATCACTTGACCTTTAAGCAAAGACAGCTTATGGTTTGGCCCTATGTTCATCACTTGACCTTTAGGCAAAGGCAGCTTATGGTTTGGCCCTATGTTCATCACTTGACCTTTAGGCAAAGACAGCTTATGGTTTGGCCCTATGATCATCACTTGACCTTTAAGCAAAGACAGCTTATGGTTTGGCCCTATGCTCATCACTTGACCTTTAAGCAAAGACAGCTTATGGTTTGGCCCTATGTTCATCACTTGTCATTTGTCAAGCATCATCTTATGAATGATGCGCATCCTGTGCCTGTCAACAATTGCCTGTCACATATCTATAGACCTTATTTCTGAACGGATTTTTATCAACGTGGCATGTGCACTCACATCAACACCTTCTATGTACAGACCCTGAAACAGGTAATCTGACTAGTGAAATGTAAATGAAATGCAAATGAAATGCAGAATGAACGCAAACAAAATACTGAATGAATGCAAATGAAATGCAGAATTAACCACAAGTACTGGATGCAAGCTTGATGCTGAAATGGTTCAAAATTATGAAAATATTAAGTGTAAAGTGAAGACAGCAGGTTTAAGACCCTTCTAAAACATGACCCTTTTTATACATATATAAAAAAAAGACAATATAAGTAGCCGGAGAAATTGCAGTTCACACCCAGCCCTTGATTTCGTAATGGTCTTCATATTTATAGTGACACTTTTCAACAATCTAAGTGTCATTTTAATATGGAGAGATGTTTCTTTTCGACGCACTATTATGAAGTTTTATGTGATGCATATAAGAAGTTAGGTGCCAAAGAATACCAATTTTTTAAATTTTTGGTCTGGTTAGATGAGGTTATGCTTTCCCCAGATCACGGTATCCACAGTGCAGTCTTATTAATACATTGTCAGACCTACTGAAGATATCAGAAGATAAGTCTGTAAACACTTTTCACAAGAAAAAAGTAGCTGACTTATATTCGAAAGGATAACTGAAGTGTCTCCATAGATTTGTACCATCCTTCATATGATGTAGGCCATCTTAGTAAAACATTAATTTCTAGAGAGCTAGAAGATCATTGATCATTGCACAAAGTTTGTGAAAACCTACAAAGGCACTTAAAACTATCCTTTCTTATGTATGCTAACAAACGTTTTCCTGTGAAAAGCATTTCCATACTTATAAAAATATCTGTTGACATCTTCAGTTTGGGATGATAATGTTTCAATAAAGCTATACTTGTCTGGTATATAGCGGTCTTATTATGTCTCTTATTGTACATTAATCGAAGGGGTCATGGACTAGAACAGTCTTAGAACTGCTAGAAAATGTAGAAAATTAACACCAACATTTTTAACGATATCATAGTTATAAATAAATACCTTTTTTATTCACTTACCAATACCCTTTTTTATTCTTCCACGTATACTGCCTGCATATGAATGATTGTTAATAACGTCACTTTTTTATTCTTCCACGTATACTGCCTGCATATAAATGATTGTTAATAACGTCACTTTTTTTTTCCAATACAACATATTCTCTTTGTTTACAATGACTTGCAATAATATTTAATGCTCATGAATATACAAACAATTTAAGGCAAAAATTTTATTTTACAACATTAATACATTGAATAAAAATGCCTTGATACCTTAATGTTGTTGGCAGAAAATAACTTTTGTACAGAAAGAAACAAATAAACTGAATACTTACATTTATTAAAGGTGTTTTTAAGAACAAATAAACTGAATACTTACATTTATTAAAGTTGGTTTTTTAAAGTTAAGCAAGTCATTGTATAACACAATGCAAAATAGTCTTAAGTTTGCATGACTTTCAGATTGAGATGTCTTTTTGACACACAATCTGTCACTTCACAATCAGACTGAAGCAATGTGTAAATCTGTTAACATGTCGTTTTGACACACAATCTGTCACTTCACAATTTGACTGAAGCAATGTGTAAATCTGTTAACTTGTCCTTTTGACACACAATCAGCCACTTTGCAACAAGACTGAAGCAATGTGTAAATCTGTTAACTTGTCCTTTTGACACACAATCAGCCACTTTGCAACAAGATTGAAGCAATGTGTAAATCTGTTAACTTGTCCTTTTGACACACAATCAGCCACTTTGCAACAAGACTGAAGCAATGTGTAAATCTGTTTACTTGTCCTTTTGACACACAATCAGCCACTTTGCAACAAGACTGAAGCAATTTGTAAATCTGTTTACTAAACATATTCATTTTCAAAATGAAATGCCTCATCACGACAAGTTTCCTTAATTAAATCAGAAAACATTCCAACTTACATCTTGGGACTTCTATTACATTCAGCAAACTTTTATTCATGTTTTGTATATAAAAACTTCTGTAGGTTTGTTTCAACCACTGTGAATTGTACACTTTTTTGCTTTTCAAAAGCTGATATCATTCAAAACATCTCTGCAAAGTATTAACCAATCTAGATTTAAGATACAGATTAAATACTGCGGAAACATCTCATTCAGGACAAATCCTCATAGAATTTTATGTAAAATCAGACTGAGAGGATCGAATCACAATGGTACTCACTGTGACTAAACAAGTTCAGCAACTTCTCACTTTTTTTACTTTGTAGTACTTACTATGAACCCATCCTGTACTTATTTCAATATGAACGATTTCTGGATATAAAAAGTTGGAGTAGTCTCCTATCGTAAATAATTATATTATACAATAATAGCTTAATTCTCTATTGAAATCAACAGCATACCATTCTCTCCTGTTAATCTTGTGTTGAACTGTTTCAACAACCCATCAATTAACTGAAATTTAGAAGAAGAAAAAACAGAAATTAAATCATAAATGAATTGAAAATTTAAAAAATGTCAAAATTAGCTTAAAGCAACTGCAACTTCATTTTGATAATAGAAAGATCTATAGCATAAGAAGTTAAGCTTAGAATCAAATTTTGGGAAAAAATTAAAACCAATCATTCAGGAATGCAAGGAAACAAACAGGTTTCCTACCCATGGATAATTAATAGCAAACATATTGTCTTATGTACACTATTTACTGCTTATTATTATAATATTAGTAATATGGTATTTGGACATTACTGTTTCAAAATGAAAGACAATATAGACAGACTTAGTGGAAACTATAAGTATGGGGCTAAGTTTGATTGGGATGGGATCAGAAGGACTTGGTTTCATGTATACGCCACAAAGTATACAAACAATGCTTGGAAAAAATGCTCATAATTGAAGCTCTCATATATATATATATATATACAGACCTTCAGGACTTTGGCCATAGTATGTGCTTTAATAACTGCCCTTGATAAGTGTGTACTGAGATGCTTACACTTTTAATTTAGATAGCAAGAGTTTGCCATGTTGGAGAACAATTATTTTCTGATTATTCATAGACCTTCACAATTATCAACAGTACCGTAAATGCTTTTTCTTTTTAAACAAAAGAATACCTCATTCATTTTGCCCATAGTATCCTGGTCTGGGTGTGCTCTGCCCTCCTCACCACGGTGTCGACCAAAGACTTTCATGGCATGCTCTGTCCACCCCTCCATTTGCTGCCGAATAAAAGCCAGCTGTTCCTGCCCCGATAGTAAAATATCCCCACCGAACTTTTCAGTCTCATGACCAAGACTCTGTAAACACAACCAGATACAGACCAATAAATCTGTCCTAATAACACAACCAAATACAGACCAATAAATCTGTCATAATAACTATTTTTTAATAACAAATTCAATACTGTCACAGATTTATTGATCTAAACCAAACAGAATTACCGTATTTGATGTAATACTTGCACATTCCTTAAATAAACATATACACTTGTTTTGATAAAAACTAAAAAAAACTATCCATTTTAAATGCACATGTTTCGATCTCAGCATGTCTCTTGCGAAGAAAGTTCCTGCTAAAACATGCCTCTCAATCCCAGCATGCCTCATGAAAGGGAAGCAGCTGCTAAAACCTGCTTCTCAATCCCAGCATGCCTCAGGATAGGGAAGCTGCTGCTAAAACCTGCCTCTCAATCCCAGCATGCCTCATGAAAGAAAAGCAACAGCTGAAACCTGCCTCTCAATCCCAGCATGCCTCATGAAATGGAAGCAGCTGCTAAAACTCACCTAGAAAATCATGATTTTCTTGGAATCTACAACCATATACTGTATATACTCACTTATAAGTCTAGTCCAACTACAAACAATATATACCCTAATCTGTCATCACATAATATGCCGGCAGGTCATGATCTATGTTGTTTGTTCTATGATTATTCGTTGCAAACTGCATAGATCCAGATCTGCTGGCGCATCATGTGACGGCAGATCTGAGTCTATGCAATATGCAGTAAGATCCAAGTTATAAGCAATTATATATGATATTCCTGTTGTCTCATTGCTACTCAACTTTGTGGCTTAAATCAGTCTCCTACATGTGTTTCAATGGGCACAACCATACTGCAAGGGTGAATGAAAAAATGGGAATGTTCTCAACACAGAAAAAAGAATCTAACACTTCTGGAATGTACATATGCAATGTTTAACAAAAATTTCTAAACATAAACACAGTATAAAATAACTAAAATGATGCTGTTCAATCGGACCAATTTGAAACTCAACCTTTCCCCCAATCTGTACATTAGGCTTACAGCTTACAGCTATTTATGTGTAAGGCATTGGCAATGTGCATGCTATACCTTGCTGTCAGATCTTCATCACTGGACTGGTCACTGACCTGTTACCAGACACCAGGCACCAGACACTGGGCGCCAGTTCCTGATCGCCAGTTCCTGATCGCCAGGCACTGGTCACCAATCATTGGGCACCAATCACCCATCACCGGATGCCGATCACCGGGCACCATTCACTGTACACCAGTCAACTACCAGTCACTGGGTTCAAGGTTGGCACAGTACTGGTGACCCAACAACAGGGAAAAGCAGCGATCTTGATCTGATAGATAAAAGCATATTCATCTGTCAGATCTTCATCACTGGACTAGTCCTTGACCGATGACCAAACACCAGACACTAGTCACTGGGCACCGGTTCCTGATCGCCAGGCACTTGTCAATGGTCAGCGGGCACTGTTCACCAGTCACAGGGTGCCAATCACCCATCACCCAATGCCGATCACCAGTCACTGGACACTGGTCAACTACCAGTCACTGGACTCTAAGTGCTAGTCACCGATTACCGGTCACTAGACCATGCTTGTTGAGCTGCCAGACACAGGGCTTTAACAAGCTGATACCCCTTGTCTCTATGCTACCGTCCAATCCCTTTGGGTGTAGGAAGTCGAGGATTGCTCACCTGTCTGGGTAATGGGATCTCATCAACATCCCCACTTCCCTATGATCCTGCTTAATCTCTCACCTAGCAGTGAGTCTTCTTTAACCCCCAGGATGTCCCTACCTTGATTCAAAGTATGGTGATTGTGAATGTATGCGGACCTACTCAGTCACCTATAGTCTTTTCCACAAAAAGAAGGTCAGCCGCCTCTCTCCTCCAGGACTGTCAAGAAGAATCAGTGATCCCGTTCACCAAGGAGGACAGCTAGTAGGGTTAGTCCCATTACCCCCCTATGAGTGGTTACAGGATGACAGAAACCCTAATGTAATGTCTCCCACTCTGGAGAGGATGAGTGATGCGAGCGATGACAGTCCTGACTCACCTCAGGAGAGGGTTCAGGACAAGAAGGATCTTTTCATTCAGGTGGACTCAAATGAGTTTCCAGAAGAGCTGGTTGTGGCAGCTCTTTCCCTTCCATTCAGGCCCCCTGCTCCTTCCCACTGTCTGGGTCATGTGTTGCAGGGGGAGGAAGTCTGGCAGTTTGATAAGGTGGAGTTTACCATCTTCTTCCCGCAGACTTGTACCCAAAGTCTTCTGGGGCTGAAGACACTAAGATTATCTCCAGTCTGGAGATGCTTTTTTGGTACTACTCTCGTTAAGATCTTCAGCTGCTCCCGCACTGTGCTATGGTTTGGGAGCTTGCACAAAAGTTTTCCCAGGGCCATGAGTCTGCCAAGCAGCAGAAGAAGTGGTCTGTCCACCCCCATTGTACACTCTGGCCACTGTTCTCTGCCTCTGATTATAAGGTTCATGTCATACATTATTTGAACATGTGATCAACTCAAAATACTTTTACTGACAGCATGAAATTTCAGTTAAATATAAGAGGCCATCTACTGTAACTGACTCTTTTTTCTTAAACTGAGTTGGGAAGTCACATGAGCCGAGACGTTGAAAGCATAATGAACATCTGTCACAAGGAAATTTGGTACAGTACACTTAAAGTGAAAAGTTCTGTGATTGGTCAAATGATATTATGTATGCACAGCAATGTATGCAAATGAATTCTGTACAGAAAATGATCAATACTACTGTGACTGTGTGCAAATATGTAATTTGTGTGTGTGTGGGGGGGGGGGGGGGTAAAACTAATTTTATTGATGTAATACTTACCTGTAATGTATTGCATCGCTTACCTTTTAACAGAATGGGAATTACCCTTGTCTGTATAATAAGAATTTCATCCTCCCATGAGATGGAAAGTTTTAGAAAGTTCAGAACTAGAAGAACATGGACCCAGTCTGTTCCCCACATCATAGCCCTATGCGCAGTAGTCATCATCCTTTTAACAGACACAGACTACTTGAGAGACATCAGAGCAGGGGTGGCAGGAGGGAATCAGGCAATAGTGACAGGTAGGTATTACATCCATAAAATTAGTTTTACCCTCCCAAAAAACTTAATTTTTAATATCAGTAATATGTTACCTGTTGCTATTGCATAGCTGAATTTACCAATATGGTGGGAGGCTGATGGCCTCAAAAACTAGTATAAGCAAGGATATACTCACCCTTATTGTAGGAATGTCTACTATTGCAAGTTGGTATCTGCGTGTGCCACTTTTTGTGCCACAACTATGGGCCCTAAAGAAAATATACCTTCGCTCTGGTGCACCAAAGAATGACAGTAGAAGAAAGAAGAAGAAGGTAGTGTGTGACCACCAAAATGCGTCTTTCATAACATCCTCCAACATGAATGAGTTTGATAGGCCCATGAGGTCGCAATGGCTCATAACTAATGGACTTTAATCTTCATGAATGAATGGACCCTCTCAGTCAGGGAGTGATAAGCCCTCTTGATTTTTAGGACAATCCACCTAGAAATAGTGAATGCCAAAATATCAGCAGAGCCCTTTAAGTTAAGAAAAAGACACTTACTACCCTTCCTTCTCCCTCTAGAAACAGCCAAATACAACAGTAAAGCCCTAACTGGGCATAACAGTTGATCTTGATCATCCCCATGACTGAGACTGGGGATCTCAATAGGGGTGGAGCTCATTCAAGACAAATCCTCACAGAATCTTATGTAAAATCAGACTGAGAGGATTGTATTACAATAGTACTCACTGTGATTAAGTGAGTACTATTCTACCAAAAGAAGCTGGTTTCTTGCTGGGGGTAGGGGGAGCATTGTCTTGAAACTCCTCATGCAGAGTGAGGGGAGTATCCCTGGAGGCAGACTTGGCAGGAGGATGAGAATGCTTCTCAACCTTCCTCAAGCATCTAGAGGAAGAAGACTGGTATATGGCAAAATGACCAGTGACTGGTGATCAGTGCCTGATGACCAGTCACCCACTATTGCCGGTCAGATGACTCTGATCTGCAGGAGGACTGCTTGTCAAATCTTATAGTGCCTGATCATAGCTCTCTCCTTCCAGTGTGGCTCGATCCATCTGTTGTCATAATCTGGGTTACAGGCTCTGAGAGGGTGCTGCTCCTCTTTCATGATGGGGGGGGGGGGGGGCATGTAACTTGCTCTGTACCATCACCAGAATGTGGGTTTGGAGAGGGTGTGACTTTTCCCTCATGGGGGGCATGACTTGCTCTCCGCCCTAATATTTCCTCCCTGGGAGTGACCCAGGAGCTAACCCTAACAGGCTCTGACTGGGTTGGAACATCCATCAGGGACCCATGGGCCATATATGTCTCTGAAGAGACTGATCCCATATGCTCCTGGGATCAAGGAGTGTCCTTCTTACTGAGTGTATAAACACTTTAGGAATATGGAAACCCATATTTAGATGCCAGATATGCATTCTTGACATGAGAGAAGGCAATATTTCTGAAGAGTGTTTTTGAACTGAACTGATCCAATATGTAGTCCAATAGCTAATGGGTATGGGCCAATGATGTGAGGAACAGACTGGGTCTGCGTTCTTTTAGTTCTGAACTTCCTAGAACTTTCCATCTCATGGGAGGATGGAATTTGTGTTATATGAATGAGGGTAATTTCTGTCCCGGAAAGGTAAGCTACTCAGTTGTGACAGGTATTGTATTACTAATTTAAAACTCTGGATTTAGTCCAAAATGTTTGGATTCTGAACCCTGGGTTGGTATTGGAAATCCTTAGGTCAACATGCTAACTGGTTTTTCATAAAGAGTATCTGGCACTTATGAGCAAAATCATTTCTGATACTTAAACTGAATGTGCTTCATCTTCAGCTTCAACCATAATTAAAAGATTTTGGTTTATATCCCTCAACCCCTTGACTTTTCTTTTAAAAAATGTTGGCAAGTATGTTACAGTGACAGAGAGATACCCTTCATAACAATAATTATCGTCCTGAAAAAGAAAGAATCATGTGGCCAAATGAGATTGCTGTATGAAATGTTGACTGGCCTCTCTTAAAAATCAGTATCCATAGACTCATGGGCCAGAATTTTAAAAATCACTGGCCACAGGTTCATTGTCCAGAATTTTAAAAAATCAATGGCCACAGACTTAAGGGCCAGAATTTTAAAAATCACTGACCACAGGCTCATGGGCCAGAATTTTAAAAATAACTGGTCACAGACTCAAGGGCCAGAATTTTAAAAATCACTGGTCACACGCTCATGGGCCAGAATTTTAAAAATCACTGGCCACAGATTCAAGGGCCAGAATTTTAAAAATCACTGGTCACAGACTCATGGGCCAGAATTTTAAAAATCACTGACCACAGGCTCATGGGCCAGAATTTTAAAAATCACTGGTCACAGACTCATTAGCCAGAATTTTAAAAATCACTGGCCACAGACTCAAGGGCCAGAATTTTAAAAATCACTGATCACAGACTCATGAGACAGAATTTTAAAAATCACTGGCCACAGGCTCATGGGCCAGAATTTTTAAAATCACTGGTCACAGACTCATGGGCCAGAATTTTAAAAATCAATGGCCACAGGCTCATGGGCCAGAATTTTAAAAATCACTAGTCACAGACTCATGGGCCAGAATTTTAAAAATCACTGGCCACAGACTCAAGGGCCAGAATTTTAAAAATCACTGGTCACAGACTCAAGGGCCAGAATTTTAAAAATCACTGGCCACAGGCTCATGGGCCAGAATTTTTAAAATCACTGGTCACAGACTCATGAGCCAGAATTTTAAAAATCACTGGCCACAGGCTCATGGGCCAGAATTTTAAAAATCACTGGTCACAGACTCATGGGCCAGAATTTTAAAAATCACTAGCCACAGGCTCATGGGCCAGAATTTTAAAAACACTGGCCACAGGCTCATGGGCCAGAATTGTAACTGACTCCTGTGACGAATTGACGGAGACAATATTTTTATAAAACAAGCATAAAATGCACAGACTCTATGAGGAAGCTATTGTCATATGAACAGGACATACAGTATTATATTTTGCACAGCTAAGTGTAATCAAGGATGGTCAAGTAGATTAGAGGCTTGGCCAAAATAGATCAACTCTAAAGTCAGCAATCATGGATTCAAGTCCAAACTTCAGAGACTTGTTTTGTCCTGGTCCTTATTTAAAAATCAAGTTCCAAGAGCAGCAATAACAATGACAACAACCCTTGGTTCTCACAGACATGTGTAGCCATGAGTAAAACAATAGACTAACCTCTTCCCATTTCCTCATTTCCTTCAGAAGTGCTTGTTGCAGGGCCTCATCTGGTGCCTTCTGCAACAATCCATCAACTGTGCTGCAAATAATAATATTTCAAAAATATTATTTCCTGTAACATATCTACCCATGTATGATGCAAACAGTGTACACCCAGGTTAACCATCACATAATGTGCTGACAGGTCTGAGTCTACAATGTTAATTTTATTAATTATCACAAGTGAACAGTGTATACCAAGGTCGGCCATCATATAATGTGCTGACAGGTCTGAGTCTACAATGTTAATTTTATTAATAATTACAAGTGAACAGTGTACACCAAGATCGGCCATCATATAATGTGCTGACAGGTCTGAATCTACGATATTAATTCTATTCATTATCACAAGTGAACAGTGTACACCCAGGCAGGCCATCATGTAACGCGCAGCCTGGCCTGAGTCTACAATGTTTATTCTATTAATTATCAAAAGTGAACAATGCACACCTAGATCTTGCTGGCACATTATGTGATGGCTGATCTGGGTCTATTCTCTTTCTAAGTTGGTGCAAGAATTTCCAAAAGAAGTTGCCAAATTTTGTCCTGAATAATACTGATGTACCATTATTAAATGTACCTGAAAAGGGCTACACCTTCAAATTTTCTTCTTTGGGTCTGGCTCCTTTTCAATTTTACTCATTATTTATTATTAGCTAGCACATGCATTTTCTTCATAATTCCCTATATCTATGAAATCTTTCTTTTCAAAAGTTTTGATTTATTACTGAATGATGCATTTCTGCATCTTCCTTGCTGACAAGATTTTATCCATTACATCCTTTTTACAACCTCAAATAGTATGTTACACTAGCAGATATCAGTGACTTCGAGGTGAAAAACTAAAGATTACATCACAAGCCGCTTAATTTTCAATTGCCACATGTTGTTTTTATTTAAATGAATCACCAGCAGAATTTTGATCACCAATGGTGATTCTGGTGATTGCTAGCAACAACATGGCTCTTCCCAGTTGGATATACATTATTATACATTATTCCAATAGCAAATATAGTAGATATTTCATAAATTTTATAACCAAGGAGAATAACTTACTACATTGCTGTCTCACTATAATGCACCTCAGTACAACACAATCCCTGATATAACACAGTCCCTGATATAACACAGTCCCTGATATAACGCAGCTTTAATCATGTATCCCATAACACTGGTTAAATTATATTTTTTCATATAATGTACCCCAATATAAAAAAACTCCCTTTTATCACAGTACTCTTTTATGGCTCCCCTGAACAGTGTTATAGTGATGATATATTTGACTCTGATGAACCACTGTATATTTGACTCTCATTCCTTGATTCTTACAATGAAACACTGTATATTTGACTCTTATTCCTTGATTCTTACCATGAACCACTGTATATTTGACTCTCATTCCTTGATTCTTACAATGAACCACTGTATATTTGACTCTGATGAACCACTGTGTATTTGACTCTCATTCCTTGATTCTTAGAGTATGTCATCAAAAAATATCAGTTAACAGAATATGCTTTATGTTCAGATTTTCAAAAATTCTAATTATGAAAATAGTATAAACTTTAACTGATTCAAGAAAAATGAAATTATTATTCAAACTTTTTTTTTATGTTCAAATTTTTCCAGGTTTTTAATTTTATTAGTTCTACTCTTTACATCCACTCTATAAGTTAGTAATCTACTCTAACAACTTAAATACCAACATAGATTTGACTGAAAAAAATTCTTTCTAAAAATCAAGTTGCATTAATGACCTTAAAAATATAAACATTCATAGACATAATTTACATGGAGTTTGGCAGCTTTTTGATATACATGTATTAAATAGATTTATACTGATATTTATCACATGATCCTCATGACAATTATTACCAGGGCAGCAAAAATTTAGATATTCCATCGATTAATTTTACTTGTTTCTGAAGAATTCGTTTAACTTTGAAAGATATATTTTTCAACTTATTACTTTGTTCACTCAATTTGTGCTGAATGTTCAAATGCTGCAAATACTACATTAGAGCTGTAAGTAAGCATTTCATGGTTGTACTAGATATTTATTTTACATTTACATTTATTCTTTGTACATGACATGTTTACTGTGCTTCTTAACATTTGCATAAAGAAAAGGTGGGTTGCTTGGTTTTTAACATCATATTTAGCCCTTTATTTGGCTGTATCATGCCAAGGAAATGGAAGCTATGTCCCTTTCACAAGGACACACCAAGAACACTGATCCGGGTGTGTATTGAACCTGCAACCCTTGGATTATGAGTTTTATGCTCTACCAACTAAGCTATCAGGCTCCCTCAAAAAAATAAATTTCTGATAGATAATCTAGTTACTATATTGAAACTGGTCCCTCAATTTATGATGTGAGTTATTTCTAACATTTGTGCTATTATTAATTTAGTCGATAACCCAAAATTTCACTCATAATAATTGCTGATACCTTAAAACTTATCTAACGCAAAAGACTGCATAAAATACTATTGAATTTCTTTTCTTTGTTACAAAATATTTACATGCCCCATTTGCTCTCAGTTTTTTATTAATAAGTGTTTTATTAATAAGTGTTGTCCTTGACTTTGATGGTTTTCATTATTCATGTGAGTTTCTAAATTAATAAATGAGGTCACTTGAACATAATCTTTGATTAGATCATTTGCAGTTTACAAACCAGCCTAAGAGTTCCACAGAATTCTCAATCAGAACATCACTGTCTCCTTTCAATGCAAGTTGAATAACTTTGACTCTCTAAAAGATAGTAATCGAAGTGATAATTCTAAAACTGGCAAGTTTCTGGTGGACAAGCATCGGGCTGGGTGGGTTAAGAATAGATCCTTGTAAAATAATAGATGTTTAAAATAGGACCTGATGATATTTCAACCATCAATGTGATACTGGCACTTTGAATTTGTATTGTTCTTTCTGCAATGTTTGAATGAAAAAAATGGAAATCAAAGCCTCAAACTATTTCTTATGTTTCTATCAGTAATGACATATCATCAAGTTGTTGCAACCTCAATGAAGTTATTATGATGTAATAACAACTGTGGACCTGATTCAAAATAGCCATTATTTACATGTGAAGTCTTTTTCTAGCATGCTATGGAAAAGAAAGAGGACATTCTCATTAAATGGGATCCTGTGTCAAACCTGTGAATGTCTTTATGATGATGTGCCTTTTATGCTAATGCGGGCAAGACAGGAGTCCCAGTATATCAGGGTACAAAACATTAGGAACAGACTAACATTAAAAGAAAGAATCAATATAATATAGCAAGTGATGTAGAAATCATGTGACTTTGAACAACTTTAATATTATATCTCACTATTGTTAATGCCACTGCAGGAAAAGTGATACAGTCAAATTACAATTATCCAAACACATGGTGGTGGGGGGGACCTGAGATTTTGTCTTGATACAGTACTCCCTCACTTTAAGGTCCTTCATTATAACATGGTTCCTGCTGTATGGTGACTGAAAAGGTCAATGATCCAATTTCATTCAACGGTAATAAAATTATATGTATCATATACTTTATTATAAGGTGAGTATGGTCAATGATCTAATTTCATTAAATATTAATAAAATTATATGTATCATGTACTTTATTATAAGGTGAGTATGGTTAATGATCTAATTTCATTAAATATTAATAAAATTATATGTATCATGTACTTTATTAAAAGGTGAGTATGGTCAATGATCTAATTTCATTAAATATTAATAAAATTATATGTATCATGTACTTTATTAAAAGGTGAGTATGGTCAATGATCTAATTTCATTAAATATTAATAAAATTATATGTATCATGTACTTTATTATAAGGTGCTGTCACTATCATGCAATATACTCTATAGCTCCAATGGATGGCATTATAATTAAGGAATACTGTAAAATGCCTGTCCAGATACATGTAAATGATTATTTATGCACTTCATTACTCTGTATGATTGACAAGTCCCAATAACTACCTGTCCAGACACATGTAAATGATTATTTATGCACTTCATTATTCTGTATGATTGACAAGTCCCAATAACAAACATATACATAACTGATGTTTAACAATACTTATGTCTCGCCATCCAAAGGTGAGACAAAAACACATTAATCTATTTCCATTCTTATTTTCTAACAGCACATGCAGACTGACAGCGTGCAGATAATGGTACTTGTGAAATATTGCTACAGATTTTCTACAGAAAACCATCTACCTAATATGTGTGCAATTTGAATTTTTATAATAAGCCTGTAGAGAAGTGAGGAGTGACTGTTGTAGCTTTCTACACTTAGTAAAAAGCTCCATCGCTTGGTACTTTTATATAAATGTGTGAGTCTAATATACATCTGTAACACTACTCTACTATCTATGTAATTCTACAGCATACAGTACAGTAACATACATACATAAAAACATGTAGTGCCAACAAAATGAAAAATGTTCTATACATATTTGTAATTTAACCAAAACTTTGTCAAGACATGATATTCTATTATAAGAATATTTTCAATGTGTCATTATTTCAATGTGTCATTATTTTCAATGTGTCATTATTTCAATGTGTCATTATTTCAATGTCATTATTTCAATGTGTCATTATTTCAATATGTCATTATTTCAATGTGTCATTATTTCAATGTGTCATTATTTTCAATATGTCATTATTTCAATGTGTCATTATTTTCAATGTCATTATTTCAATGTGTCATTATTTTCAATGTGTCATTATTTCAATATGTCATTATTTCAATGTGTCATTATTTTAATGTGTCATTCATGATTTCCTATTTAATGTTGAGAATACTTCCTTCTTGAATACTTGTAATGCCTCTATAGTTCAATGTATTACCGACTATACTCGCGTATAACCCGGGTCCAAATGCAAAAAACATAGATAGATCCTGATCTGACGTCGCATAAAGTGCAGGCAGATCACGGTCTATGTTGTTTGTTCTACTGACTAGTCCCTACAAACTTCATAGACCCAGATCTGCCAGCGCATTATGCAACGTCAGATCTGGGTCTATGCAGTTTGCAAGTGATATCAGATTATATGCGAGTATATATGGTAAGAAAGACACTTTGTGCACAAACTGTGACAAATAGAAATGATATAAGTTAAGTTAAGAATTCCCATCTAAAATACAAACTTTGTAAAACTACCACACACAAAAAAAATCAAATAAAATTAGAAGACTCTTCATTTGATGGTCTCAATTAAAGAAAAATCCCATTCACTTCACACACAAAAATAACATTAGATAAAATTTCAATCTGTTTGAATAAACAAGTGTCAGATTGGATTTGGCTTTTCTCCAATGCATCTATTGTGTTAGGTAGCATATTGGCAAATAGAGAAAGGCAGCAAAGATTGCTGACAAGAAAAGGATGTATCCATTTCTGTTTAGCATCATTTGAAGGAAACAATGTGGCAAAAGTCATAATTAACCTACTTATGGTGTTAAAGTGTATTGTACCCCAGAATATGACCAGAATTTCTCCAAGGCAGTTTTGCATATTGTAAATTTAGTTATTTTTGTGGATATTAATTTTAATCCTTTTGCAAAGAATGACATTTTCATTGCTACTTCAATTCGTGGATTGGGACAGGGATCCTATTGTTTCTGCCAAAGAATCACTGTATTGGGATGAGGATTGTATTGTTTCCACCAAAAAATCACTGTATTGGAAAAGGGATCCTATTGTTTCCACCAAAGAATCACTGTATTGGGACAGGGATCCTACTGTTTCTACCAAAGAATCACTGTATTGGAACAGGGATCCTATTGTTTCCACCAAACAATCACTGTATTGGAACAGGGATCCTACTGTTTCCACCAAACAATCGCTGTATTGGGACAGGGATCCTACTGTTTCCACTAAAAAATCAATGTATTGGGACAGGAATCCTATTGTTTCTACCAAAGAATCACTGTATTGGGACAGGGATCCTATTGTTTCCACCAAAGAATCACTGTATTGGAACAGGATCCTATTGTTTCCACCAAACAATCACTGTATTGGGACAGGGATCCTTCTGTTTCCACCAAAGAATCATTGTATTGGGACAGGGATCCTCCTGTTTCCACCAAAGAATCACTGTATTGGGACAGGGATCCTACTGTTTCCACTAAAGAATCACTGTATTGGGACAGGTATCCAATTGTTTCCACTAAAGAATCCCTGTTTGTTAGGTCTTCAAATTTTTTTTTAATAAGCAACCACGAAATTCACAAACATTTGAACCCCAAAAAATAGTGAATTCATAGTAATGCTTTATGATTGTGTATGATCTCACAAGCTAACTTAAAATATTGTAAAATGCAAAATTCTGTATTCATCAAGGGAACAGCTCGTACACCCACACAAATTGTAAAAATATACATTGCTATGTTTATCAACTTAAATAGTCATCAAAATAGTACAGTGTATCAAATACATAGCTCCTATAAGCTATTTTTATTGTTATTGAGACATTTCTGTCAAAAATGGGGAATAATTCCATTAAAATGCGTGCAAAAAATATTGTGATATTCTGATCATCTTTTACATATGATCAATTTATTAATATTATTATTATTAGTAGTAGTAGTATTAAAATAAGACCTGCCCAGGAGTACTGACGGTCATCATTAGGGAGTCAATACATTATACAACCCTTTCAATGCCCACCTCTATTCTCAACAATTGTTCCTTAATTAATAAACTGATGAATCACTAAAATTTTACAGAAACCATATAATTGTATGAACAACTTATGTAACAATATCGATTTATATTCTGTCCCATGAATGCCTCACTTTTGTAACTCCTACTAAACCCAGTTTCTTTTAATCTAAATTTGAGAACATGCTAAACTTGGAAATCTTGAATAAATCTTAACTTTTCAAGATGGTTTAATTTGTAAAGAACATTAATGCAGATTTAATGAATGATATTAAACCATTTTTGAAATATTGGTATGTGAATTTAAGTAAAGAAACCATTTTAAATTTCATATTATGGCCTAATACAAAAGTAAAATCTTCAGTGCCTACATTCTAATGTAGCAAAATTTCAAAAATGATGTATTTTTTATAATCAATAATAGAAAATGAAGTTCTTAGTTGTTGCAGTGGATCTCTGTACAAGATATTTCCGTTTCTTTAGCATGAGTTAGTACTTTTATTAAATTTTGAACAAATTCTTCAAAGTAAGTGCCACACTGACAAAGTTTTAGTCTACACCACATTTCTATCCCAAGATGCAGGCAGGAGTTGCAACTTTTTTCGTGACAGTAGATGAAAAGGAATTCTCACATGATTGAGTATGTTTTGGCTGGTATGACATATGCATTTTTATAATGTATTAGCTGTACTAAAAACAGGTTAAATTTGCATGTTGCATGAGTACATCTTTGGTTTTACTTTGGGGCAGTCTCACACAAGTTGCTGACAATAATATGGCGAGATGGATGTGCCACTGATGTCTTGACTGAAAGCAGGCAAATGTGTGATTTTGTCATCAGAGTGGCAAGAGTATAAGATAACTGAAGTAAGGCAGAATGTGTGATTTTGTCATCAGAGGGACGGAGTATAAAATAACTGAAGTAAGGCAGAATGTGTGATTTTGTCATCAGAGTGGTAAGAGTATAAGATAACTGAAGTAAGGCAGAATGTGTGATTCTGTCATCAGAGTGGCAAGAGTATAAAATAACTGAAGTAAGGCAGAATGTGTGATTTTGTCATCAGAGGGGCAAGAGTATAAGATAACTGAAGTAAAGCAGAATGTGTGATTTTGTCATCAGAGTGGTAAGAGTATAAAATAACTGAAGTAAGGCAGAATGTGTGATTTTATCATCAGAGTGGCAAGAGTATAATATAACTGAAGTAAAGCAGAATGTGTGATTCTGTCATCAGAGTGGCAAGAGTATAAAATAACTGAAGTAAGGCAGAATGTGTGATTTTGTCATCAGAGTGGCAAGAGTATAAGATAACTGAAGTAAAGCAGAATGTGTGATTTTGTCGTCAGAGTGGCAAGAGTATAAAATAACTGAAGTAAGGCCGAATGTGTGATTTTGTCATCAGAGTGGCAAGAGTATAAGATAACTGAAGTAAAGCAGAATGTGTGATTTTGTCATCAGAGTGGTAAGAGTATAAAATAACTGAAGTAAGGCAGAATGTGTGATTTTATCATCAGAGTGGCAAGAGTATAATATAACTGAAGTAAAGCAGAATGTGTGATTCTGTCATCAGAGTGGCAAGAGTATAAAATAACTGAAGTAAGGCAGAATGTGTAATTTTATCATCAGAGTGGCAAGAGTATAAGATAACTGAAGTAAAGCAGAATGTGTGATTTTGTCATCAGAGTGGCAAGAGTATAAAATAACTGAAGTAAGGCAGAATGTGTGATTTTGTCATCAGAGTGGCAAGAGTATAAGATAACTGAAGTAAAGCAGAATGTGTGATTCTGTCATCAGAGTGGCAAGAGTATAAAATAACTGAAGTAAGGCAGAATGTGTGATTTTGTCATCAGAGTGGCAAGAGTATAAGATAACTGAAGTAAGGCAGAATGTGTGATTCTGTCATCAGAGGTGATGGAGTATAAGATAACTGAAGTAAACCAGAATGTGTGATTTTGTCATTAGAGGGGCAAGAGTATAAGATAAATAAAGTAAGGCAGAATGTGTGATTTTGTCATCAGAGGGGATGGAGTATAAGATAACTGAAGTAAGGCAGAATGTGTGTTTTTGTCATCAGAGGGGCAGGAGTATAAGATAAATAAAGTACGTCAGAATGTGTGATTTTGTCATCAGAGGTAATGGAGTATAAGATAACTGAAGTAAGGCAGAATGTGTGTTTTTGTTGTCAGAGGGGCAAGAGCATAAGATAAATAAAGTAAGGCAGAATGTGTGATTTTGTCATCAGAGGGGATGGAGTATAAGATAACTGAAGTAAGGCAGAATGTGTGATTTTGTCATCAGAGGGGCAGGAGTATAAGATAACTCAAGTAAGGCAGAATGTGTGATTTTGTCATCAGAGGGGCAAGAGTATAAAATAACTGAAGTAAGGCAGAATGTGTGATTTTGTCATCAGAGGGGATGGAGTATAAGATAACTGAAGTAAGACAGAATGTGTGATTTTGTCGTCAGAGGGGCAAGAGTATAAGATAAATAAAGTATGTCAGAATGTGTGATTTTGTCATCAGAGGGGATGGAGTATAAGATAATTGAAGTAAGGCAGAATGTGTGATTTTGTCATCAGAGGGGCAAGAGTATAAAATAACTGAAGTAAGGCAGAATGTGTGATTTTGTCATCAGAGGGACGGAGTATAAAATAACTGAAGTAAGGCAGAATGTGTGATTTTGTCATCTCATCAGAGGGGCAGGAGTATAAGATAACTGAAGTAAGGCAGAATGTGTGATTTTGTCGTCAGAGGGGCAAGAGTATAAAATAACTGAAGTAAGGCAGAATGTGTGATTTTGTCGTCAGAGTGGCAAGAGTATAAAATAACTGAAGTAAGGCAGAATGTGTGATTTTGTCATCAGAGGGGCAAGAGTATAAGATAACTGAAGTAAAGCAGAATGTGTGATTTTGTCATCAGAGTGGCAAGAGTATAAAATAACTGAAGTAAGGCAGAATGTGTGATTTTGTCATCAGAGGGACGGAGTATAAAATAACTGAAGTAAGGCAGAATGTGTGATTTTGTCATCAGAGGGGCAGGAGTATAAGATAACTGAAATAAGGCAGAATGTGTGATTTTGTCATCAGAGGGACGGAGTATAAAATAACTGAAGTAAGGCAGATTGTGTGATTTTGTCATCAGAGGGGCAGGAGTATAAGATAACTGAAGTAAGGCAGAATGTGTGATTCTGTCATCAGAGTGGCAAGAGTATAAAATAACTGAAGTAAGGCAGAATGTGTGATTCTGTCATCAGAGTGGCAAGAGTATAAAATAACTGAAGTAAGACAGAATGTGTGATTTTGTTGTCAGAGGGGCAAGAGTATAAGACAAATAAAGTAAGGCAGAATGTGTGATTTTGTTGTCAGAGGGGTCGAATTATAAGATAACTGAAGTAAAGCAGAATGTGTGATTTTGTTGTCAGAGGGGCAGAATTATAAGATAACTCAAGTAAGGCAGAATGTGTGATTTTGTTGTCAGAGGGGCAGGAGTATAAGATATCTGAAGTAAGGCAGAATGAAAGGCAAGATCACAATGTCAAGTTATGTGCATCTTATGTGAACAGTTTGGGGACACTCATATTCTGGAGTAGTTTTTTGGTAGTTGTCACTGAAAATGACTAATTTGGATTACTGATCATGTAAGAATAATTATCATGCATGGTTTGCTGTGTGCAAAAGTCTGCTGAAGCACTCAAGAATGACTACTGTCGATACTTGTGCATAAGCCAATACCACCTGCAAACTGCATAGACCCAGATCTGGCATCACATAATGTGCTGGCAGATCTGGGTCTTTGCAGTTTTTAAGGACTAATCAGTTGAATAAACAACACAGACCTTGATCTGCCAGCACATTATGCGACTGCAGATCAGGGTCTATGTTGTCTGCATTTGGACCCGGCTTATACGCGAGTATATATGGTATGCATCCTCAACTTA
The DNA here is from genome assembly GCA_029931535.1 of Margaritifera margaritifera. Classification (NCBI taxonomy): domain Eukaryota; kingdom Metazoa; phylum Mollusca; class Bivalvia; order Unionida; family Margaritiferidae; genus Margaritifera; species Margaritifera margaritifera. Next base: position 1,627,868 of record JAQPZY010001309.1, read on the forward strand.
AAAGTTTACCCTTGGCAAACATTTGCATACAGCAAACCATGTACAATTTCCCTTTTACTTGGCAAACATTTGCATACAGCAAACCATGTACAATTTCCCTTATACTTGGCAAACATTTGCATACAGCAAACCATGTACAATTCATATATTAAAATTAAAACCAAGAGAGAATATTTTATAGTGCTGGATGCAGTAAAGCAAACCTTCATCCCATGTTGCACATCCACTTCAAGTTTGGTCTCAACTGGTGTATTAAATGTAATGGACACACACACCCCACCTCCTTCTCAAAGCAGAGGTATCAATAAAAAATAATTAATTTCACAGATCTGGGCAATGAAAAGGTTGAATATTTGTATGTGCATAATTTATACATGGAGTTTTGTATTCTCTTTGATGCTGTGAGATGAAAATGTATCCTTCTCATAAATCTTCTAATACATACCTTGGATCAGATCTACAAATGTCAAATCAAAATATTGTTAAAAAAAACCATGTCACCTCCGACACCCAGAATTAACTGCTACATACAATGCATATTCTGGCCTACTACCAAATTTGGGCAAAATCTATGTTCCCATTTGTAGATGAATTCAAATTCACATCAGTGTCAATTTCCTTTGTAACTTGTACCCCTTATACCCAGCTTATGGTTTCCAATACAAATGCACTGCTTGGGATGATCCAGTCAATTTTCCACTTATTGGGAACCATCAAGCAATTATTGGGCATCATCAAATACTTATTGGGCACCATTAAGTTCTTATTGGGCACCATTAAGCACTTATCTGACATAATCATGCACTTATTTGGTGCTGTTAAGCACAAGTAGACATGTTTGTTGCTGGATAATATGACGTCTATCATGATGTAACAGTATGCAAAATTATGTGACTTCATACCATGTATTTATGCACTATTCATTCATAACAAATAATTTAAGAAAACTTCATTTTCAACAATATTTCCATTCATTTTAATTTTGGGAACAGTAATTTAGGTACAACTGATTATTCTACTAACTGAAGTATATAATAAATAAATTATAGTGTTTGTACTGTTGTCTTGCCTGAAGTACATGGGTCTCCCATGTTCACCATGTTGTACTATTTTCTCACCCACTACAGCCAACAATACAAACACAATATTCTATAACTACTATACCTCTGATTTGTAATAGATCCTCCTTTTAAAATGGATACTCTGCTTTCAGTAATTACTGTGTGGTGACCATTCCAATATTGGGACAAATATGAATTTTTTTACAGTTTACTTTTTGTTTATGAGGAGACTATGGTGCTGAGGATTTATACATTTTCAGTTAAGACACGAACAATCAAAAGCACTAAATATTAATATACTGAGCTAAATTGTTGTCTAAAAAGAACTACTACTGCTAACACCTTAAGTCTATTAGAATTTAAGTGGTTACAATTAGCTGCTATTCTATGTAGTAATTAATTAATTAATTCATTCTGAAAAGATTTCTACATTATTCTGCTCATAAATTTCTTGGTATAAGTTAAATTAAGAATATATTACTGATTAGAAATGAAATTGTAAAGAATATTATTAGAAGAATATAGTTATTTTTATTTCCTAAAAATCGGGTACACAGGAAATCAAAATATAAAACAACATTAAAATATGTATATAAAGGACATTCAAGAGACCATGCAAATTCCCATTACAGACCATGCAAATTCCCATTTCAGACCCCCATGCAAATTCCCATTACAGACCATGCAAATTCCCATTACAAACTGGTGTCCTTTACATAGCAGTTAAATAAGGAAAATTAAGGTGGATTTTTAAATGGTGTCCTTAATGAACAAGTGTTCTTATATGGAAGTGTCCACTAAGGCATATTTCACTGTATTACAAATCCCCCAACAATTACAATTATATGAAATACGGTGAAAAGGAATTCTCACTGTTGTTTGAAAACTTACAAGCAAACTTTGCGAATCTCCTTCATCCATTTTTCAATGCTGGGGGCAAGTAAAAAAAGCTGTGCCCGCATTTCCTCCTCACGTTGCTTCAGGACAATGCTGAACTCCTCGAGAGCATTGCGCCACCTCTCAAGGTGTGTCTGAATCTTCGTCAGGAGATCAGTATCTCTGTCACTCAGAAGAATTGTAAAATGTGTTGCTAGTTTCACCCAAGCTTTTTCAGAGACATGGAGACGCTTGGCAGTTGTAAGCTGTGCCTCCTCTGTTACCTGTCATGTTAAAGACTAAATGTCAATATTTCAAGTAGCAAAAAAACAGAAATGATATTTAGGATGTGAATATTATTTTGTCCACAGCTGTTTTTTTTAAATGTGCCCTACTAGGAACAAGCAAAGTGCTTTTTTTTCTCATTAATTTAAATCCATTCAATCTTCTAAGGAATCAGAAAATAATATTTCGACTGCTGCAGTCAACAATAATTGTAACACATAATTACCATTTACATTTATACACATCCCAAAAAATACTAGGTCTAACTTGTAGGGCATACTGAGTTTGTAAACATGTTGTTTTAATCCATGTTTTAAGTCAGTAACATTGTAAGGGAGGTACCATGAATTATATTGCTTTCCACATATTAAGCAGTCGATAATGTATCGCAAAGTAAAAGGTCAATATCCTAGCTTAGACCTTTCTGCTGTAAGGGAGTGGTTGGGATTGGTAGACTAGATATTGGTTGAGGTCTCCTTTCCTATTACCATGGTAAACAAAATGGAGGTCAATTTTTCTTGCCAGTACAAATCTTAAACAACTTAATGATGAATGGACAAACTGTCAAATACTTGAGGACAAAAACTGTTTTAACTTTCCTCGTACCAACCTTCATTGCCAGACAGTATGCAGCATTGCTCCAAATCTCTCTCTCATCAGTTAACATAAAGACCTGTCCCTCCAGTCTTTTCCTTTGGAGTTCATACAACTCATGATATTCTGCAAGAAGACTTGCATTCTTTTCTGCTTCTTTCAAGGCAAACTTAAGCTGAAAAATTATTAATATAACTTAAATTACAGTACCATTCCAGTGAGTTTCAAGATAAAATGCATCAGCACATGCTTGGAAGAGTTCAATTTTAAAGGAAAAGTAGATTGTGTGAGATTGATAAGCCATGGGAGCCGGGCTTGTTATAAATGTCTAATTGTTAATTATGAGTCTATGATTAAAAAATGACAGTATAATGTCAACAGAAGTCATCTCCATCATGCTAGGACATGTTTGATCTCACTTACAACATGAAAACCACCAATGCTGGTATGGACAGTTTGCAAGCCATAAAATATAGGTCACAGTAACCTAATTTTCACTCAGGGATGTAGTACTTGTTATAAAGCAATTACATACCAAGTTATGTAACTCTAGAATCAATAATGTCTGGGAAAATGACCTAAATGCAAACCCTAACCTCAGTGTTGATGCCATACAGATGGGCAGATAGACAGATGGATGGACAGACATCATCAATCCATTGGCCAGAATTGCTTTCTGATCATTTCAAACACATGAAACAAAAGATAAATCACTTTCTCAGTCCAATTTTCTTTGAATTTGTTTGATATCTGTGGTTATGGCAATGTCAAAAGAAGGGGATAAAGGGATAATTTTCTGCTCTTTTGGCATCATCACATCAAATCCTCATTTTAATTTACTGTGGCTGCAATATTCCCTATTAAAATCCTAGGATTGTCTCAAGGTGCAAACAGGAGTTTCTTATGTCCTTGATTTATTGAAAGACTGCACCAAAATGGAGCAAATTTAAATCAAATGACTTACAGCAGAACTTTGTATGTTTGGCTCATAAGTCTAAGATTTTTAGTATGATTGGATTATAAGTCCAAGATTTTTAGTATGCTTGGCTTATAAGTCTAAGATTTTTAGTGTGCTTGGCTTATAAGTCTAAGATTTTTAATATGCTTGGCTTATAAGTCTAAGATTTTTAGTGTGCTTGGCTTATAAGTCTAAGATTTTTAGTATGTTTGGCTTATAAGTCTAAAATTTTTAGTGTGCTTGGCTAATAAGTCTAAGATTTTTAGTATGTTTGGCTTATAAGTCTGATATTTTTGTATGCTTGGCTTATAAGTCTAAGATCTTTAGTGTGCTTGGCTTATAAGTCTAAGATTTTTAGTATGTTTGGCTTATAAGTCTAAGATCTTTAGTATGTTTGGCTTATAAGTCTAAGATTTTTAGTGTGCTTGGCTTATAAGTCTAAGATTTTTAGTATGTTGGCTTATAAGTCCAAAATTTTTAGTATGTTTGGCTTATAAGTCTAAGATGTTTAGTATGTTTGACTTATAAGTCTAAGATTTTTAGTATGTTTGGCTTACAAGTCTAAGATGTGTAGTATGTTTGGCTTATAAGTCTAAGACTTTTAGTATGTTTGGTCTATAAGTCTAAGATTTTTAGTATCTTTGACTTATAAGTCTAAAATTTTCAGTATGTTTGGCTTATAAGTCTAAGATTTTTAGTATGTTTGACTTATAAGTCTAAAATTTTCAGTATGTTTGGCTTATAAGTCTAAAATTTTCAGTATGTTTGGCTTATAAGTCTAAGACTTTTAGTATGTTTGGTCTATAAGTCTAAGGTTTTTAGTATGTTTGGCTTGTACATTCAAGATTTTTAGTATGTCTGTCTTATAAGTTGACCCCTATCTGCAGGTTTCATTTTGGGGGAAAATTGATTTATACATGAGTATATATGGTATTTCTAGTTTTCAAAATCACACACAATAGAAAACTTCACTCTGGGACCAAGCAAGTTATTGAAATGAAGCCAAGTTTCAAAGTTTTATTGCTTTAATAGCACAAAATTCAATTTTATCAGCAAAATCAGGACGAGAAGACATCCACTGTGGTCTGTCATAAAGTTCCTTGCTGAGAATATTTGATTGGAATTATTCAAACATTATTCATCATATTGATGGTCTGTCATATAGTTCTTTGCTGGGAATATTTGATTGGAATTATTCAAACATTATTCATCATATCGATGGTCTGTCATAAAATTCTTTGCTGGGAATATTTGATTGGAATTATTCAAACATTATTCATCATACTGAACATAGAAAGCATATTCTAGATTAAAAATCTCATGATAATTTATTGCTAATATTTCATCCATACACTGGTGTTATAGTTCAAGAGTTAAATCCAAATAAATATTCTGCAATAAATGCCAACGATTTGTAAAAAACTTGAAAAAGTTATTCAAATGTTACTGTAAAAGTTTATTTTTCTAATTCAATACAAAAGAAAATAAAACCTGGTGACAAGCTTTACTTACATCTTCTTGAGCTTGCTGCGCCTCTTTCGTCACTTTTTTGTCATGCTCCTTGACCTCAGTCAGCTCACTGTGGAAATTAAATATATGCTGATCCATAAGCTTTTCAAAGACAAGAAAAAGTAGATGCACAGAGATGCATTCACCTTGCTGTTGGAGATTTCCTCTCCATCTTAATGAATTTTAAGTTTCAACAGCTAACCTTAGGATAATAATAATGCTTTGCATACCTGAGTAGTGATTATTTATAAATCCTTTACAAACTAGTTCACAAACAAAAACTTACTACTCTCTGTGAAAGCAATAAAATTTGATGAAAATGGAGCATATATGTTTCATAAATTGTTTGCCAAAATTACGACTTTTGAAACTGGAGTATACATCATGAAATAGTCCTTGAAAACTGCACCGCTCTGAAAGACTTTATATGGATGTTTTTTGTTGCTGTTGTGGTAGTTAGCATATCTTTTGAATGTATACATTCTTCCAATCATTATCTTCCTCATCAATGATAACAACAACAACAACATTCACAACACAAAAAACACATCACCATCATTTAAATTTTTTTAATCATAGGTTGCTTTTTGCAAAAAGAAAAAGTAATCTCATCACTATTATTATCATCATCAATGATGTTTTATCACTCCAATCAAGTAAATATTAGGAAGTTACATCATCAACGATGTCTAATCACTCCAATCAAGTAAATATTAGGAAGTTATGGCATTAATGATTTTTTATCACTCCAATCAGGTAAATATTAGGAAGTTACATCATCAACGATATCTAATCGCTCCAATCAAGTAAATATTAGGAAGTTACATCATCAATGATGTCTTATCACTCCAATCAGGTAAATATTAGGAAGTTACATCATCAATGATGTCTTATCACTCCAATCAGGTAAATATTAGGAAGTTCTCAATTTTCTGAAACAAAGGCTCTGTAATTACATGTATATACAAATTTTGCATTTTATTTTCAAATACAAAAAGCTCTATCATTATCATAATCACTGGTATTATATACAAAGCATAACAGTCATTTTGCCATATATGCTCCGAAAGAACAAATGTCCAACCTAAATATGCCATCATATAAGTGCTTACTGGTTAAGGTCAATGGTTGTTTTAACTATGATTCTGACAGACACACAGATCTTAAGGATGACTGCTTGTGAAATGTTGGAGTATTTAACTTCTTTTTTTTTAAATGTTTTTTTTTACATAGCTAAGGGTCCAGCAACCCCAAATCACTTAACAATTTATTGGTTGTGTGCATCTTCTTGCACTATTCTTAGTTGAGCATCTATCCAGAAGAAAGGTCATATTACATAGAAAAGTATGAGAAAAAGTGCCATCACTAATTGCCTATAAAATAATAGCTGAATGAGTATTTAAAAATTCATCAAATTTGCAAAGTTGAATAAGAAAGACCCCTCCAGTCAAATACACAAATAAAAGTGTATGTTGGTGAGTGAATTTTTTAAGTATAACACTATTATTGAAATCACATTGGTTTTCTGCAACAGAAGCCAGCATGGTCAATTTATGGCAGGTCATAAATCGATAAAGATTTCCCAAAGTCTGATATAGTTTTTGTTTACTTATCATTTTCTTTCACAGAACTGTTATTGTCATTATTGCAACTGTGTATAGGCATTTTTCCTTTTCCTTATTTTAATAATACACAGAAGTCACAACCATGACATTATACATCCAATCTCTCCCAGAATTCATAGTTCATAGGGCTACAATATGACTAGATAAAATGTGACATCACATCGAGGATGACATAATGTAATGATCATGTGATTTCAAGATGTGCAATAAGTGCTGATTTTACAAATGCTGACATTCCTAATATAGTGTTACAGTATGGAAAAACAAATCTGGGTCTAATTTGTTTACAGCTGGGAACATAGCACAAAAACATCTAGGCCTGATGTGTTTTACAAGTGGGTGCACAGTATAAAGATCTAGGTCTGACGTGTTTGCAGCTGTGTGCAAAGTATAAAGATCTAGGTCTAATGTGTTTACAGCTGTGTGCATAGTATAAAGATCTAGGTCAGACGTGTTTTACAGGTGGGTGTATTAAGATCTGGGTCTAATGTGTTTACAGCTGTGTGCACAGTATAAAGATCTAGGTCTGATGTGTTTTACAGCTGTGTGCACAGTATAAAGATCTAGGTCTGATGTGTTTTACAGCTGGGTGCACGGTATAAAGATCTAGGTCTGATGTGTTTTACAGTTGGGTGTACAGTATAAAGCTCTAGGTCTGATGTGTTTTAGAGCTGGGTGTACAGTATAAAGATCTAGGTCTGATGTGTTTACAGCTCGGTGCACAGTATAAAGATCTGGGTCTAATGTGTTTACAGCTGTGTGCACAGTATAAAGATCTAGGTCTGATGTGTTTTACAGGTGGGTGTATTAAAATCTAGGTCTGATGTGTTTTACAGCTGTGTGCACAGTATAAAGATCTAGGTCTGATGTGTTTTACAGCTGGGTGTACAGTATAAAGTTCTAGGTCTGATGTGTTTTACAGCTGGATGTACAGTATAAAGATCTGGGTCTAATGTGCTTACAGCTGTGTGCACAGTATAAAGATCTAAGTCTGATGTGTTTTAGAGCTGGGTGTACAGTATAAAGATCTAGGTCTGATGTGTTTTAGAGCTGGGTGTACAGTATAAAGATCTAGGTCTGATGTGTTTACAGCTGGGTGTACAGTATAAAGATCTAGGTCTGATGTGTTTTACAGCTGGGTGTACAGTATAAAGATCTAGGTCTGATGTGTTTTAGAGCTGGGTGTACAGTATAAAGATCTAGGTCTGATATGTTTACAGCTGGGTGCACAGTATAAAGGTCTGGGTCTAATGTGTTTACAGCTCAGTGCAGAGTATACAAATCTGGGTCTTATGTGTTTTACAGCTGGGTGCACAGTATAAAGATCCAAGTCTAATGTGTTTACAGCTATGTGCACATTATAAATATCTGTGTTATTTTTTCAGCTGGGAGAACAGTATTAAGATCTGGATCTCATGTGTTTACAGCAGGGTGCACAGAAAACAGATTTGGTTCTTGTGTTTATAGCTCAATGCACAGTATATAGTTTCTGGGTCTACTGTGTTTATAGCTGGATGCAGAGTAAAAAGATCTAGGTCTAATTTGTGTTTACAGCTGGGTGCACAGCATTAAGATCTCAATCTCTTGCGTTTACAGCTGGGTGCACAGTATACAAATCTGGGTCTCATGTATTTTCAACTGGATGCACAGTATAAAGATCTAGACCTTGTGTTCACAACTGGATGAAGATTATACAGATCTAGACCTTGTGTTCACAACTGGATGAAGATTATACAGATCTAGACCTTGTGTTCACAACGGGATGCACAGTATAAAGATCTAGACCTTGTGTTCACAACTGGATGAACAGTATAAAGATCTAGACCTTGTGTTCACAACTGGATGAACAGTATAAAGATCTAGACCTTGTGTTCACAACTGGATGAACAGTATAAAGATCTAGACCTTGTGTTCACAACTGGATGAACAGTATAAAGATCTAGACCTTGTTTTCACAACTGGGTGCACAGTATAAAGATCTAGACCTTGTGTTCACAACTGGGTGCACAGTATAAAGATTTAGACTTTGTGTTCACAACTGGATGAACAGTATAAACATCTAGACCTTGTGTTCACAACTGGGTGCACAGTATAAAGATCTAGACCTTGTGTTCACAACTGGGTGCACAGTATAAAGATCTAGACCTTGTGTTCACAACTGGGTGCACAGCATACAGATCTGCGTCTTGTAAATTCACAACTGGGTGCACAGTATACAGATCTGGGTCTTGTGTTCACAACTGGGTGCACAGTGTACAGATCTGCATCATGTGTTCACAGCTGGGTACATAGTATAAAGAGTAAATAAGATATTTCTTACTGGGTGAGAATACTGATGGTCGATTTGAATCTCATTAGTTCTTCTGTAAGCCTTCTGTCCAGGGCTCTCTGGGCCATCACCTCCTCATGTAAACTGCAAAATATCATCATCATAATCATCATCATCATCATCACTGTTATCACTACTATCATTGACCATGGTATAAATTTTGTAAAAATCATCAGAATTGTCATCAATGTAATTACCATCATTGTTGTGTCATCATCATAATCACCATCATTACAATCATTATCATCATAATTGTTGTTGTTGCCACCACTTCTATTGTCCATGTTATAAGTTTTGTAATCACCATCAGATTTGTCATAATTGGAATTAACATCAATACTGTGTCATCATCATTGTTGTAATTATCATCATTATCATCACCATCACCATTGTTGTTCTTATCACCACAACTATCATTGTCCATGTTATAACTTTTGTAAATCATCATTGTAATTACCTTGACCAGCATCATCAACATCATCATTGTTGTTGTAACCAGTACTATCACTGTCCATGTTATAATTTTTGTATTCATTAGAATTGTCATCATTGTAATTACCATCATCACTGTTTCACCTTCATCATCATCATCATCATCATCATCATCATCATCATCATCATCATCATCATCATCATCATCATCACAATCATCACCATTGTTGTTGTCATCATTACTGTCATTGTCCATGTTGTAATTTATGTTATAATTTTTTAAATCTTCTTCAGAATTGTCATCATTGTAATTGCCATCATCACTGTGTCACCATCATCATCATCATCATCATCACAATCATCACCATTGTTGTTGTCATCATTAGTGTCATTGTCCATGTTGTAATTTATGTTATAATTTTTTAAATCTTCTTCAGAATTGTCATCATTGTAATTGCCATCATCTGTCATCATCATCATCATCATTATCATCATATCATCATCATGACTAATTTTAGCATCGTTATGATCTTTTTAATTTTCCGGAATGTTTACTTTATTTTTAAAGCACAACAATTTCCCATCAGCTTTTGTTAATATCTTCTGGATAGTGACACTAAATCATAAACAATTACTGAGAGGGGTTGTTTTCCAGACAGAAGTTATACGGAGATGGGTTTCCAAATTCTCTTTGGGCTCTTATTGGCCACCAAGACAATATTTACCAGCAAAAGGTATATTCAACACAAACGATCTGAAATCAATGCACTGAACATCACACAATTCTGTAATACACATGCACAATTACAAAGTAAAGAAAAGCTCAATCAGATTTCCCATATGCAGAAATATTTTGGAGTAAAAAAAAACAATAATTCTTACAAACTGTAAGACCTGGTATGTTTTTCTAGATATTTAGTCCCCATTTCACTAAACAACTTTTGCCAAAAATTGCTTTACCTCCTACTGAGGTATAGGATCTTATACAAAAATTGTCTTACCTCCTACTGAGGTATAGGATCTTATACAAAATTGTCTTACCTCCTACTGAGGTATAGGATCTTATACAAAAATTGTCTTACCTCCTACTGAGGTATAGGATCTTATACAAAAATTGTCTTACCTCCTACTGAGGTATAGGATCTTATACAAAAATTGTCTTACCTCCTACCGAGGTATAGGATCTTATACAAAAATTGTCTTACCTCCTACTGAGGTATAGGATCTTATACAAAAATTGTCTTACCTCCTACTGAGGTATAGGATCTTATACAAAAATTGTCTTACCTCCTCCTGAGGTATAGGATCTTATACAGATAATAATTTTACCTTTTTATCTGTTGAGGTACTTTGTTTAAAAGGTCACTGTATTTTTTTCTGAGATCAGCAAGAAGTTCACCTCGCTCAATACATTCCACACTTGTCTGAAAGAAAATGGGAGAAAGCATATATCAGGTAGCACTATTGATAAACAGTTCATCCCCCACATCCACCACCCCTGCTGATGAAAAAAATTTCTCACATTCCTACGGGTGGATGACTGTTTTCCAGTGTAGAAGAATGATGGGAAATATCTCTATCTTTCATCACATGACAGCTGCCTTTCCTCACATGACAAACTGTGATCATAGTGTACACAAATTGGCAAAATCTCCCCGATTTCCATCATCACTTGAGCATTCTTTTACAATAATTGAGATAAACATCAGTTGCAACACATTTGCATCCTAAAACATGCAATGGTTAAAGTTAGTGTTCTGCAAATGTTACATTCTGCACTTATCAAGCTATATACAGGTACAGATTCTGTAGTCTGGTTTCAAGTCAATAAAACCATGGTTGTAATTGTTATTTTTTTTACATTCATATTTTCATTATTATTTATAAAAGGAAAATCAATTCTAACATCAAAGCAGAATCTAGGACTATATAATTATTTCTCATCTGTCTCATACAATATTGAGAACAGAAGTAGACATTTTCTTTAACCTGTTCACATTTGTATCATTGCTCAAACTATCTTCAATACACAATTTTTGATGCTGTAAATTGACATTACCTTGATGGTCTCTATCACCGTTCTTTGAATGTTGGTATGTGTTTAAACATCATTTCAAGTTTTTATACTTAATTTTTCAGTTTAAACCTAATTTTTTTACACTCTTTCCTAAGGTGAGGAAGTTTTTATCTATCTGTCTGTCTTCTACACCTAACTACAATGTACCTACTTACCAACCAACCAATCTAACTACCTACCCATCCATCCATCTATCCAGTAATGTTCTCTGTGTACATGGATTATGTATCATATGCACAGGTCAGAGATTCTTTAAGAAACTTACCTGTCGAATGAGCTCATGAAATATAATATTATAGATGTCTTGTTCTTTCTTTATAAGTTCCAGAAGATTATGCATCTGTGAAAAAACAAGAATAAATACATTAAGCATAATGTCCATACATGGTAAAGTGACATTTAAAACTTGGACATTGTATGAGAATGGTATAATGGATGAATTGTCAAGATCCACCTTGATGATAATAAATGTTTATCGGAAATTCTAAATGGACTAGCAACTAATCTCTTCCTGTGCTATGTGTGAATCATTACACATGGAGTATTAAGCTTGTAATATAACTCTGTGGCAGCTTTATTCACTGATGAACAGACAACTCAGTCATTTTCAATATTTAACTTTTTATAACAAGAAATGATACAATATGAGTGATAAATTAATTTTTTCAAACTTTAGTCTTGTGAACAATTCTATATTAAATAGTAAGCATGATTATCTGGCATACCTGCCATAACACTACATGACACATGAAAAACACATCTTTTTACTCCCACCCCCAACCCCTGTTTTAAAAAAAACATGATTTTCATTAATCTTAGCAAAACAAAACAGAAGAAAAAACACAAGAGTCCTTTCTTGACACCATGATATATACTTGTAACCTGTATAAACAGCAAACAATTATGCTTAATGCTCATGGAAAAGTCACCTTGGGGCAGTTTATACAGCTGACTGTCATAGAGGTGATTAAGGTAAGTCAGTCAGAGTTTCATTGTGGGAGAGTCCATTGGCTAATTTGCATAGGTAAAGTACAAGAATGGGAATAACCCAATTCATTCAAACTTAGACAAATCAAAGAGATGCGTATTGAAAAAACAAAAGTTATTACTCTTTGTTGCCTTGAATGATAATGATTAAGCCATTTTTATTAAAGATTTTGGTTAGTTCATGATCAATGGCAATGTTTCTTTGAAGTCCGATTTTGCTCCATATATAACATGTAAAACATGATTATTTTGTTGTTTGAATAGTGTAGAAGTGTGATTAAATTTTGAAGGCAAAATGTCAATCTGCAGCTGTGACTCAGGAAAGGATGAGACATCAAGAAAGCAAGCAAAGCCCAGAAAAACTGAATTTTAGAACTCTTTGTTTTGACATAGTTTGTTTGGCTTTGAGAAGCACACCAGCAAGGCAGCAATTGATGGGGGGGGGGCATTTTATTCTTTGCATATACTGCAAACACTATACATTAGAATTGACCATTTCATTTGGCCAGGGGGAGGTGGGCAACTGAACCACCTCTGCTAAACAAAAAAAAGTCTTAGATGTATGTCAGCACAGTAACTAAATTTCTGAGTACAAACAAGACAGCACAATCTATTTGGGCCAAAGCAGACAGGAACTTGGTATATTTTTTTGTATTTAATGTCTGTGTGGTTGTGATTGTGTGAATGTGTGCACATGTGTGTGTGGATTAGACGGTGTTAAGTTTGCCAACTATTTTCTGTTTGAAAGTGAATTAAATGCTAAAACATTTAATTTTCTTTTATTCAAATTTGAATTTCCAGTCATTTTCTATAGGTTTATATGAGTAGATAACTTTAATTATTCTCAATTATACAAAGTCACTTTTTGTTGTTGCACACTGTCCCCCAGCCCCCCTCCCCCTTGGGACCTCAAAACACATATTTCGAGTCTCAAGCACCCTGCCCACCCACCCACCCAAATAATCTGGGCTTTGGCAATTCATTGATTGGCCCATGTAGAAACCAGAAGGTAAAATAGCAATTTACACTGAGAATTGCTTCAGCACATAACAAGATTTTCTGACAGTGGTAATACTCATATAGCACCTTTCATATTAGTCAAGACTGTAAAAGTCATATGATTTAAAGCAAGTTTGAGGTTCCATCATCACATAATTACAATATTCAACACAATACCTGCACGTCTTAATTGGAGCACACCTCTCCTTCTGGTCAAAACATGCATAAAAATAGCCATTTCTAAGTGCTCATCTCAATCCTAGCATGCATCATGGGAAAGAGGTAGCTACTAAGATCCATACAAAACATCATGAATTTCTCAAAACCTACCACATTGTATGCCTGATGAATCGTTATCAGTTATCTTTGTGGGTTAGATCCATCTCAAAAATTGATCTTCATGTGTTTTATTTGGCATGACTATACTGGGAGGAAGAATGAACCTTCAGAGTTGAAAGTACTCAATAGAGGTAGAGGGAGCTAACTCTTCAAGTGCAAGTATATATATATATATATATATATATATATATATATATATATATATATATATATATATATATATATATATATATATATATATATATATATATATATATATATATATATACATTATGATTAATGTTTTAAGTGCACAGTGTGGATATTACAATAAATGTGGTACCAAGAAAAAAATTGTGCCACTTGATGACATTGTCATGTGACATTGCTATGTTTTATATGACAGCGTCAATTTGGACTTTTATGATGAGATTTCATGATGCTAGTAAATTCTAACATTATGTGATAAACTATTTGATTACTTTTCTTCTGTGAATTCATCCCAGAGTCTTATACTGTGAATTCATCCCAGAATCTTATACTGTGAATTCATCCCAGAGTCTTATACTGTGAATTCATCCCAGAGTCTTATACTGTGAATTCATCCCAGAGTCTTATACTGTGAATTCATCCCAGAGTCTTATACTGTGAATTCATCCCAGAGTCTTATACTGTGAATTCATCCCAGAGTCTTATACCTAGAATTATAGGCTAAAAATGAAACCAAATTTTGTCAGAGGAGAAAATGAACTCCAGTGTGAAATTTCAATTCTGGTATAAATCTCCATATGAAATCATCTTTGAATAATCAGTTTTCTTTGCACATAACAAAAAGTGCATACTTTATTTTTTAAACTAGTGAAGGTCATATATGCTTCCTTTTGATATGAACTTATAATCACCGAAAAACTCAAACTTCCTATACCTATGCTTATCAACCACATTTACACTTAGCAGCCACATTTTACACTTACCAAACACAGTTATGCTTATCAACCACATTAAAGTTTATAAACCAGTTATGCTTATCAACCACATGTACACTTACCAATCACATTAGTTTATCAACCAGTTATGTCTATCAACCACATTTACACTTAACCACATTTAGACATACCAACCACATTTATGCTTATTAACCACATTTTTGCTTATCAACAAGATTTACGCTTATCAACCACCAGTCATCAAGCACATTTATACTTCTCAACCACCAGTCGTCAAGCACATTTACACTTCTCAACCACCAGAAATCAAGCACATTTACACTTCTCAACCACCAGTCATCAAGCACATTTACACTTCTCAACCACCAGAAATCAAGCACATTTATACTTCTCAACCGCCAGTCATCAAGCACATTTACACTTCTCAACCACCAATCAAGCACATTTACACTTCTCAACCACCATTCATCAAGCACATTTACACTTCTCAACCACCAGTCATCAACATTTTACAGCATATTATAGATTTTTTTCCTTAAAGAAATGAAAAACAGCAAGAAGATAAAGGAAGCAATATAACAAAGTATTGTACAGAGATAATTAATACAGCTAATTTTATCATCTCAAAGTTTGATGTCTTTGTAAAAAAAGATATGTTTATTTTTTATACAAAAATACTGGAAGGCCTGTGTATGCTTATTTTTTGTATACACTTACTCACATGTATAATTTTTTTACAGTAATATTCTACAAAATTTCTAAAAAAATTGTATTATCAATATACACCATTACATGACAGAATAGAGAGCAAACCTAGGACTTATGCAATGCAAAGAGAGTACTTATCCACTGTCCTATTGCCAACTTGCACGGATCATACTATTGGTTATAGCTACTTTGTTTTAATTAGCTTACCTGTGTGGGCCCTCTGATCTCCAGATCAGCATCATTAACACCTGCTCTCTCTAGCATGTCCTCCATTGTCTTCCTTAGCTGCTTTACCTCAAAACGACTTGTAGGTTTCCTGGACAAAAATTAAATAAATAAAAGACTAAATTTTTCCATGTAAAATAAATAGAGGAATCAAATATTGTTGTTACTAAATAACCTGTTAGTTTTATATCCTGCTCTTTTTATGTAATTTTTTGCATTTAAGTTTCAATTTTCTCAGTAAAAAATGTGTTTCACATTGACTATCATCAATAATGTTCATTTATAAATATATGTACTTTTTGTCTCACTAAAAAAAAAAAAAATTGCATCAAAAGCTAACTATGGTTAAAATATATGTGACTTTTTAATTTAACATGTCAAAATGAAAATTTATTTTAATGACTTCAAGAAAAACAATTAATCTGTACTGCCCAATAAATAATACTGTATTGTGTAATTTTCGTGCACTCTTCATTTTACTTATATCATAAATTAATAAAAATCATAATTATTACCTGTATATACCTATAATTTTTTTTATACAAAGAATTTTGTATTTATAGATGTTTCTTATCATTTCTTATCTATCAATATTCATACTCTGAAAAATAACTGGTCAAAAGTGTATGCAAAATCAAAGACAAATATAACAATTTAGTGTATGATGGTTAATGTATGTATGTAAACATGTACGTTTAGTGGCATGTCAGCACACTACTGGCTATATGGTGCCAATTAAAAGTTATGTTTTCAAAATGTACAAATATAAAGAATTGCATCAATACAAAATTTACAAAAATAGACCCTCTCAAATAAATGTAAACATGAAATACCACACAATAAAAGATAAAATGTAAAGTTGTTACAATTCTGTTAAAGGTATATAAAAGAGGTAAGGTAAAAAGCATACAATCCTTAAAATATTGGGTCAGAATTTGTTATACAGTAAAACCTGTCTTGAGAGACCACTGCTATAAGAGACCACCTGTCTTGAGAGACTTGGTTCTCCTTGCACAGACTTACTGATTATATTGTATTATGAACTGTCATGAGAGGCATCCTGTCTTGAGAGACCATTATTTTTTGGCAGAAGGAGTGGTCTTTCCAGACAGGTTCTACTGTATAAACTGAATTCCATAAAAAAAATCCAAGACATTCTCAGGTGGTACATCACTGTAAAATTTCTCAACTGAAATCACATAAAAAAATTCTATCTCAAAGGATGGAAGTCGATACACTGACAAGAATGTATTCTGCTGCATTCTGGTTGATGTTCACCATTCAGGAGGTATGCACGAGTCTGGTATGTGTATCCTATATGTAACTGGCACAATACCACCTCATCTATACAATTTGTTTTACATGAGTGGTGCCACTCTTAAATAGTGGGTTTTATGTTCTGAAGCTTGTTTGTGGAGTTTTCATTCCCCATATTTTACCAAGTATACACAACATGCTGATTTATAGTCAGTATATACAATTTTCCATTCAGAAATGGGTGACTACAAAGCAGCTGTGGCTGCATTATCTGCTCTTTCATTATCCTTAATACCAATGTGATAAGGCTGCCAACAGTACAGCATAGTTTTTCCAGATTGTATGAGTGAATCATGTTTCTGTGAGATGTGGGATATTAAAAGGTTATCAAATTTAAGGTTTCACAACACTTTCAGTATGGAAAGGGAATGATAAAAGAAGAAATTTTGTTTTTTGAGAGGTTTCAATGCAGTCAAAAGATTTTAGTATGGATGTAATTTCTGTGGTAAAAACAATACTTACAAGGAAGGAAAGACACTTAAATGCTTCTCATGGTCCTGTATTTGGGTACTGTATTTACTGAAACAAAATATATACAAAATTGTAGCCTGTGTGCCTATTATAAAATACCTAAAAAAAATTATCATTTTCTGTTGATGTAAATCAGCAACAAATACTTTCTCTCCTAAAATAATAATTGAAATATTCAGCACTTACAGTGAAGATTATAATTCAGCTTTGATTACTCTTTTAACAATGTTTAGGACACTTGAGTATAAACTTTAAATTTCTTTGGTAATAATTGGGAAACAAATCTAATGTAAGACCCCATTTTTCCCAAATATTTGTATAATCTTACTTTTTTAAGACAGATGCAAATTATCTCAAAAGTACTTTAGAATTGTTAAGTTAAATGACAACATGTGATTTTATTTGCAGATTACTTTATATGCAGACATTGAAGCATTAGATACCTTCCTAGTTATAAAAATATACATAATTAGGGTCTGACAAATTTCACTTTTGCTGGGGTACCAGAAAAAGAAAAAAAAAACAGTAGCTGAGCTCAATTCAGTAGCCTTAATAGTGCACTTAAATATTAGACTTCCTGTTTTCCTTGTTATAGCTCATTTATACTTATTCTTTTTGGTGCAATATTTTCATATATTATGTTTTGACAACAAATTATGAGACAAGTCAAGATACCATGTAGTCTACTGGGCTACTTGAATTCAACATGTGGTAGCCCAGCCCCTGCATTCCGATAAACTCTGGGTTCCAGGCACAAGATTTGCCTGTACCTGTTAACTTCATCATACACATCTGTATATATACTAACAAATCTGAGGTTTTTTAAAATGTGTTTTTATAGATGTTTCTATTGATTTGAGATTGGACAACATTTTATGCCTTAAAAACTTAATGACAGTAATAAGAAATAGAGTGAAAGTGCCCACTATCTCAGATTGGACTTACTCTTCATGAAATTCAATTCCCATGACCCCCTTGTTCTTTACTATGTGGTACTCCCCAGGTATCAGAGTGTCTGGCAGCTGCAACACCTTAAATACGGAGACGGAGAAGTTAATTATGTTTCATTTCATGTCATAAAAACTCTCCCAACATTTTAACTCAGCAATGTTGTGATACCCTCCACCTGTCTGTCCATAACCATATCTCCTTCTAAGCCACTGGATTACACTGTTCACTGCATATTCCAAACTCCACGCTCTCAAGTGCCCCCCCCCCCTTACTCACCATCACCTCCCAGATATTGACCCAGGAGTCTTACTGCAAAGTTCATCAGATACACAGGTGATGTGTCTCCATGTTATGGTCACATATATATAGTCTGGTCAGAAAATATTTTAAAATGCGATTTTAATAAAAAGTTTCATACATTTGACCTTGAACCCCCTCCCAGGGATCTCAGGCAATAATACCCCTCTTGCAGATGGTCACCAGAGGGGCAACAAAACTACAAAGTTTCATGAATTCCCACCCAGCAGTTTAGGAGATGTGGTAACAGACAGATGGCTGGATAGATGGCTGGACTGACTGATAAATTCTATCACTACTGTATATATTCTCATACAAGCCCCTCCCAAACTGAATGGGAAAAAACATTAAAAAGTGCATGACCCGCACATAAGCTGACCCATAAGTCCGAGACGAATATATATATATATATATATATATATATATATATATATATATATATATATATACCTATATATATATATATACCCTTCTAACCTGAACCCCTAGGTTCTCATGTACTGAGGTAACCTGGTTAATGGCTTATATGGTGTTAGTACAGCTATAACAGACCTTGGCCATGGATAAGCCGACCTCACTTCTTGCAGGTTTTTATTTTTTCCTAAATTATTCAGCTTATATGCGAGTATACACAGTATATCCCCAACACTTTTTAAAAACGTGAAAGGGATGGTAAGAAACAAACAGTAATATAAGCAGGGTCTATTCAAGATCTGGAAAGTTGGTGGGGGAATTTCTCCCCTCCCAAAAAAGTGGGTAAATTTTTTGAATATAGGACAGATTTAATGAAGAAATAAAAGTAGGGCTTGAAGATATAATGTGAAATTTTTGTGACTTTTCTGTTTTATTTTTTTAAGAAACAAGCATGAATCCCACAATAGTGCATTCTAGAACAGATTCTGTATATAAACAACAAATATATTTACAAAGAGGAGACAGAAATCAGTTATTATATAGAACAATGCTTGACTTTGAGAATTACCAGTATGAAATAACCACACTAATGACATTTTGACCAGTTAAAAAATAAACGAAATTTTGTACATGGGCACAGATCAAACAGTGCAGATCCAGATATCATAATTCACTGATACATCAGGTTCTATACTGTTCACTCACAATGAACAGAACAAACCCAGTTCTGCCTGCACACTATACAACAGTAGATCATGGTCTATGTTGTTTGCCATTGGGTGTATGAACAAATACAACAATGTGAACCTTATATGATAAATGTGGTGTACCTGTTTTTGTGACTCTCCGGCCTCTTTACGGATGACAGTTTTGTCAATTCTTTCTGGTCTCTGAGGCCAAGCATCCGATTTAGGAACATCATACAAGAAGGAAATATCCCTGAAAGGAACAACTGCATTGACTTAATGGATGTCATCTAAATGCTGCTAAAAAAAAGTAGCTACTGTTTATACTCGCGTATAAGCACATACCAACTGCAAACTGCACATACCTAGATCTGCCGTCGCATAATGCGCTGGCAGATCTGGGTCAATGCAGTTTGTAAGGACTAATGAGTAGAACAAACAGCATAGACCCTGATCTACCTGCACATTATGTAACGGCAGATCAGGGTCTATGTTGTTTGTATTTGTACCCGGGTTATACGCGAGTATATATGGTGATTTATACCCTATGCTATCTCATTCCTAGAACATCTAGTACTTTCCACCATGGTTGAGGTGTCTTGCATTTACATAGAGGATAATGTATGCATGGTTATCCATTAGGTATGAATGATGTCAAATAACTGCAAACTCTTTATAATGTCACTCAGTTACTGTCCTATCTAATGTTGTTACATGTTACACCACAGTATTACATATAATATTTAACAAACTCTTACCGGCCAGCACCACAGACACAAATGCTGTCCTCTGTCAAATGCCTGAACTTATCCCTTCTTTTGAAATTCCACACATTTGCTGGGGCTTTCCGAGTAGGTGCCTGAAATATTTTTTTACCAGGTTAAGAAAATAGGGTAGAAGTCCATCAGTTCAACTACATTTCAATATCAGCTATTTCATTCAATTTGTCAAAATTAAAAAAAGAATTAAATAACAAAAGAAAAAAATGAACTCCCTGAAGTAAAGCCTTATTGCATGGAAAAATGTATAACTCTCTTAATATGACAGGGTCTACACTAGCTCAATTTTAGAGTGATGACTTCTCTACCCTGACAGAATAATTCAAAAACATGCTTTGCTAAACCTTTTAACCAATCAGTCTAAAAATTAAAAAAAGAAATACTCATTAAACTGCCTTGTTATTGGAAATATTTGTAAAAACAATTGGACCACTCCAGGACACCATCGCTGCCTTGTACCTGAGACACAACTTATGAGCAGCTTAAATGATTAGTCTTAGTCTATGCATTATATGGAATGTTTTTGTTTTCAAAGAAATAAACTATTTCAAATATGAATACTTCTTTAATGTTTGTCTTTGATCAATGAATTTTCTACCAAATTTCATATGACCATGAATATGTCATCCTTCTTTGATATTCTTCCAATCTGACATTTATTCATGGACAGGTATAGTACCAATATTAGCAGACCTGCCTCTTTCATCAACCAATCCAAATGACAGTCAAGGTTACAGTATCATAGCTAGGAGAGGTAATTATCAGTCGTGTCAAAAAAAATTCAGTCTGCTATGAAACATAGCACATGCCCATTGATGTTTTAAACATCAAATGAGTAAACTTTTAAGCTGGACAGTTGACTGACCAGGCACCTAAGATAACCTGAGAAAATATGACATGTTTGAATGGTCAAACCCACTGCACGACACTCCACATGTTGACAGGTTTTCCAGATCATAATGGAAAAAACACCTGCTTAGAAGTGAATGCCAGGTAACCAGTCCATATTATTCACCATACTGCTGTAAGCTACAGTCAAGGTGTTCAGTTGCACATAAAGGATGTACTGAATGTAATCCTTTGTAAATTCTCCCTTTGTCTTGTTCTTCATTTGATGATGGATAAGTAAACAACTGTT
Organism: Margaritifera margaritifera; assembly: GCA_029931535.1. NCBI lineage: Eukaryota > Metazoa > Mollusca > Bivalvia > Unionida > Margaritiferidae > Margaritifera > Margaritifera margaritifera. The sequence continues at coordinate 1,649,851 of JAQPZY010001309.1, forward strand.
CTTTATGAATAATGAATGAATTTATTACTTTTAAGACAGCACATATCAAAGGTTCTTTCTTTCTGAAGGCACTCGCCCAACCAGACACTGAACTGGTCCCTGACATTGGGCAATCCAATTAGTACAGTACTGGCCTATGGTCAAAAAAAGTGTATAACTCTTACAAAAATAATGTGAGTAAAATCATAGGCCAGCATGCATATCTTTTAATGATGACCGTAATATGTACTAAGTTTCATAACAATCCACTGAAAACCAACAGTAGTTGCAATGGCAAAATTCTGCCATACATTGCATCCAGCTGTAAGTCGAAAAGGAAAATAACTTACAAATATTGTGGAAGCATACAGATTTTCGATATACCCATCTTCAGATGATGACCATAATATGAACCAAGTTTCACAGTGATCCATTAAAAAATGCAGGATAAGTTGCTTTCACAAGATCATGTCTTATGCTATATTCAGCATTAAGGCAAAGAGGGCGATAACTTTAAAATAAATTATAAGAGCATGGTGATATATCGATATAGGTATCTTCAGACAATGACCATAACATGTACAAAGATTCACAGTGAACCATTGAAAATTGTAGGATAGTTATGTTGACAATATTCTGTCATTCAATACACGCAGCTCCAAGCTATAAAGGGTAAAAACTCTAACAAAAATCAAAGGAGCATAGTGATTTGTTGATTGCGCATCTTCAGATGATGACCATAATATGTACCAAGTTTCACAGCAATTGATCAAAAACTGTGGAACTAGTTACATTCACAAGATTCTGTCATACACTGAATTCAGCTTAAAGACAAATAGGGCAATAATGCTTACTGCCATACACTGAATTCAGCTGTAAGACAAATCGGGCAATAATGCTTACTGTCATACACTGAATTCAGCTGTAAGACAAATAGGGCAATAATGCTTACTGTCATACACTGAATTCAGCTGTAAAACAAATAGGGCAATAATGCTTATTGTTATACACTGAATTCAGCTGTAAGACAAATAGGGCAATAATGCTTACTGTCATACACTGAATTCAGCTGTAAGACAAATAGGGCAATAATGCTTAAAAAAAACTTGTGCACATCTTCAAATGATGACCATAACATATACAAAGATTCTTGGTGATTCACTGAAAACTGTGAGACTAGGCATGTTCACAAGATTCTGCCATAAACTACATCAGACTCCATGTAAATAAAGGGCAATAGTATGTGCAATGACAGGAGTGAATATTGCACCTGAATCACCCCCTAGCATGGACCTAGTATCAATACTGCACACCCAGATAAGTTTGGTGATATTTTGTCTAATTTAAGATAAATTATCTTACATAATATTAGCAAAATAAAAAGGTTACAAACAAGACAATACTTACAAAATGCATCTACATAATACAAACAACAGCTGAGTATTCACCAGCCATGATGAATACTCATCATCACTGTCATTATTGTAGCTGATGGTCATCATCGTCATCATCATCATCATCATCACAACAACCACTTCCACCATCATCATCATTATCACCACCATCATCATCATGAGATTTTAATAAAATTACTATGTAGTCTGTAATCATTCAAACACTTTATTAATTACTTTTTTCAGGTGCATGGATAATTATTGGTAAGAATATACATTTCAACTCGTGTTCTTAATACAAAAATTTGCAATGGTTGAAAGAGATGTTCTCTATAAAAATTAAAGTCAAAAAATTATAATGATAATTATCATGAAATCACAGTGCATGAATAATCCGAGTACAATCCAAATATCTATAGACAATATTTCAGTAATAGAGAAATCAAAGATTAATGCTGCTGCTGTGGCTGAAAAGTTCCATTATCATCATATTCACTTTCACCATTTCACCACCATCACTTCAACCACCACCACCACCACCACCATCACCCTCAGCATCAGCTGATAAAGCTCCTATACCTACATCTGAGACACCAAGGTTTCTGGCTCTAGTTGGTGGTCCCAGCTTGTCCCTAATTTCTGCAGGCTGAGTGAGGGCAAACAGCACATCTTCTGGGATGAAATCACTCTGAAGTGATGTTGGCAATGGCTTGCTCTTGTCTATTGTATTATCGCTGGTTCTCAGATCTGGTAATCTCTTCTCTGGAGAGTAAAGGAAAATATTTGGTATCATCACACATTGAAAATGTAGGAAAATTTCAGAATTGAAACAACATGAATGTAAATAGTCAAATGACACATTAAAAACTTGCCATTTCTGGACCAATGTCATTACTGCAAATACAATTGTTTATCTTAAAACTGTCTATGTTTTATGGTCAATGCTGACAAATACATTTTCTTAAACCTGTCTATGTTTTATGGTCAAAGCTGACAAATACATTTTCTTAAACCTGTCTATGTTTTATGGTCAATGCTGACAAATACATTTTCTTCAAACTGTCTATGTTTTATGGTCAATGCTGACAAATACATTTTCTTAAACCTGTCTATGTTTTATGGTCATTGCTGACAAATATATTTTCTTAAACCTGTCTATGTTTTATGGTCAATGCTGACAAATACATTTTCTTAAAACTGTCTATGTTTTATGGTCAATGCTGACAAATACATTTTCTTAAAACTGTCTATGTTTTATGGTCAATGCTGACAAATACATTTTCTTAAAACTGTCTATGTTTTATGGTCAATGCTGACAAATACATTTTCTTCAACCTGTCTATGTTTTATGGTCAATGCTGACAAATACATTTTCTTAAACCTGTCTATGTTTTATGGTCAATGCTGACAAATACAATTGTTTTTCTTTAACCTGTCTATGTTTTATGGTCAATGTTGACAAATACATTTTCTTAAACCTGTACAAATCTAGCTTTCCAAATGAAGTCGCTTCCACCATCCAAAGCGTAGAGAAGTGCATCTCTGATGTTAAGTCATGGATGAGGTGTAATAAGCTACAAATGAACGATGATAAAACTGAAGCCATGCTTGTTACCCCGCAAAGAATTTCTCGAGCCCTCCTGTTACCAGAATCAATTAATATCAGTGACACCCCCATTAAATTTAGACAATCACTTAGAAATCTAGGTGTTACTTTTGATAGCTCTCTCTCACTACGCCAGCATGTCCTGAACACTTGCAGAGCAGCATACCTGGAGCTGAGATGCATTCGCAACCTTTTCACAGTTGATGCCACAAAAACCCTTGTGTGTTCATTAGTACTTTCTAGACTTGACTATTGTAATGCTCTTCTTTCTGGTCTGCCACTGTGTCTTCTGCATAAACTTCAAAAGGTCCAAAACACAGCAGCAATGATCTTTCTTAGAGCACCAAGAACGGATCATACCACCCCACTTCTTCACAAACTCCACTGGCTACCTGTTCACAGTAGAATCAAGCACAAAATCGCTTCTCTGTGTTATACTTCATTGACTGCTTCTGGTCCGAAATACCTCTCCGATCTCACTCACGTGTGCACGCCTGCTAGAAGCTTGCGCTCATCATTGGACACTCATAAACTTAGTATTCCCTAAGTTAAAACTAAGTTCTTGTAGTATCATCAATTTTCATGGGGGACCAATTTTCGTGGTTTTCGTTGTTGCCCCGATCCACGAATTTAAATACCCAATGAAAATTAGCTACGTATAATGATGACAGCCCCCCCCCCCCAGCTCATTTTCTTACTGTGTGTCGTTCCTAGAGAGTAAGGAACCTACTAGTATTTCATAAATCAATGTCAATACTGTAATTTGGAAATAAAATATTAGCTTTTACACGTGTTTATTTTATTTGAAGCTTTTGAAAAAAGAATTAAAAAGCATTTTATATTGTTTCAATGCACACGTCGATAAGATATCCAATAGCTGTAATTTCCACTCACTGTCTTAAATTGATATGCGAGATAAGTAAGGATAGAGAGAAACGAGAAAAAGCATAAGGTATTCAAACACTAATAATGTTGAAAATGAAAGAAAGAATAATAAAAAATAACAGCATATGGAAAATTATCTTAAATACTTATTCAAATCGATCCTTCACTCGAGTACAACTGTTGTTCAACAATTTAAATCCTCCTGAAACCCATGCATTTTTAATCCCAAAGAACAACAAGCCTGTAAAATACTAGAACTATTGCATGAAGCCCTGTTATTATTGAAACACTATGTATATACACTAATTACAGCAGAGTACTAAAGCTCACACTTCACTGATTTTCAGACAAAGCCACTGTATCAACATGTGTCAAACAAGTCTCAATGTAAACACAAATGCTTGTCAGCTAAATAATCCCCAAATTGCAGAATTAAACAAGTTCAGCTTTCCCCAAACCACTGATAATTAGGTCACATCTTTCACCCATTGTCGCGTGAGCTGCAATTATCCATTCAGCCCGAATAGGCTTGATTAATGAGGTTACAATCAGTGATCGTCACCAGTAGCATCTTCCATTTGTTCGTGATGGCCTCCATGACCTGTTTAGCATACCAGTTGTGGAAGTGTGATTTTAATTATTCTTTGTACTCTTTATTTATTGTTAAGTCTAGTGGTTGAAGTTGATCTGTACATGAGGCAGGCACAAACAAATGCGTGATTCCACTGTCTTTCAATTTAGTTAGCATCTTCTCACATTGATGGGTTTTTGACACATCAAATATTGCCACTGTCTGCTGATTGCATTGAGCAAAGGGCAGCCGGTCTCATGTTTTGTTCCCTTTATGGATAGTGGTTTAAGTTAGAGATCATACAGGTTAGTTTAATAACCGATTGACTTAGTGTTTAGGTCTGCGTCGGCTTCCTTTGATGTTGAGCACTCAGACGAAAACACGGTGTAAGTGATTGACCTTGACATGTGCATTATTTGTGATCATAGAGGGAGTAGTATTGTTTTAGCGTTGTTGGCTGCGTCGGCTTCCATTGATGTTATTCACTTGAACAAAAACACGGTGTCAGTACTGAACTTGTCAGGTTTTTGATTTGTGCTCATACATGTGAAAGTATTGTTATAAACATTCAAGTGACTGCCGTTTTATTCTTTTTTATTCTTTATTTTGGGTATTTGTAGAGGTTAAACCACGAAATTAAACACTTAGCAATATGAAAACTTTGACAGGCAAAACCACGAATTTAAGTACCCACGAAATATCTTTTTTTACAAAACCACGAAAATTGAGCCCTAGGAAAATAAATGATACTACAGTGTATGGACAACGTTCATTTGCATATCAGGGCCCAGCTACTTGGAATGAACTGCCTCTTGATCTCAGACACAAAGAGACCATGATCACATTCAAGAGTGCTCTCAAGACACATCTTTTCCATCAGCAAGAATAAATTTGTCATTTGCCATTGGTCATTAGTGTTAGATTGAAACTGCATTGCAAATTCATGTTTTATGTTGTTTTGTGTGTAATAATTTATTTGTCTTTGATATTGTTTGTGAGATATTTTCATGTTTTTATATGTTGTCTGTATGCAAACTGGTTTTTTTAAAATGCCTTTATGTGCTAACGTTATGTTGTAAAGCGCTTAGAGCTTTTTAAAAGAATAAGCGCTCTATTAAGTCATCATTATTATTATTATTATTCTATGTTTTATGATCAATGCTGACAAATACATCTCCAACATATTTTCACTCCCATTATTTAAAATAAACTTACTAAACCTATTTGACCTAGATTTAGTTGTAAATGTTATTGTCGTTGGTTACATGTTCCAAATATAAAGAAGATTTGAAATAAAGAAACAACACAAACGCCGATAAATTTGTGCTTAGTTTCGCATTTACTATATGCTTCTTCAGGCACAAAATGTTTTTGAAAGAAACGGATGACGTCTATATATTTATAAACAATTACATCATTGACATAACGTCATAAATGATATGTTTTATCATAAAAATATCATATGTATAACGGGATCAGAATGATACATGAGTCTCTAATGAAAACTGATAGTGAAATTATAATGTAGAGACAAACAGTCAGTTCTCCTTTAATGTTTCAATACATTTTAATACAAATAATCACTCTTTACGTGATTTTTCTTTCATGCCAATCGATATTGTGCACGGAGAAATGAACAGAATCATTAAAGAAAGTTACTGGATTAATCGGTTAGATACTCTGTATCCAAATGGCCTTAATACTAAGGCATTATATAAAATTATATACATTTTTAGTGGAGAAATTGATATGTTGTATACATGTGTATATATATATATATATGTATATATGTGTGTATATGTGTGTATATATATATATATATATATATATATATATATATATATATATATATATATATATATATATATATGTATGTGTGTATATGTATATATGTATGTATATATATGTATGTGTATGTATGTGTATATGTATGTGTGTGTATATATGTGTATGTATGTATGTGTGTATGTATATATATATATATATATATATATATATATATATATTAGATATATATATATGTATATATATATATATATCTATATATATATTAGTTATAGAAATATGTAGTTATATGTATGACTGCTTGTCTCTACATTATAATTTCACAAATATAAAGAAGTACATTCTTCATTAATTATCATCCCATATATACTTGCCAATAAGTCAGATCAGGGTCAATGCTTTGTTTGTTCCACTGATTACTCACTAACAAACTGCAATGACTCAGATCTGCCAACGCATTATGTGATGGTAAATCTGGATCTATGCAATTTGCAGTTGGACTCGACTTATAAGAAAGTATATACTGTACTAATCAGCATAGCTTTGTCCATTATCCATCTTCGTTTTAAAACTAGCATTAAAAATATGTTAATGTTACTGTTACATATATAACAATAAATTCATTTAAACAGTGATACCTATGCTTTGACAATACAACAAAAATCAAGTTAATCTAACTGTTTTTCAGTACCGTCAGGATCTGTGGAAACAACTGCCCTGCTGGCAGATAATCTTCCAGTACGTGGTGTCTCCTCCAGAGAGGAAATGGATGCCATAGGCATCCCTGGCCTGGCAATAGTAGTCATACTGGTTTATCTAATCTGAAAAAAAGATAAACATTATTTGTACTTGTAATGCTCCTGTTTGGGTGACAATGTATGTATACTGCTGTTAGAAGTGTGAAGATCAACCAGAATTCTTTGGTCATAATCCTTAGATATGAATACCTCCTTTAGAACTGTATCCTATATCAGGGATTGAAAATTCACTCATCCAATTCGAAATGGTGAGTGAAACTTTCCAGCAGTCAAGCAAATTTTCCAATTGAGTGAGTGCTGATTCAGGCTGACCAGTATCTCTTAAATGAAAAGGATATTCTGTAGAGAATATTCAGAGCTCAAACTAGCAGGCAAAAAGACAACTAGAATAGCCAGTTTGGCTGCGAGGTTACCTTTTTTATGTCTATGAGCAATTGTCTACTTCATCCACTGATTTGGAGATGACTCCCAGTGAAAAGTATGTCCATTAGTCATACAATACTCACTATGACTTTTCTAACTGATCTGAGATCCCAGGTTTCTGAAGTACCTTACCTAGATGTGAACATATGCAAGAACAATCCAGAGTTTACTAGAGCAGTACAATTATAATTTGTACCCATGTATTACACAAAGACCCTCTTAACAGTTACATAATGCTGGACACAGTTGAAGCTGTACTTATAGACTTAGAACCATCATCCATCTACCATGCTGTGGATTGTTTTACCTGGCAAAGTGGCTTGATAAGATATGATTACATCATGAAGATTATCACTGACTTTGTTTTATTACAAAGCACAAGGTGCTGAAATACCTGCAGGAACAGTCACATGTATAAAGTTGTATGATGCATGGCATGTAATCTATACCAAATAGGGCACCTTTATTTTCTTCATGAACAGTGCAAACAGGTCCTAAATTACACATTTTGAAAAACAATTGAGTGAATAAAATAAATAAATACAATATTTTTACCAAGGAGATTTTCATCTTTTTTGTTTTAAATTCTTCACACAATCTGTTTACATATCACCTTGATTACATGTGCTATAAATGTAAATTACTATATACCTTTTTCATGTAGATATCTGCTGTGAGTATCCACATTATATATTACATTATTATTATTATTATTATTATTATTATTATTATTATTATACATATTGTGCTATAAATGCAAATTACTGTATTCATTTTCATGTAGATATCTGCTGAGTATCCACATTATAAATTACATTATTATTATTATTATTATTATTATTATTATTATTATTATTATAATACATGTTGTGCTATAAATGTAAATTATTGTATTCATTTTCATGTATATATCTGCTGTGAGTATCCACATTATATATTATATTCTTCCTCTTCTTTTTCTTCTTCTTATTACTATTATTATTATACATGTTGTCCTACAAATGTACATTATTGTATACATTTTAATGTAGATATATGTTGTAAGTATCCACATTATGCATAATTGACTTGAAATACATTTATTGCTGCCTGTATTAAGTTTTTTGAAACAAGCTATACAATAGGACGGAAGAATTTTGATTGTTGTATTTATAATAAATTAATGACTGTATAAAAACTCTTATTGGGGAAACTTTGGGGCAATAGCAGTATAGCAATCCCCGTTATTATTACTGAGACATTTTAATGAGATGGGAAGGTCATTCTTGATCTACGACCCATGTCAAATCAGTTAGAAAAATATGAACTAATACCACATAAACTAAGCACAAAAAAACCCTACAATTTTAGAAAAAAATATAACGTCATCAAATTAGGGATCAGTCTTTCTCTTATTTTTCCTTTTCTTTCTTGTGTATTTCTTTTGTAAACTGGAAACAAGCCCAAGATTTCAAGTGTATAAAGATGCCATCTATGCAACCAAAAAATGTTATTTCAAAGTTAGGTTAGTAGCACAGAGATGTTTTGCACATACGTCAGCTTGTTTTGTGCTTATTCCAGTCCCCAAAATTCTCAGTCATGTCTTAAAGTTCAAGTTCTGATTGAGACTTTAATTGCTTGAACCAAAGCAACTCAAGTTTCATCCAATTAGGTTTCTGGATTCTAGACTTGCCAACAAGTCAGTGTTCAAGTTTCTCATGAATGAAATCTAAACTTGATCAGTGAAACATTACACAATATTTTTATAAACAGATAACCTAATTCTTATGAATTCAACAGAATTGTGTTTGTATACTCAATAAAAGTCATACAATTTCCACAAATCCTAGGGTCAGTGGGTCATATTCCACAAATTCTAAGGTCAATGGGTCATATTCCACAAAGACCTGGGTCAATGGGTCATATTCTGACCACTCTGGGATTCTTACTCCTTTACATGTATGCATATGCGTATCTGACCATTATTTTATGCAAGCTGGTCAAAGGTTGATGAGAGATAATTTAAGAAATTAAATTTGAATGTGCATGTCATGTGGAACTATAATTAACACCAGAAAGGTTATTTTTATCCAATCAAATTAAACTGGCTGGGTAATTCCATCCACAACACATGGGTAATTCCATCCACAACACATGGGTAGTTCCACTATGGTATTTGACCATATCTGTTGTCATCTGTCCACACCTCAGAGAAGTGACAGTAACACACCCCCAGAACTTTCATTCAATAACTTTAGTCCAGACAGTGAATGCACATCAAATGGAATATGCACTGAAACTAACTCATCGTCTTTCAGAACTCCAGAAAATAGTAACAATACATCCGCAAACTCAGTCCAAAGCAGCAACAACTCCTCCTGTAATACATTTTCGACAAAAAGTTTGAGCTGCCTAGTCATAAATTTTCAGTGTATCAAGAATAAACAAATAGACCTGTATTACATAATCTTGAGCATGTAATGAGATGTGATTATAATGACTGAAAAACACTTTGATGAGAATTAGCATGTAACCGGATGTGATTATAGGGACTGAAACACACATTGATGAGAATTAGCATGTAACCAGATGTGATTATAGGGACCGAAACATAAATTGATGAGAATTAGCATGTCACCAGATGTGATTATTGGGGCTGAAACACACACTGATGAGAATTAGCATGTAACCAGATGTGATTATTGGGATCAAAACACACACTGATGAGAATTATCTTGATGCTGAGATCCTTCCTAGTAACATCCCAAGTGAACACATATATAAAGTATTCTGGAAAGTTAGAAAGGAGATGGTGAATAAAGGTGGTGGAGGTGTTATCATCTTAATCAAACCAGATTATGAGTGTGAAGAATGCTTAGATCTTGACTCTGACTGAGTGATGAAATGGGTTCATATAAAACACACAATTAAAGACCAGCTACTGATAGGGTCATACTACTACGGAGAACCAAAATTTAATATGTATGCCTTCAACCAATTGCATGCATTGCTTTCAAAAACAGGTGTAAACCCAAAGAACAGAAATACCAAAATCATGTTAAAAGGAGACTTCAACCTACACAACATCAACTGGGAAATATGTAGCACTATTCCTGGTGCCAGTGTGGTTGTCTAACAGATATAGTGAAAGAATTTACTCTTGAGCAGATAAATAGATCATCAACCAGACAGGGTCATCTACTTGACCTGATGGTTATATCCCATCTAGAGCTTGTAGAAGAACACTTCACCTGCCCTCCCATTGGAATGAATGACCATTACATACTGGCTATAAACACACTACTTAGACCAATTCAATCCAGAGAGCCCAAAAGAATGGTGTTTAATTACAAGCATGTAAAAAGTGGGACAAAATCTGGAGTTATTGTCTGTTTTCAGGGACAAGTACATACCGTCTAATTCTGAGAAGAAATCAGTGGAAGAGAATTGGAATAGTGTTAAAGTTGCCATCTTCCAAAGTATGAAAAAAACATATCTAAAAAAAAAATCAAGAGCAAGCATACATACCATGGACACCAGACTTTAGAAAGTTAATGACAAATTTTACAAAAGGAGAAAGAAGTACAGTTCTGAGGAAGACAGGACAAAATTTCACCACATAATAAAAAATAAGCTACATGCAACTTATTGTAGCTATCTAAATAACATATAGGATCCAGAATTAGAGAGTAACGCAAAGAATTTTTGGAAAAATATAAAATCTAGAAAACAAGACACCATGAGCATAGGAATTTTAAAATCAAATGGCAGAGCAGAAGAACTACACAGTGCAAAGCAGATATGCTGAATGAACAATTCACATCTGTTTAAACAATGAAAGATATATCCCAATTAAGGTGACTCCCCATGGGAACCTATGCCAAAGATCCATATTCTATCAGAGATGTAGAAATATGCATTATAATATTAAATCCAAAAAGCACAAGTGGTCAAGATAAGATGCCAATATTATTCCTGAAAGAGACAGAGGAATAATAGCACCAGTCCTTGCTTCAATGTATCAGTGGTCTCTTGACACATCAGAAGTACCATACTACTGGAAAAATGCTAGCTTTGTGCTTATCTTCAAGAATGGAGATTGATTCATTCCAGAAAATCATTGCTCTGTATCACTGACTGCAGTTGCATACAAAAATGTTGGAACAAATCAGTCTCCCATTATATGGACCATATAGACAACCAGAACATCCTCAATGAAAACCAGTATGGATTTAGAGCCAAAAGGTCCTGCAAAACACAGATCCTCATGACCACTGATAACATTGCCAGAAACTTGGACAAGGGCATTCAAGTCAATATGGCCATGTTAGATTTCTCCAAAGTCTCTGACAAAGTCCCACACCAGAGATTATGACACAAATTATTATATTATGGAGTCACAGAAGACACCCATGGGTAGATTTATTTTCTCCTACAAGGCTGAAGGGAACAGGTTGTACTAGATTGTGCCAGATCAACAACTGCTCCTGTATCATCTGGCATTCCCAAATGGACAGTGCTTGGTCCAACTGTTTCCTGATCTACGTAAAAATGACATTGCTGACAACCTACATGCAACTGCCCGCCTCTTTGCAGATGACTGCACAGTGTACCAACAGATTAACAACTACAATGATCACCTGCTTTTACTGAAAGATCATGACATGTTGGTTAAATGGAGTCACAAATAGCAGATGTAGTTCAACATCAAGAAATGCGTCGTCATACAGGTATCTAGTAAACATCCAAGCAACCATTTACCCTACACCACCAGAAGACCAAGTTCTAGATGTTCTAGATGTTGCGCAGCACCATCCATGCCTCGGAAGGGAACTGACTGACAACTTTAAGTACAACCCACATATTAAAAACCTCACCAACAAAGCTTCAAGCGTGCTGGGATTTCTTAAACGTAAAGTCCATCCATAGTAAAAGAGATGCAAATTATTCTGCATTAAATAAACCATACAACAAAAAATAAACAACATACAAATTTTTAAAACAACTGCTCATCTATGCAGATGTGACCATATTATATAAAGTCATCAATATCTTAGTAACTATACAATGAATCTACCACCCAACCCCAGCATCAGTAATATCTAAAAGATACAGCCACTCTAAGAAGTGCATTATGTACCAGTGCAGGGTCAACATTTACCAGCATTCATTTTTTTCTTGGACAGTTGCTCACTGGAACCAATGTCCAGAAAGTGCATTGACAGCTTTCGGCCTGGATGCTTTCAAATCTGCCATCCAGCACGTACCATTTATGTAGATACCATAATGAAATTATTTGTATAGTGTATATACATCTTTTTTCTTCATTTTAAACCCTGCATGCAGGCACAATGTTCTTCTTGGTAGCTGATGTCCATCAAAGCGATTGTTACCAACTATCATATTAAAGTTAAACTACAACATATATATTAATAAACCACTTCTGTATATTCTAATTTTTTTTTTAGTTTACTAATCAATTTGTGAGTTATTAGGATGCATTTTAGTAAAGGTTTAAACCATTTTAATACACAGTCCAAGTAGTTGAGAAATGAGAGAGAGAAGGAGAGAAAGAGATGAAGGGGAAAGCAAAATAAAGCTATCAAAATGAATCATTTTATATGAATTCATAAGAAAATATATGAATTTATGTTTTTGAAAGGTTTTTTTTCCATCTGAAGTTAACTGCTTATTTTTAGCAATGAATATTCTGTTTTGCTCATTAGTGTTGCTCAGTGGTCAGAATTCATGAACTGGTCAATATAGTGGGGGTAATATGATTGCTAGTGAAATCTTGAAATAAAATTGGCTTGTTCTGATTTTCTTTATTTTTGCACATATTTTTAGAAATTAAGAATTTATTATTGTGCATGCACATCATATTAGGCATAGGTTTATAGAGTTTGTCAACATGGTCATGTAGGTGCATTTAAATATTAATTGCTGTTCTAAAATTTAATACTGATAGAGTCTAACCAAAATTTATTTAATCTTGACTGTTGAATGCTCTGCACCTCAAATATCATCAAAACTCTTCTAGATGAAAATTATTGATCCCTGGACTTTTACAGTGGTGGCAGGTACTAAACTGGGTCAAGAAAAGCTGATGTCAGGTCTAATCATAACAAATAATATTACAGTACAAATATTGCAACATCACAGCATGTGACATGCACTTCGGTTTGTAAAAATGTCCATGCACTTTAACATTGATTTTTCCATATGTATTTCTTGGGGCATGTATGTAATGGACATTCCAAGGAATATGGATGTATGAGGATTGAAATAAAGTGAACAATCACCATATAAATGTATATGTAATTGAATTCTAAAACATTACACCAATTACTGAAATAAACATGAGTACTTAATACATGACCTGTACGACTTGTACTTTAACTGTTCTCAAAACCTAAGTGACGTGTTTCCTAAGTCCTGCTAGCCAGGTGTTATTTTCTAAATCGATGCTTCCAGATGACAGCAGAGAAGCAAATGATGAGGGTATTAAGCAATTTACCCTAGGGAATGCCCTATATTCTATAATTGACCTGTACCTCATTTACATATTCATGTACAAAAAGATGAGCTAATCTCAGCAGCATACAAAAGTCAGTGGTCGAAATTTGGCAAGGTTACACTAGCGGGCATGTTATAGGCCCCACTTGCAACAAATTGTAATTAAGTTTTAACATCAACACGATTAAACAATGAATTTCCATGAACTGAATAAAACCACGCTTAGTCATCATTAGGAAGCTAATTCAACAAAAATTGTATAATGAAACAAATTTTGTCGATATTAGGATGCAGTTCACACTGCCGTATATAGAGTGATATTTTTGTTTTAAAACCCAACCTATAGCTTATTTCTGTGTAGCTAGTTCATTGATATATATCTATTCTTTTAAATACCTTTTGTCACTTACAGATGTTAACGATGATTAAAGTAATAACCTTAAATTTCAAAATAAAAACGTTGGATCGGCCAGTCGCCATCTTACATTTACGAATGTTGTCAAGGGAAGATATTCGGCCACTTTCGGTATTGTCCGTCTTCATTGTGAATTAATTATCAGGGACACGAAACCGATGCCGAACTAACAAAACACAGATCCTTTGACTAAATAATACTAATCCATTTTGTTTTGTTTTGCCCAAAAGAAAATTGATATTTTTTAAATAAATAATATTTTCTATATGGAACTTAAATTTGTTACTGTTTGAGTGCATGGTAATATCCTGCGAAGTGTATCACAAGATTCCAAATATGGAAATAAAGAATATTCAATGATTGGCTCTACCATTTTTATGGAAGAACATATTACAAGATCTTTTTAAAAAAAGTTATTTATTTATTTGTTAATCAGAATGCTTTTGAAACTATCCGAATAGTGGGGCATTATTTAATTATAGACTATCAAAGGTTATTTTTATGCCTGACTCTCACAAGAGTGCCAGTAAATAATTATTTCAGTTGATATGTAGCAAATTACTAGTATTCTTCACATAAAATTTTTGACTCGTTTAATTTTGAAATTGGGGAATTGCAGATCTGTACAGCATGAATTTGTATTTAATTACTTTTCCCAATCGACTGAAATAGTTTCATTGCTCGATTTGATTATTTCACAATAGCTATATTATCAAGAATTGTTGATGCTTCATTTTCCGTAAAAGACAGACAAAAAGAAATAAAGATCCGCAATTTGTGACATGTTCTAAATAGCTCGATTTTAAACAAACCACGGTCTGTCTGGTCTACTAACTTTATTTCTGCTCAAAAGCTAATTTATCTAAATTTGAGATAACCAGTCGAAGAAAAAAAGATGGAGGAAGATGCAGACTTGGGACTAGATTTGAAAAATCTTTTACAAAAGAATCCCAACTTACAGTTTGACAGCATAAAGAAAAAGGTTAAGCAGTGTGCAAAGTGAACGAGGAACTTGTAACATCCTTTTAATTTATATAAAGATCCTATACTAATTTCCAGACCTATTTGTTTTCACCAACATGCGTTGGTCACCTAATTTCGTGTACTACACAATTACAGTCGGGACCCACCATTTAACAACCAGAATAATTTTTGTTGTTGTTTCTTTTACATCAAAATATTTATAAAAACAATTCACGTAGTATAATGGATGTAATTAGTTTTGTTTTCATACAAATCGGAGCAAGAATATTTTTTAAATTTTTTTTCAAGCTGTTTGGGGGCCGTAATTTTGTTTCAAATTAAATGGTCGGTCCCTTAAGGCTAAGCCAGGGATTTACAAATCCACTTGCCCGACTCCCGGGAAAAGCTTCAAATTTGGTTAGAGCAAGCTCAAATTTGCAAAGGGATCACGCTGGGCTTTGCCAATGTCGCAAATTGCGATTTGTTTTCCTAATTGGCGACAAAATATACCATCTGGCGATTTTTTTGTCGACAACATTTTTGATTGTTAAAACTTCTATATACAATCGTGGGTTTGGAGTGGAGGAATTCAAGGCACCATGAAAGAATGCTGCAAACTTGGTTATAAAATGCATTGGAATCTATCTATTGTTATATAAACAAATCCTTTGTTCATATTGACAAACCATCTTACCAGTGCATTGTTATATCATAATCTGCTTATCCTGACATCTGGCCTGAGTACTGTATGCTGTGATACACTCAAATGGTCATGCTACCAGACTAGCTACAATCGACCAAACAACGGCTAATCCTTTTTTTTTTAAAAATGTACCAGAAAAATAGTTTTGCTGATACTTCAAAGAAAAGTGAAAAAATCTGTCACAATCCTAAGAGTACTATATGTGCACGCGTACAAGCCGCATAATTTAGGAAAAAATAAAAGCTTGGAAGAAACTTAAATTTTTTTTAGTTTTCTTGTTGACTACCCGTATATATTAGAGGAGACTGGTTGGATAGATAGATAGATATGAATAATAAAGACAAAACCAGTGTAAAATACAATTAGGTATATTATCGAGTGGAATATGTCACAAATAAATTGATAACTTACATTTAGATTTTCATCGTGTCATAAAAATCCATAGAAATATATAATGATTGGCATTTTAAATCCATTTGATATGATAAATCCATGAATTCTATCATAGGTTACATTCCAGCATAAAAATAGTAGCCCAGAATGATCTGATTCACAATATCCTGTAATATGTTATTCCACACGTCTCACAAG
Source organism: Margaritifera margaritifera (assembly GCA_029931535.1). Classification (NCBI taxonomy): domain Eukaryota; kingdom Metazoa; phylum Mollusca; class Bivalvia; order Unionida; family Margaritiferidae; genus Margaritifera; species Margaritifera margaritifera. The sequence continues at coordinate 1,666,419 of JAQPZY010001309.1, forward strand.
TAAACAATGAAAGTCAAGTCCACACTTTTGTTATTCACAGTATCCTATAAAGGTCACTGTCTAATGTCATCTGGTAAAAAGCACAAGAATTCATCCGCATCATCTGAGTGACTAATTATAGTACTGAAATCCTCAATCGTCGTCTAGTCATCGTAAATATCGTCCAACTCCAGTTCTTCATCTTTACTGTCTTATGCGGGTGCTTATGGGGAGATTGAGCTTGGACTCTATAAGTGATACTTCGATCATACAGTCTGTCAAATCTATTAACTCATTCGACCCCGATCCCGCCTATAGGCGTGATCCGTTTTCTGCATTCAATGGCCGATCCCGCCTGTAGTCGTTGTTTGTTTACTGCATTCAATGGCCGATCCCGTCTACAGTCGTGGTGAATGTGTGTTAGTAACAACGTCTCTGATTGGTTACAATAGGGGTTTTTCCAAGAATCTGACGACATTAAACCAATCAGAAATGATTTTACTTTCGTTTGTGTAAATTTGAATTATTCATAAGCCAAGGTTACTAATTGAGAGCAGTTTTACTACACGTGTTTCATTCATGAAAAATTGTAAACAATGGCGGACTTAAGAGTGATATTTGATGAGAGCGAAAACGAGGAATTATTCGGGTTTGATCTAAAAAATATTGAGCAAGTAGAGAAAAGATGTTCGGCAGTTGGATATTTTATGAGATTTAGACTCGGACATAGAAGTTTCTGAGATTGAATCGTCAGAAGAAGAGGATGCTGATGGCAACGATGATACAGTTCTTGCGGATCTGTAAACTGGAACGATCATCTTCGGTCTGTCCAAATCGATGATTTTAGTGGACAAATAGCTTAAAAAAAACATGACTGTGTAGACAAATTTATTTGGAACAATTGGTGACAAATTCATGGATTTTTATTGGGTATAAGAAGGGAAATTAAGGTAAGAATGAATACATGTGCATGATGTTTACAAAATTTTCTAAATAGGTAAAAACTCTCTGGGGCACAAGCAGCTAGACACAGCTTAGTGCTGCTGGGGCATAGCAGCAGTGCTACTGATAACAGTGCTGGGGCTGAATGAGTTAAAAGATGCAACTGAACAGGTGTCAATTGTGCGGCAAGATCACAGGGAGTTCAAATAACCACCCTCTGTTACTTGGCACTGAACAAGTATTAAATACGCGGCTCGATCAAAGGGTTGTAATGTGAGAAAACAAAGAGGGTGCTAAGGGATTAAGGTCAAACACGTATATGTAAGACGTGTAGGACTCTACTTGGCACTGAACAAGTATCAAATTAACAAGGTATAAATCATAAACCAGAAAACTGGAGAGAGAGAGAGAGAGACTGCAGATGTAGGGAAAGAAGAAATTTGATAATGCATTTATTTAAAGTGACAACAGTCCTACCTTTGCACAGAGCGTCATGCAAAGACTATGGAAGTAGCTAAGATTGCTGTTATTAGTAAAAGTAAAAATGACATTATCAGCGACTGTTAACGTGGTTTAGTAAGATGAATATCATCAAAACTGACATCAGGAATAAACTCGGCATCTCAAACTGCATTCAGCAAGTGGGCAGCTGTAAAATCATGATGCATACTCCTGTGACATTCGTTTTATTATTTTTATGAAACAACATTTTAATAGTGCAAAACATTATAAATAAGCTATCAAAACAGTCATGTAATGATTTATTCTGTAATATTGTGGTATTGTATTGTTTGTTGTCAATAAAGTAATAAATATCCCATCTGTTTAAATTTGTATTGCCTACTACATTAATCAACATGGAAAAATACTGACTCCTTGCTTGGCGACATTTTTTGAAAATTGGCGACAAAATATTGAAGGTGGTGATTTTTTTGCGACAACTTTTTTAAAACCAGTGCCATCCCTGCAAGATATGTTTTTTATAACGTGGTCTAGTTTGTGCGAGCTATTTTACTGAAAAGGGGTTGTGTTCAGTTCCTAATGCTTTATGTTCTGCAAGTTTTATACCCTGCAATCTCACCACAGAACAATTATCAGCACCTCTATTTAGTATTTATATGTAGCACATTCTTCTTTTACATAACTGGGCAGTTTCTTTCATCTATTGTATGTGTCATTTCCATCTTGTAGTCACTGTCGAGGTCAGTCGCATTTTCTTGCACAGACATGATAAGGTGAATATTTACTATTTAAAGCAAGTTGTGACAAAAAAAGAATAAATATTTATATTTTAACTTATCAGTTACATTTTAATCGTAATATTTGTACGTATCTGTGATTCGCTGAGTTTAAGGTCCTAAGTTAGCCTTAGGCAGTTTGTCAGATTGCCGACTCTAAACAATCGGTTTTTCAAAGATTGTTTTGATGCATGTCGCTGAGTTTATGGTAAGCAGGTTAACTGTTAATAATACAACTCATGAGATTTCTTTGACAGGTGTGTTTTGAAATAAAAGGCATGCATCTCTTAACCAGGAGGATTTCATTCAAAGCCTAATTGATCTTACGAAAAAGTGGCACCCTCAAGCTGTGTTTATAATCTGTTGTTTATGTGATAATTACAGGAGACAGATACAAACTTACTGCTTGGCAAACAATTCAGTGGACAATAATGTTCCCAAATCATTCTCAAAAGTCTGATTGTCAAATATTTTGATGCATGTCACCGATGATAATTGTTTGGCCACGTCTGGTGCCAAGTAGTGGAATTGATTATGACTTCAAAAAAGCATAGCAGAAACAATACATTGTCATTAATTTTAACTGAAAGATTACAGTATTGTAATTATAAATAGGTAAAAATACTTAAGCAACTGCCACTTAAAGAACAAATGTTATTTTTTTGTTAGTTTCTTCACTTGAAAATGCCAGTCTAAAACATTTCTAAACTAGTTTGAAACAACCCCTATATTAGGCTATGACACGCACATGAGAGCACATGTTTTGCATGTACATGTGTCTTCAACATCATAGTGTTCATCCATTCCGACCACAGTGGTCACTGATGAGTAATCTCAACTTTACAACATGAGTTCTGTCAGGAAGCTGTCCACTTTACAGACTGAATTCTTAATATCTGGGTCCATCTCAGTAAGTATAAGGTGGACTTGAGTGCTGGGGATTTTGGTAAAATTAAAAACTTCAGAATTTACATCGGGTTCTGCCCAACCAAAACAAGGTGTTGACTGTGTATCTGAAAAGATGCCAATAAAATTATAATTGGGTTTAGGTCCTTGGTCCTTGTATGCACACCAATAAAATTATAATTGGGTTTAGGTCCTTGGTCCTTGAATGCACAGCAATAAAATTATTATTGGGTTTAGGTCCTTGGTCCTTGTATGCACAGCAATAAAATTATAATTGGGTTTAGGTCCTTGGTCCTTGTATGCACACCAATAAAATTATAATTGGGTTTAGGTCCTTGGTCCTTGTATGCATAATGCAGTTGTTAGCAAGTACCAATAACTTCACAACTGCATTTTGAGGAACTTGATTCTAAATTAATTGTGAATCTTTTGACTGTCATTTTTTTTGTAAAGTTTTTAAAAAATAGATGCATCTATTTTTAGAAACAGGGATTTTCTTGATATGACGACTTGCTTTTATAGCTTCGTTACAACAATCCCGAGGTATGATTGAAAATTGATGGTTTTATTATTTGTTTACATCGTGTATTGGTTGGATATTTTATTCTTTGCTACTTTTTCTTGTATTTCACAAAAATGAGTGATGTAAGAAAACAACATTGACCTTAAGTTACAGCACTTATCAATTGCACAAGCATTGTCCCACATGTTTCTGACACAAATTTTTATATTTAGGCTCAATCTTTTATCACATAATAGTTACACTTTGCTTTTTACGAATTGTATTATTTCCGTAAATTTATGTGCCAAGTGAATTACGAAAACACACAGTCTAAAGAATACTTCCAAGACACAGTGATGTCCGCCATTATTACCCCTTAGCAGGTTCACTTCCGGTTTCAAACTGATTTTATGAAGAAAATAATGCAAGCACAGCAGATAAAATCTTCAAAATATACATTTAGAAAGTGCTTTTACCAATTCTATTTTTAAAACATTATTTTTGTAAACATAAGTTAAGTTTTCATGATCGTGTGATAACTTGCAGAAATTGGACAGCTATATCTTGTGGGGGAAAGAGTTAATTGGTCAATCAGCTATTAAAACGCATGCCTGTGAATGTTCAAGAATTTGTTTTGCTGACACAATTGATGTGAACACCGGCTAAGGCAACATGCAATCCATTTCTCCTGGGGCTTAAAACTAAATATTTGTCTGGGTTTAGGGTGCATCTCAAAAGGCATGAACTACTGTCACTCGGCATAGATCTAAAAAAAAAAAAATGACTGCAGTCATTTTCGCTTTCCTAATAGAAGAAGGCTAAGTTTACATTTTTTCGGCGACTTAATCACCCACATCACCTTGTAGCGTGACCCTTGCATTCTTTTTAAATTTTGAAACCAACAGAATATCTTATATGAACTGTAGTGTTGGTTCATTATCTTTTATTGCAGTACAAAAGAGTCATCTTAATGATGATATGCCTATTTACATTTTTGTTTGCAAAATGAATTTAATGTATATATGGAATGTACATTGTGCATATGGCTTTATGCAGATTTTTCCATACTATTATAATGCCTTAGCTGTTATTTTTTTAAAAAATTTTACTTACAGTAATTAGGATCAACTCATCCGACAGTGCTTGAAAGCTGAATTTGATTTTTTGCATTGCAATCAATATGTAGGAATATCTTACCATGATCTTGATTCCCAGACTATTATTACACAGTAAACACCGACATAAAAATTGATGAATAAGAAGAGCTTACCATGAGCTTGATTCCCAGAAATTGATGAATAGGAAGAGCTTACCATGAGCTTGATTCCCAGACTATTATTACACAGTAAACACCGACATAGAAATTGTTGAATAGGAAGAGCTTACCATGGTCTTGATTCCCAGAAATTGATGAATAGGAAGAGCTTACCATGGTCTTGATTCCCAGAAATTGATGAATAGGAAGAGCTTACCATGGTCTTGATTCCCAGACTATTATTACACAGTGAACACCGACATAGAAATTGTTGAATAGGAAGAGCTTAGCATGGTCTTGATTCCCAGACTATTATTACACAGTAAACACCGACATAGAAATTGATGAATAGGAAGAGCTTAGCATGGTCTTGATTCCCAGACTATTATTACACAGTAAACACCGACATAGAAATTGATGAATAGGAAGAGCTTAGCATGGTCTTGATTCCCAGACTATTATTACACAGTAAACACCGACATAAAAATTGATGAATAGGAAGAGCTTACCATGGTCTTGATTCCCAGGCTATTATTATGCAGTAAACACTCATAGAAATTGTTGAATAGGAAAAATATGGCAAACTAAAGCAAATTTGATGCTAAAATAGTTCTCTATTAATCTTTTTGGATGAATACATTTAGTATGGTCATCAGTTGCACTGGGATGGGGGTGGGGGGCGGGCTATAAGAATTTACCATGAGTATTTATCCATTTCAGAATAATATTGTGGCTTTATTCAAATTTTTAAATCAACAATGGGGACATAAACCAATTTAAAGCTACAGACTGATTGACTTCAGTACAATGAATATAAGCAAAATAAGGAATGTTTAAACATCAATTCACATTACATATCTTTACCTAAACAATGCCTTTCTTGGGACAACAAATGCTTAATTTCCATGATCGATATGCTCATTTGAACACTTGAATGCTTCATTTCCATGGTTGATATGCCCAAGTGAACATTTTAATGCTTCATTTCCATGGTTGATATGCTCAAGTGAACACTTTAAGCTGTATGAAACCACAGTTTGCTTAGGAACACCTGGCAGTTGACCAAGGAAGGCAGTTGACAACGGAAGGCAGTTGACCATGGAAGGCAGTTGACCATTTAATACATTACTTTTATTGTGGAAATTTCATGGGGTCGGTGGGTGGGAATGACCATTAAAAACCAGGTAACTGCTATATAAAGGTGACCATTAGGGCAGGTTTGACTGTATTTTCAGGAAAACATTTCTGCTATTCACAGTATGTTTGAACAGAATATTTACATTATTATATTTAATAATTATTTATTGTAGATAAGATGCAGTCTTTCTGGACATGAAATGACATGCAGTTTGGATATTGTCAACTCATATTTGCAAGGAAAGAAATACAAAAAGCTGTGTGCCAGCCACCAGTATGAATATGACAGACTGAAACCCCACATTGTGCAGAGCAACAAAAATGGAAGAGAGTAAGTTAATTTATTTAGAAAGGGGAGAAAATGGGGCCCTGACATCGACTTATCACTGGTATAAATAAATGAAGAAAATACAAACTGGTATTGACAGAAATTATAATATTTTCCCTCAGTAATCCAATAAAATGTAATTTAGAGAGTAATGAATCAGTAACAGAATTTAACTTCATGTAGTGGTAATGAAAATAGTAATGTAGATAATACATCGTGACACTTAAGATAGACATTATGACTTTTCAGAAATCTGGTAAAAGTGAAATACAAATTTGAAATTACATAGAAAACAGTGCTACTTGTTCTGCTTGTTTTATACTTGATTTAGACAGGACTAGAAAAATTAAAAAGGATTCCCTACTTTTTATGTCAGCCATAGGGCAGTCTATTATGTTATGTTGTCTGCCTGTCTGTTACCAATTTCATTTCTGCACAGTGACTCGAGTTGGTCATCATCTGCAGTTACTAAACTTTGTGGATGACTCACACTTGAGATTGTAAGTTTTTGGAGTCAAAATGTTAAAGGTAAAGGTCACTGACTGCAAGAAGAAAAATGTTTTCAGCGCAATAAATTGAGATCTCCACCATCTACAGTTAACAAACTTTGTGGATGACTTGCACTTGGAGTAAGGAAGAAATCTATAGATTTTGGGATCAAAGGTCAAGGTTACTTTGAATGAAAAAAGTCAAATGGTTTCTGCACAATAACGTTATTGTATATAATATACCTGGACCAAACTTTGTGGATAGCACTTCGGGTAAGGAAGAAGCTTATTGATTTTGGGGTCAAAAGATTAAAGGGCAAGGTCACTGACTGAAAGAAGTAAAAAGGTTTCCACACAATAACATAAATTCTAAATCACAAACCTTTACCAAACTTTGTGGATGGCTAGCATGTGGGTCAAGGAAGAGCTCTATCAGCTTCAGAGATTAAAAGTCAGTCACTGAGACTGAAAGAAGAAAAATGGTTTCTGCACAACAATTTTAGCTATTGACCATGTACCTTTACCAAAGTTTATGGATGACTTACATGTTTGATACGGAAGAAGCCTATTGATTGTGGGGTCAAAAGATCAAGGGTCAAGGTCACTTAATTGACAGAAGAAATGTTTCTTTCGTAATATCTTTAGGACCTTAACAAAAGTTTGGAGGGCTTACACTTAAGGTATGGAAGGGGACTATTGATTTTGAGGTCAGATGGTCAAAGTTATTGTAGCTCAGGGTTTTGTAGAATAGCTTTTGCTCCTATTGTATGTTCCTTGATGAAATTGTAGAATTTTAAGGAAATAAAGAAAAATATAGTTTCTGTGGTCTAAAGGTCAGAGGGGGGTCTAAAGGTCAGAAATCACAGTCATGGCAAGTCTAATAAGAAAATAATGGTTTCTGCACATTATATTTAGATCAAGACTGTATACCCTGATCAAAAGTATAGGTCATTGAGACCTCATGGTCAATAATTTTCAAGTCAACCATGCTACGGGTATAGAGATGCTGCAAGGGCCTGTGAGTGTGCAGATCACACAATAATTTAACAAATTTGTGCACCTGGAAAGCAGTGATGTGAGAACTCCCACAAATTAGTTCAGAATCGCACATATAAAAATCCACTATGCATAGTATACAATTTTTTTAATTTAACTGTTGAGATCAACTGAATAAATAAGAATCTAAAAAGAAATTAAATAGTAATGATACTTATTTGTCCATTCCAAAAAGTATGAAGATCTTGGTTAATACAAAAGGATGCTTGGAAATCTCGCTAATTACTTATAACACAAAAATGTGTGTACTTGAGGGGTTCTGCAATTGATGTCCTTTCCTCACATTTGTGCATGTGTAAACTTTGGTCCATTTCCAAAAGGTGAGATTATAGTCAATGACTGGGCAGAAAATTACTGATTCTTTTCAACTTCAAATCAGTGCTTGTGCGATTGTGCAAAGTGAACGACAGAGTGAAAAAAGTGAAGGATGATAATTCTAAAATGATGTCAGATGCCAGGTTAGATGAACAACCAAAAAAGAGACCAAAATTTAATGAAAAGTTTTAGAATTCATGACTGTTACATCACAAATGGTTACAACACAACACCAAGATGGGAAGTATGTTGTGTAATATTTATAGAAATTATAGGAAAAAAAATTTTTTTTTGTCAGAAATTGGCATTTGAATTTTAGGATGTCAACTTTTATGACACGCCCAGTCACCAGATCACGTTTATTTTGAAGCAGCAATATGCGTGAGACAATATCTGTGAACTGTGGAGAATTCTACAAAGCAACCATAAAGAACAGTTTCTGAACTTGTTGTAGCTGGTTAAGCTACTTATGCATATGCCCCTTCAGACGGCAGACTGTGAAAGGGGGTTCTCAGTGCAGAACAATATTCGTACAAAGATAAGGAACAGAATAAGCTCAGAAACAGTCAACAATTAACAGTCAACAGATTAATACTTATACAGCTATAGGGGAATGTTAAGAGGATTTTGATTTCAGTAGAGACTAAACAGAGAGAAAGAGAGATGGATATTTAAATGTTGAACAAATAATGTACTATGGCGGTTCACCCCACCCCCACCCCACCCCACGCACACACATATTTCTTGTATACGCTCTCTCTATTATGGTCCATCAAGTATGACAGCTTTGACATTGCACTTGACAAAATTTGTGTAAATTTTAGTTTAGCAATATATCATTTTGCCAGTGTAGTGATTTCATTGATTGCTTTTGTTGTCTTGTGTTGACAAATTCAAGTGTAAAGACTGCTTAAACAATTCAAAAGTTCATTATATTATAATAGTTTAAGTATGCTTTGATTGTAGTCATCATAAATATTAATTGTTTTCTGTAATGTTTATCCTAAAACCATAAAGAGCTGATCTGTAGGATAACAATGGCATGCTAAGTTCAAACATGATCTGTAGGATAACAATAGCATGCAAAGTTCAAACATGATCTGTAGGATAACAATAGCACGCAAAGTTCAAACATGATCTTTAGGATAACAGTAGCATGCAAAGTTCAAACATGATCTATTGGATAACATTACCATGCCAAGTTCAAACATGATCTGTAGGATAAAAATAGCATGCAAAGTTGAAACATGATTTGAAGGATTACAATAGCATGCAGTTCAAACATGAGATGTAGGATAACAATAGCATGCACAGTTTAAACATGTTTCCTTTTAACTGAATTTACTTGAAAAATTATTTTATTTTATACATTTTGTTTACTTAGTTTGCTGTTTGAATGACAAAGTCTGACAAAACCAGACATACAATATTTTAAATATATTGATTGACAAATTCTGACAAAAACCAGACATATACAATATTTTAAATATATTGATTGACAAATTCTGACAAAAACCAGACATATACAATATTTTAAATATAACATCCTATCTTTATTAGACATCAGCTTTTCTGCCTTTTGACTCTACGGCACATCAACAAACAGCCTGACCATGTTGAGAGGCATATAAATGGACACAGATTTAGAAAAGCACTAGCAAGATGTGAGTAAAAAAACTCCTCAATCCCCTTCTACTCAGAAAAAGGGTATTCCAGATATTGTTCCAGAAAAAGAGGAGGGGGGTCAGTTTTTAAGGCAAAATTTAATTTGTGTTCATATTTGTGAATTTAGTAGCATTTTCATGTATGATGTTGTCGTTCTCAATAAAAAATGTGTTGGCTGCTTGGTCTACTTCATAAAATTTCTTAAAAATGCTCTGTACATTTATTTCTGGAAAAGTTATGACTTAGAAAAGGTTTACAGTGATTTGCTGACAATGATAATAAATTGAAGTTCCAATGGAAACAGATTCTGCAGATTTCATTTTTACCTTGAACTTAAATCCATATTTGATATCTAAGTTGTTATAATCAATCATGTATTAAAACATTTAACCTTTTGTGGAACATTATCAACTAAAATGTTTCTTTTAAATGAAATATTTATTGTAAATTGATTGAACAAATTTGAAAAATCTTCTGGTAAATCATTTGATCAGCATTACTTCATCCATGTCTCTCTCCAACTCTTGTTACAGATGAATGTTTGTAAACATAAATGTGAAATAAATTGGTTTGGTTTGGTTTTGTGGATTTAATGCCATTTTTCAGCACATGATAGGCTATACATGGCAGCCAGTATGTTTGGTGGAGGAAGAACCCAGGAAAACCCTGGTAAGACCCACGGGAAGCTACTGACAAGCTTTCTTACATACCCATATTGGCCAAACAGAGACTCGAACCCTCTCAGACAGAGGTGAGATGTCAGTGATCAGTAAAGGCAAGCACCTTAGACCACTCGGTCTTATTTGATCTCTTAAATAAAATTATTTTCAAAGTTGAAGTTTATTTCAATAAACCAACTTGCCTTATGGATGAAAATAATTCTTACGTGGAATGGAAGCAGGAAGAAGAGGCCAGAGTGTGCCTGAGATTGCTCACCTTCTGACATCTGCCTGATAGCTAAATGAAACATCTGTTGTCCAAGAAATCTGGGTCAGTACGATGCTTTCCGTAGAGATTTCTTCCAATTCTGTTGACTGCATATGTTATGAAAATAGTTGTTTCAGTGTTTCACTTATCCATATATGAAAGCACATCAGCATCATTTGTCCAATACTGAAAGGGCTTTTTGCCAGGATGCTTTCTGTTACAGTTGGTTTAATTCTGTTAAGCAGTTATTAGGTCTACTGGTCATTTACCAGAAGAGCTGACAGGATGGCCTGAAGTCCATTGTCTGTCATCCAATATGGCCTCATCCAGTATGGCCACCATGTGGCCTGAAGTCCATTGTCCATCCATTAGTGCAAGTTTGTTATCGCTACTCCTCCTAAACTACTAAGAGGATTGCCATCTAACTTTACACAAAATTCATCCCAAGGTCTGGTTGGACCTAAACGAAAAGGGTGTTGCTCAGACATCTATTATGGCCACCACATCAGCCATCTTGAAAATCTTGTTATTGTTTCTCCTCCTGAATGGAAAGTCATACTGACAAGGGGTTTTGACCAGAAGACTTCTTATGTCTAGTTGGTCCTCCAGTAAGGCCTTCATGGTGACCATCTTAAAAATCTTATGTCCACTCCTCCTGGATGGGAGGTCATATCAACATGTGGTTTTCACCAAAAGACTTCTTGTGACATCCTAAATGAAAATGGTACCAATCTGACATCCAGTGTGGCAACCATCTTTGAAATCTTGTTATTGCTACTTCTCCTAAATGGAAAGTCATATTAATGTGAGATTTTCACCAGAAGACTTTTTATGATGTCTTGTTGGTTCTGAAACTTTACACACGTTCATTCCAAGGTCTAGTTAGTCCTAAAGGAAAATGGTGCTGCTCAGACATCCATTATCATTACTCCTTTTGAATGGATGGTCATATTGACATGTAGTTTTAACCAAAAGATTTTGTATGATGTCTAGTTGGTCCTAAATGAAAACGGCACCAATCTTACATTCAGTATGACTACCATTGCAGCTATCTTGAAAATCCTGTTATCGCTCAATAATATTAGAGATGGTTTCAACACTCAGCAGTAGAGCATCAGTCCCTTCATGTTGTTCAAATGTTTTTCTATTTTTTGTAACTGTGACAATATTTGACTGCACAATTTGTACACACTTGAAAGCCCTTCATACCAGGATGCTTTGTGTCAAATTTGGTCAGATTCTATTTAGCAACTTTTATGAGAAGAAGCTGTTTACAGTTTGTTATTTTTAGTAACAGCGGCCATATCTGATACAGTTCAGCATCATTTGAACAAACTTTTAAGGCCAGGATGCTTTCTGTCAAATTTGTTCAAATTTTGTTAAGTGGTTTTTGAGAAGTCATTTAAATGTTTTTAAATTTTTGGCCACAGCTGCCAAATTTAATGGCAAATTGGCATCATTTGTTGAAATTTGAAAGTACTTAATGCCAGCATACATTTTGTAAAATTTGGTTAAATTCATTTCAGCGGTTTTGAGAAGAAATCATTTCAAGGTTTTTCAGTTTTTAGTAATGGTAGCCATATTTCATGGCAGATGGTTATAATTTGAAAGCCATTTATAATTTTTAAGTCCTTTATGCCAGGATACTTTCTAAGAAATGTGGTTAAATACTGTTGAGTGGTTTTAGAGAAGTTGTTTATTTTTTTTTAATTTTAGTAATGGTGGCCATTTTTGAAAGCGAATCAGCATAATTTTTTTTACAGACTTACAAGCACTTCATGCCAGGGTGCTTTCTATTAAATGTAGTTAAATTCTGTTGAGCAGTTTGTGAGAAAAAGTTGTTTAAAGATTTTTCCATATTTTTAGTAATGGTGGCCATATTTGATGGTGGATTGATAAAGTACTTTTCATGCCAGAACGCTTTCTGCCAAAATTATTCAAATTCATTTGAGCAGTTTTCGAGAAGTCAATAAAAGTTTTTTTCTATTTTTAGTAATAGTGTCTTTATTTGATGGCCGATCTGCATCATTTGTACAATATTTAAAGACATTAATGCCAGGATGCTGAAATTGGCTTAGTGGTTATTGAGAAGTAGTTGAAAATAGCAATTGTTGATGCATGACAGATGCAGGGCCATGCCATAAGCTCATTTTAGACTTATGGCCAGGTGAGCTAAAAATTACATAATATTTGTTTTTCCAGTGAGAGATTGGCTAAACATGTTTTGCTTTTCATGATTGACATTAATATTTTTCCATTATGTGCCATTGCACTGACTATTTGGTTTGTATAATTCTAGAACTTTATTGATCCATTCATCTTCAGAAGTACTATTTGCCATTTTCAACAACAGCTGTCTCAACTTTTTGTTCTTGGAGTCAAGGTGACATATTTTACAACAATGCTTTGATTGTGGACTTGCAGGCCCTTGCATTTTTGTTCTATTTGTTTACTTTACCTCATAATGTGGCATTAAATTCATGAATCTCAGTGCAGAACTCATTTTTTCATTCAACTGTAACAGTTATTTTTGGTCCCACAGCCCTAACATTTACATTTTGTTTTCTTTGATATTGACATGTTAATTTCATGTGCAAAAAAAAAAAGATGTGTGTTTCCGGTCGGCCGACCATCCCTGTTTCTCGTTGCCGACCCTAGCACTTTTTCCCCACCCCACCCCCCAAACAAATCACATTGCTGAAATTGATTTGTGCATCTAATTGAGCCGGTTTTGCCCAGTACTTTGAAGTGCTTGAAATATTATTTGATATAGATATAATGTTAAAAAAAAAACTACCTGCCTACCCTAGTTTTAAAACCAGTGCAATAGGAAACACATTTTTTTTTTTTTTTGCCTAACTTAAAAGTGCAACAGCAGCTCTTCGGCAGGTTTATTGTCTTTGCTATTGAGTTGACAATAAACAGTGTACTCGGGGATAAGTGATTCATACTGTACAACCACAGGCTATTCCACTCTTTATTGTTTTCTTGTAAAAGAAAAATTAGTGATAGAAAGAAAAACTAGTATAACATTTTTACATGTATCTGTTTATGTTCTTCCGTTCTGTGCATTAGTCACATTAGTTGTTTAAATTGGACAATGGTTTTGTTCCGAACAACTTACAAAGATGTAATTCAACCATTTGTTATTAACAACAAGTCCTACAGCACTCGATCATTCTGCTCCCTTTCTGCAGAACTACCTTGTATCTAAATTAATTCCTGCCTTTTAAAATTTACCAACAGAAATTATAAGTAACCCATCTAAACAAAATCTCAAAGTTTGCCTGAACCAGGATAAACACATACTTATTTGTTGTATGTACATGTAACTACTGTATATCACCAAGTAAACTTGAGCATCGGATGAAATTAATGTTTAACTTTTTCTGTTCGTTTTCCTACTGCATACTATGCATAATACAGAAAAATGAGATGAATATTTCTGGATCATTAACTCTTCTTAGTAAAGTTCCCCCCCCCCCCATAAAATACGGAATCCAAATCACTTCTGCGCAAGTCGTCGTAATCAGTTGCACTTAACATTAGAAACAGTTTCAAAAATAATGCTAAAATGCTTATTAATGTAAACCAAAATTTTACTTTTTCAATGCTTGACATGTTGACATTTTTAGGCAATCTTAAGAATAAATATATTAAAATTTGACTGATTATAAATCTAGATGAACACAAACTAAAATCTGGAAATGTTCGGTATTGGTAAGAAAAGTAATAACGTGCTAGACATTATAGCGTTATGGAGCAAAAAAGAAAGAAATTTTCCCACCCGTGCACAGGAACTCCCGACTACTACTCCAAAGTCAAGTGTGTGTGTGGAGGCGTCCACAGGAATTTTTTTTGGGGGGGGAGGGGGCAAAGCCGAAATAAAAGGGATATATTTATTATTTTTAAAAAATCGAGGGTGGGGGTTACATGCCCCCCCCCCCCCCCCCCCGAGCAGACACCAAAGTGTGTGTGTGTATATGAGTCGCACACTTTATCCACTTGGCCACAGTAACTCTAGCTGTACAGCAATATACCACATACAGATACGCTCAATAACCAAAGGCTCTAACAGTCACAAACAGGAAACTGCATACTTTAATATCTGCGTCAAAATAATTGTAAGAATATATTGTTTTTATACTTTTGCCTTAGAAAAATGAGCAAATAATAGGATACATGTAGAGACAATACATCCATGCAAAATGCCCTAAACTTGTTGGAAATTAAAATCTCTGAACATCTGAGATTTTAGAATTTTCCACATTATTTTTCATTTCAGTAACAAGTTGAGTTCAGATTAATTACTAGCAATTATCAAACTTCCATTGTTAATGGCAGGACCATAATTGCGGCTGTAAAGTACAACGCACCAAGTCAGATGGCTTCGTGTGATAAAAACACTGTTCCCAAGCTGAAACAGGTATCATCCTTTGATGCAAACCCTTGTCAATATTTTACAACAGTGTTCACAGTGTTCACAGTGTTCACTGCCTTGATTTCTGTAGAACATCCGCTGCAGTAGAGTCTTTATTAGGGGGAGCCAATTTAATTTTCTAAAGGGGGGGGGGGGTAGCATGAAAACAATTGTCTTTCTCAGATTTGAAGAATAAAATAGACACTATTCCGTTCCATATTTCACTTGAAATGAATTTATCTTGTGATGAAAGAACAAAAAATATCCCGGTCGAAAAAAAACAAAAACAAGCCCCATATATTAAATGGTCAGTCCCTTACAGTACACATGCAGTCAGAATATTCAGCCTCATGACTGTGTTATTACTGCATAAGGACTAAGCACGCGGTTTGCATTTCAGTGTAAATTCACTGTTTTAGGTTTGTTTGTTTGGGGGGTTTTTTAAGCAGATTTTAATTGTCCTTATCTCAGAGAATTACTTTCCTTTGGAACAAAATGTAACTTCCCTGCCAGTAAGCTGTAAACATATGGTAAGTTGGCTCCGCTGGACGAATTTGTTCTACCGGTAAGGACAGCTGATTCACTGGAACATGGTTGGCATGGCTGCCAGCCGTGCGGAAGTTGGTCCGATCAGCGCCGGTACTGGCTGTACCATAGGCATGGCTGGACAGAAGGATCTATCACTAAAATCCCTGGCATTGTAGGTATGATGGATGGATCTATTACTAAGATCCCCATAATTTTAGAGACATGAAGCCATAGGCATGGGTAGATGGACGGATCTATCAGTAAGATCCCTGAACTGAGACAGCTGGACTGGCTGGATAGCCTGGATGGCAATACCATAGTATAGAATGGATCCTTTAAAAAAAAACAACATGGGGCCAGATTTACAGGCCCGTAGGCCATGCATGGACATGCAAGGAGACTTGCACCCACGGGGCTGCCTAAAATTCGGGGGACACTTCCCCCAATGTGCCAGAATTACCTGTGGAAGTAAGAGACGGATACAAGGGCAAAATCTGCCTGGCATTTATTAATTGTGTTGTTGTCTCCTAAAACAGTCAACGCGTCTGTAATTGGAAAGCCAGCATAGATTGTTGTGACTGCAAAACCTCATCATTCTGCTCTCCCATTTCTGCAGAAGTGATAGTAGATGATGGTTGTATATGCCACACTTAGATGTGTGTAGGGGGGTCCCAGCAACATCCCACACAAGGCTCACAAGAGATTCTCTCTTCGGATGAATACTTAATATGTCCATGTTGTCCTTTGCGAGATTTTCCCTCTTTGCCTTTGGCCAACTTCTGCAAGATAGCGGCCCATACATCCTCAGACCATATGGCACATACACTGCAAGGTAAGGACGAGTACATTTTGTACACGTCAGACCCGACTCATGTGTGTCTTCCCTGGACTTGAACTTCTTGCATTTATTGCACTTTGTCAACATGTTTCACTGAAATGACACAATAATAATGCAAGAAATGCATAAATTAACAATGCAGCATGTTAATAAGTTGCTAAAACAACACCCGTTACTGAGTGAATGAACAATAGGCAGTGAGTGCATGCTAAACATGAATCACAACATGCATCATTGATATTGTATTGTTCTAAGTGGTCTTTATAGACACAGTCCGAGAATGTGACAAATTCACTAAATATTGGAAAAAATTCAAAAATAATGTATACCACCTGTACAGGAATGATTAATACACAATATAAATCCAAATTTCTGGATGGATGGTTAAAATTCACATTGATATTGGTATGGATTTACAGTAGGTTTTTCATACAATGTTGACTGTACGGCAGCGAAGCTTAAAAACTAGCGACACCGTGAGGCAGCAAGGTGAGGTGATATGCAAGAGTTATTGTCCTTTATGTCGAGCTGGATTCAGGAGGTAGCAGGGTTATATCCCCTAACATTAATGTGATCTGGGAACATATTCGAAGGAGAAATGTTATAAAAGTGTAGTCTGGTTCTCTTTTGCCAATTAAGAACATTTTCTGATATATAATTTATCTTTTCCAGGGGAGGAGTGCCAGAGGACAGGTCAGGAGTTCAAGCCATATCACAGGCAAAGACGTGGACCAAGAGTTCATGGAAATTCACAATCAGAAATTACGACCGATATGGGCATGGAGGGGTCAGGGGATGAAAGTGATGTAGACAGCCTAGGTGACTTGTATCCAGGTAAGTACACGGGTTCAAAATTCACTTGCCTGGTTTCCCTGGATTGTTCATTATAGATTAGCAGAACTGTTTTCTGTCTTTCTGCCCTCCTATTTGAAGGGAAAACTGACACCAAGGTCAACATTTTACTATGATTATCAATGCATTGTATTGAGACAAAATGGGGTTGGAGTAATGTCATGAAATCAATGCAAGGCAAAGTGAACTTTACCTTTTGGGCCTGTTTGGGTGAAATGACAGACTCTTTGGTGACTATTTTGCCTGATTCTCCCCTAGCATGGACCCTGTAAGTTTTGGGATTCTCCAACGTAAATGCATTTTTAAAAAGCTGACGAGAGCCGACAGCTCCCCATTTTCATAATGAAGGATATGTATTATTTCCATAATTAGAACATTTTTGTTGACTAGCTCTTTGGATAGCTAACAGTACATATTGGTAATGGTCAATACCCACATTTTGTACTTTTAATTGCTTATATTTAACACGTAGCCCGAGATTTGTCTGCCAAGGTATGCTTGGTATAACATGAACTGCTAAATGAAGTTTTGACTACTTTACTTCTAATGAACCAAATCATGTTTCTTATGACATTCTATTTCATGCTTTTATTTAATGAAAATGGAATATCGTTTTAAAAAGTATTCAGTGTTCAAGTTTGTTGACTACTGTCTGCTTGGTAAATATGCTGCAAAGATTCCAATCCTTTAAAACACAGAACTCTAATTTGATGTGGAACTAACTAATGGTGCCATATGATCATAGGGCACCTTTATTCCAATAGCACCTGTAAGTAGCACACAGAATTATTATAATGCAGCCTTAATTTATAGTATGTTAGATGAATAAACAGATAAATTGGTTTCATTTTAAGGACTTGTTAATAAAAAAAAACTTCTTTTTTTATATTTACCTAGAACACAACAACAACAACAGCAACTTCTACTACTGCCACTATTTAAAAAGGCAACTTCTCTACAAAACAAACAAAAAGTATTATATTATTACCGGTAATTTTGGTTTAAAATATAATTTTTTTTTTATCTGCTATAAAGGGACATATGAAAATAGATTGCAGCAAAAATTATGAGTGATGAGGTTTATTAGGTTACAAGCCGTAAACCTAAAAATTCCCCAAAATACCGATTTTGTGACAAAAAATTCCCAATTCTAGGGATGGGGCCCCCACAATTTGATTGTTGGAATCATCCCTGCATTTCATTCAGATTACTGGGGGTGGGTGGGTAGCAGCAGTTACTTAGAGGATCAGTGATGCTAGAAATAGCCATTTGCATACTTTGTAAATTTCTTCAAAACTGTTAATGTTAGAGCAGCTGTCAGTGTTGGTATGGTAGAATATGGACAGGTGGATTAGACATTTGCAAACAACTGACGGACATCTGTCAGGGTCAGCTTGTCGGTACATGTATTAGTTATGTTCTCTAGTCTTGTTCTGGCATTTACAGTACATGCATCGTGTTTTTATGAAAAAACACTTTCCCGCAGTGGACTTTAATCCTTTTTGCGCTGTGTCCATAGCGGACAGGATATAGTAGTCGTCGTGGATTGTCCACGTTGTGGCTCGTAGTGGAATGATTAAGTTTTATTGCCCATTTGAAAGTTGCAGTAATATAATTATGTAAAAGTGGACGCCCACTACCTTGCGTGGAATTTACCTATTGGCTCAGCTACAACACACAGTGCAGAATGCTCTTTTTAATTTGTACACAATGCCGTTTAATATTCAAAGACTCGCTCACTAAAACGCATTCACATACGTGTATTGAAAGAGATGAAAGATAAATTGCCGAGCAAAGAGTCACGAATGATGCTTCACAAATTATACAAAGTTTAATTATCTTAATTTTAATGAGAGAGAGAGGGGGGGAGAGAGATTCTGTTTTTTAACAAACAAAAGGTAAAGGAAATCACACGTAAATACATGTATTAGCGGGTTTCATTCTGTTATTAAAATAAAAGAATGCGAGAAATGCTGTGATTTTTTTAAAAATTTTATAACCCCAGTCACTTTTTAAATTGTTTGCTTGACATGTTCCCACACAATGAAATATACACGGCGCTATCCAATATTCAACCTCTACTATTCCAGCCTGTTTAGTATTTGTGACTCAAATATACATGTCCATGTGAAACATTTTCTCAGGAACTAGACACGTGTTTACTTTTACCTTAGACCTACTGTTTTTACTCAGACTCTACGAAGCACATGATGCTGCATTCTATAAGCAACAGCTTTAAAAAATATACTTAGGATTGCTGGTTTGGTCATCTGACGAGTTTTATATTACCAAATGGATGGGTGAAAGCAATAAAAAGTGTGTAATCACTTAAATATTTTCGGCAAGAGATAAACTCCTCTGTATTATTTTGAGTTAATGCAGATACAATTTATTTGGAACAGTACATTTTTTCAATCCACATATGATAAATTCTGCAAACTGTCCCCGAATGTCAAGCGAATATTGTTTATCATTTTAGCTACTAATTTGTTACATTTTGACCCAAGTATACTGTTTAAGAAGTTGATGTGAATACAAATAAAACATTTTGTCCTCAACGAACATGAATTCAAATACGTATTTATACCGGGTTTAGTGGTTAGGACAACAATGTAAAATTACTGAAATTATGCCCATAATCGCCCAGACAGCATTGGGGATGTGATTTTGCTTAAAAGAATTACACTTGTTGTGATTTTTAAAAAATATTAATAATTTTAGATGTGAATCAGGACCATTACAGCTTGTTGTTACATTAAAATGCTTGTTCTCTATCGGGAACACAAATACTATATTACACGAAAGCTGAACACATCATACATGTATATATCAATAATGCCTTGTACATCACCCGAAATTGCTAAGCCATGTATTTGCGAAGGCTATAACATCTCTATTATTGCACTGATTGCTGTAAACAAGTGGCTTCATATTTTTCACGGCTTTACACTGGTATCCCTGATAGAACTTCATTAACTACTCCAACCTGGAGGTGGAAAGGTTTTGGCTTTAGAGGTTGTAAATCCCAATTATTTCCTGTTTATTTTGAACCATTCATATTAATTCTAAGGTGGTCGCGAATATTGTCAGGTTCACCTTGATTATTGCAGTAATGCTCACTCATTGGACTTTCAGTCTATTAAATTTTTGAAGCATAAAGTTCGTACATGGTTAATTATGACCAGATTCGACAATAGATAATAAGAAAATAAGACAAAGGACACTAATAGCAGGTGAATAACCCAATGAATTATATAAATTCTTGTTAAATACAAAATGAATTGCTAAGCAGTGATTTACATATTAACTTATTTAAATAAAGAGTGGAATCAAAATTGTATTTCTAAATTTTGTCAGTAGACGAATTCCAAAAGGAAGCTGAATGAAGCACATTTCTCTCAAATGCATACTCTCTAATTATCAATGTCTGTTTCCAAGTTAGCGATAAAAGCTACGGCTAACATCGATTGAAAGTTATGGTGCATAATATCTCTCTCTCTCTCTCTCTCATGTTTGCATGTAATAAACACATTTTATTACAAAAAAAGATGCATTTAAAAAAAAGAAGCTTGTAGTGTAATACAGCGTTCGTAAACATGTAATAGCTTTGTGTTGCTGCGATAGACTTGTATTATATGTGGTGCAATGCAAGATTAATTGGGAGAATAACAATTTTATATGGTTTATTTTATATACCACTAGAAACCAGTTTTACGCAAAAATATCACAACTTGACCATATTGTGTTTCTTACTCCATATTACAAGTCCAAAATTCGTTTTTCCACACACAATAAAAACATTTTCATTCAGAAGTTAATGCTTCTTTTGAAACATCAGGGCTAAAAAAATAAGATAGATGCTCAACACCTTCCTCACTGGCCATTGTTAACAAGCATAGCGGCTGACGTCAGAGTAAAAATGTCACTCCTTAGCTGGTGCTTGGTGATAGATTCACGAAGAAAGTAACCTTTTTCATAAAAAACATAAACAGCCACTGAAAGAGAGCAGCCTTCAATACTATGTAGACAAATTCGCGCATTTAAAAATTATACTCTCAAATAATGTCATTTTTCTAAGTCTACAGATAAATGTATTTGTAGACTACTTTCAATAATTTCTTTAAAGAAGGTTTTGGAAAATCTGTAGACATTAAAGGGAAACTATGATAAATTAATAACTAGTACAAGAAGTTCTTTTATGAAATATAATTTATTGAGAAAACACTGAAGTTGCCGCTTATGCCCAGGGGCAGGGTTGACGTGCTACTTTTTTATCCAACGCTGTTTCATTCACATCTTTCTAGCACTTGCATTACAGGATGTTATCCCAGCTTAAGTGGCTTCATTAAACAGAAACCCTTGGTGTTTTCATAGCAATATTCCCATGACATACTTGAATTCCGATTTAAGTAATTTAACTTCTACTCTTTGTGCTACTGGGGGTGCGGGTGTGATAGGATTTAGCTTTAACAAAATTATACTTTGTTGTGATTTTTAGAAAATAAGATATTAATAATTTTAGATGTGAATCAGGACCATTGCAGCTTGTTACATTTAAATGCTTGGTCCCTTATCGGGAAAATAAAAATATTATATATAGTTTGCTGTATATACAGCTAGAAACCAGTTTTATGAGATAATATCAAAACTTAACGGCTATGCGTTTCTCTGTCTAAATTCGCTCTTCACAAACTAATATCTTCTTAGTTTTAAAGCGTTGATATTGTGACAAGAAACATTTTTATTCAACGGTGTTTATTTTGAAACATAGAAGTGCGGCAATGACCAGTAGCTGCTAGGAATTGACCTAATTTAAGTCATTTAAGACTTCTACTCTATTTGCTTATTACTCAAAGGAGTGGGGGGGGGTTGTAGGCTGGGAGAGAAAGAGAGACGGAGGGAAGGGGATATAGCTTGAAACAACTACACTTGGGGGTTGTCCATAAAGGGCGTCCGCAGATAATACCTGTTTTCCTAACCCCCCCCTCTCCCCTTGTCCGCTTTTGTCCGCATGTGGCTTACCCCCCGGCTGCAGATGTCCCCATCTAGCATTATACACTGCTCTTTGGTCTGGCATTGTAATAGCTGGTGCTCTCAAAATACAACGCTCACTGATCTCATCACAACATGTAGCTCAAAACAAAGAAAAAATAAACAGAAAGTTCTTTCTTTAAAAAAGTCTTTATTCAGGACATAGAACTAAAGTTGTCATCTCACAGAAAGCTAAATTCGATAGACTGTTAATGTCTTACTCCACTTCAACAAATGCAGACTGTAGCCAGTCAAATAAGTTGCGAACAACTGGCAGACCATCATCACTGCTTTCAGTTGCGGAAGTTGATGATGCAGTTGACAGAATAGCGCTAACAGATTCAGGCTCCACAGCGCCGACGTCTGCCACTTCAGCTTGTGTGCTCACTGCTGCATGCCTGTGAATACGGGCATGATTGCGCTTCGCAGCCTGAGATGGAAAGTACAGGCCACACTGATTACAAACGCGCTTCTCAAGATCAGCAGTCACCGACGGACAGTAGAAATCAAATGGCATCTTCAGGAAGTCGTGAGAAGGATGCAGATGTAAAAGAGCCAGTCGTTGATAAAGCGATCCAAACGTTCCACTGTTGCTGCCTACTGGTGCATAGGTAATCCCTTTATCTGTGCTGTAGTGTGGAACAGGTGGAGGTAAAAATCGTCCAGGAAATATATCATTGTAGTTAGTGCGACGCTGACCACAGCATGATTCACTGTTGCACTTCACAATCTGCAAGCAATACTGCGACTGTTGAATGTGCCGACTTGACCACTCATCTGACGGTGGACTGATGTCCAGTTTTCCTGCATTACATGATACAAAAGATGCTACCACATCAAATCGATCAATAACCGTTGAGCTCCAGATTTCTGCCAGCACTTCACCGGCCTTCTGGAAATTGGCCCTTTCCAACTCTACATCACATGTCTTGCCATTGCTGTCCAAATGAGATCCATAATGATTGTGAGGCAGGATCAATCCTGATAGGTCCCGTGACATAGGAGCCATGCGTCGTTTGACGGTGTTGCAGGCAGAGTGCCCTGGCGCATGGCACGCAACGAAAATCGCATCCAGGTTGTTGTAATGGAAGGCTCGATAGGCTGCGGCTAGTGTTTTCGGAAATCGAGGGTTCTCATCTGGACCGCCATCTGCTGTTATGACCACAATCGGTTTCACTGATCCATTAATACACATAACAGGCTGAAAAGCAGGAAGTTGTTTGAGTTCATCAAAATCAGCAGCGTGTGTCATTGCTGTGCTACTGTCATGCTTCCCACTACGAATGAAGATAGCAGTCGGCCCTGAATACGATACAGCCCCTGGTTTTATAACACATGCAGCATAGACTGATGGGATCAGTTTGTGGCCTTCAGCAATAACCCAGTCGTGATCTGGCAGCTGCACACGATACTCCATGTGCATCACAATGGGTGCCTGCTTATTTGCTGCCGGTAATCCTAGTGGGACACGTGCCTTGTCGTCTTGGCTCAAGAAAAAAACAGTGTTCTCCCATAGCGACAGCCAGATCTTTCAAGTAGCAGATTGTAGCTGCTGCAAAATGAGCATTCACGTGATTGAACCTGTCATTGTTTGCTGCCTTAAGCAGCTTGACAGGCACTGTGGTCACGTGACGCTTACCTTCAGTTGTCGCGGAATTACGTGGAAGTAGATGTAGATATGTTCCTGCTCGACTGATGCTGAAGCCATCTTGGACGAGGGCTTCATGCAAGTCATCCAACGTTTTGCAGCTACTAAGCTTCTCAGATCGTCACCGCGGATCAGCAGCTGCTCCACATGATACAATGTCCACGATTGTTTTTAGCAACTGTGGTTGGTCATCTTCTAAGCGGGGCCTTCCTACTTTCTGCCGACAGAACTTTTTGAGTAGTTGGCCAATGACTGGATATTCTTCCGTAACTTCAGTCAGCTTTCTCTTGAAGTCAAGCCTGGAGTTCTGTTTGCGTGCTCTTTCAGCTGCCAGACGTTTTAACTTTTTCTCCAGCTGCACCTTTTTGCTGCCGAGTTGATCAGACTTTGTTTTCATATCAGCTGTCCACAGTCCAATGTTTTTTTATCTGTAGAAGACTAGCCATTTGTGCGTTGACAGATTCTAACTCATTGCTTGCTGCGTCTTGTGCTGGTGTAGAGCGTTGGGTTTTTTTCTTCACTAGACATGCTACTGCTGTCGTTTGCGTCTCGGCATCCATCTCTCTTGCTGTTACATCAGCAGAAGATGCCTCTTCCACCTCTTACTGAACGTCACTATTTATTATCACCACAGTTGACGGAAGTTCCTGAGATGACGTGGTTAGCGTTGAAGTAGTTGAATCTGATGCTCGGCTTAGACTGGCCTTAGGCGTAGCAGCGCGGGCCCACATGCTCATCAGATGACTTTTTCTTTCTGCTGCTCTCCCATGCCAAACTCGAATCAAGTTTTTGACTTCTTCTTCATTTTGTTTACAATTGTTCCACTGCTCCTGTGCACGTTTATGTGCCAGATCTGCCTTCAGATCAGGGTGTGCAGCAATGAAAGCATCCTTAAAGTCGCTATACAGTTTATAACACGCATCCATTATTAGCATCGGTAGTATACAGAATATTTTTAAATAATATGTAATATTAGCTGGAAAAATATAGATATTAAAAACTCTATTAAACAGTATGTTGCCTATGTCACTAACACACACGTGTGCGGAAGGCAGCTGGAGTCGATGCTTTCAGATGTACTGTGCGTAGCAGCAGTGTAGTGGTGGCTACTGCAGCCAGCCGCCTGCTTCAAGGGAGGCTGGCACTAGCTCTGCAGTCGCATGGTCAGCCAGGGTCTTCATCACAGGCCAAGCACTGTATTGTCTGAATTGAGAGCGTTATACAGGCCGTGGTGTATCTAACTTGGCTATTTGTATACTCGCTCAGGTCCGCAGGGCCGATATGTGGGCCATGTAATCAACCTCAGGCACTGGGAGCCAGACCTATGTATTAATGCCAACCCATTCATATATATTCTGTGGCGTGAATCGTACAAATTGAAATTAACAAATAATTTATACTTAGGGATCACCCATAAAGGACGTCCGCAAAACATACTGGAATACACGCAGTAGGCCTAAAGCAGCTGTTCAACACAGAATATCATAACAAAAAATACTAGCTTGCGGACGTCTGCAAGGTCCTTTAAACCCCCTCCCCCCTTGTATGCAGTTGTCCGCATTTGAACAAACCCCCCCTCCCCCCATCTTTGCAGACGTCCTTTATGGATGGTCCCTTGTTCTGATTTTTAGATAGTTTAGACGTGCATCAAGGCCATTACACTTTTTTTTCCCCTAAATTTAAGTTAAATGGTAGGTCCCTAAATGGGAAAATAAAAATAATTATATTTAGTTTTTCATATAACGCTAGAGACCAGTTTTACACGATAATATGAGAACTTAACATCAAATGCATTTCTCAGTACAAATTTGTTTTTCACAAACTAACATCTTTTTAGTTTTAAGGTGTGTGCGTTTGTGATATTTTCATTCAACAGTTATTTACTGTACATTTTGAAACATCGAAGCATGACATTGAACATTAGCTGATATGTAGAAACTGTCATGATGGACTGTTGTTGACTCGAGGCAGGAAGCTACAGCAACAGGCATAGCGGCTGGCTTCAAAGTAAGAATGATACTCCTCAGCCTGGTGGTGCAATGTAGATTCGTGAAAAAAGTGGACAGGAAGTAACTTTTTCTCTCATTGAAATCACTTTGTTTATGACATGAATGGCCACTGATAGAGCGCAACAGTCAATACAGTGTACACAATTCCGTACATTAAAAAAATTGCCGTACTCTCTCATAAACAATGTTATTTTCAAAGTTTAAGGGTAAAAGTACAGAAGAACCTTTCCATTGTATAGCTCATGTATCTTTTTTATTTTAAAATACTTTGGAAAGAATTATAACATACATGTCATAATGTGCCAGTTTTCATGATCGTACATGTTTGATATAAATATTACGGCGTTCGTTTGTAATCTCTTTTCGAGTTTTATATGTATTACTGCTTTCAATGATTTCTTCAAGGTGGGTCTTGGAAATAGTATGGAAATTAAAGGGAAACTATGACACATTAATAACCAGTACACAAAACAATTTTATGAAATATCATTTATTGAGAAAGAACATCTAAGTTACTGCTTGATGCAGAACAATGTCAATTTCCACATCTGTATATGCTAACAGGTACATAAACATGTATTAAATCAGCACGTATGTATGTTGTAGCTAAGCAATTTTTTCTTATGTACGCTTTGTCATGGACAGGGGTGGAAAGATATCCAAGAAATATAAAACCTCATATTTTTTCTACGTTATGCGCGTTCATCTGTATGTATCCTCAGCCAGGCTACTGATAAATACACAAGAAATGTTACCACTGTACAGGTAAAGGTATGAAATTGACACCTGCCATGTTCGGGTTTACAGTGTCGGAGTTTCTCCCATCTGTTTGTTTAGTGTCGACTCGCGGAGCAAATACAATAGAATCAGCGAGGGGCCCCATAAAACCCACTACGACTGCAATAAAATCCGTGACAGACTTCCACTAGATTGAGTGGATTTACACTAGACTGGGGGGGAAAATCCACCAGACTGAGTGGACTTACACTACTCATAGTGGGCACTTAATCCCCTGCCCATTTCTCCACCCCCACCAGATTGCATAGTGAATCATAAAAACATGATGTGTGTACTGTAGTATTATTATGTACACTCCAGTTAATTGATAGAATGTGTATAACTTTACACATTATTACAGATATACTGCATGTGTGAAGGTGGATAGGCAGGTGGGTGAGTGTTTATATCAAGTTTTTGTGAATACATCATATCATATGGAGATAGTTGATAAATATAGGTGTAACAGGAAAAGAAAGCATGACTGATATCAAGATTCAAACTCAGTACCTATACTACCAGAGTCAGGCACACCAACTAACAGCCTGAAAGGACTGGACCAGCTTGACTGTTGGTTAGTGGCCTTTCACACAATAAGTACTACACTCCTTTCCCAATGCCTTGGTGTTGGCTCAAAGTTACTCATATTTACACTAATATTGATCAAAACCCAGCTCTATGTTGCCTTCTACTTCAGAGTGTTTGATGAATCTAGCAATGCAGCAGGAAAGGATAAAATGTATGTAGGAATGAAACCCAATACCTCTCACACGAAACAGCACCCTGGGCGAGCGTCGCCTTCAGCACACCCCAACCTCCGGCTTGGCACTCTGTTTGCCTGTATTGCCCGCCGCTTACAACAGCCCTGACACCATTCATACACATGACAAGAACTTAAAGTGTGTATATATGTATATGGGGTTTAATGGCACATCAGCACAAATCTTGCTTTATAGTGCCTACTGAAAGCTAGGTAGGAAAATGATCAAAATTTAAAACATTGCCAATATCCTCAGGAAGACAAACCCCTCCAATCAGAAGTAAATATCCACCATGACTGAGAGATAAAAGGTGAACTTGCTGCTAAAATTCCCCCTAAAAGGCATGCAAAATTAAAGTAATGGCAAAAACGGGGTAGATTCTTAAAATGCAAGGTCAATAATTTTTCTATATAAACCACTCTCTTTTCAAAAGTCCAAGACTTTCTTAGGTGGAACATGCCACATTTATACCTCCCTTAGTCACATCTTGTGATGGGCAGGATGGCTCATCAGGCCAGTTCTACATCCCTGAGCCCACACATGCGAAGAACTTGAAGATCTGGATCAGCTAGCTAGTAAGGGCCTTACAATTGAAAGATAAAGTAAATGATGAACACATATTTATTTTTTTAGCGGAAGACTTTATGGATGGGGAAATGGAGGAGGAGCCAATGGAGGTTGGGGAAGGGAAGGTGGGAGGATCAGACCAGAAGGAGAATGAAGACAATTCTGCATCAGATTATGATTTTGAGGACATGAATGAAAATTATCCTTCTTCAGCACCTCTCCAGGGACAGAAAAGGAAAAAGGATTTTGTAAGTTTAATTTCCAAGAAACCTGATTACTTAAGGTTTATGTACCCATTTGAGTCATTAGCAGTTACAAGGTTTATGTACCCATTTTAGTCATTAGCAGTTACAAGGTTTATGTACCCTTTTTAGTCATTAGCAGTTACAAGGTTTATGTACCCATTTTAGTCATTAGCAGTTACAAGGTTTATGTACCCATTTTAGTCATTAGCAGTTACAAGGTTTATGTACCCATTTTAGTCATTAGCAGTTACAAGGTTTATGTACCCATTATGGTAATTAGCAGTTACAAGGTTTATGTACCCATTTTAGTCATTAGCAGTTACAAGGTTTATGTACCCATTTTAGTCATTAGCAGTTACAAGGTTTATGTACCCATTTTGGTCATTAGCAGTTACAAGGTTTATGTACCCATTTTAGTCATTAGCAGTTACAAGGTTTATGTACCCATTTTAGTCATTAGCAGTTACAAGGTTTATGTACCCATTTTGGTCATTAGCAGTTACAAGGTTTATGTACCCATTTTAGTCATTAGCAGTTACAATAATGTAATTTAGTTAGAATTAATTACAATGTATAGTTTCTGCTCTGTTCATTTGAAATCATACATAAACCTTTACAACTACCATGTCCACAACTTTCTCAGAGCACATGAAGTTTGAATTGCATTTGGAACATGCATATATATATGTAAAGAACCAACAGAAGTAAGATCTTAAGTGTTAAATTTTGCTTTGTGTTGTGACAGGTATTTTTTACTGTCCTCTTATTATTATTATTATTATTATTATTATTATTATTACAGGAAGAAAATTCACCAAAGAAATTGAAAAGCAAGAAGAAGAGAGGAAAGAAAAACATGAAATCACATGTTTCGTAGTGGAATAGTTCAGTAAATTTGAAGAAACAAATTGTCTCTTTTTTTTCATATTTCTTTTAAAATTCTGGTTAATTTTCCTCAAAGACTTTCTCAGCCTCCTTTACTGTCGTTGTACAACTAAAATGAATCAGTTTCAGAGCAATTTGAGTTTGAGGGTACCTGAAGGCCCTAAAAGATCATGTTCAGAGAAAATTGCATTAGTGGACAACTCCTTTTACACACATATAACATAATGGACAAAAAGTTGTGGTCCCTTTTACACATATAACATAATGGACAAAAAGTTATGGTCCCTTTTACACACATATAACATAGACATAAAGGACAAAAAGTTGTGGTCCCTTTTACACATATAACATAATGGACAAAAAGTTATGGTCCCTTTTACACACATATAACATAGAGATAATGTCCAAAAAGTTGTGGTCCCTTTTACACACATATAACATAGACATAAAGGACAAAAATTTATGGTCCCTTTTACACACATATAACATAGGCATAAAGGACAAAAAGTTATGGTCCCTTTTGCACACATATAACATAGACATAATGGACACAAAGTTATGGTCCCTTTTGCACACATATAACATAAAGGACAAAAAGTTATGGTCCCTTTTGCACACATATAACATAAAGGACAAAAAGTTATGGTCCCTTTTGCACACATATAACATAGATATAATGGACAAAAAGTTATGGTCCCTTTTGCACACATAACATAGACATAATGGACAAAAAGTTATGGTCCCTTTTGCACACATATAACAGACATAAAGGACAAAAAGTTATGGTCACTTTTGCACACATATAACATAGACATAATGGACAAAAAGTTATGGTCCCTTTTGCACACATATAACATAGACATAAAGGACAACAAGTTATGGTCCCTTTTGCACACATATAACATAGACATAATGGACACAAAGTTATGGTCCCTTTTGCACACATATAACATAGACATAATGGACACAAAGTTATGGTCCCTTTTGCACACATATAACATAGACATAAAGGACAAAAAGTTATTGTCCCTTTTGCACACATATAACATAGACATAAAGGACAAAAAGTTATGGTCCCTTTTGCACACATATAACATGGGCATAATGGACAAAAGTTATGGTCCCTTTTGCACACATATAACATGGGCATAATGGACAAAAAGTTATGGTCCCTTTTGCACACATAACAGACATAATGGACAAAAAGTTATGGTCCCTTTTGCACACATATAACATAGACATAATGGACAAAAAGTTATGGTCCCTTTTGCACACATATAACATAGACATAATGGACAAAAAGTTATGGTCCCTTTTGCACACATATAACGTAGACATAAAGGACAAAAAGTTATGGTTCCTTTTGCACACATATAACGTAGACATAATGGACAAAAAGTTATGGTCCCTTTTGCACACATATAACATAGACATAATGGACAAAAAGTTATGGTCCCTTTTAGACACATATAACATAGCAGGGCTGAGCAAATTTTTTTTTTAACCACTTGTCCAGGACAAGTGCTTTCAGAAAATTCACTAGTCCCACCTTACTCTTCACTAGTCCCACCTTACTCTTCACTAGTCCCACCTTACTTTTCACTGGTCCCAAAATGGTAATTACTTGCAGAGATTTGATTAGGAGTATGTACTTAATCCATAGAAAAAACAAACGAAATAATATACAACATAATTATTTCTTAAAAGAATTTAAATTTTCAAAAACATTGGTTGTTATACATTTGGCTTCTTCAGGTTCATGTATATATGTTTTATCTGATGGATTTGAAAAAATGTCCATGTATATGTCTGCCACCTGCACCAGCACTAAGCCAGCAGTTCATAGCTGTGTCTGGGTTGAAGTCCTCAAGCTCTGGTCCATTTGTGGAAATGTTCATTAGCATTTGTAAACTCTTTTGGTTTAAGGAATTCCTTAAAGAAGTCTTGATTAAGTTCATTTAACTAAATCCTCGTTCACACTCAGCAGTGGATGGGCTTATAACAAAAATGATTTCTAATAGTTTGCATAATTGACTGAGACTAGGTGGAGTATTCACTAAGAGTGTTCCAAGAATTCTCTGTCTCTTAGTAGTGTCATATTTAACATTTTTTGCCATCACAGATTGTTGCTTATGTCTCTTTGGAGAAATAGCTACCGCACACTCAGTATCAGTCTTACGTTTTATCCCTCCACTTTCAAACAAATTTTCCTTCTCCGAATCGCCGTTATTACCTTCCTTGCGAAAATAATTTAGCAAACTCATTTTATCCACAGAGTAACTATCAGCTTGCTTGACAACTACTTCTAAAGTGATCATAACATACATTACCTCTTTTAAATACGAACAGAGACAGCTTGTTAATTAGCGTAATTGTTTCACTTCAAACGCAATAACACACGTGGAAGTTAATAATCTGTATAATCAATTAAAAATTAAAGAATCATTACTGTCATTTAATCAGTTCATAAAAGAAACCAACACTGATGTCGGTAAAGTACCTTTCATTAATTTAATTACACCGACTCGCTGGATTAAAATCATAGTAAGCCGCTCGTGATAATCTGGCTTGAGTAAACTCAATGCAACAAAGCCGCTTAAAACACTACTAATTGATCATACTGGCTTTCTTTTGTTTGACGTGTTTTGATTTGCCGATAATTTGGTCACTTAGCCCAATATGCAGTCAAGCGGTAACAGGATGTAAATGTATACACGAAGAGGGGTAG
The DNA here is from genome assembly GCA_029931535.1 of Margaritifera margaritifera. NCBI lineage: Eukaryota > Metazoa > Mollusca > Bivalvia > Unionida > Margaritiferidae > Margaritifera > Margaritifera margaritifera. The sequence continues at coordinate 1,698,446 of JAQPZY010001309.1, forward strand.
AATCAAGTATTCAGTACGCCCGGAGGGCATGATTGGCCAAATAAAGGTAGATATAGTGATTAAAGCACGAAAATAAGGACTAGCCCGAATTTTTTAAAAAGAACTTGTCCCGGACTAGCGACTTGGAAAATTTAACTTGCCCGACTTCAAAAATGACTAGTCCGGGACGTCGGGCTATGGGATTTGCTCAGCCCTGCATGGACATAATGGACAAAAAGTTATGGTCCCTTTTACACACATATAACATAAAGGACAAAAAGTTATGGTCCCTTTTACAGACATGCTTCGCTGTATATTTCACCATTAAAATAATATTGGCTTGCAGGGTTGAAGTGATACTAATTTACATAGGATCATATGGAAGATTGTAATTCCATCATTTCTATTCAAGGTCCTTTTTACTACTGTACACATACTGCTCTAAAGCATATTATTCCAATGTTTTTTTTTTCTTTATATGTCACTAGAGAATTTATATTAATGTTTCAAACATTATTTTGAGAAATTATTCTGGTGATTTCCTTTAGAAATCATATTCTATCGTTGTATGTATTACCAATAGTGGAACAGTATCCAAGGGAGATAAGTGTTACAAGGATCATTTCCCTAAATTTGAGTTGTCTCCCTTGACATACAAAATTGACCCAAAAAGCCAGTGAAACTATAGTTTGTTACAAATTTTAGTAACACCAAACAATTGTTACTTTTATTAGTAATACAAACTATATTTAGTAAAAGAGAATGGATATAAGGCCATAGATATAAAGGAATTAAAATCCTTCAATCCAAAAACAATAAAACCTTACAAATAACTGCTGAAAGTTAAAAAAAAGACTCAAATGGGCCTGACATCACTCATCTGAGTTAAATGCAAGGGCAGTTTGCAAGAAATCTGGGTTAGTATGATGCTTTCTGCTGGTTTTTAAAGTTTTTAATTAATTGTCAGCTGTTTGTAGATCAGCGTGATATGTACAAACTTCAAAGGCCATATGCCAGATGCTTTTTGTGAAATTTGGTCAAGGCAAATGTTTGTCTTATTCTAATAACACTGGCTATATTGAATAATGGATCAGCATCTTTGTGCAAAATTGAAAGGTTTTTATGTCAGGATGCTTGCTGTCAATTTGGTTCAGTTCTGTTGAGTATTTGAGATTCATTTTATTTTATTTGTTTGTAATGTGGCCAATTTGATGGCAAATCAGCATATTTTGTACAAAGGCCTTCTTGCCAGGATGCATTTGGTCAAATTCTGTTTCTGAGAAATTGTTTAAAGGTTTTTATATTTTTAATAACAATGGCCATATTTGATAGTGGATTGGCATCATTTGCACAAATTTAATAGCACCTCCATGCCAGAATGCTTTTTGTCAAATTTGGTTAAATTCTGCACAGCCAGTTTTTTTAAAAATCATTTAAGGTTTCTCCACTTTTTGTAAGGGCAGCCCAATTTGACAACAGATTTGCAAAGTTTGCAAAAATTGAAAAGTTTTCATGCAAAAAAGGCTTTCAATCAAATTTAGGTAAATTCTGAACAGCACTGTTTTGAGAAGTCATTTAAAGATTTTTGCTATTTTTTAGTAACTGCAACCATATTTGATCATGAATTGGCATCATTTGTACAATTTGAAAGCCCTTCATGCTAAGATGCTTTCTGTCAAATTCTACTGAGTAGTTTTTAAGAATTCACTTAAAGGTTTTTATATATTTTTAGTAACAGTAGCCATATTGGATGGCAGATTGGCATCATTTGTATAATTTGAAAGATCTTCATGCCAAGATGCTTTCTGTGAAATTTGGTCAAATTGATTCAGAGATTCTTTAGAAGTTGAATGCATGCTGGATACAGGTCCATACCATATAGTCATGTGAGCTAAAAAGAGACAGCATAGTTTAAAAGCAGGTGTTTACATAGCTCAAAGCATTTACATCACTATAAGCTTCATTTTTGTGAGACAGTCACTATTCTGGTGAGCCTCCATTAATGAGAAGGGAGACATAGCAGTAATGTTTCCGATGGTGGCAGCAAGAGTTTGTTAAGTTTTTGTTAAAGCTCTTCATTTACATATATTTCCAAAACCCCTTAATAGATTTTCATCATACTTGGCATAAATCATCATAAAGCGAAGATCATTCAATGAAATGCTTGCTTGCCCTTTTTATTCTGTGGTCAAGATCATAGTTATAGAAAATTTGCATTAAGGTTTTGTTTATCATTTGTTGGCTTTCATTTGCTTATATTTCCTAAACTCCTTTATGGACTTTTTTAAATTCATGGGTCAATCATTATGAAGCTAAAACAATTAATTCTGTGACATGCTCACTCGCCCCATTTGACATTAAAGGTCAAGGTCACACATTTTACAACAATGCTTTGATTGTGGGTTCAACATGCAGACCCTGATCTTCTCGTTCTATGGTAAACATTTAAATCTTTTTTCTCCACTCTCTAACAAGGTTGGGAGGAAATGTAGCAGAGATGCTGCCAGGATTTTACCTAAAGAGGGGGGGGGGGGGGAAGGTCCCCCATTGTCACTAAAAAAAAGGGGGAGTAGAACAACAATGAGGGGGAGGAGGAAATGGCCATAGTTCAATATTTATCTAACACAAAAATTATCCCTCTCTTTCTTTCTTCCTGCTCCACTATGTTAGCGCTCTATTAAAATCAAAATCCTCAAAAGATGTCTCCTCTAGTTGTATAAGCATTAATCTGTTCATCATTTCTGAGCTAAATTTGTTCCTTATCTATGTACGAATATTGTTCTGTGCTGAGAACCCCGTTTCACATGTGCATAGCTAGCTAAGCCAGCTTGAACAAGTTGGAAAAGTGTTCTTTATGGTTATGTACAATTTTCAACAGCTCAGAGATATTGTCTCTTGGATATCTCTGCTCCAAAATAATATTTTTCATTAACAAGAGCTCAGCCAAAGTTTCACTTTCTTGCGTCAGTGCTTTTGCTGACTACTATGCCAGATTTCTTATCTGTTCTACAATGTTGTATTAAGGTTTTAAGTCCATCAATGCCATAGTCAGCTTGTTCAGACAGAGGTATTTTGATCAAAAATAAATATCCTCACTTTTAATTTCTTTTTAGATTCTTATTTATTCAATTTATCTTAAACCTTAGAGTGCAATATAGTTTTGTAGCACAAGATCCCTCAAGGCAGAATTGTTTGAGAAAAGAAATGAAAAGTGCACTCTGCTTTTAAATTGCCTGTATTTTAATTAGACTTGGTATTCTGCCTATTCGACATTTAAGTTCGAAATACTGCTTAATAGGAGGTTAACTAGCATGAGCATGCTGTCTGTTTTAGTCCATCCAGCATGTACATCAGACTCGTATTCAACATCTTTTACGGGTTCAAAATTGCTCACTGATATTTCCTGTAACACTTTCCAGGCTCCAATAATCTCATATACTTCAAAACTTTAAAAATCATTGTCATCATAGCCAATATTTGCCGAATGAAATCATCATCTGAAGATGAACCATGTTGGGAGTCAGCCATTTTGGGTTTTCTAGGAGCCCTTACTTTAAACACGCATCTGTAAAACTTCCATCATGAATGCAAATTTCAACCTCAACAATGCTTGCTCCAGGGTCGAATATGCCAATCCAATTTAGTTTAACAACTGTTCATGTGAAGCCCAAGTATTCAAATGTGTAAACAGCTGCCTACATGAAAAAAAAGATAGATGACGAGACAAGCGCTACCAGACCTCAAAAGACAAAGGAAAACATATAGTCATTGAAACATGTTTATAAGTAAGACTTTGCATTACTTAGCGCAAAACAGGGACTAGTACATTTGAATATAATAGCAAATCCCTTCTCTCATTCAACTTAAATGGTTCTGTTCTATAGCATTACAAAGGTGTGTGTATATGGGAATAATTTGGAACTGCTGTCTGCATTTCTGACTATGAAATTAAAAGGATTAAGTAGGGGTTATGTGGCAATAAACTTGTTTCAGTGGGTGTATATAACGGTTGATTGAACAGGCATTGGTGGTCTATGGTTTCCCCTTAAATAGGTAGGCACATTAATTGATTTATTAACTTGGGTGAGATGCTTTTTTAGACTGCATTATTTGGTGCTTGAATGTGTATGCAAGATGACTGAGCAAACATCTATTGGCTATTGTTTACCCTGGATTTACGAATGATTGTACACCGGATACATCGAGGACAAACACAAAGAAGACCTAATGGCTTTGTTGTTGATGGTTCAATAATAATTAGATTAACAATTGTCAGCTTTTTAAGGAGTTAATGTCTTTCAAAAATAAGCAAAAAATTTTTTTTTTTTTTTTTTCCTTCAAGAATACAAAACTCTTGCTTATTTTGGCACTAAATCTTTGTAGTACTTCAAGCAATTGGTGAAACTGTTGTAAAATTTCAGGAGCAATGCCATGTCCATGCTATATCCGAATTCATGTATTCCTATTATATACTATATTATAATTATATACAGTTTACACTTTAATACTTCTACAATTTAACATTCTTTACTTTTTACCTTTTACCATTTATACCTTTTACCCTTAAATGACATTTATTAATTTTTGTATATATTTTAGTTTTCCTTATAAATATTATTATCATGGCACTATATAGCCTAAAATAAGCTGTTAAATCAAAATTAAATTTTAATGAATCAATGCATTTCAAACTTTATATTTTGATGTATATTCATGTTATCCATTATTCAACCACAAGTAGATCACTGTAACCTACTTTTTGTGCAAATGTAACTGTATAACATTAATCTTGGACAGTGAATTCTAAAGAAATCTTGGTTAAGTCCACATTACTAAAAAAGAGGCATAACATGTAATAGTCATTTTATGGCACTGACATCATTGTAAACGTTATTGCACAAAAAGATGAAAAGACTTCATTCTGCCACACAAATCTTCATTGTACATGTCTGCAATAAAATTTTTATGTAGTGATCGGACCAATAATTCATTTCCCATAGAATTTAATGTTAATATATTAGAAAATAACAATAATTTCAGTATTAGATTGACATACAAACCAACCATTCATTAGAGTTAGATACATTTTTTTCAGCCTTGAACATAGCCTCCCACCAAGAGTTCATATTCTATTTTGTCAGTAGGAAATTAAATATAGGATATCAAAATGAAAGTAAATATTTTGTTGTGAACTATAGTACATAGATTTAAGTTTATGAAATTAATAATAAAAAAAAAATTTTAATGCATCTACTAGCAAATGGCTGCATCTCAAAATATTTAGTACTTTATTTTTTGTTCCCTGACCTGTAGACTGGTTATCTGGCTGTAAAATAATTTGTCGTCCAATACCTGGAAGGAAGCATATTGGAAGAAACCACAATGAAATCAAAAATGTTAAAATTTTATTATTAAAATCTGAAGGAATGTAGATCACATATATGCACATAGACCAATACCAACATTACTTATCCAATTAAATTACAGTTCTAAAAGACAAAATTATTTGAAATAATACAATTATGATAGCTTTATATACTAAATATTTTACTGTAAAAACTGATTATACAAGGGGTCTGAAAAATCTTGTTCTTTTTAGACAGTTGTCCTTATTATACAGAGATTAAATATGAACATGATAACTAGAAAATGGATTCATATTGTTCAGGTGAGCAGGTGTTCATAATATGGAGGCATTCTTCATATGCAGGGATTCATAAATATTGTTATTTTGAGCACATGTTCTACAGATGTGTTCTCCATATGCAGGTGTTCTTCATATGTGTTCTCCATATGCAGGTGTTCTTCATACATGTTCTCCATATGTAGGTGTTCGTACATGTTCTCCATATACAGGTGTTCTTCATATGTGTTCTCCATATGCAGGTGTTCTTCGTATGTTTTCTCCATATGCAGGTGTTTTTCATGTGTTCTCCATATACAGGTGTTCTTCATATGACAGGTGTCCATTCACCATATCTAAATGTAGTACTACATAAGGACACAAGCAATTTGTTTTCCTTTTTGTACTTCATTTGGCATAACCATTTAAATTCAGTTATATTGCATATCTTTATTTGATCATTTCTATAACTGTTGAACAGGAGTCATTACAAAATCATTGTATCTTTAAATTTTATTATTAATGATTCAAGTTCTTCTTTTCTTTTAAAGGAAGACTGGCCTGACATTCACAAAACCTCAAAATGTGTAAATTCTTTAACTCAGCCCATAAAACTTCATTAATACAGTGAAATGAACAGACATATTATAGACAAATGAATGGACAATTTTTGTTTTAATAAGACTGAAAATGAGTGGCTTGTTTTATGATTAATATGTTTGATGCAATGTTCATGTGGATTTGAGGCAATCGGCTTGATCTAAACTTGTAAGTTATGAGTTTTACTAATTAGCTAGTGGTATACTTATGGAATTGTCTTCTTTGGTAAAAAAAAACAAGAGCCATGACAGCATAATATATTTTTCAACTTGAATCCTAAGTTTAGTATGACAGTTTGGTGCTGTAACCATTTGAACATTTCACAACAGAGCATTTGGCACCTGGATTTATTTATACATTTCTTATAGTAATTTCCTTAGAAAGCTTGAAATACCATGTGTAAGTTGTCCATAGCACTCTTACATATTTTTTGCGGTCAAGCAAACAGACCACCTAAAAGAGAAAAAAATAATTAATTAACATATATATATATATATATATATATATATATATATATATATATATATATATATATATATATATATATATATATATATATATATATATATATAGTGAAACTCCTCAAAACCGAACCTCAGCATGCCAAAATCCCCTCAAGACAGAAATTCTTCCTTTAATATCATCATTTTTTCCCCAGTAAACCCAAACCCCTCAATTCAGAATGCCAAAACTAATTTCGATCCCAAATTTCTATTTTACGCTTAAAAACCCCCCCATAAAACTGAAACTCACTTCAAACTTGGAAATGTATTTTACCTCCTAAATTCCTGACACATGCTGGAACCGAATAATTATGGTTAGCATGTACTGTAGTAGGCTTATCTGTGAGACATAGACAAGGAAAATGTCCCAAGGGCACAGGAGGTTAAAACAATACTTGACATGCACACTGACACAGATTAGGCCTGACAATAGGCTAATCTGAAGTCTTTGCACTATCAAAAAAGAGCCAGTTTTTAAGGCAAATTATTAATAACCCAATGCTTGCAGGTAAGCCATTTAAGAAAGATTATGTTTATCTGCTTATTATCTAATTGTGATTGATGCTGTTCATTTCTATACATGATCAATGCAACATTTTTTGTGTTTTTTTAATTAAATATCTGGGCTTTTAGTATTTTTTAGTCTATTTTTTAATATTAATAAAATTTTAATAATAAAAAAGTCAACCAATCCAATGCTTGTAAGATTTAAATTGCTGATTGTGCCTGTCTACCCTAGTCAATACTTGTTACCTTCCGACCCTAGTCAATACCAATCACCTGCCCACCAATGACAATACACAATACAAAGAACAAGAGACTCCCATTCTGTGAAGCCCACCTTTTATTTAGCTAGAAAATATAAAAAATTGAACAATGTGCCCAATCTAAAAAACTCGGACCTTAATCTAGGATGCAGGAAGATGGCAATACTGACATCACATGGCAGGCTTTACAAGAATGGAATAATTTTGTCTTCCAAATTATTGTTTCCATTATGCTTTGCAAATTTCCAATAAGGTCCGTTGGGTTTGTCAAGAATTTTTTTTTATCAGTCCAAACAGAATGGACAAACAAACAGAGAAATCATGGTGACTAAAAAGAAATTTTAAAAAACCTGCCAGAACACCATGATGAAGTCGTGGCTTTAAAAATGTGAAAGAAGATTGTCGTTTATGAACTGGAGTTATTTCTTTTCGTTTCTTTCTCTCTTTTATTTTCTTGCATTTAGGCTTGTACATGCATTACCTGCGACTTCTATTGTTGTTCCAGTTATATATTTGCTCCTGTCCGAGGCAAGAAAAAGGCAAGCTTCGGCTACATCTGTAACGAAGATGGAAAAATATCATTTACAACATAAAATTAAAAAGTATTGTGAATTCGTTTATATAATTTTTTGTTGCTTTGCAGGAAATGGCATTTTTATTGGTGCTTAAATTGTTGGACAGAGAAGGGGTAGATCCCTTTGTGTTGAGTCTTTACATTTGTGGTTTGGGGCTGCCACAAAAATTCCACAAAAACTGGTATTCCATAATTTAGCCTGAGCTTCCTCTGACCTTTGCATCACCAGTATTTGATCACAATCAGCTCTTTCCCTACATAGGTTGTTTGCATCATGTGATCCTTTTACCTCAAACTTTAAGAAAATTGTAAGCTGTAAGATTTGGATCATGTGACCAGGCAATGTAACGGCAATGTCCGGTATCCAGTATGCGAACAGTATAAATTTGGCTCATACATTAGCTTATTATGAAATAAGTTTTAATTGTCATGAATATTCTACTTATCTCTATAAGATAGATAGGATTTGACACAATGTAGCTGACTTTTGCTAGTCCTTGTTCAAAGAGACTACACCATGCTGCTACTGCATGGTTTTGGGGAATTCCATGCCTTTTTAATGCATTCGGACATTTCACTCCAACATAACTGTCCAAATATCTAGAACAGGGTGGGAAATCTCAGAGGAAACTCAGACTACCCATAAAATACAGTGAATTAAAAGCATTATTTTGCATAAAAACACAAAAATCCAGGATGTAAAAAATGAAACTTGATCTGTTTTACATCAGTTATACAGCAAGTTATGACAACACATAACAAACATGCTCAACAGCAGACAGTGTCTCATCAGTATAAAACTGCATGCCAAATTCGGTTAAAATCCAACAATCTGTGGTAAACTTATGCCACAGAAGCCAAAGTAAGGAGGACAATCAAGGGGCATAACTCCTGCAAATGATGTTGTGGAACACTGGAAATAGAACTCTTTCAAGGTCTCACCAAAGTAAGGCCCATACCAAATTTGGCTCAAATTCAACAAACCATTATAAAGTTATGCTGCAAAAACCAAGTCAGGGCGACAGGTGGTCTGTGCACGTAACTCCTGTAAAATGATATTGTGGAATGGTGGAATCGAACTCGTGTAGTATCTCATCAATATAAAACCTCATACCAAATTTTTTTGAAATCCATCAAACCTTGGTACAGTCATGCTGCTGAAACCAAAGTTACAAGGATGATTAATCAGGGGGCATAACTCCTGAAAATGATGATGCTGAATGCTGGAAATCAAACATTCAAGGTCTCATCAGTATAGAGTAGCATGCCAAATTTTGCCAAAAAGTCTCACAATCCTTGGGAAAGTTAAGCTATGGAAACAAAAGTTAGGTGGATAGGCAATCAGGAGCCACAACTTGTCTACACGATGACAGAGAATGCTGGGAATTTAACTCATTTGAGGTTTCATCAGTATCAAGCTGCATGCCAATTTGGTTAAAATCCAAAATTTTCCAGTAAAGTTTTCTCACAGAAACCATATTTTTGATGGACAGACGGATGGATGTGATTATGATAGAACTCTGCTGAATTCACTGAGTGGGACCCTACCATAATAAGTGTAGGCTACAGGATGTTAAAGGTGATTTAGCACAGTGATGTGTAGATCATATAGTATAGAATCAGAGATCCTGAAATCCCACCAGACATGTCCAGTAGATCAAAGGTTTTGACCAGCACATACTCTGAGCAATAGCACATTGGTCATAGAAGTTCTCAAATATCATATGTCTTTGATTTGTTTATTCATTATATTGCCAAATAAACACCCTTAATGAAGTAAAATTCAAATGTCACTTAAGTCTAGTTTACAGATTGTTTCTTTGTCAGACAATCAATTTGGATGTTACCAACTAAGCTTAATTTAAAGGTGACTAGGTCTACTTTACACATTGTTTCTGTGTCTGACAATCAAATGAGGTGTCGCCAACTAAGCTTGTTGGGTCACTATGTTTTCCCAATTGTTTAAACACTCTACAGCCACAAAACACAAAACAAAAGATGTGTAAAAGCTTATCTCCTGGACTTACCAAAAACACTATAATTGAACAATTGCCCCACGGTCAGCATTATAGACGCTACATCAGTCCCTAACACCACATTGTTTATGTTGCAGTGTCAGCACATTATACCTTTAGAACAAAATATGTGAAGCAAAGGCCCAAATTAAGAAAAAAAATACAAGCAACAACATCCAACTTTTATCATCATCCCCAAGGACTTATTTGGAGACCTAATCAAATAAACCCTCACCATCTGATTTTACCAAAAATGTCCGTTAATTAGGTGTAAGGTAGTAAGTCAGCATGTTTTCAAAAAATAATTCATTTTTAAAAACAGTTGAGTGGAATAAAATACTGTTGTTGGATGAAATTCTACTGCATAGTTTTATGAAAGAAAAAATGATTTTTATAAATAATTACTTTGAAAGGAAACCAGTTAATAATAACACTACAGCAGCAGCAAATCCAGAACTAAAAATGACACATTTTGGAGTACAATTAATAATTAGGTATATCAATGTTTTCTTTTTGTCACAACTTGTTATATAACATTTCAATGCTTATTATATTAAATTTCACAAATATATGGCTGCCACATTGATTTTCAGGAAAAAAATGTCAGCAAGAGCCATCAGAAGTTCAGGCTCTCTGTATAGAATGTATGAGTTAAACTGTACATTGGTTGAATGAGTCTGACAAGCATATAAAATATGTTACACTGACCTACTCTGGATCACACTAAAGCACTTTTGGTATTGCACTGTAAAGCTTATTTAAGAAGCATGAAGATACAAAGTTTCATTAGTGCTAAGCTGACGGTTTTAAAAGAGAGATATCAAGTAAAATCCATTTTGGTGATGATTATGTCAAGTAAACATACAGAGTAGTCTACAGTGACCTTATCTTGGAAACACAGTGCATTACTGCAGAAAATATGAATTTAAATGTAACGTTTAATGTGAGTTAGGGACACAGTGTTAGAGATGTAGCTTGAAAACACATTTGTAGAGAAAAAAAATCACAAAAGCCCCTCCCCCCACACACACACACACAGAGGTCACACTTTCTGCACCAGTGTGCAGTACTGGTGAAGACACCTCCATTTTTAAAGTTTGACAGATGCTGGACTGCTAGTGGCAAACATGTGGGTGAAATGCCTTTATGTGACCAAGTTAATGAAGCAAACCAATAGGTCACAGTGATATGGCTGAGTTACTGTTCATGCGATGCCTCCACATACCAGTTTTGATGATCTTATTTGAGATAGGGTCCAAGATAAGGCATGTGTTGTGAACAGAACTCTGAAAAGAGACAAGTCATTCAAATATGCAAATTAAGTCACAGTGACCTACTTTTGGTACAGCAGAGTTATTCTTCTTGAGATGCATCTACTTACCAAATTTGATGAGTGTAGGTGAAATAGATAATACGGCTAAAACACGGTATTGGTGCTGAGAGTAGTCTCACTCACTTAAAAAATTGAAATGTTTGATAGAACATTTCAATGAAGCTCATTATATACCCTAGGGTGTCCCCTAGTCAGATCAAGTTAGATTTAGCTTGAACATGCATGCGATTTTGTTTAACCATTATTTCAATTCATTGGTATAACAACAGTTACAGACACTACACTTGGTGTATAACATGCAAGAAAAACAGCATGAAAACTTTAAAACTTTATTTTTTTTCACAGTAACATCAGTAACAGGATATCAACATTTAAAGTAAACAACATAACTGGAAGTGGTAAACAACTTAATAACAAAATCAAAACATCTATGACAAAGGTATCACTAAGAAAAAAAACCTAACCATGAAACTTTTGCATAACAAACATAAAAGACATAGAATAATCTTATTTAGGCATTTATCTAACACCAAGAAGAATATTTAAACAAACAAAATCATTAATACTGGCCAAAAGTATTGCAAACTTCCATAAGAGTCAGAAGTACATTGTCCATAAAATTGGTTACAGACACTACAAAACTATAGCATTTCAATACAGCTGCAGAACCATACATATCTCCATAAAATTCACTTCAAAAATAATTCAACATGAACACATTGACTAGAATTATTCATTAAATGAATGTTGATTAGTTAATAAAATGATAAAACCACATTGTAACAGGTATATGTCCAATACTTGTGTTAAAATTATGAACTGGTAAATAGCACTTGAAAGTTTAATACTAAATAGTGTTTTTAAGAGTAAAATATTGAAGTATAATGAATGTTCAATAAATCATAGTCACTAAAGTATTGTTCAACCCAAGGTGCTGACTCAAACACAGACCCATATGTGATTGATCTTAAGGTTACAGACACTACACATTAAACCTTGACTTTATATTGTCATTTCAAATAGAAGTGCTTATGATTTTTTTCCAGATTTGACTTGAGCTTAGACAATTCAGCTGCATTAAACTTGAAATGACCCCTTTCATTGACTATTTGTGGAGCTTTTACCCTGTACAAGATAGCATCTAGAGCCTCTTGTGAATAATCATCTTTTTCAGGCCAAACATACATGTTGCCAGACTTTCTCATGTATTTAAGTCTAACTTCGTTATGAAGAATGTCTATTACTTCTGCTAAGTATACATCTAGAGGTCCCTTCTTTGGCTTAAGTCCTACAGCAACAAATTCTCCAGGGTGGTATTTCTCTATTGGTTTCTCTGTGTTGGTTGGTGCTTTTTTGTCAACTTTGATCTTCTTTGTCACAATGTTTTGTCTTTCTGTTGACTTCCGTTTCTTATTAGGCTTTTCGCTTGTTGCTGAGTTATGATCTTTCTGGTTACTTCCTTGTTTTCTTTTCTTGTCATTATTTTCTATTGTTGATGGATTCTTGTCTTTAAGTTGTTTTCCTTTCTGACTTAAATTATCTTTATTGAGTACTAACTTTCTCATTTCCCAGGCATTAACATTTTCGCTGAAGTTGCATCTCCCGTCAACCTTCATGCATTGCTCACAATAACAGCTCAGATTTCTTATGCTCAGTTCATAATCATTGCTTCCTGACTTTACAGCATGTAATTTTCTTGTACCTTGCAGTGTTCAATTAATTTACTTATGATGACTGCTTTTCTCTTTGGGGTATTTGGTAATACTTCCTTTACCTTTTTTAATTGTCTGTACAGAGTTGCTTTAGGTAACACTTTATTCATTGGTGAATCTCTGGCTGACCCAGTATTTCCTATTTCACAATCAGTCTGAATACACTCTTGCTGTATACTTTCATTCAGTTTGATACGCATTCTCCATGCTTGGGTTCTTTTCACAGCTTCTTTCTTCTTTCTACTTAATTCAGCAGTTTTCGGACTTCTTAAATCAACACTCTTATTAACCGATATTGCCAGGGCTGCTTTTTCTTTCTTTTTCTGGCGATACCTTTTCATTTCTTCACGTTTTTTCCTTCTTAATTCTTGTTGAAGATTTGAATCGGAAAGTGATTGCTGTTTTTTTAGTAGTCTTGCATCTTTTCTTCTTTCTCTATCAACCCTTTTTAGCTCCTCATGTTTTGCCTTATTTTCCCTCTGTTTTTTTCTCCAGGCTTGTACCTTTAGCCTCGTCTTCTCCCTTCTAGCTTTAATCTTCTGTTCATCTTCTTCTGGCTTATCTTTGCTTCCTAAAAGCAAACAACTTCATTCTCATTTTTGTTCCTCTATGTATACGGATGAAATTTAGACTTTACAAAACATACTTGTAATGAGTACGCAATATGCTTTCATACATAAGCAAACTGGAATAACCTGTAGATTCTTAAAGAAAAGTATCTGATTGAAAAAGAAATAGCATAAAACCTGATGATTATTCAATGTTCTAGCATTTACAATGATTGCACACTTTCCTTAATAATGTAAACAACAGTCGGGTCAATTCACATGTCTAGTAGTGTCTGTAACCATTTGACAATATCAGCAATGTATCCAATACTAAGTCTGAGCTCATTGAATTCTCATAATATTTCTGTTTGAATTTACTAGTCTAATGATATGGAATGCAAAAATACTCAGTTTCAATTGCATATTGTAAGAAATCACTGAAAATGTTGCCTGTTATCAGAAATCTAGATGAAAGAAACTATAAATATACCAAAATATTACAAATTGCAGACAGACAATATGTCAAAATTTAGCCTTACACATCAATACTGTAATAGGAAACATAATTTGGCTTCATTTTTTTAAAAAAAAACAGGGATAAAGTCATAGACAGTATAAAAAGGGGATATTGGTTACAGACACTACAATTTAAGAGTGTGGTTTACCATTCAATACAAACTTACCAGAGTTGTTCCCAGAGGTTTGCTTTTGTCGTCTTCCCATGTCTTAGGGATGTACCATGGTAAAGAACAGAAAAAGTAATTAGGCAGCTTCTTCTAGGATAAGAAATTCAGGTTACATTGTCTTGTAGTAAATTACTCAAACAGACAGTGCTGCAAGAATGATGCAATATTCAATCAAGAGAGTTATTGCATCACTTTTTTGCTCTTGGCTGCAGAGGTAAATAGATGATGCAACATTACATCACATAAGATGGAACTTTCTATTGAGAAAAACAATGTTTTAATGACAAGTAGAACAATACTTTTATCTTTCATTTTTATACCTGTTTGTGTAGTGTCTGTAACTTTTTTTATTGAGTTGCTGTTTTTTAATGGTACAATACAGCACCACCAATTTTGGCCAACTTGGACATCACATGGATACACATGAGCCTTTGTAGGATTTATACTTTTCCATAATGAAACAACAAAATTATTGCCATATAAACTTGTAAAGGTTACAGACACTACAAAATTTAGAACTGGAAAGTTTGACAAAGAACAAGCTCTCAATCGAATATCTTGGCTAGCCATGTGATTTAAATGGTTTTACTACTTATTATAATATAAAGTCGAGTTCTAGATGTCAATAAAAGTTATAATGAATGTTATTTTGTACAAAATGTTGGCATATAACAACAGATTAGTGTTTGAATTTCAGTGTTGAAACAAAACTTCTACTGACGGTATTTTGCTTATAAAATCCATAATATTTTACCGATTTCTTTAATTCAAGAAGCAATATTTGCAGGATAGAATTCCGCATAAAACCAGACCAATAAATGCATAATTTCAGTATGATATTTAGAGAATTCTCTATTTTATATTCAAGCTTTTTTCGAGTGAGACTACATAACGCTCAAAAATGGCCATTTTTAGAGCTTGTTTCCATGCATATCTCAACAATGGGTTACACTAACCTCTTGAAATTTTCAGGAAAGTAAGAGAGGTATATGCCAGGCTTACCAATCTTTAAAATTGGTTCATATCTTGTTTAATTTTTCTATTTCATGCATATAACATGAAAATTCCTTTATCAGCACCAATACCGTGTTTTAGCCGATAGAGTATTATGAATGAACCTCTAAAAATACAAAAGGTCATTCAAGCATGCAAGTCAGATGACTAACCTCTAAAAATACAAAAGTCATTCAAGCATGCAAGTCAGGTGACTAACCTCTAAAAATACAAAAGGTCATTCAAGCATGCAAGTCTGATGACTAACCTCTAAAAATACAAAAGTCATTCAAGCATGCAAGCCAGGTGACTAACCTCTAAAAATACAAAAGTCATTCAAGCATGCAAGTCAGGTGACTAACCTCTAAAATACAAAAGTCATTCAAGCATGCAAGTCAGATGACTAACCTCTAAAAATACAAAAGTCATTCAAGCATGCAAGTCAGGTGACTAACCTCTAAAAATACAAATGTCATTCAAGCATGCAAGTCAGGTGACTAACCTCTAAAAATACAAAAGTCATTCAAGCATGCAAGTCAGGTGACTAACCTATAAAAATACAAAAGTCATTGAAGCATGCAAGTCGGGTGATTAACTTCTAAAAATACAAAAGTTATTGAAGCATGGAAGTCAGGTGACTAACTTCTAAAACTAAAAAGGTCATTAAAACATGCAAGACATGTGACTAACTTCTAGTACAGTGATGCTGCCAGGAATACACTGGAGAGTGGCAGCCCCCCCCCCCCCAACCTCCAGACTTCTAAAAAAGGGGAGAATCAGGAAAAGTACACGGTGGTATAAATCTTATCCTTTACACCCATTCTTTTTTTCCTTCCATGTTTCCAGTGCTCTGTTGAATCTGAAATCTTCATATGAATCACTCTGTATCTGTTTTGGCATTATTCTGTTGACATTTTCAGAAGTTAAACTGTTTTTAATTACGATGTAAATATAAGTCTGTGCAGAGAAACCCTTCTCACTATTTTTGGTTTGGAGAGGCATGTGCATGACTAAGTTTTCTAGCTTTAACACAACTATGACCTCTGAAATTTTGACTCAAAGTTTTCTTGTTCTTCGGAGGTTCTTCATATGCAGTCCGAGTCTTAGTTGACAATGAATCAAAATCACTAATTTCCTGAGAAACTTCAATTGTTTCCATTTGATCAGATGTCCCCAGAGATGTGTCCAAAGTATTAACAGCCTCCAGGTTATCAATGACACATTCAGCATCCTGATCAAGTTGTAAGTCCCAGAAGAGGAACTTTAAAGTAATCCATTATCAACTTATGACCTGCTATAGTCTTGAGCATGCCTGAATGGATTTCCAGTCAGGTCCAGTAGGGTAGTGTAAAAGTTGCATGGAAAAGGTCATCAGACACATACAAAATATACATGGGTGACAAGACTAAAACACACAACTTTACTTGCAGCAAAATGGCCAGACTTCATTTAGATTATTATCGCATCATAGATTTTTATTTGCAGGAGTTAAAGTTTCGTTGTGTGAGTTCTTGCACATAACTAATTCTAAATTGCATGACAGACAATTATGCATGATAAGCACACTCACATGGCCTGGCAGCATAACTGTCAAATGACAGACAGTCAATTATGCATGATCAGCACACACACATGGCCTGGCATCATCAATGACGAATGACAGACAGCCAATTATGCATGATCAGCACACTCACATGGCCTGGCAGCATCACTGTAGAATGACAGACAGTCAACTATGCATGATCAGCACACTCACATGACCTGGCATCATCACTATAGAATGGTTGAGTTACTCTTCATGCTTGAGTTACTGCTCCTGATATGCATCCACATACCAATTTTGATTCCTGGACATCAAGAAGCAAATTACAGGAATTGGTGTCTCCCACTTCACATTGTTAGTAAGGGAGTGTAAGGGAGCTGGGAGACTAAGGTCATACAGTAAAGGAGTTTAGGTACATTTGTAAAGGAAGACACCATTGATGACATAAATCATAGAACAGTAGAGTCTGCTCTGTCAAATCAAAGAATAGTTGAGTCCGACCTGTCAAATCAAAGAATAGTAGTCTGATCTGTCAAATCCAAGAATAGTAGAGTCTGATCTGTCAAATCCAAGAATAGTAGTCTGATTTGTCAAATCCAAGAACAGTAGAGTATGATCTGTCAAATCCAAGAATAGTAGAGTATGATCTGTCAAATCCAAGAATAGTAGAGTATTATCTGTCAAATCCAAGAATAGTAGAGTCTGATCAGTCAATCAAAAAATAGTAGAGTCTGATCTGTAAAATCCAAGAATAGTGGAGTCTCATCGGTCAAATCAAAGAATAGTAGAGTCTGATCTGTCAAATCAAAGAATAGTAGAGTGTGATCTGTTAAATTGAAATAACAATTTTGAAAATCAGGGTTTATGTTGTTTACTTGCGAAAAAAACCCAAATAGTCTGATCTGCTGGTGCATTATGTGATGACAGAGCTGGATCTATAGTGTTTGTAGTCAGGTACACAAAATGAATGAGAAAATATAGTAGTTGTCCTGAATCTCACCCTCTGGTTGTCCCATCCTTCCAGCTGGGATAAGCTGCATTATTATCTCAATCACATTTTTGGGCACTACATCTGTCATGGGTGTCTCTATAAACCCAGGTAACACAGCATTCACTCGGATACCAAATCTGAAATGAATGTGAAAAGGTCAAATGCACTTCCATGATATATAAATATGATGATTGTGCTTAATTTTATAATCAATACTGTCTTTTAATCAATACTGGAAATCCCTTTTATCTCACAGTCCAGTTAATTCTTAATGAGAATGATTTGTCAGTATCAGACAAATCATATGCCCAGAGTCCAGGGACTACCAGAATGCTGAGACTTGACAACTAGAATGCTGAATCTGAATGACTAACAGAATTCTAAGTCAGGGCTACAAAGTTGTTATATATATATATATATATATATATATATATATATATATATATATATATATATATATATATATATATATATATACACACACATACACACTTAATTCACACAGTCTATATTAATAAATATAAATACAAATAAATATCTCATATTAACTCTCTCTCACACATATAAATGCTGTCAGACACAAAAGGAGAATATACACAAGTCCTAACATGCATGATGAAAAATAGGGTGTTATTCAGACTGGATAATATAATATTACAACATTCAATAGTAGATACATATTTAGCTGTAGTATTCTATAAGCTGTTTATAAAAAGGGTCCACTTTTCTAGAATGTACATGTTTTATCATACAGCTATTTATAAAAAGGATCCACTTTTCTAGAATGTAAATGTTTTATTATACAGCTTTGCTAAATATTGTCCCATTTGTTTCTAGTGTAAAACATTACTTTTGTAGCCTGTAAAATTTGTTTTACTGAAGCACAGCATGATCTATAAATTATATATTTTGCAACAGAATGAAAAATTTAATTAGATTACCAAAATTGTCATTTTCAAGACTTTAGTTTTGGAAATCACAATATTTAGTATATAATTCCTGATCCATGCAATAAAGGATTTCCAAAAATCCAAACATCTTCAATGACTTGATAATCATAAAATAAGTCTTCAATATTTTTTACTTCTTGTTTACAAAAAGTACATGTATCATCATCACAGAAATTTATTTTTTTCAAAAATTGATTTATTACAATAATTCTGTACATGAATTTGAACTGAAAGGCAATTAAATTTGCATCTTTGGTGTACTTCTTAGCTAAAACTAAAGATTTTTTTCTCCACCTTCATCACAGATCTGTATAAAGTTAACTCAAGCTTATAACTTGAACTCAGCTTTTCCAAGTCACATGAATAAAAGATCAAATTGCGTTCTGTTTATAGTTTCAACAGAATACAGTACAACTTGCATATTAGTAATCGACACTCACTGTACACTTGAACAAAATATATGTCTGTTTTTGCTTTATGACTAACACTATATGGCCCTGCCATACTCATTAAATGAAATTTTTATTAAAAACATTGCATATATTTATGTTTATCTTTGTGTTTATATTATCTAATTTATTCCAATATCTGAGTTCTCACTAGATTTCAAAGTTGATGTCCTGGGCACTACCAACCTTGAAAATCTTGGGATTGCAGCTCACTAACTTAGGAGTCCCCCTCCTAAATTCATAATTAGCAAGAATCATTATCTAGCTACATAAAGTGATCAAGGCTCAAAAAGTAAAGAATATATCATTTTCTACTTTACTACCATATATACTCACATATAAGTGGGGTCCAACTACAAACAACATAGACCCTGATCTACCATCGTATAATGTGCCAGCAGATCAGGGTTTACTTGGTTTGTTCTACTGTTTACTCCTAACAAACTGCACAGACTCAGATCTGCCGGCACATTATATAACAGCACATCTGGGACCATGTGGTTGGCATCTAGATCCAATTTATACAAATAAATAAATAACCTGACAAAACACACAGAGATTGAATGAAGTAACTCTGGCTAGGTTTTGAGGGAGAAGTCGCTTTTTCTTTCTTAGAGCTAACAAAGAAAATTTTGCTGTAAAAGTGAGACTTGACTTGGACTTCCCCAAAACATGACTATCAAATTATATACTAATAAAAAACTTAGTCATTACTACTACTACTATTAACAGCAGTATACAGATACAAGTGGATAATTATTTGGTAATTTTTATTATTCTATCCTTCCAACTACTTTCTCATTTAATACAATCTCATTGAATACACAACAAGCAATGTTTCCATCTCATTGAATACACAACAAGCAATGTTTCCATTTCATTGAATACACAACAAGCAATGTTTCCATCTCATTCAATACACAACAGGCAATGTTTCCATCTCATTGAATACACAAGAAGCAATGTTTCCATAAAAGATTAATTGACCTTATGATTAAAAATATTTGCATGTAACTGAGGTGTTTTGATGTAATCTGCCAATAGCAACTGTATATACTTGCTTATTGGTTGGGTCCAAATGCAAGCAATATAGACCCTGATCTGCCATCACAAAATTCGCTGGCAGATCAGGTCTATGTTATTTGTTCTACTGATTACTAATAACAAACTGCATAGAGACCTGTTGGCTGGATCTATGCAGTCTGCAGTTGGCCCAACTTAAAGGTGAGTATATATAGTATTTGTATAATTTTTTAAAAAAAATTGCAAATAATATTGCAGAAATGTAAACCCCGACTGATGTGAAATAGAAATGCCAGCTTTAAAAAGCCAGAATCTGAAACATAAAAATAGGAATACTTCAAATTTGTATCCAATAATTTATTGTAATCATTCAATCTTGCTGATTTAATGTGAATTTTACTTCAAATGTGCTTCCTACAGTCATTATTCCTACCATGTGAGATTCTGAAGCCTGTTGAGAAAAGACTGCAAAGAATACCCTATTCATCCGATGTTGATGCCTTGCATATTATATTTATAATGTCTGTAGAATGTTTTTTCATTAAGGTATAATCCTCATTGGCCCCGTTCAGTCCGGCATCTTACTTTAACTTTTTCAGGTGAATAAGGGCCCTAAGATGATCCTCACTGGGCCCTTTCATTTTGACACCTTACTTCAGCTTTCTGAAGTGAATCAGGGTGCTAAGCTTGGTGCAATGTACACTTTCACAATATACAATCAAACCTCTCTTAAGCAGCCACAACTGGAAAGTGAGAAAAGAGTTATTTAACGATGAATGCTTAATACAGGTTAATTTCTTCACTAACTTGGTCTATGCGACTTTACCAAAATGACTGTTTAAGACAGGTGATTACTTAGTACAGTTGACCTTTAAGGCAGATTTGACTATAATTACAATCAGTCATTACAAGAATATCTGTGATCTAGATATATCAGTAATCAAGTTGCAGTTCAGCTACATTTAGTTATATCCGACCTGAAAACTGGAATCTGACAGAAGTGATCATAATGGTGTAATTTGAGATTAACAATAATAATAATTCCACCAAAATCAGCAAGGTTTACATTTCTGGTATTGCATATTAAAAATATATAGTAAACAATGTTTTACTGTCTTTTTTTTTTAATGTTAGCATAAGAGGTTACTTTTGGGGTAATTTGTATTATATGTGTAACCTTAAGATAACTCTAAACTCATGGTCCAAGATTATTCCGTGGGTTTTACTTTCAACAGATGCATTATGTACATTTTATAATATTTTGCAGTTGTATATTCTAAAAGCCATCCTTTAACAAGAGGCATATATTTTTGTAAACAAATTTTAACAGTAAATTGTAATTATCCTTCAAGTATGAAAACATGTGACCCTTTCAAAGCACGAGTACCATGAATGGCACATTATACACTCACCCTGTGTTTAATAGACCTTTATGTCAGCACATTATACACCCACCCTGTGTTTAATAGACCTCTATGTCAGCACATTATACACCCACCCTGTGCTTAATTGACCTCTATGTCAGCACATTATACACCCACCCTGTGTTTAATAGACCTCTGTGTCAGCACATTATACACCCACCCTGTGTTTAATAGACCTCTATGTCAGCACATTATACACCCACCCTGTGTTTAATAGACCTCTGTGTCAGCATGTTATACACCCACCCTGTGTTTAATAGACCTCTATGTCAGCACGTTATACACCCACCCTGTGTTTAATAGACCTCTGTGTCAGCATGTTATACACCCACCTTGTGTTTAACAGACCTCTGTTTCAGCACGTTATACACCCACCCTGTGTTTAATAGACCTCTATGTCAGCATGTTATACACCCACCCTGTGTTTAATAGACCTCAATGTCAGCACATTATACACCCACCCTGTGCTTAATAGACCTCTATGTCAGCACATTATACACCCACCCTGTGTTTAATAGATGTCTATGTCAGCACATTATACACCCTCCCTGTGTTTAATAGACCTCTCTGTCAGCACATTATACACCCACCCTGTGTTTAATAAACCTCAATGTCAGCACATTATACACCCACCCTGTGTTTAATAGACCTCTATGTCAGCACTAGTAGGGCACAGTTGTCTCTTGATATTATTGACCAATGGCTCTTAATGACCTGGGCCTTTGATCAAGGTATGAGGTCTTGAACTAAAGCTACTGTGCAGGAGCCATTATTTTCTTATTAGACTTCTAACCTCTAGATCCCAAAATCTATAGGTTTTTTTATTACCCTAAATGCAAGCCATTCACAAGGTTTTGTCAAGGAACTATAGAACAAAATTTATTCTGCTAAACCCATTTTGTCAGAGTCACAATGACCTTGAACTTTAACCATTTTACCTCAAAATCAACAGGCCTCTTCCATACCTTATATGGAAGCCCTACACAAACTTTGGTTAAGGTATATGGTATAGAACCAAAGTCTGTTATTGCTCAAAACCATTTATCTTCTTTCAGTTAAAATGACCTGACCATTGACATTTTGACCTCCAAATTGATAGGCTTCTTCTTTACCCTAAGTGCAAGCTATCCACAAAGTTTAGTCCAGGTATGTGATGTAGAGCTAATGTTATTGTGCAGAAACCATTTTTCTTCTTTTAGTCACAGTGACCTTGACCACTGAACTTTAGATCCCAAAATTAATATGCTTGGTCCATGTATGTGATGTAGAACTCGTGTTATTGTGTGGAAACCATTTTCTTCCATCAGTTACTGTGACCTTTATTTTAACCTTTTGACCCAAAAATCAATATGAATCTTTCTTACCCAAGTGCAAACCATCCATAAATTTTGATAACTGTATATGATGGAGAAGTGAAGATATCATGTGGAAAGGAGAAGTAAATGGACAGACAGACAGACTGACACGGGGTCATCGCATAATACACTTCATCAAAAGGCAGGCGTATAAAAAAACTGGAAAAGGTATATAACTGAAAAAAATAATATTGTCACCACGACTTATCCCCCTTTCCTGAGTAGTTGAACCCTTTCTTCACTGGGCCACCAGCTACTAAGTGTCAGACAAGCCTCCAAATGTAAGTTTAACTGTTGCCTTTGAGAGGTTAAACCCAGTTCATCTGTTCCACAAATGGCCTCATATAACTCTATGGCTACAACATGCATCCTCGGGACTCCCATACTGTGGTTTATATGCACCAAATCATACATCGGTACTTTTATGCATATTTTAGTGTTTCAGAGAACCCTAAATATGCAGAGGAAGAACATGTTTTACTCTCACCCAGCTAATTCTTTGGCTGCTGTCTTTGTCAGTCCAATAACTCCAGCTTTGGATGCAGCATAATTTGCTTGACCAATATTTCCCACCTGTAAAATAGAACTCCAAATTTAATTATGTGTAGACATTACTGACTTTCCGCTTCTTTTAATCTGATTTAAAACAACCCCTCCAACTTGTTTGCTCATTTGATCCTTTACTTCAAGATTGTGAGTTGGGTTGCACATTAGAAATGCTTTCAAAATTAGCATTAAACTTCTCAAGTCTTGAATTTATTCTCAAAATTTCCAGCACACAAAAGGATGTGTGGTCGTTCATCCAATATCAGCATTTGCTCTTGGTTCTCCTCTTCTCTCTTTCTCAAAGACAAGCTTATTTCAAAAGTATACAGGTCATTAAAACTTGTTGTACATATTATTTACAACTTGTACAGATTATTGAAACTTCTGTACACATTATTACAACTTGTACAGATTATTAAAACTTGCTGTACATGCTATTAGAACTTGTACAGGTTACTAAAACTTGCTGTACATGCTATTAGAACTTGTACAGGTTATTAAAACTTGCTGTACATGCTATCAGAACTTGTACAGGTTATTAAAACTTGCTGTACACGCTATTAGAACTTGTACAGGTTATTGAAACTTGCTGTACACGCTATTAGAACTTGTACAGGTTATTAAAACTTGTTGTACACGCTATTAAAACTTGTACAGGTTATTGAAACTTGCTGTACATGCTATTAGAACTTGTACAGGTTATTGAAACTTGCTGTACATGCTATTAGAACTTGTACAGGTTATTGAAACTTGCTGTACACGTTATTAGAACTTGTACAGGTTATTAAAACTTGCTGTACACGCTATTAGAACTTGTACAGGTTATTGAAACTTGCTGTACATGCTATTAGAACTTGTACAGGTTAAAACTTGATGTACACGCTATTAGAACTTGTACAGGTTATTCAAACTTGATGTACACGCTATTAGAACTTGTACAGGTTATTCAAACTTGTTGTACAGGTTATTACAACTTGCTGTACACATTATCAGAACTTGTACAGGTTATCAAAACTTGTGCAGGTTATTTTAACCTGTGGTACAGGTTACTGGAGCTTGTTGAATAGAACTTGCTGTACAGGTTATTTGAATTTGTTGTATAGAACTTGCTGTACAGGTTATTTGAATTTGTTGTGACGAACTTGTTTTACAGGTTATTAGAACTTGTTGTATATAGTTTGTTGTACAGATAATTAGAACTTGTTGTATATAGTTTGTTGTACAGGTAATTAGAACTTGTTGCACAGGTTGTTTCAACTTGTTGTACAGGTCATTTAAACTTGTACAGGTTATTAAAACTCACTGTACACATACCTGCCATAACACGATGTGTCACGTGAAAAACATGATTTTTTACTCCCCCCGACATGGTCGTGTTTAAAAAAATATGATTTTCAATAATCTTAGAAGAAAAAAAAAGAGATTTGTTTAACCACCACTATACATGTCTGAAGCATGTACCCTACATAAACAGTAAACTGTCCTGCTTAGAGCCCAAGTAAAACTATCTTTGGGGCAGTTTATACAGTTGATTATCATGAAGTCAATTAAAAGGTAAGTTGGTCAGAGATAAGCAACCACCATTTCACAGTTTAATTACTTAACTGACTGAGAATAGCTAGGATGATGCTGTGTCAAATCCTTTGAACACCGCTGTGGAAGAGCCCATTAGGCTAATCTGCATAGGTAAAGTACACTAAGTGGAACAACCCAGTTTGTTTGAGTAACCATAGGTACAATCGTAGAGATGTGTGTTGAAGAACAAACAATATTACACATCACTGCCTCGAATGACAATGTTCAAGCCATAGTTATTAAAAATTACTGGCAAGTTTGTGATCAGCAGCAATGTTTCTTTGAAGTCAGAGTTTACTCCATATATAAGACGCAAAACATGATTATTTCGGTATTCGGAATATTGTACAAGTGTGGTTCATTTTTTAAGGCAAAATGTGGAAATGCAGCTGTGATTTAGGAAAAGATGAGCCATTTGCAAAACAAGCCCAGGAAAAAATACATGTTAGAACTCCTGGATGGAGTTTGACTTTGTGAAGCGCAACAGCAAGTGGGAGCATTTCATTTTCTTCCACACACTGCAAACACAATATCGACATTAGTCATTCCAGAATGTACAATATCCGTTGACATAGCATCACCACCCAGCATGTTTGCCACTCCCTCACAGCAATGCTGATGCAGAAAGATCATTTTCTATGCTGAGAAAAATTTAACAAGATCTTCAGGGAAGTCTGAACAACAGTACCATCCAGTCTCAAATGAAAGCCAAGATGAACACAAATGACATTTGTATTACCTTCAACCGCCACCCCACCCACTGAACTATTGACAGCAGCAAATACTGCATCTAATTAAGAAAATATTCCACTGTCCAATGGATTTTAAAGACACAAACCTGGTACATTTTTTTAATATTTATTGTTTGTGCGGTTGTGTTTATGTGAGTGTGGGCACATGTGAGCATGTGTGTGATGATGATATTGGACAATGCTAAGTCTACTAGCTATTTTTGGTTTGTAAGTTTATCAAATGCTTCAAAGAAAACAGATATGTTATTTTCTTTTTATAAAATCTGAATTTCCATTAATTTGATATAGGCTTATATGAAAAGATAACTTGTTCTCAATTGGACGTTGCTCTTTTAGGTCATGTGCACTGACCGTTGGGACCTCAAAACTCACTTTTTGAGTCCCCAAAACCATCCAACACTTTTTGAGTCCCCAAAACCATCCAACACTTTTTGAGTCCCCAAAACCATCCAACACTTTCTGAGTCCC
This sequence comes from Margaritifera margaritifera, assembly GCA_029931535.1. NCBI lineage: Eukaryota > Metazoa > Mollusca > Bivalvia > Unionida > Margaritiferidae > Margaritifera > Margaritifera margaritifera. The sequence goes on from JAQPZY010001309.1 coordinate 1,724,855, forward strand.
CAAAACCATCCAACACTTTTTGAGTCCCCAAAACCATCCAACACTTTCTGGGAATATGACAGGTATGTCTACAGGTTATTTGAACATGTTGTACATGTCATTAGAACTTGTACAGGTTATAATAACTTGCAAAGATTATTTGAACTTGTTGTACAGGTTATTAGAACATTTTGTACAGGTCACTAGAACTTGTACAGGTTAAAAGAACTTGTTGTACAGGCTATTAGAACATTTGTACATGTCACTAGAACTTGTACAGGTTAAAAGAACTTGTACAGGTTATTAGAAAATTTGTACATGTCACTAGAACTTGTACAGGTTAAAAGAATTTGTTGTACAGGTTATTAGAACATTTTGTACATGTCACTAGAACTTGTACAGGTTAAAAGAACTTGTACAGGTTATTAGAAAATTTGTACATGTCACTAGAACTTGTACAGGTTAAAAGAATTTGTTGTACAGGTTATTTGAACTTGTACAGGTTAAAAGAACTTGTTGTACAGGTTATTAGAACATTTTGTACATGTCACTAGAACTTGTACAGGTTAAAAGAACATGTTGTACAGGTCACTAGAACTTGTACAGGTTAAAAGAACTTGTACAGGTTATTAGAAAATTTGTACATGTCACTAGAACTTGTACAGGTTAAAAGAATTTGTTGTACAGGTTATTTGAACTTGTACAGGTTAAAAGAACTTGTTGTACAGGTTTATTAGAACCTGCTGCACGGCTGACACAAAGTAAATACAGTGTAATTATATTGCTATGTCCTGGTGATGGGGTTACCAAAATGGCTATAGCATTTTAGTATGGATCATTGAGTCCACTCTTAAGCCACTAGCTCCTACACACAGTTAAACCTGCCTTAGCTGATACCTCCATATTGCAGACACCTGCTCAAAACAGAATTTTTTTCCACACTGAAAATCCATATATAGTGGACAACACAAAATATGGACACTATTTTCTGGTCCAAATCACTCCATATTATGGACACCATTACCAAAAAATGTGTATAGTTTAGTTGCTGGATTGGCTCTGCTGACCTGCTGCTTGTCAACTTTCTGGTTTTGCTTAAATTTTTGATGCCATATCTTGCTAGGAAAAGTATGCAGTTGTCATCCATGAATACTCAGGTATCCACTATCTCACAGTTTTCTCTCTATACCTTTTCCAACTTAAAGTTTTCTTTCTCACAAGTTTTCCCAAATGAAGGCTCCATGACTAAAAGATGGTAAAATCTTATGAGAAAGAAAACTTTGAATCTTGAAAGATAACAATTATAGTTCAGTATCATAATGACAGAGTCAAGTATCATAATGACAGAGTCCAGTATCACATTTTGTAAAGTTATTATACAAAGACAGCAAAATTAAAATAATCAGTGGGTTTTAATGATCAGGTTTTACAGCTGAACTTAACAACTATGTCGCTGTCTTTTTAATATTCACTTAATTTTTTTCCCTTATATTTTCTCTTGGCTGCAAATTTATACACGATATTTGTCCCAGAGAACTTTATAAGGAACTTTATCAACTTTAATAGGAGTTATCATAAAGTTTTCTCGGAACCAAGTAATCTAATTTCCTCAAATTCTGTGGTGAAAAAGTCTCATAACTTTTAAGTCCTTCAGAAATGTACTGTATAAAATCCATAATGTACTGTATAAAATCCATAATGTATTGTATAACATAATGTACTCAATAAAATCAATAATGTACAGTATAAAATCCATGTGTTGTATAAAATCAATAATGTACTGTATAAAATCCATAATTTACTGTATAAAATTCATAATGTATTGTATAACATAATGTACTGTATAAAATCCATAATGTATTGTATAAAATCCATAATGTACTGAATAAAATCCATAATGTACTATATAAAATCCATAATGTACTGTATAAAATCCATAATGTATTGTATAAAATCCATAATGTACTGTATAAAATCCATAATGTACTGTATAAAATCCATAATGTATTGTATAAAATCCATAATGTATTGTATAAAATCCATAATGTACTGTATAAAATCCATAATGTACTGTATAAAATCCATAATGTACTGTATAAAATCCATAATGTATTGTATAAAATCCATAATGTATTGTATAAAATCCATAATGTATTGTATAACATAATGTACTCAATAAAATCAATAATGTACAGTATAAAATCCATGTGTTGTATAAAATCAATAATGTACTGTATAAAATCCATAATTTACTGTATAAAATTCATAATGTATTGTATAACATAATGTACTGTATAAAATCCATAATGTATTGTATAAAATTCATAATGTACTGTATAAAATCCATAATGTACTGTATAAAATCCATAATGTATTGTATAACATAATGTATTGTATAAAATCCATAATGTATTGTATAAAATCCATAATGTATTGTATAACATAATGTACTCAATAAAATCAATAATGTACAGTATAAAATCCATGTGTTGTATAAAATCAATAATGTACTGTATAAAATCCATAATTTACTGTATAAAATTCATAATGTATTGTATAACATAATGTACTGTATAAAATCCATAATGTATTGTATAAAATCCATAATGTACTGAATAAAATCCATAATGTACTGTATAAAATCCATAATGTACTGTATAAAATCCATAATGTATTGTATAAAATCCATAATGTACTGTATAAAATCCATAATGTATTGTATAAAATCCATAATGTATTGTATAAAATCCATAATGTACTGTATAAAATCCATAATGTACTGTATAAAATCCATAATGTACTGTATAAAATCCATAATGTATTGTATAAAATCCATAATGTATTGTATAAAATCCATAATGTACTGTATAAAATTCATAATGTATTGTATAAAATCCATAATGTACTGTATAAAATCCATAATGTACTGTAAAAAATCCATAATGTACTGTATAAAATCCAAATCCATAATGTACTGTATAAAATCCATAATGTACTGAATAAAATCCATAATGTATTGTATAAAATCCATAATGTACTGTATAAAATCCATAATGTATGTATAAAATCCATAATGTACTGTATAAAATCCATAATGTACTGTATAAAATCCATAATGTACTGTATAAAATCCATGATGTACTGTATAAAATCCATAATGTACTGTATAAAATCCATGATGTACTGTATAAAATCCATAATGTATTGTATAAAATCCATAATGTACTGTATAAAATCCATAATGTATTGTATAAAATCCATAATGTACTGAATAAAATCCATAATGTACTGAATAAAATCCATAATGTACAAATAATTCTGGAGTAAGAAAGAACATTAACTATGTAGGATTTTTAAAATGCAGAGCCAAAATTTGTTGTTTCCAAAAGTGAATTATGTACATTGGATTATAAAAAACTTTGGTACATTTAGTTTAAATAATGTTAATCTTCTGTAGCAGTCTTTAATTTTGGCACTAATTTTTCATTTTCCCCAATATGGCAAATTAAACGAATGATATATATTTACAACACCCCTCCACCTCCATCCCCCCAAAAAGAGTCTGTAAAGGTCACTCAAGGGAAGTACAAATATTTTTTGACACATGTCCTTACAATAAGGTTTGAATATAAATGTGACATTAGAGGACAGCCCAGAGTTCATAAATTTTCTCTGAATAGGCAGGTGTTTTTCATATCCACTTTAAATGCATATTGTCTAACCTTGCCCACAATACTGGAGATGTTGACAATAGACCCATTCTGGACTTTGTCTGCCAGCATCGCCTGACTGACTGCCTGATTCACCAGGAATGTCCCCTGAACAAAAAGAAAATCGAAATACAAATGTTTATAGTAAACTCTATCTGGATATGTTTTTATATAATGTGGCAGAAAAATGTCTATGAAATATACAGAATGATTGCTGCCAACTTCTCAATTTGGTTCTACCTTGATAGAATAGATCTGCTTGCTGCCAACTTCTCAATAGGGTTCTGCCTTGATAGAATAGAGCTGCTGATCAGACAAAAAGTTTGGCCAATTTTACATATCTGAATCTGTAAGCCATACTTAGTACCTACATCATTTGGAGTACAGAAATATACACATATTTTAAGCTGTTTTAGATTCTGTTGAGATGAAGTCTTTTTAAGAAATTGTCAGTTATTATGAACAAATTGTGTCTCAGCAATTTTTCTGTTAAAGTAATGAAAACATTCCTTACTGTAAAACAAATCTAAACATATCATGTTTAGTGGTGATATTATCTGTGTTTGATAACCAGGTCAGTCAATAATTGTAAACACCCAGTCTATACTGAACAACACAAGTATTATTATTATTATTATTATTATTATTATGAGGCACACAAAAAAATATGTGTTTCTGGTCTGCCAACTGTCCCTGTTTCTTGTTGCCGACCCTAGCACACCCCCCACCAATTTTTTTTGTTTGTTTTTAAAAAAACAAAAAATCACATTGTCAAAATTGATTTGTGCATCTAATTGAGTAGGTTTTGCCCAGTACTTTAAAGCGCTTGAAATATTATTTGATTTATATATAATGTTTAAAAAAAATAAAAAATAAAATGCCTACCCTAATTTTAAAACCAGTGCAATAGGAAACACACATTTTTTTTTGCCTTATTATTATTATTATTATTATTATTATATCATGCCACATCTAAAATATTGCTGTTCTATCTAGGGTAATAGTGATAAATAAAATCAAGAAAGACTACTGAAATTTTAAAAAATAGCAGCTAGAGATATTCTTGATGTTGATTTAGATACACCATCAACAAATCTTTTAAAAACCATTAAGTGGCTTCCATTTCAACAGAGAACTCAGCTTCAAAAGGGTTTACTAGTCTATAAATCCTTACATGGGTTGTCTCCTGATTATATTCAAAGTAATTTTAAATTTGTGGAAAATATTCATACATATGAACTAACATCCATCTCAAGCAACAATTTATATTTACCTAAACCAAATTCTGAGTTTTATAAAAAGAGTTTTGCTTTTTCTGGAGCCAAACTATGGAATTCCATTGCACCCTATATAAGGTCAGCTGACTCTTCCCTAGATTTAAAGAAATTTCTTAGTCAACATGTACAGAAACAATCATTTGTATGATTTTGTGTAATTCAGTACTGCTTTTATTTAAAAACAATGTTCTTTATGTACTTGCCTGTAATGTTTTACACATGTTTACTACTAATCTTTGTATGAATCCTGTATGTACTCATCTTTAATGCCTTGTACATATTTTATAGTAGCAGTAGATCAGTTATCTAGTTTTTAATAGCTGTTGTATAAAGACACAACTTGTAAAAACTGTACAACATACCGGTATACAATTGTAGAAGGTCTCATGGAAGATTGGTCAATTGACTAAATGAGCTTCTTCTTTAAATATAATCATTATTATTATTATTATTATTATTATTATTATTCCTAAACTGACTTGAATAAAATATAAATCTGAATAAAATAGAAATCTGTCATATACCGTATTACTCACTGTAGTCAAGAGGTCCAACAGTGACAGAAGGGAGATAACTATTACGAATTTGTCTAAGAATTAATCTAAATAATCTATGATTGGAGTTTTTTCCAAAGACAGACAAGTAAAATAAAGACATTCCAGTAAATACCCATTATCCTGAAGCTTGTTAAAAAGTGTAGTGGATAGTGTGATTGCCTTCGTCTGTGTCTTTCCATCTGATGATCCATCTACTACAGTTTTACACAAAAATTCACAAAATATGGTGGTTTGTTATATTTGTTTTGGTTGCTTTTAATGGTATTTTAACACATTACTGGCTAAGGACAAACCGAGGCAGCTGACCTGAGCTGACCTGGTGGGTACCAAACCCGCAACACTTGGATTACGAGTTTGATGTTCTACCAACAGAGCTACCATGGCTCCCTGAAATGTGGTGGAACAGATCCCCATAATGTAAAGTGGCGCAACACATTTTTTTTATAATTCTAAACCCTCTCACTCACTTACAGCAACCTCTACCCCAGTTGAGGGGTCAAAAGGTCAAATGTCAAAAAATGAAATTATATTGCAAAAATATATTTGAATTAAATAGTGTACATGGAACAAAAAACAATGGACACAAGTTTTCAGACATCAAATGCAAACACAAATATGGCCGATGCAGCCCTTGTTATCTTTTTTCTCAAGGACTTCTAAAAGTTTTTAAGGAGTATGGTGGTGTCTTAAGAAATTTTAATGTTACTTTTGTTAACTACCAGTGTTGGACCATATGTAAATAACAGAAATTCTTAATAGAAAAAATTACATATTTTGTTCAGTATTAACATTCTGTATTCCCGTAGATAAATTCAAGGAGTTTTTGGAAAAGTTCAAGGAGTTTTTCAACAAATCAAAGGATTTTCAAAGATAAAACCTACTTTTTGTACAAATATCAGATACAACAGGTGATTTTCACATGCATTTGTCTAGAGATATCATCAATGGCTGTCACCTATAACAGTTTGTCTAGAGATATCATCAATAGCTGTCATCTATAACAGATATATCATCAATGGCTGTTACCTATAACAGTTTGTCTAGAGATATCATCAATGGCTGTCACCTGTAACAGTTTGTCTAGAGATATCATCAATGGCTGTCACCTATAACAGTTTGTCTAGAGATATCATCAATGGCTGTCACCTATAACAGTTTGAATTGTGAGCGTGTTGGACATTCACAAGTTTTTCAGTAGTGGGCAGGGAGATAGAAAAAAAAAGAATGGATAAAAAACTGACAAAATAATTATTGCAGAAAAAGCAGAGAAATGTTCAAAAGGCATGGCTTGCTGAATTTGATGAGCTGGAGTATGATGGGGAGTGCAGTGTGCTATTTTATCAAGTTTGTTGCAAATAGACATCAGTATGAGACTCAAAATCAGATTTATTTGTGGGTTTGATGGGTGCATAGAGAAAATAAACTTTTTTGGGGTTTTGATGGGTGCATAGAGAAAATAAACTTTTTGTGGGTTTGATGGGTGCATAGAGAAAATAAACTTTTTGTGGGTTTGATGGGTGCATAGAGAAAATAAACTTTTTGCGTGATAAAAGTCAGAAACACATAGTATGTAAAGCATGAAAAGGCATTAGAAAAGCCTGAATGTGCAGACCTTGCCAAATCATTCAAACAATGTTGTATATGAGGTTTAGGATTTCAGTCTTTACAATTATATATTAATATAGGATGAGTTTCAGAGCAAAATTTATGCAGGACATATAAAAGTTCCAAGTCACATGCCCTGGTAAGCAAGTGGCTAAATGATCATTTTTCAAGCCCTGATTACATAAATGCTTGCCTCACTTCAAGAGCCAGAACTAATAGATAGCCAATTTTGTTTTACATCATTTCAGTTTTCTCTATCAATTTTACTGGCAATTACAAACCACTTTTTGTAAACGACTAGTGTTCCAACATGGCTGCTTAAATAAGCTGGCACTGTAATTCAGCAGTATTTTTCTCAGCTGATATCCTTTATACAACCAGACAAAATACATGACTCTCAATAAATCTGAATTGACAGGTTCCACTAATGAAAAAAAGGCTTATTCAAAACTTAACAACTTAACTGTAACTAGAAAAACTGCAATGGCACACCATCGCAAATTTACAGTTTTCACTGAATATATTCTAACCCACCACCACCAACAACAGACTATTACACACAGGTGATAATGAAAAATCCATTATATATGTGAAATGTCTTCCGGCTGTGACTGCATATATAAAGTTTGGTCAGAAAATATTTAAAAACATCATAGTCATTTAAATTTTTGTACATTTGAACTTGGCTAAGAGTCAAGGACGACACTTCGCTTGCAGATGGCTACTACAAGTGCAACACAACAACAAAAGTTCATGAATTTCCATCCAAAAGTTAAGAAGATGTGGTAATGGACAGACAGATGGACTGATCAATGGATGTATCGACTGATGGTCTAACAGATGAAGGATATATAATGTTATCCCCCCTGGTATAGATATAAAAAGATTTTAAGCCTCTGAAATGCAAATAAAGTGAGATGAATATCTTTAAAGTTTACCTTAAGATTTACATTGATGACTTTATTGAAACTCTCCTCATCCATCTTCAGCATCATTTTGTCTTTTGTTATTCCTGCACAGTTCACTGCTATGGATGGCACTATTTGAAATGATGTCTTTATTTGCTTCAGTAACTCCTTAACTGAAGATGATGTGGAGACATCAGCAGAAAATGCATGGTTACCTGAATATTTTAGATAGTGTATCTTACAGTACTTATAACAGAAAATGCATGGTTACCTGAATATGGCAGATAGTGCATCTTACAGTACTTATAACAGAAAATGCATGGTTACCTGAATATGGCAGATAGTGCATCTTACAGTACTTATAACAGAAAATGCATGGTTAACTGAATATGGCAGATAGTGTATCTTACAGTACTTATAACAGAAAATGCATGGTTACCTGAATATAGTAGATAGTGCATCTTACAATACTTATAACAGAAAATGCATGGTTACCTGAATATGGCAGATAGTGCATCTTACAGTACTTATAACAGAAAATGCATGGTTACCTGAATATGGCAGATAGTGTATCTTACAGTACTTATAACAGAAAATGCATGGTTACCTGAATATTTTAGATAGTGTATCTTACAGTACTGATAACAGAAAATCCATGGTTACTGGAATATAGCAGATAATGTATTTTACAAAACTTATAATTTGACATGAAAGGGTTTCAATAATAGCTGTTTTGTCAGTGGTTATTATAAGAGTGCACATTTCAAATGTAAAATTATGAACTAAGCTTGATAATTCCATGTTTTTTTCATGGTCAGATTTAATGCTAGTGTACATTTCACATGAAATTATAAAACAACTGCATTGCTTTTGGAGTCAGTCTAATATGAGTGCACATTGCATATGAAAAATATAAAACAGGATTAATAATTTTTGTTTTAAAACTGCTTAAAGATACCTTTATTGTTTCATCATTAACTTTATATATGACATAAACACAAAATGGCAAGATATAGACTTTATGACAACATTTTATCATCTGATTTGATCCTTTCACATTTTTGGCTATATCATGCCGAGGTAAAGGGAGCTAAGTGCCTTTTCCTGGCCTGGTCGGGTACTGAACCCATGACCCTTGAACAACAAGTCCAACACTCAGCCAAATCTATGACAACTCTCTTGATGCTTTTACATTGGGTTAACATCAAAACATCTCTGACATTATGCCTTTAACATACTGTAATGTTATGAGGTGGAATTAAATGACTGAGACAAAAATATGAATTAGCACTTGATGCACATCAATGAGGTCATTTAATAAAAATACACGCCAATAACCTATGTCATTTTTGATATTCTGTATTTTGAATGACACAATTCGGAGTGCTATACAGTATCATACATACTTGCGTTTGTATCCAACTACAAAAAACATAGATCCTAATCTGCCATCACATAATGCACAGATCAGGGTCTATGTTGTTTGTTCTACTGATTACCCCTAACAAACTGCATAGACCCAGATCTGCCAGTGCATTATGCAACGGCAGATTGGGGTCTGTGCAGACTGCAGCTGGACTTGACTTATAAGTGAGTATATTTGGTAGTTGTATATATACATGTATACTAATAAGTGAGTATATATGGTAGTTTTGCATATATACCAATGTTAAGACCAGTTTGTGCTTCATGATAAACCCACACCTATTAATGTTTACAAAATTTGGCAAATATTTACCAAGTATATCCCTTTCTGATAATAAGCCCACCCTCTTGCTTTTTGACAAATTTACTGGGCTGATCCCCCAGTCCTAGAGAGTTGTAATTTGTTCCAAGCAGGAATCGAACCCATGCAGCAAGTAACAGCAACCATGGTCTAGCTTGCACCATCACTCTAATCCATTTGGTTATGCACTTGTCCCCAATAAAGGACGGAACAAGGTCAAAAGAAAGGGCTTGATAAAGTGAGGACTCTTCATTCTGTCTTATTTATGTGATGACAAAAAAGGTCAATCACCTATTATCACCTATAATCAATTATGGCTTTTCTTAATTATATGATCACAAATTTCTAAAAATGTTTGGTAGAGTTGTCCATGCGAAGTAAATATTAATTTATCTTTATATTCTGGATCTGGACATATTTATTTAAGTTGCAGATATGAAATGCTTTTCCATGATCTTTCATATATTATCTCTAAATGTGTCAAATGTACTAAATCAGGAACCAGGAAATAAGGTTCAACTACAAGTTAATTGTACAAAACAAGTATAAAAGATTGAAAACCCAAGGTAAACGGAAAACTCGGCATGTAACAACAGCCACAAAAGTAGGTTACAGATACCTAATTTTGATTACAATGTTAATATGACCTCAAAGTTCCAATACTTGCATATGTTAAGGTAAACAGCTGAGAAGAAACCCTACAAGGTCTTCTTAGATTTCTGCTTAAGTCTAGGGAAAAAAAACTTTTCTCTATCCATAACTTTTATTTTATAAGAAAAGAAAGAGAGCACAATTGTTTTTGTTTTTGTTTTTGTTGGTTTTCTTGGCATATTTAACACATTATTGTCTATATTGTGCCGAAGAAATAGGAGTTAAGTGCCTTTCCCAAGGACACAGAGAATTGGATGACCCTGGCTAGTGTGGGCGAGTATCAAATCCACGACCATTGGATTATAAATCTGCGCCCTACCAATTGAGCTACCGCTGCACTCTGAGAATTTTATAATGATTTGGATCAGATGTCTGTGTGGGTTTCTTATGTAGGATTGGCTGAAATAAGCTGAGATATCCAACTATAATAAGGTTTAAGCAGCAGTTGTATTCCATTTTCATACAGCTAGAATCGGACACTGCTTGCTGTGTTGTAAGTCAAAGCTGAAAATTACAGATTTTGCCAGCAGGATTCAATGTAAGATGAGGATTTGCCTTTCATTGTTGGAAGTTGAAGGATTACTTGATCTAAATATATTTTGAAAACTGTCAAGCAGGGAAAATTTAAAGCATTAAATGTATCCTGTGGGGTTGGCAAAGAATGTGTCCAAAGCTGTGTTAGTGTGTGCGTGAGTGTGTTACAGTTTAAGTTAAAATTTTAGAATTTGACTATACAGGACAGATGTGTTACCCATGTATGACCAGGGTACCCGACTATACAGGACAGATGTGTTACCCATGTATGGCCTTGATACCTGGGTATACAGGACAGATGTGTTACCCATGTATGACCTAGACACCTGGCTTTACAGGACAGATGTGTTACCCATGTATGACTAAGGCACCTGACTAAAGACATTTGTATTACCCATCTATGACCCATAGAACTGACTATACAGGACAGATCTATTACCCATCTATGATCTGTAGAACTGACTATACAGGACAGATCTATTACCCATCTATGATCTGTAGAACTGACTATACAGGACAGATCTATTACCCATCTATGACCTGTAGAACTGACTATACAGGACAGATCTATTACCCATCTATGACCTGGTCACTTGGCTATATAAGACACATCTATTACCCATCTATGACATGGACACCTGGCTATAAAAGACACCTGTATTATCTATCTATGACATGGACACTTGGCTATATAAGACATCTATATTACCATCTATGACATGGACACTTGGCTATATAAGACACTTGTATTACCCATCTATGACATGGACACTTGGCTATATAAGACACCTCTATTACCCATCTATGACATGGACACTTGTCTATATAAGACACCTGTATTATCCATCTATGACATGGACACTTGGCTATATAAGACACCTGTATTATCCATCTATGACATGGACACTTGTCTATATAAGACATCTATATTACCATCTATGACATGGACACTTGGCTATATAAGACATCTATATTACCATCTATGACATGGACACTTGTCTATATAAGACACCTGTATTATCCATCTATGACATGGACACTTGGCTATATAAGACACCTGTATTATCCATCTATGACATGGACACTTGGCTATATAAGACATCTATATTACCATCTATGACATGGACACTTGGCTATATAAGACACTTGTATTACCCATCTATGACATGGACACTTGTCTATATAAGACACCTCTATTACCCATCTATGACATGGACACTTGTCTATATAAGACACCTGTATTACCCATCTATGACATGGACACTTGACTATATAAGACACCTGTATTACCCATCTATGACATGAACACTTGGCTATATAAGACATCTGTATTACCCATCCATGACATGGACACTTGGCTATATAAGACACTTGTATTACCCATCTATGACATGGACACTTGGCTATATAAGACAACTGTATTACCCATCTATGACATGGACACTTGGCTATATAAGACAACTGTATTACCCATCTATGACCAAGATAACGGACTATGAACTACAATAACATCAAACATGCACTCACGCTGAACTCGTTCCAGCACCTGGTACACATGGTATAAATGACATACAGTAATATTGGTAGGTATGTATACCTCAAATGTCATTATGTCAGACTGATAATAATAATGATATATCAATGACAGACATTAAGGCACAATTCCTGAACTCTGGCCAAGTTTTAAACAATTCATAAGTGCAGAAATTGCAGGTCTGGCATTAGATAAGGCTAACAATGGAGCAGCCAAGTCCCATTAGATAAGGCTTGAAGCAGCCAAGTCTCATTAGATAAGGCTTGAAGCAGCAGAGTCCCATTAGATAAGGCTTGAAGCAGCCAAGTCCCATTAGATAAGGCTTGAAGCAGCAGAGTCGCATTAGATAAGGCTTGAAGCAGCAGAGTCCCATTAGATAAGGCTAATAATGGAGCAGCAGAGTGATATGTAAAGTTAATGAATACCATAAGAAGCCCATACTTAATGTTAAACCAGTCCCTTGCCAATTCAATTTTTTGTAAATTTTATATTGTAATAATAACCCAATACCCTTTCTTCAAAACTTTACAAGGTGTCCCTTGGACTAATAAGCCCACACACGCCCCGTTTTTAAAAAAACTTTACAAGGTGGATCCCTTGGGCTACTAATAGGTCCACATACCTCTTGTCTTCAAAACCTTTACAAGGTGGGTCCCTTGGGCTAATAATAAGCCCACATACCCCCTTCATCACAATTTACAAAATGGGTCCCTTGTGCTACTTATAAGCCCACATACACCATCTTCAAAAACTTTACAAGGTGGCTCCCCATGGGCAAATAATAAGCCCATATACCCCCTGTCTTCAAAACCTTTACAAGGTGGCTTACCATGGGCAAATAATAAGCCCACATACCCACTGTCTTCAAAAACCTTTACAAGGTGGTTCCCCATGGGCTAATAATAAGACCACAAAACCCCTGTCTTTAAAAACTTTACAAGCTGGGTCCCTTGGACTAATAATAAGCCCACATACGGCCTGTTTTTAAAAAAAACTTGACAAGATGAGTCTCATGGGCTAATAATAAGCCCACATACCCCCTTCTTCACACTTTACAAGGTGGGTAACTTGGGTTAGTTGTAAGCCCACATAACCCGTCTTCGAAAACTTTACAAGGTGGCTCCTCATGGGGAAATAATAAGCCCATATACCCTGTCTTTAAAAACTGTACAAGCTGGATCCCTTGAGCTAATAATAAACCAACCCTTTCTTCAAAAACTTTTCAAGGTAGGTCCCTTGTGTTTATTATGAGAGAAATGCAGTAATAGTCATCTTTTAAATATTAAGACAACTAATGCAAGATGCAGTGTGTCCCATTCTTTCTCATTATCAATTTCCAATCCATATAATGCTTTGCTGACACCAATGCCACTGCTGCTGACATCAGCATCACTATGTCTTGCCTTTTTGGAGTTATGTGCTTGCTGACACCAATGCCTGCTGCCAACATCAGCATCTCTTTGTCTTCCCTTTTTGGAGTTATGGGCTTCCTGACAACAATGCAATGGCAGATTTCCAATTAGGCAGACAATGCAGCTGCCTAGGGCAGCAATATTCAGGGGGCGGAAGATTTTAAAGTATGAAAATCTCATTTTGTTGATAGATTTATTTCTTTTGCAAAAAATACAAAGCTCTTGTTACATTTTGCTATTATTTAAAGGTGTAAAGGTCTTTAAAGGCTCTGGTTTTAAAGCTTTGTTTTGGGCAGAGGGGTGGGAGCGGCAACTCTGACAGTGCCTAGGTGTGGGAAAATGACAAATCCAGTGCAGTTAGTGAGTGCTTGCATGATACCCTTCTTCTGTTGCACAAGTCAGTATTTTAAGCAATGTTGAATAAAACCTGGAAAGTGGCTCACAGTGACACAATTCTTATGCACAAAAATCATTCATCCATGATGTACCCATACTGCAAATTTTATGGCAATATATGTGCAATTGTATAAGAATTAGAACCTGAACACATTTCTTTTTACAGTGTTAAATAATTAACCCTGGAAAATTTGTCACACTGACCCAGTTTTGGTGCCCAACACATGCTACTCCCAAGTGAAAAGGCATGGAATTTGAACCAGACATGAGTTTAGTCCATGTTGAATAAAACCTTAAAAGTAGGTCACAGCAACTAAGCAAACGTGTGCAACACTCCTTCATATTGCGAGTTCCACAGTGATTCCAGATAATGCGACGGCAGATCAGGGTCTATGTTGTTTGTTCTACTGATTAGTCCTTACAAACTGAATAGACCCAGATCTGCCAGCACATTATGCGCCAGCAGATCTGGGTCTATGCAGTTTGCAGTTGGTATCGGTTTATACACAAGTATATATGGTAATCAGAATGCATGTTATATTTTACAGGTGTATTAGAATCTTGTCTCTATGGCAAGGTTTTTCTAACAAGTAGACTACTTCAACAGTTTTAAAAAAATCATCTATAACAATTTGCAATTGGCAAAAGAATTTGCAATATAGGACACTATACATAATGTCTGTAGATAACTGGACATTATTGTCAGCAGAATGGTCTAATTGATAAACTACAGTGTACTAATTTTACAATGTGGTTTGGCAACTGTCCTGATTTTTTTAATACTGGCCCATATCTTTGAGGTGACAACATTAAACAAACAGTATACCTCCTGTCCATTTTTCAGGTGATCTGAACGTAACTACACATCACAACTACCATATTCTCTGTTGTACATCTCCGAACTATTATTACAGTTGGAGACAACATTATGGTTGAACCATGGCACAATCTTAATCTTTTCATTATTATAGTTGGAGACAACATTATGACTGAACCATGGCACAACCTTAATATTTCCATTATTACAGTTGGAAACAACATTATGACTGAGTCATGGCACAGCCTTAATATTTCTATTATTTCAGTTGGAGACAAAATTATGAAGCATGGCACAACCTTAATCTTTCCATTATTACAGTTGGAAACAACATTATGACTGAACCATGGCACAGCCTTAATCTTTCCATTATTACAGCTGGAGACAACATTATGAAGCATGGCACAACCTTAATTTTTCCATTATTACAGTTGGAAACAACATTATGACTGAATCATGGCACAACATTAATCTTTCCATTGTTAGTTGGAGAAAACATTATGACAGAACCATGGCACAAATTTAATCTTTCCATTATTACAGCTGGAGACAACATTATGAAGCATGGCACAACCTTAATCTTTCCATTATTATAGTTGGAGACAACATTATGGCTTAAGCATGGCACAACCTTAATCTTTCCATTATTATAGTTGGAGACAACATTATGGCTTAAGCATGGCACAACCTTAATCTTTCCATTATTTCAGTTGGAGACAACATTATGACTTAAGCATGGCACAACCTTAATATTTCCATTATTACAGTTGGAGACATCATTATGAAGCATGGTACAACCTTAATCTTTCCATTATTACAACTGGAGTCAACATTATGACTTAAGCATGGCACAACATTAATCGTTCCATTGTTATAGTTGGAGACAACATTATGAACCATGGCACAACCATAACATTTAACTTTCTGACATTTGTATCACTCCTGCTATCTAAAATCATGTAACCTTTTGATGCCAGAGCAGTTTGAACACCTGATTTTTGCTGGACAATAAATGAGTTTCCTTAAACTGACCTTATTGTCCATGACATTAATAATGAGCTGCTGTTTGGTAAATACAAATGAACAGACAAACAAATACATATAATAATTTGACTTGCATACAATAACCTAAAACAATCAAGTTTGTTGCGTTGTCGTTTTCTCTCCCCCCTCCAGCCCATAAGTTTGTCATACAAAAACAATACAGTCTCTTCATGTTTCTTTGTTATACATGAAAAATGTTAATTGCTAACAATTCAAAAAGAATGTATCAACTGTCAATAAATTATGTACATCTTTTGTCTGAAACCTTATTTTACACAATGACTATAATCAGGTCAATGCAGTTTGTTTTTTCCCCTCAAACCAGGTCTGATTATCAAGTACATTCAGATCAATGATGACAGCCAGCCTGAGTAATGTATGTTCCTGTCCAAGTGCCAAATTCTTAGGCAAACAAACTACACATCTATAGGAAACAAACAAAAACTCCACCATCTTGTATGTAACAATTTGGATTTGAAAAAGGAAATATGTATGTACAAATTCAAGAACGTAAAATAGGGCAATATACCAGTATACAATTTGTGTAGATCACTTCTTATATATAATGCACTTTTGTCCTAACAAACTAGTCTGATTTGCTAAATAATTATCTTACTATCAAACAAACATTTTTAATGCAAAATCATTTGCCAGAAGAAAGTTCTCTCTATGTATGCATGTGTAATGTCATGCAGCTCCAACACCATTCAAGGTAGAGACTTTAAAACATGGGATATGAATTGGGGATTGGTCTATAGATGTGAACAACAGTTAAATTAGAATCATGGTTGATACCTTGCTTGCAGAGTTTGGGAGTAGGGACACTTAAACATAACCAAGAAAAGTGCAGGAATATACAGCTATTATATTTAATTCTAGTTTTCTGTTGTACTCCTACACATATAAAACCTACAGCAACTGCAATGTGACTCGCCACTGTAAATCTGTTTGCAATTATTGCTCATATTCCAATCTACCCCTCTATACAACCTCTTCACACCCCACCACAGAGTACTAACTCCTATCGTCAGACTGTGACCCATTGGTCATAGTACAAAATCCATTATATATATGACACATGGGTCTTAATGCAATATCCATCATATATATATGACCCATGGGTCATAGTGCAAAATCTGTCATATATATAACCCATGGGTCATAGTGCAAAATCTATCATATATATGATCCATGGGTCATAGTGCAAAATCTGTCATATATGACTCATGGGTCATAATGCAAAATCCATCATATATATGATCCATGGGTCATAGTGCAAAATCTGTCATATATATATGACCCATGGGTCATAGTGCAAAATCCATCATATATATGATCCATGGGTCATAGTGCAAAATCTGTCATATATGTATATGACCCATGGGTCATAGTGCAAAATCCATCATATATATGATCCATGGGTCATAGTGCAAAATCTGTCATATATGTATATGACCCATGGGTCATAGTGCAAAATCTGTCATGTATATGACCCATGGGTCATAGTGCAAAATCTGTCATATATCTGACCTGAGGGTCATAGTGCAAAATCCATCATATACATGATCCATGGGTAATAGTACAAACGCCATCATATATGTGACCCATGGGTCATAATGCAAAATCTGTCATATATGACTCATGGGTCATAATGCAAAATCCATCATATACATGATCCATGGGTCATAGTGCAAAATCCATCATATATATGATCCATGGGTAATAGTCCAAATTCAATATATATATGACCCATGGGTCATAATGCAAAATCTGTCATATACGACTCATGGGTCATAATGCAAAATCCATCATATATATGATGTGTCTTCCTGCTATGACTGAATGTATAAAGTTTGCCAGAAAATATTGGAAAATATCAATGTAAATGAAATTTGAAAATAGACATTTAGCTACATGTGTTGAACATGGCCTTTAACATGCATTTGGCTTATAACTAAATGGTTGTTAAGGGCCACATTCAAAACATGTAGCTAAATGGCTGTTAAAGTGTTCTGAATGTGACCTTTAATGGGCATATAGCTGGCCTTTAACAGGCATTTAGCTATGTGTTTTGAAAATGGCCTTTAACAGGCATTTAGCTATGCATTTTGAACATGGCCTTTAAAAGGCATTTAGCTATGTGTTTTGAACATGGCGTTTAACAGGCATTTAGCTATGTGTTTTTAATGTGGCCTTTAACAGGCATTTAGCTGGCCACTTTCAAAATACAGTGCAATACAGTCAAAGGCCACCTTCAAAACACATAGCAATCTGTCACGAAAATTGCTTCTCATTGTAGGTTATAAAACTATATAACCCTGTTTGATACCTTCATAGAAAATTTGATCTTATTTTTTTAGGCAATCATGACAGGTGGTCTTTCAA
The DNA here is from genome assembly GCA_029931535.1 of Margaritifera margaritifera. Lineage (NCBI taxonomy): Eukaryota > Metazoa > Mollusca > Bivalvia > Unionida > Margaritiferidae > Margaritifera > Margaritifera margaritifera. Next base: position 1,743,390 of record JAQPZY010001309.1, read on the forward strand.
GATAGGCTTTAGTGTATTTGGAAAACAAGTTTTTTTACTTCATTAAATTGGCCCTATGTTAGAAAATTCATCAAGATCCAACTCCCCTATTTTCAGTTTTAGAACAGACAGGTCAGAAAAAGTGTGCACCACTGTTCCTCAGTACAAAAAGATGTGTATCAGAGCACAGCAAGATAAACAGAAAAGGGATCAATGCCAAAATAAACCTTCACCTCAATGTGACCTCAGGTTGTCTGTTTCATAAGCCTGACTACTGATGTACATGGCTAAAGGCCAAAAAGATGTCACACATGGGAAGCGGGGGCTCTCTCTCTCTCTCCACTGGTCTGACATGTATATTCCATATATAGCATGAATTTAACTGTAATTCAATCATTTATTTGATGGGGGGGGGGGGGTATTTTTGAGGGGAAAACAAGAAAATCCCTCTTGTACTTGCAAAATTACAACAAAATGCTACAAACAAATGTGCAGCAAAAAAGTTTATTTTAGAACATAAATAAATGCAATACTTTAGCTGCTCATCACCAAAATGACCACAGATTTTGTTTTTATATGGTATATGTACATGCTTCCTTTTTTGTTCATTAGAATGAAAATAAAGAAAACTTATAATACACTACCATAATCAAGGTATAGGCAAATAGAAATGATTGTGTGACATTTTCATTATTAATATTGTTTTAAATAATATTTCAATCAGTATTTGATTCCCCAGTAAAAAAACAGCCACCAGAAGAATGGTTGATTCCCCAGTAAAAAACAGCCACCAGAAGAATGGTTGATTCCCCAGTAAAAAAACAGCCACCAGAAGAATGGTTGATTCCCCAGTAAAAAAACAGCCACCAGAAGAATGGTTGATTCCCCAGTAAAAAACAGCCACCAGAAGAATGGTTGATTCCCCAGTAAAAAACAGCCACCAGAAGAATGGTTGATTCCCCAGTAAAAAACAGCCACCAGAAGAATGGTTGATTCCCCAGTAAAAAACAGCCACCAGAAGAATGGTTGATTCCCCAACCAACTGTAGCTATTACACCTGTACAATAAACCTACTTTTTCAATATCATCATTCATGTCCAGTGATCTTAATCTTTCATATATCAATCACAGACTCAGTTGGGAGCTGCCCAACCTCTAGATCAATCAAAGTTACCCTTCCTCAAGATGAATCCCATCCCCAATAGGGAGCTGCCCTTCCTCAAGATCAATCTCATCCCCAATAGGAAGCTGCCCTTCCTCAAAATCAATCACAGACTCAATAGTGAGCTGCCCTTCCTTAAGATCAATTACATCCCCAATAGAAAGCTGCCCTTCCTCAAAATCAATCACATCCCTGATAGTGAGCTGCCTTTCCTCAAGATCAATCACATCCCCAATAGGGAGCTGCCCTTCCTCAAGATCAATCACATCCCCAATAGGGAGCTGCCTTTCCTCAAGATCAATCACATCCCCAATAGGGAGCTGCCCTTCCTCAAGATCAATCACATCCCCAATAGGGAGCTGCCTTTCCTCAAGATCAATCACATCTCCAATAGGGATCTGCCCTTCCTCAAGATCAATCACATCCCCAACAGGGAGCTGCCCTTCCTCAAGATCACATCCCCAATAGTGAGCTGCCCTTCATCAAGATCAATCACATCCCCAACAGGGAGCTGCCCTTCCTCAAGATCAATCACATCCCCATCAAGGAGCTGCCCTTCCTCAAGATCACATCCCCAATAGGGAGCTGTCCTTCCTCAAGATCAATCACATCCCCAATATGGAGCTGCCCTTCCTCAAGATCAATCACAGGCTCAATAGGGAGCTGCTCTTCCTTAATTGGAGTGTAACTAAGAAGTTGAGAAAAATTGGGGGCAGGAAACACGAGGAAAGTGGATTTATTATGTGGAACCCAAACTGATAATTTTAGCTTCAATGACCTTGACCTTAGACCTCTGGGCCCGAGAATCAATAGGAAGGTGGCTCTGCCTAAGTGTAGACTACCTAATAACATGGATGAAAACTGGATCAAGGAAACTAAACTGAACGCTAACAGAAACTGAAAAAATTACAATGTCACACAAAGTGACCTTTACCTTTCACCGCTTAGCCTCAGAAGCAACAGAGAACTGCCCATGCCCTAACGTAGTCTATCATTCAAGTTGAGAAATATTAGGCCAAGGAAAAAACTGACTTTCCATGCTCCAGTAACCTTGACCTTGGATCAAACTGCCCCAAAATCAATAGGCTTCTGCTGTAAGGCACATACAGTTTGAGAAAAAAAAGTTCACAGCAAATAAAAGTTATGTTGTGTAACCCACCTCATCAAAACAACAGACAAACAGATATCACTATAGCTATAATCCCCCCCCCCCTTCTTGGAGAGGGGGATAACATAAAGCTTCCTAAACTAGGACCGATTCTTAATGAAACAGAGTTTCGTATCTAAAAAATTTGCTTTCTATTATTTGGTATTTTTGTGAGAAATTAAAACAATATGCACCGAAATAGCCAAATAATTTTAAGACAGAACAAATTTTGGTCTTTGGGATTGCAATATTTCAGATATCATTTGTAATTTAGTATACAGTCAAACCTGTTTCCATAGGTCACCCAAAGGCATATACATGTATGTATGTAGTGTTTAACAGCACCTCTGCATAATGGTGGCTACATGGTACCAACAAAAAGTAAAATTGGAAAAATGTAAACATAAAGAAATGCACAAAAACTTTAGAAAGATAAACCCTTCCTACATTCTGTTCTGCATTTGTTTTGGGGCTTTTTTTTGTTTTTGTTTTTCTTATCCTTTTATGTCTAATAATAGCCAACGAGTTTGAAATCAAGTTTCATTGGTATGAAATAAATCTTAATTTAATGTATTTGACTGAAATTACAGAAGATCAACAAGAAATTACAGCAATCAGAGAACGGATACAGAACAATAATTTCTGTGAGAAATGTAACAGTTATCATTTTGTAACAAGGTAAAACATCCTTTCCATGGAATGAGAACTTAATGTTTAAAGCCATTAGAGACAAAAACAAGTGTTCTTTGTGAGTGGGGATAATTTGAAATAAAATTTAGAAGATCTGGAAAATAAATGTTTTTATACTTTTTGTGACAAGAATTGAGAAAAAAAATGTTTCTAAAATGTACATTGATGAATGAAGGTAACGGGGCCATGAGAATAAATAGTGTCAATTAACACCTCAGATAAGATAGTATCAACTTCTGATTGGATTCTTCCATGAATCACATCAGTAACAGATTGATTGACTTTTTAATTAAACATCAACACATGAAAGGTCATATAATGTGAAGGCAAATGGAGTAAAAAAAACTGCCCCAAGACACACCATGGTAGCCGACCTGACCTCAACAGGATTCAAACCTGAACACTTATGGTTGTGAGTCCATAACACTAACCAGTGGGCCAAGACAGTACAAAATATAGTAGATATCAATTATGGTTTAGAATCAAGAGTCACCTTGGGGCAGTATGTCCAGTGTTTTCTGAGCTGCTTCCTTATTAATATCCACTACAGCCACAGCTGCACCCTCCTTGGCAAACAGGTGGCAAACTGCACGGCCAATACCACTTCCTCCTCCTGCAAATGACACAAGGTGTTTAAGGTACTTGCAAACATGAATCCCCTCACCAACAAAAGCACATTTGGAGTAGTGAACAATATACAGATTGGTATAAAAACCATACCAAAAGTAGGTCATAGTCACCTATTTTTGGTATGGTTGAATTACTCTCCTTGAGATGCATCCACATACCAATTTTCATCAATGTAGATGAAATACAATCAAAGATATTGAGGGTGTAATGAGCAGATAGCTGAAGATACAAAAGTCACTCAAGCATGAAATGTAGATTTTAGTTAATCCATTTTGGCATGGTTGAATTACCTTCCTTGAGATGCCTCCACATTCAAAGTTTTCTGATTGTAGGTAAAAAAGGGTCAAAGATATTGAGGGTGTGATAGATGGATAGCTGAAAACACAAGTCACTCAAGTATGAAAATTAGGTCAAAATTACCTAGTCTTCATATGATAGGATTAGTCAAATTTTCATAAGTGTAGGTGAAATATCATAAATAAAAAGCCCAGCAAGTGCAAAAATGAGGTCATACTGACGTAATTTTGGTATGATTAAGTTACTTTTTCTTCAATGCGATGCATTCACATAACAGTTTTCAAGAGTGTAGGTGAATTAGGGTCCAAAATATTGTGTGTGGAAAAAGGAAAGCTGAAATTATTCACTTAAGCATGAAACTTGACTCACATGACCCAGTTTTGGTATGGTTTAGTTACCTTCATCAAGATATAATCACATACCAATTTTTATGAGTGTAGATTCAATAGGATCAAAGATATTAGGGATGTGACAAACAGCTGAAAATATAAGGTCACTATAGCATGCAAATTAGGCTACACTGACCAAGGTTTGGTTACAGCTAAATTACTTTCATCACAATGTATCACAACCAACTTCCATGAGTGTAAGTAAAAATGGGTCAAAGATATTGAGGGTGTAATGAACAAACAGCTGAAGAACAAAGTCACTCAATCATTAAAACTGGGTCAAAAAATATAACATACATTTGGTGTGGTAATGAGAAACCTTCTTTGAGATCCAATCACATACTAATTTTCATGAGTGTTTGTGAAAGTGTCCAAGATATTGAGGGTGTAACATAATAAAAGCTGACACTACAAATGTCACTCATATGAAAATTGGATCACACTGACCTACTTTTGGTATTGTCAAGATCTATCGACACAACAATTTCCATGTGTAGATGAAATAGGTTCCAGGTTATTCAGACTATAACAAATTAACAGCTGAAAATACAAAAATCACTCGAAAATGTGAAAAATGGGTCAAACTGACCTAGCTTTGGATGGTTAAGTTACTTTCATCAAGATGTAATCACATTACAATTTTTATGAGTGTAAGTGCAACAGGTCCAATATACTGTGGTGTAACAAACAGCTGAAAATACGAAATTCACTCAAGTGTCACTGTGCAACTTAAGTCACATTGACCTAGTTTTGGTTTGGTTGAGTTACTTTTGTCGAGATGTATCACATATCAATTTTCATGAGTGTAGGTGAAATAAGGTCTAAGATATTGAGAGTAACTGATCAAACAGCTGAAAATACAAAAGTCACTCAAGTGTGCAAATAAAGTCAATGATCTATTTTTGGCTGATTACTTTTCCTGAGATGCATCCTCATACCAAGTTTCATCAATGTGGGTGAAGTAGGGTCTGAGATATTGAGGGCATAACAAAATATTCAGAGGGTAATGAACAAACAAATGAAAGACAAACACATGAAAAAAAGACTGCAACATTTCCTAAAATTTTTAAATGTACTCGGTTTACAATAACTGAAAAGATGCAGTTTAATCAAAATGATTAGAAACTCAACCATTCACCCTATCTAACCATTAGCTTTACTGAACAGCTGACTGCTATTATAATGTATATGCCGTACCTCGCTCAACTTGTGATGGCTTCATTTGCTGTACGTCTTTGACAGGATTCAGTATCTAAGATACGTCTTTATTGAATACCGGGTACAAGTGACATTTTAGGTAAAACATCCCTAGGTTCGTTGTAATATTGTTTCCTGCTGCTACATATATATACATGATGAAACAAAATGCAACTGGACACACTGTGTGGACATGTGCATGGGATGCTTTTGCAGGATCAACAACAACCAAGAAACTGTACAGTGGCTTAAAAACTTTAAACAATCTTTCTTTACAATAAAATGTTACTAATCAAAGATTCTGTTAACCAACATGTTTTCTGAAGGTAAATAATTGTAGTGTAAATTTTATTTTATCAGTATTAGCGGTAAATCAACCTGATGTATAATGGTATGTAATGTCCACAACCACAAATTCTTGTCAAGTCTGGCTTTTTCCTTGAGATGCTACATTTGGTGTAAAAATAATGCATAGTTACAGGAAAGAATTTACCGAAAAATCCTACTAAACAGTCCTCTTAAGCAGAGATGTGAAAATATATCATTTAATTGAAATTGGTACTTCCGGCATCACTGACGGCCACATGCATGGTCATCTACACGTTTACCAATTTTGTAAACATTTACAGGCAGTAAAGTAAACTAAGCCATTTGCACATGTAAATATTGCAGCCTTAACAAATGGACAATACACTATATTAGTTCCCAACTTCATTTGTGAGGGAGAACCTTCTATATTTGTATCTCTCTGTGATAAATGTTAAAAGCTTTGAAATGTCCATTTTTTAAAAATGTGACATGATGTTCAAAAATGATTGATCTGCTTTTGATTTATGAAAATATCAATGCTGTCACTCAGATAAAAATATTAATGAATTAAGAAAAAATTATACCAGAATGCAAAGTCTGCTTTTGTCAAAGTACTATGAAATTTAGTTCCATATTTCTCATGTGAACCTTAAAATCCAAACAACCTGCATGAATTTTATAAAGTCTAGTCTAAAAATAACATAAATGTGTATCAGAGATCTCAGTAAACCTTTCACTCTGGGAATCCAGGACCATAATTTTCCAGAAATTGGTGAACCAGGTGAGAAAAAAAGCGACTCCATCAGCAGGTGTAAAATCATATTTATTAAAGGAAAAAAAAAAGACGTTACTAAATCCTAATGACTCTTTGTATTACCATCTTTTATTTCAGTTTAATTTTCACTTTATCTTCCTCCCTTTTGAAAGAATTCATTATTTCTTTTCATGTATTTATCTTTCTTGCCAATTCAGTATTTTTTGTTGTTCAAGATCCTGTTTAGGAAAATGTACATCATCATATAATTGAGGGTCTATGGGTAATTAGGTCTATGGCTAGTTAATTAGGTCTATGGGTTCATTAGGGTCCAGGATGCACTGGAAGTGCCTACAGAAAGCTCTGTGTATAACACATCAGTCCCTTATACATGGAGCACTTTCTACTTTTTATTACAAAATTTTATGATACCATATATTCCATTTATGGCATAATGAATTCTAATTTATATCACATATTCAAATTTATGATATCATGAAAAGTGCTGAAATTAAGTTTTTATTTTATTTAGATCAAATTTTGAAATATCTCCTTTCATATGTGCGGGCAAAAGAGGATGAAAGAAAAATAAGTTAAATTTATTAGTATTATATGAGCAAAGTTATACTATATTAAACAAGAGCAACGTAAATAATACATTATATGCCCGCCATGTGTTCAATAGTATTATTATATTTTTTTATGTTAAACCCTCTTTTCACGGATACTTTACTTTTTGAATCAGAAATCAATAGGTATCATCCCTGTCTTAAATGCAAGCCATCAACAAAATTGTGTCTACATAAAAGACAATATTTCATGTTATTTTGTACTTTAACATATTTCATTTTAAAGTAGTTTCAGTGTTGTTAGCTTAAATTAATTGAACATAATAGTAGGTCCAACATTTTGGCTTGAAAATCTACACTCGTCCTTAAATTAATTGAACATAATAGTAGGTCCAACATTTTAGCTTGAAAATCTACACTCGTCCTATATAGTTATTTCAATACCGGTATGCAAAGTAAGTTCGTAAATATTGATTAAAATGTTGATTCTCCCATATCTGTCTGTATGACCTTCCATCCATACATCCGAGCAGCCGCACGTCTGTCCTGAATAGCTAAAATACTGTGTACAAAAACTACAATAGGTGGCATTAAGTGATGTACTGTTTTAAAAAATCTTGTATCGACTTTGATAATAAGTGATATTCTCCGTGACAATTTTTTTGGTAAAATAACATTTATTCTTATGTTGTAGGAAAATGAAAGTATGTTATGAAAATAAATGTTGCTAGGATATTAATATTGTCATTTTTGGAAAGTTGACATCAGAATAAGAGCATCAATAACAACATCAGAGTCGTCATATTCATCACTTTCATCTTCTGCCATACATAAATCTGTTCCAAAACATTTGATTCACCAATGTGACGGCACAGTTCTAGAACATGTTCAGGACAGCTAATGTGTCTTCTTTCTGTCTCTTTGACCTTTGACCTAATGACTCCTCAAGCAATAGGTGCTTTGATTGTCTCAAATGCAAGCCATCAACAAAGTTTGGTTATGGTTTATGGCATATGACTTGAGTTATACTGTGGAAACCATTTTCCTTCTTGGAATCCCTATAACACTGACCTTGACCTATTAACCTCAAATCAATAGGTGTCTTCCTTGTTTCAAATGCAAGCCATCTGCAAAGTTTATTCAAGGCAAGTAGTTAAGAATTTAAGTAGTTTTTTGGAAATCGTTTTTCCTTCATACAGTCCCCATGACCTTGATCTTTTACTGTTTTACCTTAAAATGACAAAGGTCTCTTCGTTGTCTCAAATGCAAGTCATGCACAAAACATCAAAGTAGATGATAAAAAACTCAAGATCTCATGCAGAAATGATTTTTTTTCTTAGAGTCACTGTGACTTTGACTGTTGACCTTTTCATCTGAAAATTATTAGGTGTCTTTCTCATCTCAAAAATACAAGACATTTACAAAGTTTGGTCACTATCTGGTGGTATGCAAGTAAATTTATTGCATGGAAACAGTTTTCATTCTTTCAGTCCCTGTGACCTTGACCCTTTCAGCCCAAGATCAATAGGGTTCTTCCTTGCCTCAAATGCAAGCTACCTGCAAAGTTTGATAACTGAAGATGATGCAGAACTTAAGTTATTGTGCAGAAACAAAACAGAACAGATGGACAGACAGACAGTAACATGATACACTCCACCTTTTATTGTTACCCTGAGAAAATGCTTGCAACAGTATCATAATTTAACTTTTCTGGAATATTTTACTTTTACATGCATAACTTTTCAATGAGGCTATGAGCAAAACTAAAGACATGTATATACTTTGGTGACTGCAATCTCCACAGTACTTCTAAATAACATGCGTGCCCAAGCGATATGCAAATGATGGAGCTTAGCACCTTTAGATCCAAAGAACTGAGATAAGTGATTATGTCCTCCATCTACATATAAAATCGTGCTATGAAAGGTTACATGTAATAGAGAGACTGAATCAGTATATAAATTATTCCAATGTTACATGGAATAGAGAGACTGAATCGGTATATAAATTATTCCAAGGTTACATGTAATAAAGAGACTGAATCGGTATATAAATTATTCCAAGGTTACATGTAATAAAGAGACTGAATCGGTATATAAATTATTCCAAGGTTACATGTAATAGAGAGACTGAATCGGTATATAAATTATTCCAAGGTTACATGTAATAAAGAGACTGAATCGGTATATAAATTATTCCAAGGTTACATTTAATAAAGAGACTGAATCGGTATATAAATTATTCCAATGTTACATGGAATAGAGAGACTGAATCAGTATATAAATTATTCCAAGGTTACATGTAATAGAGAGACTGAATCGGTATATAAATTATTCCAAGGTTACATGGAATAGAGAGACTGAATCGGTATATAAATTATTCCAATGTTACATGGAATAGAGAGACTGAATCGGTATATAAATTATTCCAAGGTTACATGTAATAAAGAGACTGAATCGGTATATAAATTATTCCAAGGTTACATGGAATAGAGAGACTGAATCGGTATATAAATTATTCCAAGGTTACATGTAATAGAGAGACTGAATCGGTATATAAATTATTCCAATGTTACATGGAATAGAGAGACTGAATCGGTATATAAATTATTCCAAGGTTACATGTAATAAAGAGACTGAATCGGTATATAAATTATTCCAAGGTTACATGGAATAGAGAGACTGAATCGGTATATAAATTATTCCAAGGTTACATGGAATAGAGAGACTGAATCAGTATATAAATTATTCCAATGTTACATGGAATAGAGAGACTGAATCAGTATATAAATTATTCCAATGTTACATGTAATAGAGAGACTGAATCAGTATATAAATTATTCCAAGGTTACATGTAAAAGAGAGACTGAATCAGTATATAAATTATTCCAAGTTTACATGTAATAGAGAGACTGAATCAGTATATAAATTATTCCAAGGTTACATGGAATAGAGAGACTGAATCAGTATATAAATTATTCCAATGTTACATGGAATAGAGAGACTGAATCAGTATATAAATTATTCCAAGGTTACATGTAATAGAGAGACTGAATCAGTATATAAATTATTCCAAGGTTACATGTAATAGAGAGACTGAATCAGTATATAAATTATTCCAAGGTTACATGGAATCGAGAGACTGAATCAGTATATAAATTATTCCAAGGTTACATGGAATAGAGAGACTGAATCAGTATATAAATTATTCCAAGGTTACATGGAATAGAGAGACTGAATCAGTATATAAATTATTCCAAGGTTACATGTAATAAAGAGACTGAATCGGTATATAAATTATTCCAAGGTTACATGTAATAAAGAGACTGAATCAGTATATAAATTATTCCAAGGTTACATGGAATAGAGAGACTGAATCGGTATATAAATTATTCCAAGGTTACATGTAATAGAGAGACTGAATCAGTATATAAATTATTCCAATGTTACATGGAATAGAGAGACTGAATCGGTATATAAATTATTCCAAGGTTACATGTAATAAAGAGACTGAATCGGTATATAAATTATTCCAAGGTTACATGGAATAGAGAGACTGAATCGGTATATAAATTATTCCAAGGTTACATGGAATAGAGAGACTGAATCAGTATATAAATTATTCCAATGTTACATGGAATAGAGAGACTGAATCAGTATATAAATTATTCCTATGTTACATGGAATAGAGAGACTGAATCAGTATATAAATTATTCCAAGGTTACATGTAATAGAGAGACTGAATCAGTATATAAATTATTCCAAGTTTACATGTAATAGAGAGACTGAATCAGTATATAAATTATTCCAAGGTTACATGGAATAGAGAGACTGAGTCAGTATATAAATTATTCCAATGTTACATGGAATAGAGAGACTGAATCAGTATATATATTATTCCAAGGTTACATGTAATAGAGAGACTGAATCAGTATATAAATTATTCCAAGGTTACATGGAATCGAGAGACTGAATCAGTATATAAATTATTCCAATGTTACATGTAATAGAGAGACTGAATCAGTATATAAATTATTCCAATGTTACATGGAATAGAGAGACTGAATCGGTATATAAATGACAAAGGTCTCTTCGTTGTCTCAAATGCAAGTCATGCACAAAACATCAAAGTAGATGATAAAAAACTCAAGATCTCATGCAGAAATGATTTTTTTTCTTAGAGTCACTGCGACTTTGACTGTTGACCTTTTCATCTGAAAATTATTAGGTGTCTTTCTCATCTCAAAAATACAAGACATTTACAAAGTTTGGTCACTATCTGGTGGTATGCAAGTAAATTTATTGCATGGAAACAGTTTTCATTCTTTCAGTCCCTGTGACCTTGACCCTTTCAGCCCAAGATCAATAGGGTTCTTCCTTGCCTCAAATGCAAGCTACCTGCAAAGTTTGATAACTGAAGATGATGCAGAACTTAAGTTATTGTGCAGAAACAAAACAGAACAGATGGACAGACAGACAGTAACATGATACACTCCACCTTTTATTGTTACCCTGAGAAAATGCTTGCAACAGTATCATAATTTAACTTTTCTGGAATATTTTACTTTTACATGCATAACTTTTCAATGAGGCTATGAGCAAAACTAAAGACATGTATATACTTTGGTGACTGCAATCTCCACAGTACTTCTAAATAACATGCGTGCCCAAGCGATATGCAAATGATGGAGCTTAGCACCTTTAGATCCAAAGAACTGAGATAAGTGATTATGTCCTCCATCTACATATAAAATCGTGCTGTGAAAGGTTACATGTAATAGAGAGACTGAATCAGTATATAAATTATTCCAATGTTACATGGAATAGAGAGACTGAATCAGTATATAAATTATTCCAAGGTTACATGTAATAAAGAGACTGAATCGGTATATAAATTATTCCAAGGTTACATGTAATAAAGAGACTGAATCGGTATATAAATTATTCCAAGGTTACATGTAATAGAGAGACTGAATCGGTATATAAATTATTCCAAGGTTACATGTAATAAAGAGACTGAATCGGTATATAAATTATTCCAAGGTTACATGTAATAAAGAGACTGAATCGGTATATAAATTATTCCAAGGTTACATGTAATAGAGAGACTGAATCGGTATATAAATTATTCCAATGTTACATGGAATAGAGAGACTGAATCGGTATATAAATTATTCCAATGTTACATGGAATAGAGAGACTGAATCGGTATATAAATTATTCCAAGGTTACATGTAATAGAGAGACTGAATCAGTATATAAATTATTCCAAGTTTACATGTAATAGAGAGACTGAATCAGTATATAAATTATTCCAAGGTTACATGGAATAGAGAGACTGAGTCAGTATATAAATTATTCCAATGTTACATGGAATAGAGAGACTGAATCAGTATATAAATTATTCCAAGGTTACATGTAATAGAGAGACTGAATCAGTATATAAATTATTCCAATGTTACATGTAATAGAGAGACTGAATCAGTATATAAATTATTCCAATGTTACATGGAATAGAGAGACTGAATCAGTATATAAATTATTCCAAGGTTACATGTAATAGAGAGACTGAATCGGTATATAAATTATTCCAAGGTTACATGTAATAGAGAGACTGAATCGGTATATAAATTATTCCAAGGTTACATGTAATAGAGAGACTGAATCGGTATATAAATTATTCCAAGGTTACATGTAATAGAGAGACTGAATTGGTATATAAATTATTCCAAGGTTACATGTAATAAAGAGACTGAATCGGTATATAAATTATTCCAAGGTTACATGGAATAGAGAGACTGAATCGGTATATAAATTATTCCAAGGTTATATGTAATAGAGAGACTGAATCGGTATATAAATTATTCCAATGTTACATGGAATAGAGAGACTGAATCGGTATATAAATGACAAAGGTCTCTTCGTTGTCTCAAATGCAAGTCATGCACAAAACATCAAAGTAGATGATAAAAAACTCAAGATATCTTGCAGAAATGATTTTTTTTCTTAGAGTCACTGCGACTTTGACTGTTGACCTTTTCATCTGAAAATTATTAGGTGTCTTTCTCATCTCAAAAATACAAGACATTTACAAAGTTTGGTCACTATCTGGTGGTATACAAGTAAATTTATTGCATGGAAACAGTTTTCATTCTTTCAGTCCCTGTGACCTTGACCCTTTCAGCCCAAGATCAATAGGGTTCTTCCTTGCCTCAAATGCAAGCTACCTGCAAAGTTTGATAACTGAAGATGATGCAGAACTTAAGTTATTGTGCAGAAACAAAACAGAACAGATGGACAGACAGACAGTAACATGATACACTCCACCTTTTATTGTTACCCTGAGAAAATGCTTGCAACAGTATCATAATTTAACTTTTCTGGAATATTTTGCTTTTACATGCATAACTTTTCAATGAGGCTATGAGCAAAACTAAAGACATGTATATACTTTGGTGACTGCAATCTCCACAGTACTTCTAAATAACATGCGTTCCCAAGCGATATGCAAATGATGGAGCTTAGCACCTTTAGATCCAAAGAACTGAGATAAGTAATTATGTCCTCCATCTACATATAAAATCGTGCCGTGAAAGGTTACATGTAATAGAGAGACTGAATCGGTATATAAATTATTCCAATGTTACATGTAATAGAGAGACTGAATCGGTATATAAATTATTCCAATGTTACATGTAATAGAGAGACTGAATCAGTATATAAATTATTCCAAGGTTACATGTAATAGAGAGACTGAATCGGTATATAAATTATTCCAATGTCCTCCATCTAAATATAAAATCGTGCTGTGAAAGGTTACATGTAATAAAGAGACTGAATCAGTATATAAATTATTCCAATGTTACATGGAATAGAGAGACTCAATCAGTATATAAATTATTCCAATGTCTGGCAGAGTTGCAGCTATCTATATAAGAAGAATATCTCATCTAAAAAATGCTGATGGATTTTATATAATTCAGAATTATGATATTCAAAATTTATATCATAAAATAAATGTGATATCATATATTCGAATTTTTTATATAATTTTATATAAGAATATATAATATACAAAATTAAAATTGATGATATACAATAAATGATATCATGAAATAAATACAGGATATAAAATAACAAATATTAAAACAGTGCCTAAGACAAGTCTCCATCTTTTCGTTGTTGTTGGTTTTAGTGGCACTCCTGGTAGTGTGTGTATCTTTTTCCTTGTTTGTATATAAAGTATTTGTAACAAAGACATGTTGGTGTATTGCGCAATAAACGGTAAACGTCAAGTACCATCGCTCATGCAAAAAGCAATTTATCTAAAAATAGCTTGCTCAGCAAATTGTTAGTCATGTGACTGCAGATGAATTTTTTTCCCTTGCAGACAAACACGTTTCTTTGCATGTGTTGCATTTTTAACACATCACCGTGATTTATCTAATCATTATTTTTGTAGTAATGCACAACTTGTTTATAAATTACTCTTTTAAAGAAAATGCTAATATAATGCTGAATTGCAATCACCTGTCACGAGTGCTAGTCGACCCGCCAACATTTTCCCCAGAGGTCACAATGAGTGCTAAATAGAGCTCGAATTATGATAATGCAACGTCATCAAAAATTGACCAATCAGATGCAAACATTTTCCAACACCTAGTGACGCACTTCCATTTTGCGCCAGGTCACTTTGGTGAAGTACGTCTTTCATTCACAAACTTGTGAAAGACGACAGTTGAGTAATATCGGTGAAATACTTTCGAAGGGGATTTCACAAGGGAATATAAATTTGTGAAAAGGGTTTTCTGAAGAAAAGATATGCAGAGTCTTGCTCACAAATGTTTTCAGATGTTCATCTTGAAAGCACCGGTGGCGAATGTCACGCGGATCACGACAGCCAGTTTGAGTTTCAAAACCCAGTATTGGGATCCAAGAGAAACTATGGATAAAAGATCTGAGAAATATCTGGTAATGTCACCCTATATATATATCAGAATTGTAATATCATTGTTGGACCTACCGAAAGTGACATAAAATAATATAAAATATTGTTACGTAATTTCGATGCCAAAATTAAATTACTTCCTTTTTACTGAGAGTGGTTGACTTAAGCAGTATACTTGTTAAATCTTACAGTTGTTGATAGTGTTTATATAATGACAGTACATGTTTCATTATATTGTATACTGTACTGTGTAATACCATGGAATTGACACCGCCAAATCGGCGATGTACACGCCAGTTAATTCGCATTGTTTCTTTAAACTCGGATATTTTCTTGTGAAAATTTAATCACTTTATTACATATTTCACTGTGCAAATTTCATGAAAATTGGTTGAAAGTTAGTAAAGTTATAATGGTGTGAATTTGTACAAGTTATAGAGTTGAACTGGATATGGTGAAAGAGGGTTATGTTTTATGTGTACAATGTATATATCAGTGTACGCACCGTTATTATGATTTATAATTGTGTTAATAATAATAAAAAGTCTAATAAACTTTGAAACGATATTGATACAAATTATTTACCTTTTACCTATTTCTAGCACAATTCATGTAATGACATCACTCTGTCATACTTGATTGGACAATTATGATAAACGGCGAATCGTTCAGAACTTAAAACAGACAGTTGACTTTGGAAGATGAACATGCTTACAGATTTTTTACAACTGACACATGAATTAGTAACCGGACAATTAAAAAGTCTGAGGAGTGCTCTAGTATGCACTGGAGAATTGAGTCGTAAACAATTTCAGTCTTCAACAATGCACAAACTTGTTCAGATGCTTTAGACACCACATTGACATAAACACAACAAATGTTACTTCTATGGACAGTCAGACAACTGTTGTTGCACCAAGGAATAACAGACGAAAACCTGGACAAAGGAAACGAAAAACTACCATAATGTATGAACTGTGACAATTACTGATAACAAATCCAAACCTGACCCTTGAAATATACTTCACTAGAGATATATAATATAATGTCAGTGAAAACTTTGATACTTTTCACTTGCATTCTGTGTATATAGTACAAATTGCCATTTATCATACCTGTCCAATCAAGTCTGACTGAGTGACGTCATTACATAAATTGTGCTTGAAATAGGTAAAAAGTAAATAATTTGTATCAAAATCACTGAAATCAGAGTTTATTTTGATGAGTATTATTCAAGCATATACAAAGCATAATTTTGGTGTGTATACCAATATATACACTGAAAACATGTAAATACTTTCATATAACTTTAATTTCTTTTAAATACGTAATTGAAAATTTAGTATAACATTTTTGAATCTGTGTTTTTCCATCATCGTGTAAAAGAAAAGATTTGGCACAGATTTTCATTTTGCATTGGAGAGATATAATTTTAAGATTTTGTACAAGTGTCATATGATACAGGATTAATAGCCAGAAGAATAATTAAAATAACAAGGTCATTCTGATGACTTTTGAGGATATTAATAACAGGCAACTCACTTATAATATGAGATATGCTCAATCTAGATTTAGAGGGGCAAGGACATCAGGCTATCAGATTTTTTTAGCTCTGCAGCCAGTTTGTATATATTTTAAAAATACATTGCATCATCTTTAATTAGAAATGTGATAGGACATACAAGCAATAATTATTAATCAGTCCTGGGTTCAAGATACATTGTACTTCTTTAATTATTCAGATAATACCCATTCACAGCCTTTCATATGCCTTACTCCCTCTGTATTTTAATTGAATTAATCTATAATTACAGATTGTTGGCCTGGGGAACCATGACCTTCCCAACACTAGGCACAGTGTAGGTATGCAGGTGGTGGACAAGATAGCAGTGCAACTGGATGCTTCCTGGCGAAAGATGAAGATCTGCTCTGGTTTTGTGGCAATTGCTGACCTTGATGAGGTTCAGATAATCATGTTGAAACCCAAAATGCCCATGAATGTCAATGGAACCAGTGTGTTAAAGACAGGTGGGTGCAAAATAATTGATGTACAGTTCCACTCCAATTTTTTTTTTTAAATAGAAAATTCTTTCTTGGCATTCACTTTATATTTGAGTAATTCCAGGAATTTTTTTTCAGGATGATTGGAAATGGAGTTCCTCATTTTAGTTTCTATTCAGGTCTGTAGAAATTTAAAGTGTTCTTGATGTCACCACCTACTGGGACAACCCCTGCAACTCTCAGAAATGCTGCCATTTTTGTGCTGGAATCAATGGAAAATCTTCTACACACCAATCATTTTGCAGAATCGTGGACTTGTTCAATTATGGATATGATGTCTTATAGCATTCAGTATATTGGAAAATACTCGTATTGAAGGTTTGTACAATTTGTTTCCAATCTGGAATAATGGTTTTTCATTTAAAAAATATAGACACAACTTTGGTATTGGCTCATCTTGTGCGACTATAGCCGCCATTGTGGTCTGAGTTGAGAAAATGAATATAAAACGAGTCTATTTCATTTTTCTTTGACTCGCCCACATGTAAGGATGTTTCCCAATCAACATTCATGTTAAGAGATTTAAAAGAAATTAAAGTTATATGAAACTTTGACTTCTTGTTCACACATTAATATAATTGTTCACTTTTTACAGATTTTCCCAATATATTGCAATGTATATCACAATACACTGTCAAGAATCACAATATATCACAATTCTAAAATCCTGGTCGTACCCAACTCAGAAATATAGGACAATCTGTTTTGGACTCGCCACTTAAAAAAAAAAAAAGGTGCTATATGATCGTTGACATAGAGACTTAATTTACAGGACTTGCATGGCTAAAAACCTGCATCCCTGAGAGTATTGCATTGAGGTGATATGGTGTAATGGATAGGAAAGGTTTACTTGGTTCTTCTCAACTACTGATGGTTTTATGTCAGTTTGTTTATCTTGATATTATGCTTTGTAGTCAAGACATTCCTCAACCTGAGCGCTCACTGAAACTCAAAATTATCATTGTCTTAAGATTTTTAAAAATGTTTTAAAATAAACTATACATGTTTAACAGACATTTGTATGTAAATGTGTGTCTTTGAAATCTGTTGTATTAGTATTAGTATTTATTGCAAGCTATCAGAATTTGGGCTTGAGTGTGCACTCAAGGAGTTTTGTGAATATTAGGCCAGTTAATTAATTCACTCCACATTATTTTCAGCCCAGCTGTTCAACATTCAGCCAGAAAATGTGTATCTTCTCCATGATGACATTGATAAAAAGCTGGGACAAGTTGCGGTCAAAGAGGGAGGCAGTGCCAAGTGAGTAGAACAGTACAGGTCATAGTTAGAAACTAATAATTTGGATTTTTTCATTTGTCCAGTCATGTGGAGTAAGTGACCATGATCCTTGTTGTCTCACCTGCAACAGAATGGTCGGGGATGTGTTTTTCGCCCATGTGATGGAGAAATCTCTCAAAATGTTTGATGTTATTTTTCTTTACTTAGGTTTTCTCGTGCCATCACATGATGGTTTCATAACACCATAATATAGTATATTACACTTTGATGACATAGTGCCCAAATGGCCCATACCAGTTAAAAAAAGTGGGGTCATTTCGAAAAAAATGGGGCTTGCAAATATTCTTACCTGTTGCTTGTTTATTCAAGAAATTCAAACACATATCATTATAACAGGCACCTGTGTCATGGATTTATTATTCACTTTTCCAGTATTATATACTTTGAATCCATGATTGTTGAGTCAGACTACAGCACAGTTTTCTACAATTTCCTTGTCCACTACAGTAACCATGTCCACTGTTCATGATATGGTCATTTTAGTGGACACAAAAATTATAGCAAACTGCTGTAGTCTGACTCAACAACCAGTGATTCAAAGTATATGGGGGGAGGGAATTCTGGCCCCCAAAAAGCTTGAACGGAAAATGCTCTAGTTCTGATTTCATGAAAAAAATAAGTAATTCTATCCATCATATTAGATGAAAAATAAAATTTCTTGATACAAAAGAAGAACAAATATTCTGGTTGGAAAGAAAATCCCAGGCCCACCCACCTTCCCCAAAGATTAAATGGTCAGACCCTATTGCTTGAGAAAAATAATCAATGGAGGGGTTGACACTGAGACAAAGAAATCCCAGTTTCAGAGTTACATTATTTGTCGTTTGCTCAGCAGAGCCTCATAAAAGACAAATGCTGCAAGACCGTGACTGTGATTTCCTTGTCTTGGTACCAACCCCAATATATTTTTGGTGGTAAAAGACAAATGCTGTAAGACCGTGACTGTGATTTCCTTGTCTTGGTACCAACCCCAATATATTTTTGGTGGTAAAAGACAAATGCTGTAAGACCTTGACTGGGATTTCCTTGTCTTGGTACCAACCCCAATATATTTTTGGTGGTAAAAGACAAATGCTGTAAGACCGTGACTGGGATTTCCTTGTCTTGGTACCAACCCCAAGATATTTTTGGTGGCGGGTGCAGTACCAGTGTTAAGGTCCTGTGTCTAAGGTTTCTGTTCAAGATTTTAAAAGTCAGATACATAGGGGGTACTCTAACTGGAAGGGATGCAGATCTGCCAACTCTTACAATTTGACTATAAGCATTACTGAAATACCCTTAAATTACGAACTTACAGAATAATAGCAAAAATTATGAAAATACAATAGTTTTGGTCATATTTAGATACTGGCTTGTCTATGTTGATCTTGATCTAGGTTACAGATTAGATTCAATGGAGTTGGTCAGGGAACCTGACTAACTTTTGTTACGACTCTATGGTCTAAGAAAAATGTAACAGAAAGAAAGTGAAACCAACAAATCAAGTAAAAAATCAACAAGCAATTTATTACTAGATAATTAAAATGAAAAATCAAAAAGTCACTTACAGTAATGTGTTTTGAAATCCTAATAATCCAATAAGAATGATTGTTCTAATCACAAGTCCTAAATATAGAATGTTCCGAATTCACGGCTGTGTCCTTGAATGTTATGATGTGCTAATGGTCTCCAAAGTCCTGATGTACTAGAAATCTTGATGTGCTGATGTCAAAATGAAGTATTCCAAAATCTCTGAATAAGTTCACTTAAATTCCAAAATCATCAATTAAAAATCCAAAATCCAAAAGTTTATGAGCACTGTTATAATCCAATGAATATTTAAAATAATTCCTCTCTTAGAATTTGAAATGAATTTTCACAACTGTAATAGCTCTTTAAAAGACTGATGGTAATGTCAAAACTGAATAAATGTCCACCAAACGTGGTATATATAAAGATTGGTCACATGACAGAATGTTCTAGAATGTGTGTCATCTTAATGGAATTTTACTTGTAAACAAAAATTCAACCTTGACCTTCAAATTGAGAAAACATATTGATCAAAACAACCTAATTCAAGGACACTAGTTAAACATGTTTTTCCTGATAAACATAAAGATTTAAGCAAATATTAAAGTGAAGAAACATTTATAATTTCCTAAAATATTTATAATATTATATAAACATCATACATAACACTTTACAGCAGAACCTCAGACACTTTAAACTGTCCATATTTTTCATGCAAAACATCAATCAAGCTGTTGCTTACAGCATTTTTTGAGAAATGACACCCAACAAACGAAAACTTGTGCAAGATGAATGGGACAGTAATAAAAAGTTGAAACAATCGGTGCACAAGTATAAAAAAGAATATTCAGATTCTTGGGGGGAAAAAAAGCAGGAAAGGCAACAATTAAGTTTTATTTAACATCATGTTGTGTTGATTTGAGTATGTCTAGTGGTGGGAGAGATGATTGGCTCAAAGGGGTTCAGAACTGCAGTTAACTCTATTGGAGGCAAGTAAGGTCTAAGCACTTTTAGTTGAATATAATCTTTGCCTTTGCTGGGCAAGTGACCAACATTTTTACTTGACCAGCAAAATTGGCAACATATCCCAGGCTTGCGGACATTGGATTTTTCCATCACTTCCTTTGACATTCTTCCTGGATTTTCATGATGGTCTAAATGCATCTTTATGCAGCATCACCTCTGCTGAGAGTCAAGCTAACCTCCAGATGTAACAGGGTAACAAGAATGGATGTGACAAAAGTGTAGCTGCCACTATTGTGAATCAAACCCAGTTCATCTGTTGTGCAATCAGGCACACACATGACTAGACAAAAAGGTCCAGATTAAACAGGGTAACAAGAATGGATGTGACAAAGTGTAGCTGCCACTATTATGAATCAAACCCAGATCATCTGTTTTGCAATCCGGCACACACATGACTAGTCAAAATGGTCCAGATCAGCTAGGCTGGTCAGAAAATGGTTTTGTATACCTTGACCACTACAATGCATCATTGCACGGTATACCTTGACCACTACAATGCATCATTGCACAGTATTCCTTGACCACTACAATGCATCATTGCACAGTATTCCTTGACCACTACAATGCATCATTGCACAGTAATCTTTGACCACTACAATGCATCATTGCACAGTATACTTTGACCACTAAAATGCGTCATTGCACTGGTCACAGGTGAGACACCATGTTCTGCAGAACCCTTATTAACATATCATAAAGTTTCAGTGCACACTTTAAACACTTCATTGGTCAAGCTTTAATTAGAGTTAAATTTTTCTGTGATATATTAAAGTACCCACTCTTGGTTACCTAAACTTAACATCTGGAAGCCCAGACCCAGCATTTACTTTGTCGTTTACCTTTATGTATTTGTCATATTTTCTATTGAAACTGGCATATAAAGACTACAATTGACAGTGTTGATTTTTAAGCCAAAGTCATATTTCCACATAGCATACCTGAGCTCTGTCGAGTCATCTCTGATATTGTCTATGACTGAAGCACTTGGTATTGATGTAAGGCACAAAAATCAAGTGTCTGTTTGATTATGAGTAAGAACATTAATCATGATTATGTCAGACCCACTAGTTTGGGGTTGTAATGAGCTGTAATCAAAAAAAAAAATCCAGTGACAGGATTCATGATCACTGAAATTTAAAGATGAGATATTTTTAATAAATAATAATCAACATTTGTACCACGAACTGTGATCTTACATAAGCAGAATTGATTGGGGGCTTGGGGGTAGTGGTGGTGCTGAAGGGGATGAGCTGCACTAGTAATAGTAAATTTAGTATAAAATTGTTGATTTTGGACCAGCTAACAGTGTTGCATTGATTTTCTTTAGCCTTTTTGGGGATTGAATTTCTGTCGCATTCCCACTTAAAAATGTGTGTACATTTTCCCTACATCAAAATTCCCATTTGAGAGGAGCTGTTGGAGATTCAGATAACAAGTAAAGTAACAAAATCTATATTCCTTCTTTGTTTCTAAGTGAAAAATGGGAAAGAACTAATTAAAATAAAAAGATTGAAAAGACTGAATTATCAATGTTATTTTATGGGAAAATAGACAAATTTTGCCATGCTGGATTATGTGACATTGGTCAGTAACTCCTTTACAACAATTTATCCCACTTTATGACAGTGCATACCAACTGCTTTACAGCATTAAAAAATGCTTAGCTTACTAATACACATTTATTCTTGTTTTTCGTTCATTCTTAAAATAGTTTAACTCATATTTGCACAAATTTGCACAATTTCAAGGGACCTAAGCCCAGTGCCCCACATCAGAAATGGTAAGAACATGTCTTGTATTAGTATGCCAAACTATGGGCAAATTGCTAAAATTGCAGCTTAGGCTTTGATAAATAGATTTCTGCCTGCATAAACAGGTCTGGGTAGTCCTTGGACATTGGCAAATAGATTTCTGCCTGCATAAACCGGTCTGGTTAGTCCTTGGACATTGTTCAGAAGATTTGTTACTACATGACAACCTTGAATGGCAGAGTGGACTAAATTAACTTCATCTTACATATTACACATTTTGCAGTTGTGAATGGAATAAAAATTATAACTAACTTGTAATTTACACATTATTGTGTACAGCAACATACGAATCAGCCTGATATGTACATACAAATAGAATGGAAAAATTGCTATTGCCAATGACTTTGACTGTTTTTGTTGTGGGATGGGGGCTCTTTTAGTAAATTTACCATCCTCAGACCTGTTATAATTTAAAGGTATCCATCAAACTTGTGTAGTTTGTAAACCGTTAACAGTACAGATATTGTTTTCTCATTGCAGTGGACACAATGGTGTGCGGTCAGTGATTAACTCCCTTGGATCTGATGTAAGTATTTAATATAAGATATACAATCTCCAAACCATTATTTTCATCCATCAACTCATTAACTTACACACTTGCATCATAATTATCACTTAGAATTTGTATGTCATAGTTGGTATAGTCTTTAAAATCCTTGAATTTGATGGACTGCTTTTAAAAGTTCTCAAAATTTAATCATGGCTTTTATGAGGTCATGAAACTCTAGTCTTTGAGAAATTTCTGAATTTTATAGATGTAGTCTTTTGCAATCTTGATGTCCATCAAGTGGTATGGTTAAGACAACAGTTATCTATCTGTAATCAGCTACATCCTTTGTATTACACTTTGCCAGATGCCAGAGTATCCATTGATTAAATATTTTGGAGAGATTGTTTTGTATTTTTTTTTTTTTTTTTAACAAACCAAATCTAGATTTTTAAAATATTCTAAATCTAAATTGTTTATAAAACTTGCAGAGATAGCTTGGTAGAACTTTCTCATCACTTGCCATTTAGGAGGTTTTAAAGTACACAACAAATATATTGCAGTATTTGCCTTGTTTATTTCAGAATATACTCCGAATCAAAATTGGAATTGACCGTCCAACAAGCAAGGATGAAGTTGCAGACTATGTATTGTCTCAGTTCCCAGCTGGGGAGCAAACTGTCATTGACAATGCTGTAATGGACTGCTTAATGAAAATAGCACAACACATGAGCAAAAAATCTGGCCACAAAGTTAGTGAAATTCTGTGCAGAGATTTTCCAGAGGGAAAAGAAAAATGAAAAGCCAGAATAATATTCTTTCTTTCTTTCTTGGTGCTGTTTTATGTTTAATGGAAGTAATTTTGTTGTTTTCCTTATCTGACATTTAAAGTGTTTCAGCTAGATGTTTTTTCTTCTCATTTTTAGTGAGAAATTAAATAGACTTTGCTTCCTACCAGAATTATTTCTTAGGATGTTTAATTTATCAGTATATCCTCACTCTATCAAAAGATGAAAAAAGAAGTTAATTGAATATTTAAATTGAATTAAAAATGTTTGGACTCAATAAGGAATGATACTATTGTTAAATTACTCTAATAATTTGTAGAAACATGAAAAGACTTGAAGGTTTTAAAGAAATAATATTGCAGAGGGTAGGATGACTTGGTGGAGGGTGGGAATTGCATAGAGGAGTGGTACCCCTCTGTGTCTGCCAAGCTGAAGTGCACTGTTATATATCAGTTAAATTTAGCTGGAAATTATTGTTACTCAACCACACTTTCTATACAGCCAAGCAATGCAACTGGGGAATGTCAATGTAGTATATTCAAACCATGTCTTTCACTTCTTAGGTTGATTGTAAGAGTGTTCTTTCCTGTTATCTCTAAATTTCTTGCTCAGCGTTATTTTTAGCTTGACTGGTCATATACCAGAAGAGCTTATGGGATGGTCCGTTGTCCATCCGTCCATTAGCACAAGTTTATTGTTGTTACTCCTCAACTACTTGAAGAATTGCAGTGAAACTTTACGCACATTAATACCATGGTGTAATTGGTCATAAATGAAAATGGTGCTGCTCGGATACCAAATATGGCCACCATGGCAGCCATCTTTAAAATCTTGTTATTGCTAATCCTCCTGAATGGATGGTCATATGAACATGGGGTTTTCACTAAAAGACTTCTTATGACGTCTAGTCGCTCATAAATGAAAATGGTGCCTATCTGACATCCAATATGGCCACCATGGCAGTCATCTTGAAAACCTTGATACCGCTACTTGTACATGGATGGCCATATAAACATAGGGATTTCATTAAAAGACTTCCTATGATGTCTGGTTGGTCCTAAATTAAAATGGTGCCGATCTGACATCCAGTATGGCAGCCATCTTAAAAATCTTGTTATCAGTACTCCTCCTGAATGGATGGTCATATGAACATGGGTTTTTCACTAAAAGACTTCCTATGATGTCTAGTTGGTCCTAAATAAAAATGGTTCCAATCTGACAACCAATATGGCCACCACAGCAGCCATCTTGAAAATCTTGTTATTGCTACTCCTACATGGATCAACATGTGGTTTTCACTAAAAGACTTTTTGTCTAGTTGGTCCTAAATGAAAATGGTGCTGATCTGATGTCCAAAAAAGGTCACTATGGTAGCCGTCTTGAAAATTCTGTTATTGCTACTTATCCTGAATGGATGGTCATATCAACATGGGGTTTTCACTAAAAGACTTCTGATGATATTTAGTTGGTCCTAAATGAAAATGTTACTGATCTGACTTCCAGTACGGTCGCCACAGCAGCCATGTTGAAACTCTTTTTATTGCTACTCCTCCTACATTGATAGTCATATCAACATGGGATTTTCACTAAAAGACTTCCTATGATGTGTAGCTGGTCCTTAACAAAAATGGTGCCGATCTGACATCCAATATGGCCACCATGGCAGCCATCTTAAAATTCTGATCACAACTCTAACTGAACAGAAAGTCATATTGACATGGGGTTTTCACCAGAAGACTTCGTATGATGTCCAGTTGGTCTTAAATGAAAATGGTGCCGATCTGACATCCAATATGGCCACCACAGTGGCCAGCTTGAAAATCATGTTATCGCTACTTCTCCTGAATGGATGGTCATATAAACATGATGTTTTCACTAAAAGACTTTGTATGATATCTAGTTGGTCTTAAATGAAAATGGTGTCAATCTGATGTCCAAATTGGCCACCACAGCAGCCATCTTGAAAATCGATTTCTTGCTGCTCCTGAATGGAAAGACAATCATGAAAATATGGTTATCTCTACTCCTCCCAAATAGATGGCTATATGAACATGGGTTTTTTACCAATAGACTTTTTATGATACCTAGTTAGTCCTAAATGAAAATGGTGCCAGTCGTACATCCAATATGGTTGCCATGTCGACAGTCTTTAAATTCTTGTTGTCTCTACTCCCCCAGAAAGGATGATCATTATGACATGGGGGTTTTCACCAAAATACTTTCAATGATGTCTGATTTGTTCTAAATGAAAATGGTGCCAAACTCACATCCAATATGTGCACCACAGCAGCTAATTTTGAAAATATTTTTATCGCTAAGGAATATCAGAGATGGTTTGAACACTTGACAGTTAAAAGGAAGAAATGGTCTAATATTGAATTCCTGGAAATTCTTTTCAGCGGTAGAGCATCAGTCCCTTCGAGGGACTCTTGTTTATCTTGTGTGTATGTAAGTTTCATCTTGATCTATGATTACTAATCATTCATTCTGTATGATTCATTGCACCCGTGCTTCTATGAACCATGTTAATTGCATCCACAGATCTGTACAGCTTAAGACTGATTCCTCAACTGTAACTGGAACACCTGTTTATTTCATGCAAGCCATCTATACGAGAAGAAAAAATACTCAGCAATTTATGTAGTTTCGTAATTCGGTATGTGCTGCTGCTATATGTATGAAGTTATTACTTAAACATTGGATCTCAATTGTCAAGGTCTCTTTTCGCTTGTATGTTTGTTTCTTTTTTTTAGGGGGGTGTTGGTTTGTTTTTGAGGAACATGACTCGCGATATATTTTTCCAGAACCAGCTGACTTTCATCTTAAATTGTGATATGTAATTTGCATTGCTGGCTTGATCCTGTTGTTCAGTTACATTGAGTATGACAGGGTTTTTAATTTGCATATGTGTATTGGAGCAGCAATATTATCATCAATCTAAAATTAATTGTATTTATTGTTCTTTAGTTGGATTAGAATGTGCAAATAGACTTCTTTTCCCATGTGTAAATATTCATATTTTGTTCATTTAATGATTCATTCTCTAACTTAGGCAAATACATTGTTTTCTGCTTTTTAACAAGTTTATTTTATTTTATGTGCAGCAGATTGAAAGTGTATTGTGTTTATTTTATCAAAAGAATTTAAATATTTTACAAAGTGGTGTTGGCTTCTTTTTTATGCCCCTACTACAAGTGCAGTAATGGCATCTTGATTTGGTTGTCTGTCTGTACTTCCATCCATCCTGTTTTGTTTGTTACTCTTGACATATATATGAAACATTTACCATTTGTCAAAGGGGGTACACATTAACTGAAGAATTTTTTTACTCTTTGGGGATTTTAGGTCAGCAAAGCAATTCTGGCTTTCAGTGAAAATTAAATCACTGTGACCTATATTTCATGGTCTGGTGATTTTGGTTAGCCTTTGCATTTGGTTCATTGTCCCCTGCATTTTCAAAGAAAACCAGGAGACATTGTATACATGCATCAATCCCTGATGTCTTCTGTCCATCATATTTTCTCTTGAGGTCCATAATTTTAAAATTTTAAGATCAAGGGATGAAACTTGGTATACATATAGATCATCAGTAGAAGGTGTATCATGTACCATGCTGTGGGTCCCATCTTTAAGGGCATGGTCACAGCTCAGTATTTTATGTTTTCCCTTGCACTTTTTTCCACTATTTTATTAGAGCTGTTTAAAATTAAGCAATCAGCTTGGTATGTATGTGTGTGTGTATATATATATATATATATATATATATATATATATATATATATATATATATTTCTCTGTGTGTGTTTGTGATCATCAACTCAATATTTTATTTTTCCATCTCACATTCAGTTCTGCTCAATAACTTTCAATCCATTTGGCATTAATGAATGAAACATGGTATATGTAAATCAGTTTGGGATTAAGGGATGAAATGTGGTATATGTAAATTTGTTTAGGATTAAGGGATGAAAATGTGGTATACTTGTAAATCATCATTGGAATGTGTGTTGCTTACCACAATGGGGATGCTATCTTCACGGTCAAAGGTGTGGCTCAGTATTTTACCTTTTCCATCATAGTTTTTCTTTCACTCTATTAACTTTAAAGCTGTTTGAGATTAAGGGATAAACTTTGTATGCTTGTACATTGTACATTGTTACTAGGTGTGTCACATACCATATTGGGGGACCTATCTTCAAGGTTAAGGTCACAGCTCAATATTTTACATTTTTGGCACACTTTCTCGACCACTAGAATTTTTAATCCATTTGAGATTAAGGCTTGAAACTTGGTATACTTGTACATTATCACTAGAAGGTGTGTCACATACCACATTGGGGGTGCTATCTTCAAAGTCAAGGTTACAATGCATTAGTTAATATTTCCTGTACACTTTTCCATTCTGCTCTACAACTTGAAAGTCATTTCTTTCCACTTTATAACTTTAGAACTGTTTGTAATTAAGCAATGGAACTTGGTGTATGGGTGTGTATCATTATTAATATTAGCAGGTGTGTTGTGTACCACATTGGGGGTCTTCAAGCTCAATAAACTTTTCATCTAATGCAGAGGAACTTGGTTACTTTCTATATTTGTCCATTAACTTTACAAATTTGTCTATTAGGATATAGATTTCACGATTGTGAACTTTTATGACCTCACTATGGTATGCTAGGGACAAAAATTCACAGAATTTACTAATTTGTGTTGGCACTGTTGCCTGTGAGTCATATAACTTGGTATGTAATTCCATCATGAGTAGTACAGCCATCGGTGAAAACTAGATCAGTGACCTATTTTTCACTGTCCAGTGATTTGGTTAACCTTGGTGTTTAGTTTATTTCTCAACTTTAGGGTTTGCTTTTAGGTCTTTTTATAGACATTGCTTATAGAGTCACATTGTATTTAGATGCATTATGTGGAGTATTACACCTTTCAAGGAAAATTAGTCACTGTGACCTATATTTCATGCTCCAGTGATTTTGGTTAACCTTCGCATTTAGCTCATTTTTGTAGGCACTAATGCCTCTGGGGTCGTACAACTTGGTAATTGCAACATAAGGAGTGCTAATGTCATCAGTATAAAACTTCTTATGATGCCTAGTTGGCTCTAACTGAAAATGGTGCTGTGCATACATCCAGTATGGCTGCCATCTTGAGAATCGTGTTATTGCTACTCCTTCTGAATGGATAGTCGTATCAGCATGGGGGTTTTTACTGAAAGACTTCTTATTCATCCCAAGTATAGTTGGTCATAAATGAAAATGGTGCTGCCCAGACATCCAATATGGCCACCACAGTGGCCATCTTGGAAATCTTGTTATTGCTACTCGATGAATGGTCATATCAGCATGGGGTTTTCACTGAAAGACTTCTTGACTCTCAATATGGCCACCACGGTGGCTATCTTGAAAATATTGTCTCTACTCCTCCCAAATGGATGGCTATATCAACATGGGGTTTTCACCAACTGACTTCTTATGGTACCTAGTTGGTCCTAAATGAAAATGGTGCCAGTCATACATCCAAAATGGCTGTATTGAAAATCTTACTGTCACTACCCCCCCTTAATGGATGGTCATATTGACAAGGGGTTTTCACCAAAAGACTTCTAATGATGTCTACTTGGTCCTAAATGAAAATGGTGCCAATGTGATATCCAATATGTCGACCACAGCAGCTAATTTGAAAATCTTGTTATTGCTGAATAATATCAGAGATGGTTTCAACACTCTGCAGTTAACGGGAAGAAATGGTCCTTCTTTGAATCCTGGAAATTCTTTTCACCCAGTAGAGCATCATTCCCTTCGAGGCACTAGTATTTTTATATTTTAATATTTGGGACTTTTTACATTTTTGCTTTGCAGTGTTGTACAAATACAAATCTTTTTCTTTCTTTTTTCCCTCTTTTTGGTCCCAGATTCTAGCCTTCTGACCCCTCTTTTGAACAAATGTCAAACTTATAGTCTAATTTTTGTATAGCTGAAGCTGTCTGCATGTTCCTTAAATTGATGGAACTTTTGATTTTTGAGAGGAAGACTAAAATCCAAACATTAAAAATCAAGGATTTTCTATATCATACTACAAACAAAATTTCATTTTATTCACCGGGCTAGATTTTTTCTTTCTGTCAAGTATGAGTGTCACAGAATTACATTAATTTTCATGTCGGGGAGGGGAACAAACCCGTTTTTGCTTGCAAAAAAAAAAATCCTTTCAGTAATATTTTCCAAACAAGTATTATTGTACATGAACTATGTACATTTACCCTCAGAGGAAAAAAAAAATACATTTAGGATGTAAATAGAAATTTTTTACTATTTACCGTAAATATGTTGATAAATTAGGTATTATGTGATCAATATTAGGTAATTATCTTAAGGGGTGCTCTACAGATAATACATGCTTCTGAGAGAGTGACAGGTGTAAGATGAAGTATTTTGCATTTGCAACATGCACAATGGAGAGAATGTTGGCATACCTCTATGTTACTTTCATGTACTGTGGCTGAAATTTCTTTACATATTGTACTTGCGGAAACTGGACATGATCTAAGCACACAGCAGACAAAATGGCCGCTCCAAAGTACTCGAAAAATCAGCCTGAATTAGTCAAAAGTGCACTATTTTCAGCAGTTATTAAAATAGGGAAACGAATTTTGCCAGAGCAGACAATACCAGCCTCTGAAAGTACTATGAATGAATTACAAAATATCTAAAAAGTAAAAAAAGTTATCAGCTCTTTTTTTTATTATTTACCTTTGAAGTCCAGGAAGTGAAAATGACCAAGCGGAGCTAGCAGTCTTTTTAGAGGTGCACATCTTAAGTTAGACCAAGCTGTATACTCTATAAGGGGTTGTCCATAAAGGACGTCCGCAGATAATACCTGTTTTCCTACCCCCCCCCCCTCTCCCCTTGTCCGCATGGGGCTTACCCCCCCCCCCCCCCCCCCCGGGCTGCGGATGTCCCCATCTAGCATTATACACTGCTCTATGGTCTGGCAGTGTAATAGCTGGTGCATCTTACTTGGTTATTTGTATACTCGCTCAGGTCCGCAGGGCCGATATGTGGGCCGTGTAATCAACCTCAGGCACTGGGAGCCAGACCTATGTATTAATGCCAACCCATTCATATATATTCTGTGGCACGAATCGTACAAATTGAAATTAACAAATAATTTATACTTAGGGATCACCCATAAAGGACGTCCGCAAAACATACTGGAATACACTCAGTAGGCCTAAAGCAGCTGTTCAACACAGAATATCATAACAAAAAATACTAGCTTGCGGACGTACGCAAGGTCCTTTACACCCCCTCCCCCCTTGTCCGCATTTGAACAAACCCCCCCTCCCCCATCTTTGCGGACGTCCTTTACGTATGATCCCTAACCCAAATTTCACCCATCAATCATACACCAAAATAAAGGAAAGTTATTTTAACAATACCTAAGATATACAAGGTCTTTTTTAAATAGCCAGGACAGCCAGTCAGGAAAACCTGGGTAATTCTTTTTCTTTAAAAATCGAACCCTATGCAAAGTACGAAACTGGAGAGTGCCACCTTAGATTTCAAGTAAATTTCTATGTCGTTTCAAAGACTCGATATTTTAGATTATCATGCTTAGAAACGATACGCTTTCCAATTCGATACTGTAATTGAACGAATCTTAAAAGATTCCAAAGTAGTTGACTTTTTCTCTGACATTATTATAGATTAATGTTTTTGCTGTCAATGGTATGATATTTATCATAACATCTGTTGGTTTTGGCAAAACCCAAAATTACATTTGTTTAATCAAATTCAAGTAAGTAATATGATCACATTTATTGTATAGCCATGTTTTTAAATTCTGCCAAATGTTTTCTATTCTATTCATAATATTCCTAGACTATTGTTCAGTTAGTATTGGCTACAAGAATCTAGAATGTAATAATCTAAACTGGAGTCACCAAAGATTAATATCGTCAGTAATTTTATAAGTGTGGCAACTTTTTCGTGGGAAAAAAGTCGGGAAGGTGAAAATAATTACACCGTTTGTCACAGGAAATAAGATATGCCCTCTCAGCAAATCACGTAACTGTAGTGACTACCTTTGGCATATTTTACTATATGTAATAGATTAACTGGACTCAAAGAATTAAACATCTGGATATTTTGTCAGCTAAACCCCCTTCTATTTTTGGTAAGATTTATTGCCCTAATTACTCCCTCATGTTCTAGTAGATTTGTTTTAATGCCATGAATATGCTTCAAACCGTCGAGTGTAATAAAACGGCCATCTTCATCTAAGAGATCTTGTACAAAATAAAGACCCTTATCAAACGAATTTTTCAGATGTTAAGATGATCTTCCAACCTTATTATTTTGATTATAACAGTTGATAATTGAGTCATCTAATCCATACTACTTTAAGGGATTCTATAAAAGCTTATTTTATCAATCATTTTTAACCCCCTTTTTCATAACCCTTCCCACTCAACAACCTTTTAATTTTATATGAAGATTGACCGTGTGTAATCGCTTATAAGTCGAGTCCAACTGCAAACAACATAGACCCTGATCTGCTGTTGCATAATACGCTGGTAGATAAGGATCAATGTTGTTTGTTCTACTGATCACTCCTAACAAACTGTATAGACCCAGATCTGCCGGCACATTATGCAACTACAGATCTGGATCTATACAGTTTGCAGTTGGACTCAACTTATAGTCGAGTACACACGGTATTCTCAAGAAATGTATAAAACATTGTTTAATTTGTTGATGAGGCTTTCGGGGAGATTTGACAAGTATAAAAAAGTGATTCGATTTTGTCACTGCCTGAGTGTATAAAACAACTATTTTACCATATGAAGCACAAATTCTGTTGGACCATTCACTCTGTGTGTCCTTGGGGTAAGGCACTTGGGTCCCATTTGCCAGTATGATATCGACAATAATGTGTTAAAAAGTACCATTAAAAACCAACTAACCAACTGTCTAATATTCCTATTTTTCCTAATCATTATCGCTAATATCACTGCACAGAGACTGAATATATAAAGGGAAAGTGGATCCCCTTATCTACTGCCACAATGAATTTTAAACCATGGGGATGCATGCCGTTCGCTATTATGCTAGACTTTATATCATAGTGTCACCCATCTTTTAATAGAATTGCCAAAATTAAAAAGTATTGAAGTTTCAAAATAAATTTAAATTGACAGCATTTAAAACCTCGACGAAATCAACAAAGTGAAGCAATCCTTGTTTTTTTTTTTTTTTAATTTATTTATTTCTACTGTATAACGCATATGAGCATAAATCACTGATATTTTCGCCTATAAATCTAACAGATGAAGCGTGTTTAATCTACATTAATAATATAAGGGAGGATTGTTTTTATTCTATTGCTATATAAGATAACTTGCAACACAACTAATTTATAGGATACATTTAAAAGGGAAATAGGTCTTGTAATTTTTTCTCTTTATGTGTTTCAGAGTTTACCAGTTTGATAGCTAAAATTAATAGATATGACCAAAAAGTTCCCCAATGTCTTTCCAAATTTGTAAAATTCTGTTGCGAGTCCATCGGAACATTTGTTATTCTCCATACTTTTAAGACACTTAAACACGTCGTAACTTTCAATTTTAGCTCATAAGACTAAGTGAGCTCTGAGTATTGTCCTTTGTCCATCGTGCTTCATCCGTTCACAATTGCTATTTACATCTTCCCAAAAACTGTTTGACCAATATTTTTGCACATGACTCAACAAGGAGCATTCTGGCATCAAGGTCTTTCAAAATTTGTTCAATCGATGACAGTGTGCCCTTACGAAAATTAGAAAAACCTATAAACAACAACCGAAAAACCGCTAAGAGACTTGACAGAAAACATCCTGATGTATAGGGCTTTAAATTTTATTCAAATGATGCCAATACGCCGTCAAATATGGCTACATATCTATTTATTATAGATAGAACCTTTTTATTTGTCTAATTAATGTTTTGATAGCATTTTTAATTATTCCGTTTGTTTACATCCAGTTTTTGAAATAGCACAGAATGCATAGAAATCAGTCGAAATTCGGTATGTTTGAACTGCCCCTGTTCTGAGAAATGAATTTTCTGACATCTACACTTGTATGGAAATTCGAGTACCTGAATTTGCCTTTCTCTGTGTAAAATTTGAAACAAATCTAACGGGCTGAACTGTTTTAATTTCCCCTGAAACATTTGATACACATTTATGCTTTTTAAAAACGGGGCATTCACTCTGAACGAATAGTTAGCATTCGAACCCTGTGGTAAGTTATTCCGAGCTAGATATTCGCCGTATCTAGTATATATTGAATGATTAAACAAAACCGATTTACGCCAGTATAAGCATTCCCGGAATCTACTTTAAATAACACCTGATTCTGTTGTTAAAATGTCGAGATTCATATTTTATTTAAATTCACCCCTATTCAAAATACGAAACAATGTGGAGTGAAACCTGAGAAAATGAGCTAAACTCAAATATTATCCAAAAATCACTGGACACTGAAATTTAGATCACATTGACTTACTTTTCACTATGGTCATGGTACTCCTCATTATGTAATTACATACAAAGTTAAGGGGTGGGGTGTTTGATTCTTTTTTAATTGTCAAATCATATTCCATATTTTCCCAAAAAATGTAAATTACAAAATGGTTAATTTTAGTTATTTCCCTTGGACCAGCAAACTTGATTTCTGTCATGTGCATGTTGTGGGTTTTTGTTATTGTCGGCTATATACTATGTTGTTTATAAGCTGTTATTTATAAGCTGCTTGCCCCAATTTGAATTAACTGAACTGAATGATGTGAAAAAAAATAATAAAATAGAAATTAGTTGAAACTGGTACTCTTTTCTTCTATTTAAAAATATAGTGCCAACGTTGACAGTAACACCCACTTTTCCTTTGCAAAATAGGCAGCAAACAGATTGGAAGATTAGATCTTTTTCTCAATCACTTTTTTGGTTACTCTCTCTCTCTCTCTCTCCCTTTTCACATGTCATCTTTTGTCAAATTCTCTGATAACTTTTGTATTAGGAAAAATCATATTATTATTATTTTTTTACTTGTTCATCTGTACATTATAATTTCGAATTACCAATTGTGTGCATACCAAAACTCTATTATTATGTAGTTTTTTATGAATGGTGGATGAAATTACTTTTGCTTCGATGAATTGCTCGGGTTTACGGGGATTCATCGAAAAGGCAAGATATCTCATGACTTATTTGAAGAAAGAAAAAAAATCTTTATTTATTGCAAGATACGTTTTTTTAAATATATTTTTTTTTTACAAACGGATAAAAATACAATTCTTACGTGGAATGTTTTTTACTTGCTTAACAAGTCAATCAATAGGAGTAGTTATATTTTTTAATAACAATTTTGAATATAAAATAAAATTTGTGAAAATGGATAAAGAAGGAAATAAACTTATATTGCATGTAACTCTTAATAATCCGGACATTAAATAATATGTATGGTTACAATAGAGACAACACTAATTCTTAATAATCCGGACATTAAATAATATTTATGGTTCCAATTGAGACAACACTAAATTCTTAATAATCCGGACATTATATAATATGTATGGTTCCAATTGAGACAACACTAATTCTTAATAATCCAGACATTAAATAATATTGATGGTTCCAATTGAGACAACACTAATTCTTAATAATCCGGACATTACATAATATATATGGTTACAATAGAGACAACCCTAATTCTTAATAATCCGGACATTACATAATATGTATAGTTACAATAGAGACAACACTAATTCTTAATAATCCGGACATTAAATAATATTGATGGTTTCAACAGAGACAACCCTAATTTCTATCAACAAGACGGAACATATTTGATATTTAACATTCATTCAGTTATAATTGCAGATTTTCGATTTTGTAATGAATTCGGATATTGATACATGCAACTATTTGCATACAAATAACCCAAAGGCTAGAGAAAAAGTACTAGAAATTTTTAATTAATTTAACCTAGTTGACACATGGCGGGAGATGAGTATGGAATAAAGACAGTATTTCACATAGTTGGAACACTTTAGAAGATCCCATTGATGAAAATATACTAGCGGAAAAACAATGAATTGAACCAATTAAGACAAATAAAATAAAAGGTATTATGATAAGATCACGTGATAAATTGGTAAATTAAGGACAGAAAGTGACGAAATACTTCAGCAACTTAGAGAATAATAATTATATGAGTACAAATATCTTTAATTAGTACTTACTAATGAAAAGGATATTTTACAATATACAGTTTTATGGAAGCCTATACTCGCCTAGAGGTGTTGCAGCTGTTGCCCTCCAAGATTTTCTCCACTATAATGATATTCCAATATTAGAAATGAAGCATTCAAAGGAGCAAGAGGCCCAAGTGGGTCTGAGATCGCTCACCTGACATTTACCTAATAACCAAACACAAGAGTAGTTGGCCAAGAAATCTGGTTCAGTAAGATGCTTTCTGTAGAAATGTATTTCATTGCTGTTGATTGCATATGTTATGAAAACAATCGTTTCAAAGTTTTCTCTATATGTTATGTCTCCATCCAAATTGTACATCAGCATTATTTATCCATTATTGAAAGGTTCCTGTGACAGGATGCTTTCTGGCAATGTTAGTCAGATTCCGTTAAACGACTTTTAGGAAGAAGTTATACAATTTTCAGAATGTTAGCAGCAGCAACCACATTTGATAGCAGATTGGCAACATAATTACTAAGTTCAAAGCCCTGTATGCCAGACTGCTTTCTATAAAATTTGGTCGAATTCTGTCCAGCTATGAGAAGGCATTTAAAGGATTTTTCATTTTTAGTAACGGCGGCCGTATTTGATAGTGAATGGGCATAAAGTCCTTAATTCCAGAATGTTTTCTGTCATCATTTGGTCAAATTCTGACGAGTAGTTTATGAGAAGTCAATTAATGTTTTCTAATTTTAGCAACGGTGACCATATTTGGCGGCGTATTGGCATCATTTGTACAAACTTGAGAGGCTTTTATGTCAAGATGCTTTCCGTCAATTGGTCAAATTCTGTTGAATGTTTTTTTTATTTTTATTTTTATAAGAAGTAGTTTCAAGATTTGTTTTCGAACTTCAGCATCATTTGTATAAAGGTTCCGCTCTGCAGTTTTTGATTTATAAAGAAGAATAGCCCAGGTTTAACTCGCTGGTAAAAAAGACACTGTATATCTTATGTATTGTTTAACTCGCTGGTAAAAAAGACACTGTATATCTTATGTATTGTTTAACTAGCTGGTAAAAAAAGACACTGTATATCTTATGTATTGTTTAACTCGCTGGAAAAAGACACTGTATATCTTATGTATTGTTCCCTTTATTTTGGTGTATGATTGATGGGTGTAATTTGGATTAAGAGTATACAGCTTGGCCTTACTTTAGACGTGTACCTCTCAAAAAGACTGCTTGCTCCGCTTGGTCATTTTCACTTCCTGGACCTCTGATATAAATTGGATAAACACTAGCAGGTAACTTTTTCAGTTTCTTTTTTTCTTTCTATTTTATAATTCATGTATTGCTCTTTCAGATTTTAGTATTGTCTATTCTGGCAAAATTCATTTTACCTATTTTAATAACTGATAAAGTTAGTTTACTTTGGACTAGTTCAGGTTCATTGCGGGAGCACATGGGAGCAGCCGTTTCGATCATCTGTTTGCTTCAGTCAGAGCTTTGTTTCCCAAATATCACATATACATAAATTTCAGTCACAGTTCATGAAAGTAGTATAGAGGTATGCCAACATTCCATCTATTCCGCTTGTTGCAAATGCACATAACTTCACCTTACATCTGCTCCACTTTCAGAAGTACTTAATAATTGTAGAGTGGAACTGTAAGGACCAACTATTTTATTATTGTATCTTTTGATTTTGCTTGTACAGTTGAATTATTTAAGTCGCAAGCATCTAAACAGACCTTTTGAATAACTATCATGCATTCTACCACAGAACAGTATTTATTAAAAGCATATATAAGCTCTGCCTCCATCCCCAGGTGAAAAATGAGCTATTTTAAAAATGCACATTGCATTTCTCAAAATAGCAACCAATCTTAAGCTAAAAGAAGGGAACATGCATGTAACTTACCACAATTATTCCTGAGATGTCACTGGTCAAATTTACAGTTTTAACAGGGATGGAACAGATCAGGTTCACAAGTTCAAAGGGTACAAATTTTGCTAATTCTGAACAGGAATGGAACAGATCAGGTTCACAAGCTTAAAGGATACAGATTTTGCTAATTCTTCTAACATCAGTATATAGATGCATGCGAATTTTTTGGTCATCATATTTTCTTTACTTTTATTACAAATGAATGTAAAGAAACATTTTTGCTATATTTTTTTTTTCACTTCATCCAACAGTTTTAATTTTAAGTTGATTTTACTTCTATGCTCTAAGAGTTTCAAGTTCCCCATAATTAAGAACATTTCACACACAGTACTGCCAAAAGGCATATTGTATAAGCAAGAGCAAAATGGGTACAATTAGGTTAATTTCAATCATTGCATCAATATCAATGTACCATTGTATTGAGAAAATCATACTAGATGATATGAAAAAGAGGAAAGCAATTGCACAAATGTTTATATTTGTCTTAAGGTTCCGCTCTACAGTTTAGTACTTTTCTCAGGATTTGATTTTTAAAGAAAAAGCCCAGGTTTTACTCACTGGTTGTCTCGGCTATTACAAAAGACCCTGTATATCTTAGGTATTGTTAAAATAGCTTTTAATTCCCTTTATTTTGATGTATGATTGATGGGTATAATATGGGTTATAGAGTATATAGCTTGGCCTTACTTCAGATGTACACCTCTCAAAAGACTGCTTGCTCCGCTTGGTCATTTTCACTTCCTGGATTTTATATGTAAATTATATATATATATATATATATATATATATATATATATATATATATATATATATATATATATATATATATATATATATATATATATATATATATATGAGCAGCCATTTCGATCAGCTGTCTACTTTAGACAGCGCGTTGTTTCCCTAATTCCACAAATAAATAAATTTCAGTATATAAAAGGATGCTTTCAGTCAAATTTGTTCACATTCTGTTGAACAGTTGGTGAGAAGAATCCGCTTACATTCGTTTCAATGCTTTTTTAGTTTTAGCATAATTTCATGCATATGTTTTAAAAAAGATAAAATGAATTAAAGTTATTTAATCATTCATTGTTCCACTTAACTTATCTGTCAGTGGATAGACTAGCATTGATCTCATCCAGTTCATTTTTCAATGTATTTATTCCTTTTTTATTTAGAGATTTAGTTACACATTTCACTGAGACAATAATATGAATTAATTATGAACTTAAAGTTTAAATTCATTAATTAGCAGCTATCATTTCTCAAATAAATTATGTTTCCAAATTTGTATCTCAAAACTAGAACTTGAAGCTTGTTTTTACAAGGATAGTTATCTTGTGGTATTTTTTAATTTCACTGATATAATTCGAAGAATAGGTGCTAATGGAATGAACCGGTGACTTGAACAGCGCTATACGAACATAAGAACACTCAAGTCAGGACCTGTTAGGGGAAATTAGCAATGCACTAGATTCCAACACTGACCTAGAGTGATGAGGAAATTAGCAATGCACTAGATTCCAACACTGACCTAGAGTGATGAGGAAATTAGCAATGCACTAGATTCCAACACTGACCTAGAGTGATGAGGAAATTAGCAATGCACTAGATTCCAACACTGACCTAGAGTGATGAGGAAATTAGCAATGCACTAGATTCCAACACTGACCTAGAGTGATGAGGAAATTAGCAATGCACTAGATTCCAACACTGACCTAGAGTGATGAGGAAATTAGCAATGCACTAGATTCCAACACTGACCTAGAGTGATGAGGACAGACCTCAGTCAAACCGGGAAATCAACATTTTGGAATCAAAGATGCTGAATTTGGTGAATAGAAGTGATAAAGTTGCTTCATTCAATACGGAGGAAGTGATTCATGCCGGACTTTGAATCCCCTTGATAAATATCAGTTAACATAACGTACACTGAAAAGTAAATGTTCCTGACTGTAAACAGTTTTCAGGATTTGGAAACAGTAATTAGCGTTTCTTTGTTAAGCTTTCTTTATGCGCCAGGTCGATTTTCTTTATTTTTTGTTCATTTCTGAAAAAACGGAAGAAATATACTGTTGTGTCCTTGTATCTATCGTTCCATGTGTGTGCTGATGAGCCAACATAGCCCTATTCAGTCAGCCAATCACAGAAATGGCCGGGGTTATTCAGTCAGCCAATCACAGGAATGGCCGGGGTTATTCAGTCACCCAATCACAAGAATGGCAGTCAGCCAACCACAGGAATGGACAAGATTCGATTGTATTAAGTCAGCCAATCACAGGAATGGCCGGGGTTCAATTGTTTTCAGTCAGCCAATCACAGAAATGACGGGGGTTCAATTGTGTGCATATATATCATATATGTGGTATAAAAATTACATAGCAAAGCGAAGATCAAAGAAAAATTGAGAAACAATGGACAAGAGGAAAGATCTGATGCACATAAATGTGATTTCATTGCACTTTCAGAACGTATCGAGAAATATAACATCAAATTTTTCAGCATATGTATGTATGTATAGATTTAATGGCATCTCAGCACCATTATGGCTATATACTTTATATACGTGGAATTTTTTTTAATGATAATTAAAAAAAATACTTTCATTACAATCTCGTGATCTACATCATTCTACACATCTTTTCACGTAAAAACACCTTCTTCACAAATGATCCGCTAAAAGGAAAAAAGAATTCTATTCAAATGAACACAAAGTATTATGGAGTTTTGAATAACAAAGTCTTTCTGAGTTTCAAAAGTTTACGGCTTATTCGCTTTCATCAGTCCATTTGCATCCATAATCAACTAATAAAGGCAAGCAACGTATGGAAACACAGAGGGACTTTCTTATATATAAGAAACAAAATCCGTGCACATGTTAATTCTCTCAAATGAAAAAAAAATCGCTTAGATGATATAGACTTTATTTGAATGGAAGACCCGTGCATCCTGCTTTGTTGAGTTTTTAGCAGCTGAAATAGGGGACATATACAGCCTAAAATAATGAACCGATGGTAAAAAAAAAGAAGAAAAAAAGATTAATTTATCGACGCAGTTAATATCAGACACAAGTTTTACTTATATATTGTGGAACCTATCTTCTTCTCACAATAAAAGGAGTTGTTAATGGAATAGTATATATGTGTGTATATATATATATATATTTAGAGGGTTTAACGTCACATCATTCCAATTCTGGCTATATAACAGCGAGTACATTTTTTTTACCCCCTAACAGGCATAACAAATTAAGCTAAAAGCAAATCCGTACATTTTTTTTATATATATAAACCGCATTCTTTTAAAAATTCAAGACTTTTTCAACTGGAACATCAAGGGACGCATCCCAGGCCGAAAAGGGTGCCGTCACTAGTGGCTGCTGATGACATGCAGGAGGGCGGATCAAACTTATTCTACATCCCTGAGTCCCCAGGAGGGAGAAATAGAAACGTATCTAGCATATATGTCTCCGGTATAAATGTACATTTCCTGTGATTTTTGTAATACCTTCCTGATGATAAATACATTATAGAGCGTATAATGCATTATCTAATGTATTTATAAGAGGGAGACTCCTCGTTGCATTTTAGTGTACTTTTGACAATGTATTATGTATAGAATCATGCAGAAATGATGCCAACAATCATTGCCTAATGCAGTCAAAATAACTATCAATGACTAACGCAGTCAAAATAGCTATCAATGACTAACGCAGTCAAAATAACTATCAATGCCTAATGCAGTCAAAATAACAATCAATGCCGAACGCAGTCACAGTAACAATCAATGCCTAACGCAGTCACAGTAACAATAAATGCCTAACGCAGTCAAAATAGCAATCTATGTCTAACGCAAAACAACAATCAATTGACCTCTAGGCTGGGCGCGGCGTATGTCAACTAATTATCGCATAACAAGCAATGCCCGCTTATCAATCTAATCACATGCGCATGTGTAAACGTTATAATGGCTGCATTTGTGTATAGGTATAGGTTTGTCGAGTTTGTCATACCAAGTGGGTCACCTAGACAATTTTAGGCTATATAACATGTAGAATTTAAAATCTTTAAACTGAGAACTTTTTGGTCCAATTTTCGTGAAAATTGTATACCTCCGAACTTTTTGGTCCAATTTTCGGGAAATGTTTCTGATTTCTTCTGTGAGGAAAATGCTGATTTTAAATAAACTGATATACCAATATGTAGGCGGAGCATTCTCCTCAAATCCAATAGGTCAATTCACATCCATGCCGTTCACCAAGTGTGTGCACAATGTCGGAACAGCGTTGTGCCTGAACACCTGCTAAATGGATGTCAGTTGGCAGCCTGCACTTCGATAAAATGATAACGTCAGGCATTGATTGTAAACACCATTTTCAATTAGATGTAATTTACAAAGCAAGAATACAATATCCACTTTGAAAACAAAATAAGTTATTGTACATCGTGTCAAGAATGAAAATAAACATTAAATAAATAGCATTCAGCTACCAAGCTAAGAAAGATTATCATTGCTTTTCTTTGACATTATGCCCAGTAAGATTTGCCTTGAAGGGTCTAAATGGGTCTTTTATTAGTTTACATTTGTGCTGTTCGGACACTAGGCCTTTCTTGAGTAAGACCAAGTCTTCTGCAAAACATTATGACGTGGGTTTATCCGTATAATACCATGACACGTATAACCTTTGTTTTCCAGAAACGTCCGTACTGCCGCGGCGTTCTTTCTTCCCTTGTAATTCTCACGCAAACACTCGGCCGTCTCACTTTTAATGTCAAGGTCATCAAAGGGAATCGTCTGCGAAATTGGCAGTTCGTTTCCCTCAACGTCCAGTCCGAAATAGTCGATGGAAGTTCGGTTAATTGCTAACATTATAGAGTAGAGTGGGAAGCAGGGAACTTTATAGTATGGTTTCTGGTCAAATTTATGGTCTATGACCATTTTTCGTCTTCTTTCCTTTCTATGGTTCTGCTCATATCGCTCGCACTGTTCAACTTGAGCTGCAAGGAAAAATAAACCCTTGAAAATAAACAACGTTCTCACTTTGATGTAACACATAGAATATACTCATGAAAATAAATATCTCTTTCACGTTGGTGTGCTGAGAAAACAAGAAGCAAGCCGCCCAAGTAGGCCTGAGATCGCTCACCTTGCTGACATCTGTCTAATAGCCAAATGCAAGAGCAGTTGGCCAAGAAATCTGGGTCAGTATAGTGTTTTCTGTGGAAATTTCTTCCAACGCTGTTGATTGCATATGCTAATGAATTCTAACTGTTGCAAGGTTTCTGTACCTTTTGTTTTCTTTCTATCTTTATTCATATTTGATGTCATATCTGCATCATTTGTCCAATATTGATGTCATATCTACATCATTTGTCCAATATTGATGTCATATCTGCATCATTTGTCCAATATTGATGTCATATCTACATCATTTGTCCAATATTGATGTCATATCTACATCATGTGTCCAATATTGAAAGATCTTAATGCCAGGAGGCTTCTATTAAAGTTACTCAAATTCTGCTGAGCGCTTTTTGTAATAGAAAAAGTTTTTTTTTTAAATTTTATTTCATTTTTCAAGTAACGTGTCCATATTTGGTGGATTGGCATCATTTTCTTGTATAAATTTGAAATGCCTTAAAGTAGGATCATTACAGTCAAATTTAGTAAAATTCTGTTTGACAAGGAGTGGTTAAATTTTATTTTTCTATCTTTAGTAATAATGGCCTTATGTGATGGTAGATAGGCATCACTTCTGACAAATCGAAGCCCTTAAGATAGGATGCTTCTGGTCAATTTTGGTCTATTGCTATGAGCTGTTTTAACAATGGCAGCCATATTTGATGGCGGATAGAAATCATTTGTACAAACTTTAAAGATCTTTATGCCATAGTGCATTCTGACAAATTTTGGCAAATTCTTTTCAGCACTTTTTGGGAAGACATTTCAAAGTTTTTATATTTTTAGTGATGGTGGCTATATGTGATGGCTGATTGGCATCCGTTATATAAACTTTAAAGTCCTTCGGGGAGAAATGTCTTCTGAACAAGTTAGTCAAATTCTGTTTCGCAGTTTTTGAGAAGACGTCATTTAAATTGTTTCCTTTTTAGTAACGCTGGCCACATTTAACGGCGGATTGAAATGACTTGAACTAATTTTGAACGTACTTTAGGTACAACT
Organism: Margaritifera margaritifera; assembly: GCA_029931535.1. Lineage (NCBI taxonomy): Eukaryota > Metazoa > Mollusca > Bivalvia > Unionida > Margaritiferidae > Margaritifera > Margaritifera margaritifera. Next base: position 1,787,811 of record JAQPZY010001309.1, read on the forward strand.
AATTATTTTACAGACAGGGAACCAGTCTACTATTGGGGGGAATACAAATAGAGTACTAAATGTTTTGTGATGCACCCTTTGGCTTGTAAACAGATTTAATTATTTTACCATTAGTATTTTCACAGCTTCAATCTATGTACTATAGTTGACAAGAAAATATTTGCTTTTGTTTTGATATTCTGTATTTAATTTTCTACTGACAAATATTGTATGAACTCTTGGTGCGAGGCTATGTTATTAGGTGAATAACACGAGCTCCACCCACTTAAAGAATGACGCTCCAAAAAAATAATAAATACAAAAATAAAAAAAATCCCACGGAACACTTGTTTTTGAAGACTGAAAAATGTCTCTAACTCTTATGAATGCAAGCATGTGTGGCTTATATGCCAATCTAATGCATACATTATTTTTATTTGAAAATATAATGACATTAAGTTCTATGGGAAAGGAATTAGTGTCCGATCCCTATACTATTCTTAGTTTTCTTTAATAATTTTGGCTTACGTTTCTTCATGAATCAGTGCATGCCAAATAAGAAACAAATTGATAACCAGTCTTCTGGTGGGGAAATAAAAATAGCGTACTAAATGTTTTAAGATGCATCCATTGGTTTTGTAAATGGAATTTTGATTTGTCTCCATTATTAATTTCACAAACTCCAATCTATTTACTATAGTTGACAAAAAATATTTTGATATCCTGTATTTAATTTCCTACTGACAAAATATCACACGAACTTTTGGTGCGAGACTATGTTACTTGCAGACCAGTGGTACGATCCCTTTATACCAGGATGCTTTCTGTTAAATTGTATCTAATTCTGCTGTTTATGAAAGTGGCTTTTAATTTTCTTTTAAATAGTATATATATATATATATTGATGGTGGATCGGCACAATTTGTACAATCAATGTTTAAGCACAAAATTGAAAACATTGCATGACAGGAAGCTTTCCATTAAATTTAACACAAAAACTCTAATTAAGAACATTTTAGCATCTGAAATATCATCTGTACAACCTAAATTTATGAAAATTGGAGTTTGTATAATTTGATACCACTTATTACATAATGATCATAAGTGAATATTTCATGCATGCACATTTGAATAGCAGACACATAGGAAATAAAGAAAACATTAGACAGACTAAACAAATCGCTGCATTTATTTAGTTATCTACATCTATAATATATGAACGTGATAAACACAGTATATTTTAAATATTCTTTTAATAAAAGAGGCCAATATATACTTGATGGTGGATCGGCACAATTTGTACAACAAATTTTGAACCACAAAACTGAGAGCACGTCATGACAGGAAGCTTTCCATCAAATTTGGACTAATTCTATGCGAGGTTGATTTTTTGTATAGAAGAAATCGTTCAAAGGTTTTTCTATTTTTAGTAACGGTGGCTAGAATTGATAACAGATCGACATCATTTGTACAAATTGTAAAGCATTTTATGTAAGGATGCTCTTTGCCAAATTTGGTTTGAAGCTGACAGTGATGCTTTCGAAGAAGTTTAATATAGCAAATGTTGACGGACGAAGCACAATGCATACCGAACTAAAGTCCTTACCGTCAGCTCACTTGGTCTTACGATCAATTAAGCAAAACATTTTTCTACAAAATAATCACTGTGATATCCGCATGTGTGTGTAAAGGACAGAAGACAGATGATTTTACTCAACAGCTACTATATTGTTCAATAAATATGATTGTTTATTTTGTATCGTACTATACGTTGTAAACATCATATGTTTCAAAGTTTGAACAAATTCCTTCTTTATTAGACTCGAAGCAAGATTAGATAAATGTCGAACATTAACATACCAGAAGTATTTCGCTCTTTTCCTAAGTTTGTGAGATATATGTTTCCTTATAGTATTAGTAAAAGAAGAAGGAATCTTCATTATTTTCTGAAAGGAATTGATTTTACTGCAAACGTTTATCTAAAATTAATCACATTCAAACTGTCTCCATAAGAACAGTGGTCTGAACATTCTACATGTTCTCCAACAGTTGAAAAATCTTGGAGGCAATTATCACCTCTAACTAGATTATACAATTTGAAAAAGTCCCTGTCTTGTCTTTGTGATTCAAAATCTTTTAATGGTTAGCTATATCTGAACACTTCGCGATAGAGCTTCGATGATGCAGACAGCAATATGCACTGTTAAAGAAAGACCGTTGGAATATTGAAACAAACCTAACTATCTGACAAATTATTTTCTTATCAAGTGCATTTGCATATATCATTATAGATGGAGATAATACATAATCTCCTTGTATTGTCTACATTCCCCTGATGTTGGAATTTGTATACCTCTGCAAAAAATATTAACTGCAGTAACAGTTCTTGAAAGATGAATTTTATATACAAGAAATGTAATGTAATGAATGATTTGTTCAAATATTCATCATCTGTGGAAATATTTTTGATGCCCACTTTGTACATGATAGTATTGTAAACTGTCTTCACTTACCTTCTACTCTGAGTAGAGAAATAAGTAATTGTATCCATTTTTCTTCAGGGTTAAGGTAAGACTAATGTATTTTCACAATTTTTCTTCATCAGTGTGATGAAATTGTTCACATTCAATGTTTAATCTGCTTACAATTGATTGTGAAATGTGTGCTAATTTTGCCGTTTGAAATCGGGCGCCATTTTGACTATGATGTGTATTGGCCGTTCGGCTTTCCACAAGAGGGCGCTCATGTTAAGATTTTTCCGAATTTTCTTCCATATTTGGTAATATTCGTGAAAACTGTGTCGTTGAATTTCCCGAGTGTGTTCCCAAAACCTATAAGTAGGGGTGAGATCCGCCGTTCTGGCAGTTGTGGTTCAGCTGGGTTCCAGTGAAAGTTTAAAGACCAAACATACTAAAGTCTCTATATACAATCTCGACTGTGAATTACTTTGAGCGTAACAACAAGGTAGAATAGTTATTACCGACACATTAAATTATTAAAAGTAGATTAGTTCCAGATAGTAAATCTTGATTTTGACCGTAAGAGTGTCTTCACACTCGAGACACTGCCGACCACTGGCTGAGAACACAGTGTTATTGGTCGTTTTCAAATATAAACTTTGTCGTTGAGACATACTACCAATACTGATTGTAATAATTCTCATAAGATGTTTTAACGTTTATTTCCCTCTTCATATCAGATAAAAGTTTCCACAGTGATTTTATTGACGACACTGTTACTGTGTCGTCATCAACAAAGACGTCTGCTAGTCATTGAAAAATCAGAATTCCGATTGGCATTCTTGAATCTCCTACTCAATTACATTTATCACTGTGAAAACACAAATTTCCATCCATTTTGTAGTTTTTGTGTCAATTAGATGTTTAAATAATCGACACGGCACTACGACACTGTGTCGCATCCAACACGCGACAAACTATTGACATCCGGTTCCAGACTGTGTCTCTAACATATTTATCATTCAACATAGACACACTATTTACATCCGGTTCCAGACTGTGTCTCTAACATATTTATCATATAACTCAAAAGCATATACCCAAGTCTGGTTCCGAACCTTGATTTGACTCACAAATCCGGTACCACTTTGGTACGTTACATGAACCATTTTCAGCAACCACTAAATCATCATTCTGTGGAAGATTAGCATTGGAATTAGGATTATTTTAACTAGATATTAGGTGAATCATGATTAATTTAATATTTAGGTTGACTTTCACCTGCTAATTAATACTGCTATTACTTTTGTTATTTTAACATGCTTTGATTATCACACCTCTGTTATATACATCATTCTACATATTTGCACATTTCATTTGTCACCATTTTGATCACTCAAAGTTGTGTGGGAAACATATATAAGCCTGGAAGCAACAGAATAAATTGTGTTGACTATTCATTTGTTTTCTTTTGTGCTAGTATAATCTAAATAAGAACTTTTTGTGGTAAAAGCATCATTTGTTGGCACTACAATACACTGGAGAGATCTAGTAAATGAAAAAGGTTTGAGCTGTCCGTCTATTCCATTATATTTGGCCTTGACCCCCGAAACGTTACAATATTACATTATGGGGATGAGGCATAATTAGCTGTGTACAGGGAATAGTACATTATGGGGATGATGCATAGTTAGCTGTGTACAGGGAATATTACATTATGGCGATGATGCATAGTTGGCTGTGTACAGGGAATATTACATTATGGGAATGATGCATAGATAACTGTGTACAGGGAATATTACATTATGGGGATGATACATAGTTAGCTGTGTACAGGGAATATTACATTATGGGGATGATGCATAGTTAGCTGTGTACAGGGAATATTACATGATGGGGATGGTCCAGACAGCAATATGCACTGTTCAAGAAAGACAGTTTGAATATTATATTATGGGGATGATGCAGACAGCAATTTGCACTGTTAAAGAAAGACAGTTGGAATATTACATTATGGGGATGATGCAGACAGCAATATGCACTGTTCCAGAAAGACAGTTGGAATATTACATTATGGGGATGATACAGACAGCAATATCCATTGTTAAAGAAAGACAGCTGGAATATTACATTATGGGGATGATGCAGACAGCAATATGTACTGTTAAAGAAAGACAGTTGGAATATTACATTATTGGGATGATGCAGACAGCAATATGCACTGTTAAAGAAAGACCGTTAGTAGTGTAGGGGGGGTACTGAGGTACAAAGGGGGCACTTGGGGTACAAACGGGAGTTTAACATGGAGGGGGTACTTGGGGTACAAACGGGAGTTTAACATGGAGGGGGCACTCTGGGTACGTACGGGAGTTTAACATGGAAGGGGTTTTTTAACGTGGCGGAAGTGTGGGAGGGAGGGGAATAGAATTAATCTTTCTTGAAAAAGGGTGGTCCTGTTGTATGCCTCCCAAATATTTAAGATATGTTATGTTTTGCTGCACATGCCTTGCGGCTACAAACAATGTTACACCATTTCCCAAAACCGAAGACGGGAGAACAGTAAAAACACGTCTTGTTTTATCGACAGTCTGAAATGGACTGACTGAAAATACATTGTTACAGTTTTCATGAACGCATGTTTGGGCTCAAGAATGAGAGTGTAGAATAGGACGGGTTATAGAGTGCAGAATTGGATGGGTCATACTCGAGTCATTCTTACACCGTAAAGCTATGTGCTTGTTTGTTTTGTTTGTTTGGTTTTTTTTTGTTTTTTTGGTTTCCTTCTGAAAACGGTAGATCTAGAATTTTTTCGTGACACATTGCAGTGCCAAAATAGGAACAAAGCTAAGATACCTGACATGCACAAGAACAACTAAACTCAAGATTTTATATAATCCAACGATTGACCTATGGAAGAAAAATCGTTGTACAATTTTTAAAGGTTGCAAGTTTTTGAAAAAATTACAAAACTAACGTCACATTTCACATAATCATTGTGACTACTGCCAACATTTGTGGAGAGGCATCTTAAAACGGGAACAGATACCATTATCATTTCAATCGAAATCATTGTATAAGAAACTTAGTGTTTGTGAAACAGAGAGAATTGACATTACGACGGAGAGAGAGAGAGAGAGAGAGAGAGAGAGAATATTTTATTCCTACTTTTAAAAATATCACGACACTTACCTTTTTTTATGGTATATTTTCCTTAAGAAATTTCAAAATCACACATTCCATTTTTAAAAAATCACATCGATAGGAAAAAAATCCTCTTTTTTCGGTAAAATATCACAAGATTGAATTGGAGACATAGTCTACTAAAATCCTTCTTTTGAAAACGTAGATGTAAAATTCTCACAAAATAATACATCCAAACGTTCTGTGATGTATTTTGACTTAAGGCTGATACACTTTCCATTGATCACAAATTATACGATGGGGTTGTGCACAGAACATTAGATTATAATGGTCTAGACTAAAAGTAACACTAAACTTCCGAAATTGTTAGCGGAGACTGAAAATAATCCTGAAAAAAAAAAATGGAAAAAATTGGCTGACTAAAAAATAGTACTAAAATTTCGTAACTCATTAAAAAATATTTTGTTATTTTATATTTTTTTATATACAAACCCAAATAAACCCAAAACCCAAACCCAAACCTAACACACTATCCCAAATGCCTTGTGTGCTGCCTAAAAACCCCAAAAACCTGCTATCAGACGAAAGGGTATGACAAAGGGATGAAATCACGCCAACATACTACCCAACATATAAACCATCCATTTTTTTTACTTTTTTAAAATTTTTTTATATATCAAACACAAAACTTACACACACTACACAACCCTTTTTTTATTTTTTAAATTTTTTATTTTTTATCCAACACATACACCACACGATCCATTGCGCTGACCTAAAAATAGGGTTCAGATCGACAGTGAGATAATAGATAGAGGGGGGTGACTTCAGATTGATAGAAAGAGAGAGATAGAACATAATCATTATTATTTCAAATTCAATAAAAAACCACACAACACCATATTTTTTTTCAACAATAACAATAATAATAATTATATTTTATTTAATTTATATACATTATGTTACTCCTTGTAATAAAAACAATTTCATATAATTCCAATACAGTTCAATTCATTTTTATATTATTACCATTTCATCGTCTTCTTGTTCTGGCACTTCAGTAAGATTCTTGTCTACAATTCTCTCATAACTTTCTTCTGGACTCTCATTGATAAACTCCAACTTAATAAAATGTCCATTATCATCTTGAATCCACTTCCGTTTTTGAAAAATCCTGTAAACTTCACAAGGATTTAATCCAAAACACCTTGCCACATCACGAATGGAATCCATTCTACTATATAATCCTGAATTCAAGTCAGTTAATTTCACAGGTCTCACAAATCCTTTAGTGACTTGACTCTTCTTCTCTGGCTCTTCCCATCTAGATTGAAATCTTTTCTGGAACTTCTTCGAAAAGACTGACTTATAAATCCCCTTACAGCAACGGTAGATACTTTCTGTATGACAATCAAAATATTGAGTAGCCTTTGTCATACTTCCAAATCTTCTTTCCTCAGTCTCACCAACAAACTGGCACAACACACTTCTAGCACTTCCAAAATTAACTCTCCTTTTTTCTTTATCATTCTTCACATGCTTGTGTAGACATGTTTGTTCACTAGCAGTCATCACTTTAAGATTTTCTATTCTATCATCATCAAGTACATCATTGAGATGTACCACTCTACTCTGTCTTGGTAGATCCAGTCCATTTACTGCTTCAAAGACAAATCTTCCTCGATTTGTAATTTTCCTCTTTTTTCCTTCCTTACCAGCAACCTGAATATCTATCATTCCAGTTGATCTCAATCTTCCTTTGACTTTCCTTCCAGACTTCAAATGATAGACATTTCCAAGTATGTCTGCAGCATATTTATCATGCACTTTATGAACGTACTTATTCAATTGAATTCCAAAATCTCTTTTTTGTGAACGTGGTGGACATTCTGAAGGCCAATGTCCTTTCTCTTGGTAGATATAGCAAGTATCTTGACTTTTATCTCGATCGCAGTACTTTTCCATCTTCACAGTTTGAAAGTACAATCTCAAAGACTGATTCTGAAGGTACGAAGGTCTCTCTTTATATACTCTCCAACGTCATTCTTTCTACGTCATTCTTGGCTTCGCGGTGTTTACACTTCATGACCCTGAATCTAAAAAACCACATGACCTAAAAGAAACTACTTTTGATAAAAAAACCAAAGTTCACTTTCTGTAATGCTTGTGTGGCTTGAATCTAAACACTGGAGTCATAGTTTCCTTTTCTTTTTCATTCTCACTCTTTCTCTTGTGTTTCTTTAATTTCTTCTTCATAGGAATCCTGTTTTCCTTTTCTTCTTCTTCTTCTTCATTCTCACTGTCTTCCATTCTTCTTACTCTCTTCTTACTTTTCTTGATGATATGTTCTTCTTCTTCTTTTAGGTTTGTTGATTTTGAATCGGTTTCCTCCCTCTCCTCTGCTAGAGTTTCTTCTTCTTCTTCTTTATGAGGACATTCATAAGACCAATGTCCTGGTCCTTTACAATGATAACAGATATCTTTTCTTCTGTCTCTCTTTTGCTGTTGACGTTGTGGACATTCTGGAGCCCAATGTCCTTTCTCTTGACAGATATAACAAGTATCTTCACTTTTATCTCTGTTTTGGTGTTGCCGTTGTGGACATTGTGTAGCCCAATGACCTTTCTCTTTGCAGATATAACAAGTATCTTGTCTTTTATCTCTGTTTTGGTGTTGCCGTTGTGGACATTGTGTAGCCCAATGACCTTTCTCTTTGCAGATATAACAAGTATCTTGTCTTTTATCTCTGTTTTGGTGTTGCCGTTGTGGACATTGTGTAGCCCAATGACCTTTCTCTTGGCAGATATAGCAAGTATCTTGACTTTTATCTCGAACGCAGTACTTTTCCATCTTCACAGTTTGAAAGTACAATTCCAAAGACTGATTCTGAAATTCTGAAGGTACGAAGGTCTCTCTTTATATACTCTCCTCTCTCTATATAAAGGTGCCTGGGTGAAAACTGAATCAGTTTCAAAGTAAAGTTCAAGATGAAAAGATCACACCCAAACCATGATAAAACAGAAGAAGAACAAGAACAAACCATGAGGCCACGACGACAAAGGTATTCCGTGCCGCCTGAAACACCCTTAGAGGAAGTACTGGCTCAAGTCCATGCCAGTGACTTTGAAGATGAAATGAGTGAACAACAACCTGAAACCCAAACTTCCAATCCACCACTGTCACCCAAAACCAAAACCACTACTACTACCAACACCAGAACCCCTTACCAAGAAAGTCCTACTACCGTCACTCCTGAAAATTACTATCGGATTCGAGAGACACAAAAAATCACTTCTCGAAAATTTAGGACCACGGCCTATACACATACGGTTCACTTCAAAGACTTCAAGTCCGAAGTACCTCCCGAGAAAGCGGCGCAGTTCATTAGCGATTTGTGGGAATCTGTCTTAATCAACTTGAAACGGCAATGTGGAGCTAAAGAAGAGGATCGGTTGAGACTAGCCATCCATCATGACCAATTGAAGAGTCCTGTTTGGATTGAATTTAGCAGTCCGGAAGAATTAACACCAGATAAAGTCATGTCCAAAATAGAACATGTGCAACAATCCAACGACAAGTTTACCATCACCGATGGAAAGGCCACACTTTACTTGACTCACGTTTCCCCTCCTTGAGGAAGTGGACGAAGTAGGAAACCGTTACTGGTGGACGATATTCGAAGTACCAAACGCAGTGTCGTCCAAATCGACAATACTCAAGACCAGATGTGCTTTGCTCGGGCTTTTGTGGTGGGACGAACATATGCCAACAAGAACGAGAGCAAAGAATGGAAAAGAGCCTGGAATAACATTCGACAGTCGGACAGAACCAAACAACGAAATAAAGCAGAACTCCTGTTGCAACAAGCAGGCATCCCTAACCAGCCAAGTGGTTAACTTTGAGGTTTTGAAAAATGCTTTGCTGTCTGGACAAGTGGAAGACTTTCGAGTGCACACGTTAGAACCTCACAAGATTGTACGCCTACCAAATCATAAAATAGTGACTCGACCTGTTCAAAAAGTGTATCGTATCGTGTACCAAAAAAGAGTGAGACTTCCAGATCACACCACTTTACCTTACGGACACGCCGATTTGGAGAAGTATAAAAAAGGAACCCCTTCCAAACCTAACCCTTCATTCTCACTTTCAACGTTAACCAAGAAGCAAGAAGAAAAAAAAGATGAGTCACCACGACTTGGAGTGTGATGCAGTACCATGCGATGAAACGGATTCTGTACGGTTTGGTATTGACGTTAATGACAACAAGGTGAATGTGGGTCCCTATTTGCATATCAGAATACCTGTGACTTTACTTGGTTATTCCAAGTATGAAAGTCGACTGGAGTCATTCCAAGACAAGTGGCCAAAATTTCTAGAAGGACCTAAACCGGAAGGTTTAGCTAGATCTGGATTTAAATACACGGGAGAAGGAGATATAGTTCAATGTTTTAGTTGTGGTGTGAAACTTTGCCATTGGGAGCCTACCGACTCAGCTTACATTGAACATGCCAGATGGTCTCCGCACTGTCAGTTCTTACCTTTAGTCGCCTTAGAACAGTTCGGGTACGATGAGCCAGATGCCAAACAGAAGAAGAAGTAGTTTTTAAAAAAAATTCCATGTCGGAGGAGAATACTTCTTCTTTAGAAGAATACGGAAACTTTACCAGAGTACATTCGTGGCTTGCCTTTGGAAGTGCGCGAAAAGATTTACCAAGAGTTTGCCAAAGATCTAGCCCGTCACCACTAAGTGTCTATTATTAGACACAGCCTGGCTATAAAAGAGTGGGTATGCCTGAACTCTACACGCCACTCGTGAAACGGATTCCGTGGAAGGAAAGCATAGATAAAATTAAGACCTTAAAGGATTATAAAAAAGTGATACAAGAACTGTGTCCATTGAATTTTGGACGTTATGTGGTATGTGTCATAGTGACTTCTTATCTTGGAATTCGTTTTCCAGGACATTCGTTGTGGACTATTTTTGAGGACAAGTGTCTGCCTTGGATTCTTTTGAATGATCCGTGGTTGTTTTGGACTCAATTGTTGTTGAGTTCCAAAAAACAATATGACCCTGTGTTCTTCTTCGGACTTAGTAGAAGAAGATGAAGACTATAAAAACTTAATTTTATCAGTCCACGAAAGACACATTGTACGTAAAGCGTTGAGAGTGGTAATGAAAATTAGTGACGCACTTCCATGTGAAGAAGACATTCGTCACACTTTATCTGTGCATAAAACATTTCAAGAAGTGTGTTTTGCTAGTGAGTTACACCAACGCCTTTTCCATTGGAAAGATGTACGACCCTGGAGAAACCTTGGTTTCCAATATTGGTTACAAGAAGTGGCCCAGTTCAGCAAAGATTTGGCCACTTATCCATAAGGTTCTAAAAGTGAAAAAATGGGAACCTCGATGGGAAACCCTAAAAGAAGAAAAAGAAGAAGTACCTGACACCACCACTGTGTGGTTCCAATACCTCTTGAGGAGGAACACCACCCTTCTTTACCACCACCACCGCTACCGTCAGAGGATTCAAAAAAACAAAAGACGACCAGAAGAATGTCACCCCAAAACACAGTGTCTTTCATGACTAGGACACGAAACTATTGTTGTACATTGACGTGTTTATATGACAGTTTGATGGTTTCCGTAGGAGCCTTCATTGTGTACCTGATGATTTTACTTGGCTATTTTCTCACTCGTACTGTAAAAAATGAATGACTTGTAAAAAAATATGTTATTTGTTGGTTGGTTGGTTACTTTTTTTTCTCTAAAAAAAAAACGTGTATGAAAATCGTATAAAATGCCTTGGGTTTTTTGTCTTCTTCTCAAAAATCTTCTTACCTCAATCATGGCTACATCTTCTTCTACCTCGTCTGCCTCGTCTACCTCTTCTGTGGTAAAAGTGATTGACGAAAAGTTAGATCGTCAAAGTTGGAATGCTTTGTATCTGCGCCATCCATTTAACATGTTAATTGCTGGACCGAGTGGTTCAGGTAAAACCGAATTTGTCAAACGATTGATCGAACACAAAATTGATTTGATTGATCGTCCACCTCAACGTATCGTGTGGTGTTACAAAGAGTGGCAACCGTCTTACACGTTATTGAAAGAAAGTCAAGGAGAAACCATTTCCTTTGTGGATGGTATTCCTCACGAAGACGATGGAATCGTGTCTGACGTGAGTCAAACTCATTTAGTTATTTTTGATGACATGTTAGGAGAAGACGAAGAAGAAATTAAACTTTGGTTTACACGAAAAGGTCACCATCGTAATGCTAGTATTGTGTACATAACACAAAATTTATTTCAACAAAGTAAAGCTCATCGAACCATTAGTTTGAATGCTCATTACGTGGTCTTGTTTAAAAGCCCCAGAGACAAATCTCAAGTACAAGTGTTAGCCAAACAGTTAGGAGCTCCTTGGCTCAATTATGCGTACGACGATGCCACTCAAACCCCTCACGAGTATTTACTCATTGACTTAAAACCGACCACTCCTGACTATTTGAGATTTCGTGCCAGTATCTTTCACTCTTGGGGTCAAGAAGGTGGTCCTGTCATTTACACGTCACCCTTCAGTCCATTTTTAAAAAAACTATAAAAACAACCTACAACGTCATTTCTGTCACACACTCTTTTTGGAGAGAAGATGACTTCCTTTCAATCTCATCCTTCGGCTAAATTGATTCGTGCCTTGTATGGCATTAGTCGTGAAAAAAATGCACAAGTTCGTGCTCATTTGTTAGAAGCGAGTCTTAAAGAAGTGTTACGATGGTTTACTTTGACAGCACGTCAATTACTACAAGGTATCATTCACATCCCTCATCAAACTCAACGTTTTTTTCAAAGACATAAATCGGCATTGTCACAACTGGCTGATCCTAGAATCGATTCACGGACTAAAAAACAAATCATTTTAACTCCTGGTGGAAGTGGTTCTTTAGGAGGGGTTATGATTCGTTCCCTTTTGAAATGGGATCCTAATGATACCAAAACCAAAACAACTCCTAAAAAGAAGATGAAAAGTCCAAAGAAGAAGAAAACCAGCCCCAAGAAAAAGAAAAGTCGTACCCAAAAGAAGAAAACCACACCTACTGCCACCACTAACACCCGACGTAAAAGAGGTACTGCTGCCAGGACGCAAACGTACACCCGCAAGACACCACCACCCTTACCATCACCACCAGCAGTGACAAGGTCTCCTTTGGCATCCACTTCTTCCTCTTTGTCTTCTTCACCCCCTTTTACCATGATGCCTGTCAAACCAGACTTAAGTCCCGTGTTTCCTAATTTAATGCAAAAATGGAAACCTATTTCGAAAGTGACCCCGTCGGGACCGTCAACTTCAGCTGATTTAGCCATGGCAGCAGCTAGCAATAAAGTACCATCCCCTAAAACCAAAGTCCAAGAAAGAACTGGTATCTTACAAAGTTTAGTAGATTTATCCAAACAAGAATTGAGTCGATTTAGTCCCTTGAAATCACCTCAACGTCGAGTCAGACCTGTTGTGAAGTTGGTACGTCGTGCAGACAATCAGTGGAGACGTGTTCCAGTATAAAATAGAAGGGTACCCTGCTAAAATACTTCAGACTTGTTTTCTACCGACTAAAAAAGATGGCTCCCAAACATTCACACCACCACCACCAAAAAAAGAAGAAAACCACCAAAAAAGGACGACTTCTTCCCCCTCGTCTGGCGAAACATTGGGATGTCTTGTCTGTCCTGAACAAATCCAAACCTCCCATGCGAAAACAACTCATTCAAACAGCTCCTAAAGAAATCATTGATACCGTGTGTGAATGTTGTTTGAACGTGTTGAAAGGAACGGTACCTTTGTCCAAGATACAGAAACAAAAATTAGGGAAACATCGGAATGTTCTTCGTCAAATGGTGAAAAAGAAAATACCTCTTCAACAAAAGAAAAAAATGTTGGTACAACGAGGAGGATTTCTACCTATGCTGTTAGGACCATTGTTAAAAATAGCCGCTCCTTTGTTAGGAACGATTGCTGGACCACTTTTAGGAGGGGTCATACGATAAAAAAAAGAAGATAAAAAGGACCACCCTTCTCTGAAAAGACCACACCTTTTTGGTACCTTTGAATGAAATGGAAGGACGAAAACTGACTTTAGTACCTTACAAACGATGGATGGAATTTCATCGTTGGAACGAACAACGGATACCTCATTTACCACCCAATCCTAATCTTAACGAAATGTCTCAGTTACAACAAGAATTACAATCCCTGATGGAACAAAACAATGTGTCTGAAACAGAAAAAACCCAACGGTACGGTCAACTTTTACAACGTCTACAACTCTTTCGCCAAAAAGCAGTCGACGAAACAGCTTCACCCACTCTGAGAGATTTTAAGGCTCTGATGAAAAGCGAACCTAATGTGACCATCAAAAAAGAAAAAGAAGAAGAAGAAGAAGAAGAAGAAGAAGAAGAAGAAGAAGAAGAAGAGTTTTTACTAACTCCACCTCTTAAAAAAATAAAAAAGTTAGCCACCCCAGATTGGATAAAAAAGAAAAGGTCTACCCCTTTACCCTCAGAAAAGAAAAAGAAAGAAGTAAAGAAAGAAGTCAAAACAGAACCGATGACCCCTGATGATCGAACTCCCTCTTCATTTACCCCAGTAGCACGTCGGACACGTAAACAACAACAATCCAAAAAGATACCTCACGAAGAAAAGAGTATTGGAACTTGGTTAACTTATTCTTGAGCAAAATCATCATGGAGAAACTGTTAGCTACCATTTATTACAATCCTGGTCATGCTGCTGGTTACGGAGGAGTTCAAAAATTATATCGAGCTGCTAAAAGTCAATTGAAAAGTGTACGTTTGCCTGAAGTACGACGATGGTTACAAGAACAATCAACGTACACGTTACACAAACCCATTCGACGTAAATTTTCTAGAAGTACTACTCAAGTGGAAGTGATCGATCATCAATGGCAAGCCGATTTAGCGGATGTCTCTCATTTAGCTACTTACAATCGTGGTTACAAATATTTGTTTTGTGTCATTGATGTGTTTTCCAAATTTGCTTGGGTCGTGCCTTTGACTTCTAAAAGCAGTACCGAATTGGTACGAGCCTTAAAATTGGTCTTGAAACAAAGTGGACGTCAACCTTTACGATGGCAAACGGACAAAGGTACCGAATTTCTAAACCAAGCTTTTCAAAAAGAATTGAAACAAAGACACATTCATTTTTTTACGACCGAAAATCCTGAAATCAAAGCCAGTATCGTGGAACGTTTTCAAAGAACTTTGAAAGAACGCATGTGGAAATATTTTACACATCAACATACTCTCAAGTACATCGACGTGTTACCTCGTTTGGTCAAAGCGTACAATCAATCGTACCATCGTAGTATTGGATGTACCCCCGAAGAGGTCAGCCCTGAAAACGAAGTGTCTGTGTTTGATAAATTATTCGGTTCACCCCAGCAGACCAAAAAAAAGAAGAAAAAGAAAACACCTTTGTTGAAGTTATTAAAGACGGGAGATTGGGTTCGCATCGGAAAAACCAAACGTACTTTTGACAAAGGTTATTTACCTAACTGGACTACCGAATTGTTTCGTGTCACTACCCCCGTCCGTGGACGTGATCCTCCCGTCTATAAATTGGAAGACATGCACGGTGAAGTACTCAAAGGAACATTTTACTTGCCTGAGTTACAACGAGTGACTAAAAAAGAAGATACCTTGTACGACATCGAAAGCATTCTCGAACAAAGAACACGCAAAGTAGGTAAACGACGAGTAGAAGAAGTCAAAGTACGTTGGAAAGGATATCCCCCTAGTTTTGATTCTTGGATTGCAGCTTCTCAAGTCGTCGACTATAAAAAGAAAAAGAGGTAAACTCACAACATGCCATTCAACACAGTAGCCACCCAGACGACGACTTCAACGACTCCTTCACAGAGTTCTTCTTCTCTTCAAGAATTACAAAAACAACCACTTTGGGTGTGGTGCGGAGAACGTGTGCCTAAAAATCAAATCGTCTTTTTCTGCCAAATCTTTGTAGTGTATTGTGTCATCGGAGCAGCGATTGCCAATTTGAGTTTACAACAAGGAGACAAACAATTGTGGACCATTTTACTGAGCAGTTGCATCGGTTATCTTTTACCCAGTCCCTCTTTGAAATTTACGACCACGACCGACAACAGTCACCACAACAACGCCAGTCCATCTTCTTCTTCTTCGTCCAGTTACCACCACCACCAAAATACTACCAGTCCTCTTTTGGAACCTTTTGAACATCCTTCTTCTGTTCACTTGAGTGACACCTCGGACACCAGAACCACCACTTTGGAACTATGAATGACCAATTTTATTTAACGTTACCTAGTGACAGTTCCATGGATGTGTTTCCCAACAACAGCTTATGTTGTTTCACGGCCAAATTACCTCAAGCCATTCAATTGGATCACGATGCTCATTGGGAAGTTAGTTTGGTAGAAATCATTCATCCTACGCAAATCATAAACATCAACAAAACTCAAAACACTATGGTTGTACAAATCTTGAACAAAAAAATACATGATCACTTGGTAAATAATGATCCTGAAATCTGGAAAGAAGACCCTGAAGATCCAGACATGAAAGGATCATTCAAAAAGTTAGTACCAGATCCTAAATCTTCTAGTCCTATTGTCTATTCTCAGATTACCCTGAGAATTCCTACAGGATATTATTTTAGTCCTGAACATTTGGTGGACACCATTAGAACCCAGTTTGCACGCCAATTTCAATATGCCATATCAGCAGCCAATAAATTTGTAAGAATTGCTTACCATGCTTTGGCACGACGTTTAATTGTCCAATTTTTCAAAGAGAGAGGGCAACTCCTTACTGAGAAAGATAAAGGTTTACCTTTGGAAGAGAGAAAATATTTGACCATTGAATTTTGCTCTGGATTGTTTGGTATTTTGGGTGGAAATAAAGATTTTACCGCTGAAAGTGATTTAGAGTTTGGAACCAACGTAGAATTTGGACATAAATTTAAACATCCTATTGAATTGAATGGTGGACTGAATTTAATGTTTGTCTACTCCGATGTGGTGGAGTACAACGTGGTGGGACACACCTCTGCTCCGTTACTGAGAGTCATTCCTTTCAAATTGGATAATAGTGGTGGTGGTGGTTCTAGTGTTACTGTGGACGAAGAGGGTGGAAGTAGTACTACCACTAGTAATGCTAGTGTTGGTGGCAACACCTTTCACGTTCACCGTGAATTTGTTCATCCTCATTATCTTCCAGTCAGTAAATCGTATTTTGACAGTGTCCAGATTAGTATAAAAGGAGATTTAGGACAAAGTGTTCCATTCATTGACCAAGGAAAAGTCACGGTGAAACTACATTTTCGAAAAAAACAAGTTCTCTAACATTCCTCAAAAAAAATGTATCCAGTGTACCAAGGAGTGGCTCGACAACGAGGACATGGTTTAGGAGATATGTTAAAATCAGCTTTTCGGACGGTAGCTCCTATTTTGAAACCGATGGTGACTCGAGGATTTCATGCCTTAAAAGATGCTGCTTTGACACAAGGAAAAGAATTTTTGCAAAACGTCCTCATCGACAAACAAAATCCTAAAGAAGCCTTTTTGAGAGCAGGCAAAAATGTGTTGATGACGACTGGTAAAGATCTTTTAGGTCTCCGAGAAAATCCTATAAATACGCTTCACGCTTCAGACTCTGGCATTACTTCACAGCAGCAAGGACAAGGTAGAAAGAGACGACAACCTCAAAATCCTTTCAAAGTTCATAAAAGAACACACGACAGTAGTACTTCCAGAAAAAATAAGAAAAGAAGAAGAACTGGTAGAGAATTAGACGTATTTGATTACTAAACTGTGAAAATGATGCACCGAGATTCTTGCGAATGTACCAAGTCCGAACTAGAACTGTTTTCTATGCGTCCCACCATGATGACAATGCAAGAATCCCAATGGGTGGAATTTCATCCTGTATCGTCTTTGACGGATTCAGCTCCTATCGAATTTGATATCAAAGGACAAACCGAAGATTACATCGATCTGAATAACAGTTACTTGTACCTGAAACTGCTAGTACAAAAAAGTGACAACAGCCTTCCTGTGGAAGCTTCCCTAGTAGCTCCCGTCAATAATTTCTTTCATTCTTTGTTCAGTGGAGTAGATTTGTACTTGAATAACAAACTGATCAGCAGCAGTTTGGATACTTACCCTTACCGTGCTTATTTGGAAAATCTCTTGTCGTACGGAAAAGATGCCAAGAACACTCATCTGGATGCTTCGGTGGTCTGGAAACCTGACACCGCGGGTGCCTTCAACGACATATCCCCGTCAACAGGGGCGAGGATTGACCAGACTGATGATGCTGCTCATAAAATAATTCCAGCAGATCCCCATAATGTGGGATTTAACGAACGCCGAAATAAAATCAGAGGGAACAGTTTAGAACTGATGTAGAAGTCTTACCCAAAGTAGCTAACGACATCAGTCAAACCTTGAGCAGAACCACTGCTAAGTATCCTCTTAGACGCGTGGAAGTGAAAACCTTTACTGCAGCCGCTGGACTCCGATCCATAGTCGAAGATCACATCTTCCAAGGACAGCTCCCTAAACGTTTGATCATTAGTATGGTTTCTAATGCAGCCTTCAACGGAGCCATCAGTCAGAATCCGTTCCAGTTTGAACACTTTAACGTCACCAAGATAGATGTCAGTCGAGATGGCAAGACCTTGTGTACCAGACCTTTTGAACCTGACTTTGGTGGCGAGAGAAATTACTTACGATCTTACTTGACCCTGTATGAAGCCACAGGACAGTTAGGCCGAGACAGTAGCCACGGCATTACATACGAGGATTATGCAGGAGGGTATGCCTTGTGGGGATTTGATTTCACTCCGGACCAAGGCAGCGATGAAGGACATTTCCACCCTATAAAATCAGGCCCCCTTCGTGTGGAACTTCAGTTTGGTCAAGCTCTAACCCAGACAGTGAACGTCATCTTGTATGCAGAATTTGATAACACTCTAGAGATCAACAGTTTGAGGGAAGTCATTGTAGACTATTAGAAGAAACAAAAGATGCAGAACGTAGAAGAACCTATCGAGATAGATGAGGGATTTTGTGAAGTGATTCACCAGTCACCAACTACCACAAAGGATAATGATAATGACGAAGTCATTTATTTAGTACCTCAAATAGAAGAAAAAGAAGAAGAAGAAGAAGAAAACCATTCCGTTCCTGTGTTTACTGGATTTATGGTTTGTCGATGGCCAGAACACGAAAAACAGTTAGTGACCTGTTATGCTCAGGAATTGAGTCCAATCATTAACAGTTTGATTAAAGAACAATGTTATGGATGTCAAAACGATCATCCCAGTCAGATACAACACGACAAATGTATGATGTTGACAGGTGAAGAACAATTGGATGAATATTTGGAAACGGCCTGGACACAACTCTCAGATGAACACGTGTTGACACAGTGGTATAAAGTCTTACAGACTTCTTCTTTTCCTCCATTGACTTCTCTGGAGATCAAACGGATCGAAGGACTCATTCATCAGAGTGCAGAACCTATCCGACGTGAATATTCTTGGAATTACAAGACAGAACAATTCAAGCATAAAGTCAGGTGTGAATTGATAGTGAGTTATTTCCATTGTTGAAGACAAAAAAATGGATACCAGGGAACTTCATTACTTATTGAATCGCAGTTCCTATACTTCTTCTTGGAATCCTGTGGTATGTGCTAAAGATGAACTACCTCATCGTAAACCAAAAAACGTTCATGCTTATGTCATCAATACTGACGACAGTCATCTACCAGGAACCCATTGGATTGCCGTGTACTTTCCCAACAATCACTGTGTGGAATATTTTGATTCTTATGGATTACCTCCTTTGGAAAAAGACATCATCGAGTTTATGAGAAGAAATGCCGTCTCGACTCGATTCAATAATGTGAGACTACAAGGATCAGATTCTATGGTGTGTGGACAATATTGTGTTCATTATCTTCATCAACGCAGTCTTGGATATTCCTTAGAACATTTACTGACTTATTTTGATAGTGACTATGTTCGAAATGATGCTAAAGTACAACAATGGTTTTGTCAACGTTATGGTTATCTCTTGTCTTTAGCTCACAATCGTAGTGTACATCAAAATGATGATGTAGATGTAGAAAGTTTAACATTTACTTTACCTTCCCAACGTTGTCAACCTTGTAAATATGTTCCTGTTTGAAAATTTATGGTTGAATGGTTAGTATTTTTATGTTAGAATAGTTATTGTTAATTAAAAAATGGTTATTGTTGAAAAAAAATATGGTGTTGTGTGGTTTTTTATTGAATTTGAAATAATAATGATTATGTTCTATCTCTCTCTTTCTATCGATCTGAAGTCACCCCCTCTATCTATTATCTCACTGTCGATCTGAACCCTATTTTTAGGTCAGCGCAATGGATCGTGTGGTGTATGTGTTGGATAAAAAATAAAAAATTTAAAAAATAAAAAAAGGGTTGTGTAGTGTGTGTAAGTTTTGTGTTTGATATATAAAAAAGTTTTTAAAAAAGTAAAAAAAATGGATGGTTTATATGTTGGATAGTATGTTGGCGTGATTTCATCCCTTTGTCATACCCTTTCGTCTGATAGCAGGTTTTTGGGGTTTTTAGGCAGCACACAAGGCATTTGGGATAGTGTGTTAGGTTTGGGTTTGGGTTTTGGGTTTATTTGGGTTTGTATATAAAAAAATATAAAATAACAAAATATTTTTTAATGAGTTACGAAATTTTAGTACTATTTTTTAGTCAGCCAATTTTTTCCATTTTTTTTTTTTCAGGATTATTTTCAGTCTCCGCTAACAATTTCGGAAGTTTAGTGTTACTTTTAGTCTAGACCATTATAATCTAATGTTCTGTGCACAACCCCATCGTATAATTTGTGATCAATGGAAAGTGTATCAGCCTTAAGTCAAAATACATCACAGAACGTTTGGATGTATTATTTTGTGAGAATTTTACATCTACGTTTTCAAAAGAAGGATTTTAGTAGACTATGTCTCCAATTCAATCTTGTGATATTTTACCGAAAAAAGAGGATTTTTTTCCTATCGATGTGATTTTTTAAAATGGAATGTGTGATTTTGAAATTTCTTAAGGAAAATATACCATAAAAAAAGGTAAGTGTCGTGATATTTTTAAAAGTAGGAATAAAATATTCTCTCTCTCTCTCTCTCTCTCTCTCTCTCTCTCTCTCTCTCCGTCGTAATGTCAATTCTCTCTGTTTCACAAACACTAAGTTTCTTATACAATGATTTCGATTGAAATGATAATGGTATCTGTTCCCGTTTTAAGATGCCTCTCCACAAATGTTGGCAGTAGTCACAATGATTATGTGAAATGTGACGTTAGTTTTGTAATTTTTTCAAAAACTTGCAACCTTTAAAAATTGTACAACGATTTTTCTTCCATAGGTCAATCGTTGGATTATATAAAATCTTGAGTTTAGTTGTTCTTGTGCATGTCAGGTATCTTAGCTTTGTTCCTATTTTGGCACTGCAATGTGTCACGAAAAAATTCTAGATCTACCGTTTTCAGAAGGAAACCAAAAAAACAAAAAAAAAACAAACAAACAAAACAAACAAGCACATAGCTTTACGGTGTAAGAATGACTCGAGTATGACCCATCCAATTCTGCACTCTATAACCCGTCCTATTCTACACTCTCATTCTTGAGCCCAAACATGCGTTCATGAAAACTGTAACAATGTATTTTCAGTCAGTCCATTTCAGACTGTCGATAAAACAAGACGTGTTTTTACTGTTCTCCCGTCTTCGGTTTTGGGAAATGTTGTAACATTGTTTGTAGCCGCAAGGCATGTGCAGCAAAACATAACATATCTTAAATATTTGGGAGGCATACAACAGGACCACCCTTTTTCAAGAAAGATTAATTCTATTCCCCTCCCTCCCACACTTCCGCCACGTTAAAAAACCCCTTCCATGTTAAACTCCCGTACGTACCCAGAGTGCCACCTCCATGTTAAACTCCCGTTTGTACCCCAAGTACCCCCTCCATGTTAAACTCCCGTTTGTACCCCAAGTGCCCCCTTTGTACCTCAGTACCCCCCCTACACTACTACCGTTGGAATATTACATTATGGGGATGATGCATAGTTAGCTGTGTACAGGGAATATTACATTATGGGGATGATGCATAGTTAGCTGTGTACAGGGAATATTACATTATGGGGATGATGCATAGTTAACTGTGTACAGGGAATATTACATTATGGGGATGATTAATAGTTAGCTGTGTACAGACGTTTGCTTGAGTATGAAGGAGGACTTTGGGTCCGGGGGCAATGTCTGATTATACAATTTCAAGTGAGTAATTGCATCTTTTTAATAGTATATCTTGTGGATTAATCACTTTCGATTTAAAAAAAAACAACCTGTGTTTATCAATAAATTTTTTCAAAGATAAAATACAGTCTTTCCAGAGTACTTCTGCAAACATTTGCGTACCGCCAACCGTATATCAACATTTGCATACAGCGAACTGTGCTTAGACATTTGCATACAGCGAACCGTGTATAAACATTTGCATACCGCCAATTGTGTATAAACATTTGCATACATCAAACTGTGTATAAACATTTGCATACAGACAGCCGTGTATAAACATTTGCGGACCGCCAATTGTGTAGCAATATTTGCATACACCAAACCGTCTATAAACATTTGCATACATCCAGCTGTGTATAACATCTGCATACAGATAACCGTGTATCAACATTTGCATACAGATAACCATGTATCAACATGTGAATACTGATAACCATGTATCAACATTTGTATACTGATAACCGTGTATGATCAGTATTCTTACTTGATCAGTTACTAAGTACATAACTTATATTCCAAATAACAAGAAAGGAAGTCTTTATTTTTTGTTTATTTGTTTTAACACAAAACGTTATGTACTCAAGCACCTGATGTAATTCCAATATTTGAGTATAGCTGACGTAAAAAAAAAATCGCAACCGTCCAACCAACAAAATACCAGTTTGATCATTAATCCTTTAATAAGACTCAATCCGTATTGACCAATAAAAAAAAAGAAGAATTCGACACAAGAAACTAAGTATATTTAAATATGCAAGATGTTGGCACCAAATTTATATCATACAGATATCATATGATCACTCTTTTGTAAACTCGACAATTTGTGAAACAAGAACTTGGTGAACGGCACATATGTGTCCAATATTAGTTTCTTAATAGCAGTCTTTAATCAACATGCGTCTCTGATGTGAGAATATAACTAGAGGAATATTCTACTACTATTCACATGATAATTGAAAGCTAATGTGACTGCTTAAAGAATGCGTAATTAACCCTAAACGATAGCTCCAAGCAGATGCTCGGATAACGTTATTGGACGAATGGATCATGCCCTATCTCTCGTCAGATGGCAGCCAAATACATGCTACCAAACTTCAAGATATGTGCTTTGGAGCAGGTATTAATTTGGCATCTCGGAGCATGTCTTTAGTACTTCTTTTCGGTCCTTCCTTTCCGACATTTCAAGATCATTATTTGGACAAATAGAGCGTGTTCTTTCCCTCGCCAGAAATGGCAGTTAAACGCATGCTTCCAAACTTCATAATATGTGTTCGGGAGCAGAAAATAATTTAGCCTCTCCGAGCACGCGTTTAGTATCCCTTTCGGTCGATATACGCCGATACTCCGAGTCATTATTTGGAGGAATGGAGCATTCTTTCTCTTGCCAGAAATGACAGTTGAAGACATACTTCTTAACTGCATAATATGTGCTAAGGATCATGTAATATTTTGGATGTTCGGAGCGTGCGTTTAGCACCCGTTTTAGGTCGTTCCGCGCCGCTACTCCAGAATTGTTACAAGGATGAATGGAACATGCTCTCTCCCGCCAGAAATTGAATCAAAATGCACGCTTAAAAAAATATAATTACAAATATTTTAAGTGCATGTTAAGAACAAGAGAACCGCAAAACGGCACATTATACATCCGTATAGTGCCCTTTTTCTACTAATGACCTTGATTTTTGAGCTATAAATTTGACTTTTGTATGATATGGTCTGTACCTAGGTAGAGTTTCATGAAAATATCTGTAGTGATTAAGAAATGACAGCCTGGATAAGAAAACACGCCACTGATTTACATTATCCCTTGTGATGAACTTGATCTTAAGGCAGGGGAGAGTGGTATGCCTGAATACGTCACATACTGTAAAGTCTATATATATATATATATATATATATATATATATATATATATATATATATATATATATATATATATATATATATATATATAAAGTTTAAAAAAAACTCTTAATAAGTTCGAAAGTTATACCGTACATATATCTTGGTCACTGATGTATATTTTCCATTTCAGTGACCTTGGCCTTAATGCGAGTGGCGTAGCTATGATATGTGACATATCGTTCAGTCATGATATATAACTGGTTAAAATTTCATTAATTTTTTAAAGTAGTTCAAAAGTTAATGCCATGATCTTAATCCTGAAGCAAGGAGCATGGCTATGGATTACGACATCGCCTATATGATATATAATTGGCTAACGTTTCACTAAAAAAAATGTCGTTCATTAAAATGTCTTTAGCGGTTAAAAAGTTATATTCCAGACAAAGATACAAGCCACAGAATTACATTTTCTATTGAAGTAACCTTGCCCTGGAAGCGGGGGCGTGACTATGGTACGTGACATACCGTCTAATCATGATACATGGGCAAAGTAACATTAAAGTATCCTCAGTGGTTCAAAAGTTATGCTCCTATACTACTGGCAAGGATACAAGTCACATAATTACATTTCTCCTCTCTGTGACCTTAACTTTGAGGTGGAGTGCGTGGCTAGCGTACATTGCACATCGTCTAGTCATGATATATGCTTGGTCAAAGTTTCATTAAAATATATTCAGTCTTTCAAAAGTTATACTCCGAACAAGGATGAAACCAATCACATAATTACATTTTACCTTGATGTGACCTTGACCCTGAGACAGGGGGCATTGCTATGCTACGCGACATACCATCTATGCATGATATATAAGTGACAAATGTTTCATTAATATCTCTTGAGTGGTTACAAAGTTATACTCCGGACATTGATAGTAGTAACAGAATTACATTTTCCCTGCTGTGACCTTGAGGCAAGAGTCGTAGCGATGGTACATGATATATACGTATGCAAAGTTTCACGAAATCTCTCCAAACGTTAAAAAGTTATAGCCCGGACAAGCAAATGTTAACGAACGGACAACTCCATAAAATAATATATCCGTCTTATGACGTGCGTGGAAAAATTATGAATGCTCTCTTCTTGGTAATAACGCGATAATCTTGGATGAAGCCGTCTCCTGCTTGTCAAGTACTTGACTCAGAGGCCTCCGAGCAAGACTTCCGGGCCTCCTCTCATCAATACCATCCCTCTGAAAATGACCAAAACTGCCCATCTACCTTTCTATCTCTTTTACATATAAGTGTGAATGCGCATTTTCATAATTTAACGTGTATAAATATTGAAATTGATGAGACTTTTAACTGAAGAAAGTGTTGAAAACTGGGCGCAACCCACGACAAACGGGTTGCCTCCACTCAGTCGACACTTTCGACATGCAGCGAGGACGCATCGGGCCTATTCTACAACCCCGAACCCACGGGGAGCGGTTAGAAAGTTAAAGAAAAGATGTAAAATCATGTTATGTAGAAAAACGTAGAGGCTAACAGACCAAAAATCATCATAAAAGCAAATACTGAAACATGGACTAGGAGTAAATTACGCACAGAAAAAAAAAAAAAAAAATTAACGAAAATAAAAACTTAGTTGCACGCTGCATTAAAATTTCCGGTGATTTTCGGAAAGAAAGCCCCGCAATAATGCTGCACCAAGATCATATGGTTACTTTTTATCATCATCATTATGTTTTGTTGTTATTATTATTTAGCTACAGAGAAATGAATGCTAGGGCAATGTCTCATCCAGGATAATGTTAATAAAGAGAAAAGTCTACATTCACACCCAAGTGTCAAAATCATTTCCTCAAAATAGCTGCAGTTATTGATGATTTTATTTGTGACCGATAAAAAAAAACCCATATCGGTAATAAAAAGAGTTGGATTTAAATTGTTTTTATTTATTTATTTGGCGGGCAGTCTTGGTAACTTGTAACCGGTGTCCTTTTGCAAAAAGTAAGTAGAATTACGTCCCTTTTGCATACGTGTCGTCAGCAAATGAAAATGAGGTAGAAAGGGAAAGGAATTAAGCGACGAATAAATGAATTGATAACTCAGTTATCCAGGGAGAGTTTTAGTGGGTCAACAATCGCAGAAATATTAGAAATAAATTGGTCTACTGAGGCAACGTTTGTAAGTAGGAATACAACTAATAGTTCAGTAGAAAATTGGTCACGATGTGGATAAGGTCGGAAAATGCCAAGAAGGACCTGCAGCTATTACGTATTAGTGACTTCAATGCTAGAGTTGGCGGAGATCACCAGACTGGCCAGGAGTCATCGGCAAAAATGGCATTGCAAATGCAACAACGGACTCCTGCTCCTGAGGAAATGCGCCGAACACAACCTCCTAATCACCAGCACAGCCTTCTGTTTGCCAAACCGCAACAAGACGTCTTGGATGCATCTGCGCTCCAAGCACTGGCATCTCAATGACTACGTCAATGTCTGGAGGAGAGACAAGCAGAATGTTTGAGTTACGAAGGTCATGAGGAGTGCAGAAAGCTTGTCCGACCAGAGGCTCATAGTTTCCAAGCTCAATATCCGGATTCAGCCTAGCAGAAGTGCCCCAAAAGCTATGTGTCTCCAAATTAAAACAGGCCAACTAGTAGCAATTCCTGAGAACGTCGAGGAAAACAGGGCATCCTTCATAGACTCTGTATACTCGGTCGCATCCAAAACCTTCGGTCACACAACATCAAGATTGATTTGATGAGAGCGATGCTGACACAAGGAGGCTACTGAATTAGAAACATTGGTTCCAAAAGGCTTGTTTAGAAGACAGCGCTTTATTTTCTAAGAAGGCAGCCTTCAACAACATTAAGAGGACTGTCTATTGTAAGCTCAGAGAGTTTCAAGACTCATGGCTGACCAACATGGCAGGTGAGATTCAGTCCTACACATAGAGGAATGACATGAAGAACTTCTGCGAATCTTTGAACACAATCAGGAGCATCTTCAATACTGAGTGTCGACGGCACCACACTGCTCACGGACAAAGAAAAGATACCACAAAGATGAGCAGAACACTTAAACAACATCATCAATCAACAATCATCTATCAATGAGGAGGCATTTGATCAACCGCCCCAAGTGGTAATCAACATCTCACTTCCAGATTCTCTAATTCTGACTGAAACTGGGGGGAAAAAATGACCTGATGTTAAATGGCAAACCACTGGAGCAGATGCCATACCAACATAAGTCCACATAGCCGGGGGATCGCACATGGATCAGAAATTAACTGAACTATTCCAGTAAATTTGGACTCCAGTATCTATACCCCAGGATCACAAGGATGCATCCATCGTCCACTTGTACAAGCGGAAAGGCATCATACAATCCTGCGACAACCATCAGGGTATCTTTCTGCCGTCAATAGCCGGAAAAATCCTCGCCAGAATTCTGCTGAATCGTCTTGTGCATCACATCAATCAAGGTATCCTACCTGAGAGTCAGTGTGGGTTCAGTAAAGAACGTAGGGCCACAGACATAGTGTCTGCAGTTCGTGAACTCCAGAAAAAATGCCAGAAACTGAACTTCAACCACGATTTGCGTCGACCTGACAAATGCATACGCCACAGTCAGTCGAGGGAGCCTCTGGAAGATCATAGTAAAATTTGGTTGCCCAAAGAAATTCATTATAATGGTTAGGCGATGTGTCATCTGAACCAATTCCCATTCACCCACTGAGTCAAGAACGGCTGCATGCTGGCCCCAACCCTCTTCACTATAATGTTCTCTGGCATGCTTACAGATACCTTCAGTTACTATGATACTGGGATTTACATCAGATACGGGACTGATGGCAAGCTCTTCAATCTGAGGAAACTAAGGGCGAAGACGAAGTTAGACGGTGACTGTTCGTGATCTCCTTTTTGCTTACACTTGTTCCCTGGATGCTAAATCCGAGTCTGACATGCAACAAGGTATGGTCATTTCTCTTCAGCTAGTGACAATTTTGGTCTTACAATCAGTATCAAGAAGATAGAGGTGATGCACCAACCTGCACCAGGAAAGCCTTACGTAGAGCCAACCACCACGGTAAATGGCCAAACACTCCAGGCAGTGGACAAGTTCATCTACCACGGCAGTACACTATCACGTGCAGTCCACTTTGATGACGAACACAATGCCAGAATTGCCAAAGAAAGTGTGACCTTCGGCAGACTGCGCACAAATATGTCGGAGCGCAGAGGTATCAGTCTGCAAACAAAACTTAAGGCCTAAAAGCCATTGTGTTGCCGACCCTTCTGTATGCATTCGAAACCAGGACAGTGTACACACGCCATGCCAATAAGCTGAACCGTTTTTACATGGGTTGCCTGAGGAAACTGATGAGGATAAGATGGCAGGACAGGATCACAGACACTGAGGGTCTCGCACGGGCAGGAATTCCAAGCATCCACACTCTGTTGATGAAATCACAACTGAGATGGACAGGCCATGTCACCAGGATGTCAGACGAGCGACCACCAAATAAGATCGTCTAAGGCGAGCGGAAGGAGGCAAAGCGAGCTCAAGGAAATTAGAAGAAACGCTTCAAAGACAATCACAAGCTATCCTTGAAACAATTCAACATTGACCATGAATCCTGAGAAGGTTTAGCACAGGATCATTCTACCTGGTGCAGTCTCACCCATGCTGGAGCTACAAACTTATGAGTTGAGGAGAATTGCAGAATCAGTGCATAACCGCGAGCATGGTAAATCTCTGAACTGCAGTACGTCCTCTGGTGATCAAGCAATCCAAAGCGGCATCTCCTGTCCAGTTCAGAGCACACATTGGCCTGATCATAATGGATGTAATGGATGTATCACCAAGCTCTGTGAGAAGTGAAATGAGGAACTACATGCGGCGGTAATTTTTTGGGAAATACTGTGAAATACTTGATTTTCATGGGTTTCAAATTTCGTGGTTTAGGTAAAAAGTGCATATTCGTGGGTACCTAATTTCGTGCGTCTATAAAAAAAAACCCACGATGAATATGTTTATGTTCAATATTATACCGACATTCATTTCCTTACTGCAGTTATTAAGTTCATTAATTAACTGATTCATTGCTAACATATGGAGTAAATGCGGAGATCTTAAAGAAAATGCCTACTTCTTTTTCCATACATGTCTGAGCTAACACATTTAATACCACTATTGTAATCTTAAGTAATTAGGTTCTCGTGTATTTTTAAAGATTGCTATCAAAGCAAAAAGTGTTTCTCAACAATTAAGGATTAGGCGCTTGAACAATGCCAATAACTGTAAACTTCTTTTGTTTCGAAACAATCCTGCCAAAATCGCCCCGTGGGAACCCCTTGTTGCTGGGTGATCTTGATCTTGTGGTCCAAAATTGGATCCGTAAAGTTCAGATGAATGGCAGTGTTACTAATAAGCGTATTGTGATTGCTGGTGCTGACGGAATTGTTACAAAATACGCTAAACATGAACTTTAAAGATACGGACAGTGGACATGTATATTCAGATCAGGTCTCGGTTGATCTGAAAACATCTACCTGTACATTAAATAATTTAAGATTACAACAGTGGTATTCACGCAAAGCGGCTTATCTGCACAAATGACAAAGTAGCACTTTGGAGAGACCTGATTAAAATGGACTTTGAGAAAGCGGGACTAATCTGCTGATTGTTTATTTAGCACTTACTTGATATGTGCAAAAATGTATATATAAATGGGAATAATATGTTTTGGAAAATAAAGAAGGACAGGAACAGTGAGTAAATATGCATTTATTACTACACATCAGGTAGTCATTGCAACCTTACACGAGTTTTTATGCTCATGAAATTTTGCATTCAAATTAAATTGTAGTCAATCAGTTGCAGTGTTCCTCGTCATTCATGTACTTATCCTAATGTATATTTCACATTCTCAGCACTATAGATAGCCGTGGTATTAGAACAAATAAAGAAACAGGCGATGCCTTCCAATTGCCTATGACGGGTGGGTGGGTGGGGGAATCGTGGGGTGGGGGGAATGTTGGCTTGGTTGATATTTTGTTGTGACTTTAAATTCGTGGTCTAGCTCACCCGCGAAAACCACGAAAACTGGAACCCAACGAATTTAAAGTGTTTCATAGTACTTTGACTCGAGAAAGCAAATTCTGCTCATAATCGGAATTCTGCTCATAATATAATCGGAATTCTTTCTTCCTACGTAAGTAAATTCCTTTTGTTTGATTACTAGATCACTGTATATACAGAAGGCAAACGCATATTTACAAGTCGAAAATTGATTTCACCTTTTCCTTCCTTAGTACAGGAAATTCAAACATTGTGTAGATTTGCGTATTTTCATTTCTTTCTATTTTGTATTCATTGTTTGTTTTGTCTTTTGTGTATATCTTTCAGAACTTTCTCCATCCGGAGATTTATAGCAAAATACCTACAAAGAAATATGACACAAATATGAAGTTACATGAAGGTTGTGGCACCATATATAGAAATTTGCATTACAAAGCACACACAACGGATACGTATACTGGGGATGGGGTGGGAGAGGATGTACCGTTTCAGCATTACCTGATGAGGAATGGGTCAGGTCATTCTGCGACCTCTACAATCCAAGACGATGTGGCCATTCCTCACCGGGTAAAGTGGCCGTATCAAGTACATCCCCATGGATCAGTGAAATTTCAAGAAGTTTGGTCAAAATATATGCAGAATTAATAATTGGTATTAGATTTTCTGTACACAATATAAAATAAAATTAATGCTCCATTCATAAAACAATATCAAGTATCGAGATTAGGTTCTTATATGGTATTGTACCAAGAGTTTTGTAAATACAGGCACAGATACTTAAAGTTCCACCATCGGTATTTTTGTACAGTTATTGCATTTTAATCAGAGAGACGCAAATACATACCCTAGCTGAGAAAAAGCATTTTATCGTCGTGATCTCTAAGTACGTTTTGCAAATCGATCACCAAAGCAATGACCAACGCAACAAATAAAATGAGTTGCATTTTGTGATATCACCGGACACACGTAGGCAGCATGTGAAGTAAATCTGTATACAGTCCTTGGCAATGTAAACATATGTATGTTTTAAAGTTCGTCCGAATCACCCAAAGTTGTGCTACATGTCGTATCATATTTTGATCATAAGAAGGTTTTCATGCGGTAAATGCATGCCGGTTCTATAATGTGCTATAGGTGTTTAAATAAGAGGGTATTTATAACATCAATTATCTATCTATCTATCTAACTATCTATCTATCTATCTATCTATCTATCTATCTATCTATCTATCTATCTATCTATATATATATATATATATATATATATATATATATATATATATATATATATATATATATATATATATATGTATGTATGTATGTATGAATGTATGTATGTACCGGGTCTTAGGGTGATCGTTTTGTCAGGAAAAAATGTACAGAAAACAATTATTACAAAGCAGGGTGCAGCAAGTCAGAGAAACTGGACAATCGCTTCCGAGGTCTACCGATTCCTTTTTCAAGGCGGGGGACACAAACGACGTACAATTACAAACACTAAACATAAACAAAATATGTATTTACATGCTCTTTTGTTACAGGGAAACCAAATTCACACATCTAATACTAATTTATCACATATATATTCCTAATAATTAAATGTAACATTACAGTTGGGGAAATAAATACCCTGTGTGTCCATCATTTGAGTAATATTTAGCATGTTATTGCTAAACAGTCGATTCTCGCCCAAATATTTGCACAGACTGAGATACTTTTCATCTTTTAGGTGGGTTTTTGTTCTGAACTTTTTCATTTGAATCAAATTCAGGAGCTTGGGTGGGCTCGTACTTCTTAGTTGGAGGGACTTGCAGACTGGTTTTTTCGTTGACGAGAGTGCGTTCGTTTTGTACTGTCTGACTGCATTACTTCGATGAGTTTTATTTCCATTATTAACAGTCCATCGATGCCACTTTGGTCAAGTGACGTGGCGCATGTCTTTTTTTTCCAAATGATTAGTGCAATTTCCCTCGATATCTACAGCCCCACACAATGTTTTATTCAATGTCGACAACTTGTTGACACCGACCATTTGGTTTGAATATTTGTAGAATGGTCCAGAATTTCTCGTCAAATCAAGACACAGTTTATATAGGTCATACAAAGACCTTTCATCTCCAGAATCAAAGTAACGCATTATGCACGTAGATTCGATTTTCCTCTGATTAAATCCACTAGAATCATTCTTAGCCGTTCTTCCTTGACATTCTATAAATGTTCCCAGTGAATTGACGCCAAGTAGGAAATAATCACACGTCAAAGTGCGTCGCTCGTTTATTTCTCTAAGTCAGAACATTTTACATTTGTTAAAAATACAGTATTGAACAGGGCTTGTGAATTTCTATTGCTAAGGAACTAGTTTTCCCAACAATGTCTTTTTGTCTTTAAAAAAATTCGGATCGACTTGCTTTTTTTCTTAACAAATGTACCTTTGGATGACGTCCTTCATTCTTGTATCAAGTGTTTTGTGGAAACCCATAAATCTTCGATAGTTGTTGTCCGAAAAATTCATGTTAATAACTCCATTTTCACTCATGTGTATCGAAAACCTAGCACACATTTGATATCATGTATTAGCGGGATATTCCGTCCTATCATTTCGTCAACATTACATCACAAAGCAAGATGATTTAGCACATCTACACTCATTTTCATCAAGTTGGGTACCTTTATATACCACTGACACCATTCCCACCACATGTTTGTCACCCAGTTTGTGTTTCGTCGATAATTTTTACTTTCTTGTCACAAGCCTGTGAATCTCGTTCAAATTCACCACCGGTTCGAAGCGAACTTTCTGTACCCCGACTAGAGAATCGTTAGTTATGATATTTGTTCCGTCAGTGACAAATCAAACATTCCAAATCGAATGTCACATAGTCGGTTTACCTTCTTCATCAAGTTCATACTATTCCACTGCTTGCAATAGCCTTATGTCCTCTAAACCATCATATTGAATAAGAAAATCCAAGTCGAAGTCCTTGATAAAATCCGACAACTGGAAAAGAGCTGAGGAGGTGACAACCATTCTCATTATTAGCAACATGACAATTGTTGTCTCGGGGGTTCCAATTCTAAAGTAAATAGGGTCTCTTTTTTTTTGGGGGGGGGGGATGCCCCTATATTGATCATGAGATTCAGCTAATATTTTTGTTTAAAATTTTCGCGCCAGAACCTCTCACGAATCTATGACCTTTAACATCTATGTTTCAAATGAGTTACATCATTTTGGGATGGTGATACTGGCTATACGTTTTCGAAGGTAGGAGCAACTCTGACGCTTCTTCCAGTATGATGTAACCAATACATATCCGAATAAAAGCAACAACAAAATATGTATCCTTTAAACTATTTACATTGCGGAAAATGAAGTATCCCAATTTGGCAAGAAGACAATTTTGTTACAACTTCCCACAGGAGACCTAGTTTTTAACTGCTTGAAGCAAAGGGAACTTACAATGCGCCATCTGTATTTTAAGTCTAATATATGGCTAGCTAACAATTTGTCCTCGAAAACATCAATTGAACAGTTGTAGTCAATAAAGTAAAAATAATGTGTTGCCAAACTTAAGGATCATTGAGGAAGCAGTAATATAGTTAAATATTTGCACAGGTTCTTTCACATTCAAGCCGTTGTGTCTGAGAATTCTTAGGCGGCTGATCTCATAAAATTCCTTTGCTCTTCTGGTTTCGAGATTCCAGTTTTGATTGTGGGCAATGCCAGACAGGATAATCTCATTGAAATGGTGTTCAGGGGAAGAACAGTGTTATGCAACGGGGCTGTTGGCGATTTATTTTGGTTTGGTAATCGGATTTATGTAAAGTTATCCTCCTGTTTAGTTTTTTTAGTCTACCACACCTACTGGATTTAACAAATTTTGCATGTTATTAAACATATCACATTTTGCGTTTTGCATACGATGCTGTTGCTGTGAATATCGAGTTCCAACCCGTTGCTGTGCTGGCGAAATCGTTAATTTTGATTATGTGTTGGCATCTCTTACATCATTTATCTGCACTGGTTTCCGAGGATCCAATTTCTGTCTGGTTTGCAAGAGGTTTTACTTTTGCTATGATATTTCGGTCTGCGGTATGATGTTAATTTGAAAAGAACTTTTCTTAGGGTTTCGGATGACTCAGTGGTGTCATGAATTTGCAGATAGTGTTTTCCATTAAATTCGAACTTATTTAGTTTTAGTACTAGTTCAAATAGTTTAACCAGATATAAGTTGGTGGCTTCTCCTATGGTTTTGCTTGACATGCTTTCTCTCATGCTTTTATCCCTTCGTCATGTGGGATATTTGCGTATAGGGACGTCACAGCTATTGAAACAAGCAAAATATTGGGTGGTAAAGGTTCACTGTTTTAGCTTTTGACCAGAACATCGGTGGTGTCTTGAAGACGAGGTGTGTTTAGAAACGGATTCTCATAATAAAGTCGCGGTATTCAGTGCTCAGAAAGTTTGTCCTTAGGGTGAGCATTACAAGATAGTATTGGTCTCCCTGGATTCCCTAGTTTATTTATCTAAGGTAGGAGGTAAAATCTGCATGCCATAGCATTCTCGGGGTATGGTATTCCATTGTTGCTATTGTTCTGGCTTTTTTTTTTATTCATCTAGGTGTCCCTCATTTCACTGAGGACAGTCATGGCCTTTTTGTGTTTTGGAGTTGGGTCCTGGTCCAATTCTTTATAAATTCTCCCGTCACTCACTTACCTGTTTGCCTTGCTTAAATATATAGCATTGTCCATTACTATAATCGCAGAGACCTTGACGGCTGGTTTCATAACAGTACTTGTTTTGTTTTTTATGCTTGAATGGCCTTTTTATTTTTTATTTAGGTTAGAGTATTTTGGGTTTTCACTTGGGTGTTGGGTAATGTCACTTGTTACTGACAAAATAAAAGATTCCAGATTAGTACTGAAGCTTTTATTACGGGTTGTAATTACTCTTTTCTGTAGAAAAGTGTTGTTTTATCAGAAGCTACTTGTTCTGTTTCAAATTCAGATTTTATGGCAAAGTAAACCTTAAGTCTCAAATTTTCGAGCTAATTTCATCAGTGTCTTTCAGAAATTGTCCCTATCGCAGGTTTAGGGTCGGAGACAGACACTGAGACATTTTTGAAGAGTAGTTTAATCTCTGCTTCCACAAATGGATTGTTATGAAAATTAACAAGAGTTTTGGTTCATTGCACGCGAATTATTTTGTTATTTTGCAAGCGTTTTTTTCTACGGCGTCCATTCGATTAAGATTCTGATTCTCAAGATCGTGATTTTACGATTCATTCTCTTTTAATTTCCTTAAACAAAAAATTGGAATACTTGACTTGCCACAATGTACATAATTCAAAGTATACAGTTTTCTGCTTTTTTCGGATATAAAAGACTGTGTGGTTGTAGTTGCACCGTAAGAAAACTGTATGCAAATACAATGTTTCTTTACGTGTTTTTCTAAGCAATTGTTCATCTTATCTGCGTCATCCGTCTTGAAAGAAGGGTCCGTAGATCTCGAAAGCGCTTAAGTAGTTTCTATTACTTGCTTCACGTGCTTTGTCATGTTTGTTTCATATATCTTTTCAAGCATACATTCAGGAATCAAATTGTTAAATATCAAAGGTTCAATGGTGAAATTCTACCTGATCTTGTAGTCAGTATTATCGATTATCTCATTTATAAAATCAGCGATCATGCCGTCCATGTTTGGATTGCTTCTGCCATTTCCTGCTCAACTTATCCAACCCCTCAGCCAGCACTACTTATATTGCCGTCTGTATTCTCTGTGGGTGTATATTCTATGTTTGTGTCGCAAATATCAGCATTAAAACTGATTCTAGCGTGCTTAGATACAGCCCCGCCGACAGCAATTCAGGGTCCCTGGGCAGAGCAGTCATGGGCCTCAAAACTAGTTTAATTTTTTGTATATAAATACCTGTGTACAGTTTTGCATATAAAACCAGTATCTACAATAACTTAGACTCTTGCAAAGAGCAAATTTTAATATTTATTGCTAATTCAACCTAATATTCCACTCTCAATTATCAAAATGTGTCATAGCCTGTTAAACAAGTATAGTTCTACACCTTATATTTTTAAACGTGCACCATGAGCTAGTCTTGGTGAATTTAATAGTGAGTAGGGTCACCATTCAGGTATTACACCTTATGATTCAGATTTGAGTATGTATTTCCAGAGTTGTCTGACACATGTCACGATTGAACCCTAATGAGGTATTTGCCAATTTATCTAACAAGGTCTCTTTTATGTAGTAAAAGAGTTTTCACGTCTGCTGAGTTTCAAAACACACATCCTGCGCTCTGTATTCGTATGCTTTAATACTACACCACGCGGCCCGGCTGACTATGTAACATCTATGTACATTTTTTTTTTAATTACACTTTTTATCACCCGTACTCCATTCATGCTTGTCTAGTATTTTTCTAATTTTGTTTATTTTTACGTACTTGTGTCTTTTACGGCATGGTGATACACAAAACTAAAAGTCATTTAGTGACTTTTACTTTTGATTTTCAAAATAACGCTTAGTCTTGCAGGTCCACTGTAACTGTGATTTATAATGTTCATGTATCCCTTTGAGTGAGTAAGGGTGACAACAATATGAATGGACCACCTCTTACAATATGCGTACTAGTAAAGAGAGAGAGAGAGAGAGAGAGAGAGAGAGAGAGAGAGAGAGAGAGAGAGAGAGAGAGAGAGAGTATGCGATATTACCAAAGCTGGAAATGTGTGTGTGCTGAGACAGGCATTTATGTGGAATGCTTTCCGGTTCAGTTTTGTGAGCTTTTCAAAGTTCTCGGGATTTGGTTCCACCAGTAAACCAGTCCATCCACGTGACTTCTCGAAGAAAAGCTATGGAAGCATGTTCGCCCAACCATACACCAGCTTCGACGAAGAATCCCTTTTCCTAACCATAAGAGGAGAAAGATTTGCCTTTTAATACAACCTTGTTACAAAGTCTAATATTATTAACACACACGCGCGCATATATATATATATATATATATATATATATATATATATATATATATATATATATATATATATATATATATATATATATATATATATATATATATATATATATATTTGGTAAACTGGTAACGGCGCAGTTACAAAACAGTTTCCCAACTTTTCGAGCTAATCAAGCTCTTTCTCATGGAAAGAGACAACCTATATAAAAATACAACAACAACAAAAACAAAACTCTTAACACAAAAGATAAGTGAAAACCTGAAGTATTACTTGTTTGGATGAAAAGGTGTATCTACAAAAAAGAGTCAAATAAGGAAAAAAGAATAAAAAACAGAAAAACGATCTTTAAATATGTAAACTACATTTCTATTTTGGGTTTTTGTCAGAATAGCAAAATTTATAAAAGCTGAATTGATCTGTGTAATTGCCCAGTTATCCTCCGGAAAACCAAATTGTTTTGACAAAAATTCCAATCTAAGGACAAAGGACGGAAATCATGCTCAGCGAAAGTCAACACCATCTAAGACCATATACTACAATATGTACTACCGAATATATATGAGGAAATGAACTGCCTGAGAATTTTATCAGCTTGCCATTCATCGCATTTTTCTACAATGGAAAGTCTCTGAAATTGTTATAGAGAGCAATGTCAGCTCTTTTGCATAATATATTTTCGGGCATACTGTTTACATGTGTACTACTTAATCTCCACTGTCAGTTTAGCGTGTCCCTACTCCGTCTAATACAAACAGCCCATATCAGTCAGTCAATTTTCCACCACCCCCGTCTAACACAAACAGCCAATATCATTTAGTCAGGTCTCCACAACTCCGTGTAACACAAACAGTCCATATCATTTACTCAGTTCTCCACAACTCCGTCTAACACAAATAGTCCACATCAGTCAGTCATTTTTGCACTACTCCGTCTAACACAAACAGCCCATATCATTTAGTCAGTTCTCCACAACTCCGTCTAACACAAGCAGCCCATATCAGTCAGTCAATTCTTTAATACTTCGTCTAATACAAGCAGCCCATATCAGCTACTTTTCTACTACTCTGTCTAGCACAAACAGTCCATATCAGTCAGTCAGTCTTCCACAACTCGGTCTAAAACAAGCCGTATCAGTCAGTCAGTTCTCGACAACTTCGTTTCATACCAACAGCCCATATTAGTCAGTTTCGCACAACTCCGTCTAACACAAACATCCCATGTTAGTCAGGTTTCCACAACTCCGTATAGCACAAACAGCCCATATCATGCAGTCAGCTCTCCACTACTCCAAGACAAACAGCCCATATCAGTCAGTCCATTCTCCACTAGTCTGTCTAACACAAACAGCTCATATCAGTCTGTCAATTCTCCACTAAATGTTCGCACATATAACGAAGTTAAGTATACATTATTATCGCGTTTGACCTTGAAATGTTACAATTTACAAGGATACCACATAATGTTATGTCTCGCCTGCTCTACCGAGGCGTAGTCCAAATACCTGGGAAATTCACTCTATCATGAAAAGCAAATACCCTATTGGGAAATTCACTATATCATGAAAAGCAAGTACCCTAATAGGAAATTCACTCTATCTTGAAAAGCAAGTACCCTACTGGGAAATTCACTCTATCATTAAAAACAAGTACCCTACTAGCAAATTCACTCTATCATGAAAGCTAGTACCCTACTGGGAAATTCACTCTATCATGAAAAGCAATTACCCTAAGCAATTACCCTACTGGGAAATTCACTCTATCATGAAAAGCAATTACCATACACGATGAATATACCCATCAAGTTTCATAACTATACCTGTAACAGTTTCAGAGAAACTGAACTAAATACAAAAGCTTAACGTTGACGACTACGCCAAGCACAACGCCGTCAGAAAAGTTTTGTCTCTGTCTTCTGGGTATTTCTTCTCAGCATTTTGAGATTAAATGTACTCTTATTGTTTTACATTAAATGTACTCTTATTGTTTGATATTAAATGTGCTCTTATTGTTTTAGATTAAATGTACTCTTATTGTTTTACATTAAATGTACTCCTATTGTTTGAGATTAAATGCACCCTTATTGTTTATATGTTGCATACAGTAATAGAAGTGCCGCTTTACTTTCACCCGTGAGAACACATGTTCCGGCCTAGCATTATTGTTTCAAAAACGACTTTTCATGTGGACATATTTTGCAAAATTTAGGACAGCATTTAATATCGTGAGCCATATAATTATTTTGTCCGGTTGTTTAAGAAATGACAAAGTTGTACGCACAAGAGTGTCCAATGCCGGAGTTTTTCTCTGGTAAAATTTAGTTTTTGAGATAATATTTGGGTAATAAATAAAACACACCTTAAAACACCTTAATCAAATCGGTTAAACATTCTATTCATAAATAACTTGTAGAAGCTTGACTTAGTAAGAATGCATAACGTCTGGTTGGTCTGACTAAAGTGTTACTATGACAACCGTTTCGTTTTGTCGTCCTTTATATTCTACTTCGCTAATTTTCTTCAGAACTCGGAACTAAATTCTAGTCTAACAATATTTACAAAATATCGGTCAAATATCAGCTTCTACACACAAGAAACACCGGCAACGGATATTTGAGAATATACTATAGAAGAAATGCAGTCTTAATGGTAAAAGATAGCCTTACCTTTGAATTCATGATTAAGTTGTTGATGTAGGTGGACTGGCCACAGGAGTAGTCTGTATTATACGGGTTACGAAGAGCATAAGGTTTGTCCGAAGGTAGTTGGACATACTTCCGTATCGAGTGAATGAGCCTCGGATCTTTCATCGATGCCTTCTCCCTGACCAGGAGATTAAGTTTTTCTGTCACATTGAGTCTCATGTACTCGACCCATTTCCAAGAGGGGATATAATCAAGTAATGAGCCCCTCTGAAACCGAAAGTCAAGGACAAATTTTCGGAAATAACTAATTACATTTTCCCTCCCTACTTTTGTGAGTGACTGTGATCTTGTGAATGATTCCTCTGTGTATACCACAAGAAGGCACAAATAAAAAGTCAGTACTACAGTTAAAACAATAAAGGCCATAGAGGGTCGCCAGAAGAAGCAGCTTTTTTTGTTGTTGTTGGACTTCATGAGTGTTGCCGAATCTGGAAAATAAAGAAGGTTCTAGCATTACTAATAAGTAAAGGAGTATCGTTAGTTTGTGACTAGTCTGAATAAATACCTATATAATTTTACAGGTCGAGAGTTCTTGAGGGTTACCTGTCTCTACCATCAGATTGTGGTGGTGTGCCGTAAAACACCAAACCAAACTTACTATCTCACCATCCATATCGGGTGGCGGTATTGGACCACTAATTATTTTATAACCAGTGAACCAGTCTACTTGTGGGCGAATAAACAATAGAGTACTAAATGCTTTGACATGCACACATTAGTTAGTAAATCGACTGTTTTTTGTTTTTTTCAATTAATAATTTCACAATCGTCAATATATGTACAGTATTTGCTTTTATTTTTATATTCTGTATTTCATTTCCTACTGAGAAAATATAATATGAACTCTTGGTGCGATGCTATGTTATTAGGTGCAGGCCAGATGGTCGCCCTGTTTAACAGCACACGATTCTAAAAATATCGCGGAACACATACTTTTCAAGGCCGATTTTTTTCTCTAACTATCATGAATGAAGCATGGGTGGTTTGTATGCCAATCTAAGGCACCCATTTATTTTTATTCTTTAATATATTAAGTTCTATGGTAAATCAATTAGTGGTCCTATATCTGGAGGAGGTGGGGTAAATCGTCTGTTGTTGTATCTAGGGACGTTCCGTTCGTTCGGGTACATTTTCTGAGCCTGGCGGCCCATCAATACGTGTTCTTCCAATTGTAAGTACACAAATTCGGTCCTGATACCTGATTTACAAACAATGAAATCTTGTCACAGGCAGCCACGGATGAAAATTGAGCTTAGCGGATTTTCAACCGTGGCTTGCAACGATCGTGTCCGCCCAGAAAATGGTTGAACTGTAAATTATATCCAGCCCGTTGCATAGCAACGACCCAAAATGACAGACGTGGAGCCTTAATTCTTGCATAAGGTCGTGCCGAACAGAAAGGATCAATCACTCCTCTGGCGGCATTTTTTGCTGAAATTTTCCAAGAAAGATGTAATATTAGTCAATAACCCTTTCCATTTGTCGGGATTGTAATTCGGAAGCAAAGTTCGGTGGTGGGACGACGATCTTGACTGCCCACGTTCGCCGACATTGTCCCGTCCTTGTTGCCAATGCGACCAGAGTTGAGAAGATGCAACGTAAACTGGAGCTTGTCTCATTCAGCTCAGACTCGTCCACATATACTATCTAGTTTGCTGATTAGTACAATTCAATTCAATTCAATTCAGTTCGTTCAATTCAATTCAATGCAATTCAATTCATTTATTATATAAAGACTAACACAAAACAGAGACAAAACAAACAATAAACACAAAAATCCGTTAAAATGACAAAACTTTACATAACTATATCTAATGGAATAAATCAAAATGAAAATGTTTGAAGTTTCGTCTAGTTGGCTTCAATTTGTATATATATATATATATATATATATATATATATATATATATATATATATATATATATATATATATATATATATATATATATATACTCTCCGTCATTTATTATTATTATTATTATTATTATTATTATTATTATTATTATTATTATTATTATTATAATAACCACGGCCACTATCACTAATACTACTCTATTACTTCTACTATTAAACTCAGTCAAGCACGTTTTTGTACATGATTTTCGGCGATAACTATTTTATTTTGTATTCTGACAGAAAAGTGGCATTGACTAAGTTCGTTTGGAACGACTACCGACAACTTCTCAAAAAATGTCCCATCTTGATACAACGCAAACTTACTTCAATGATCAGATAACAATTTTACACATTTTGACACAGATGCGTATATCACGCCTGACACCCATAGACTCTATTATTCATACTAGGACCACAAACCAATGTAGCGATATGAAAAAAGATCAGTATGACAATCACCTGATAGATAATCCTCTATTCAACTGTGGGGTAGAAGCAGAAACTGCAAATCATTATATTTTCATTTTCATTATATTTTCATTTGCACTGGATACACAGTTCAAAGGCAAAATCTATTACTTAGTCTTAACGAAATGTTCCTTGCCATCTCTACAAATACTTTTCTATTTGACTCACCTGAACTCAAAACTGAAGAAAATTTGAACATCTGTAAGTTTTTTCAAAAGTACATTAAGGATACAAGGCGAATTAACTAATGCTTCTTCCTTTGATTTTAAACATAAAGCGATCCATTTCTTTCTTTTTTAAAGACAGTACAAGGATCAATTTATAGTTGATAAATTCAGTTATTTCCTAAGTTTTGGTAACACCATTGTTTACTTGCCTTGGATATCTTTTTTCCATTTTCGAACCGTTATCTTTTAATTTTCAGCACATCTTATTTGTTGTGGGGGTTTTATTTTTATTTTTCGTTTTCTTTTGTTTTGTTCTTTTCTGCTGCTTGTCATGTTTAATTAATTTTGTGCCACTATATTTGTATTGGGAAGGGCTTATCTAAAATTGTGATAACTTGCAGCCCGATATCTTGTGCATAATTTAGCAAATAAAATATGTTTAAACCAATACCCATATCACGTTGAATAAATTAATATAAATTAATATAAAGTGCCCTTTTTATTGAATAACATTACTCCTGATACGATTGCACGATATCATAATAAAGAAAGCATGAGGCAATGCTTTGGCCTTTTAAATATCACGCGCTGTTTTGTATTCCTTAATGATTTTTAGTGAATGGAACTCTGTTATAGGAATACAGATTTATTCGAGAAGTATTACAAAGCACAACAAACTTTTCTTGTGATCAAAACACTTTCAGTTCGAAAACTGTGTATGTAATAACTATTGCGAAAAAGAATTGAGTCGTATGCTATGCTAAAAATAAAAATAGTAGAAAAAAAAAATGAATAAGTTTCCTTGATATGGATGAATGACGCGTGTGTATGCAAATTATGGCAAAGCGATGTTAATTTATTCCAGGCTACGTAGGTATTGGGCGTGGTTTCGATCTTCTGAAAAACGTTGAATGAAGTACAAAATGTAATATGGTCAGCGACAGTGGCGGCGCGAGGGTTCGAGACGCCTGGGGACAATGTTCTTTAGTGGCGCCCCTACTTTGCCACAGAGAACGGTTTTTATGTCAGTTGCCAACCTCCACCCACACCCCATCTACGCCACTGTCACAACTGTAAAAAAAGAAGCTCTTTACGGCGCCCCCACCCTCTCCAGGCGCCTGGGGGCAAGTGCCCCCCCCTCGACCCCACCTCGCGCCACCATTGGTCAGCTATGTAAGTTGAAGCTGTATAAAGAGGGAGTCTTTTGAGAAGTTGGCAGTAGTTGTCCTAAGCTAACTTTGTCACTCGCACTTTTCTATTAGATTACAGATAAGAAAAAGGTTATTGCAGAAAAAGAGATGCAAAACGTATTTGGAAAACTGCTACTATTTAGTGCATAAATCTTATATATTTTTGTGTGTCTATGTTTCGTCACGCGGGTTAATTTTTCATTTTGAGAATTCATTGGATGAACGTCTAAGTGATCTTAAATATTTTGCTTTGATCTCAAATAATGACGGAAAATATGCGTGAATTGATTCCAGAAGCAATTATTCATCAGTACTTAATGCGAACAACATACATACATACATACATACATACATACATACATACATACATACATACATACATACATACATACATACATACATACATACATACATAGACAAACAGACAATGTGATTGTATGAAAGATATATATGATCACAGTAGAAACAACATTTACACAACTGCGATAATGTACTATGTACACAAATTGTTGTTCAAATATTATGAACTGATTTTAATGATATTAAATTAGTGTTTGAGATGCTAATTTAATAAGGAAAAAATATACTTGAACATAAATACTGCGTCCACTCTCACCAAATGACTATCTGAATTGTTCTAATTATTGTATTATAAATAAACAAATAAATAAATAACCTTTTCAAAGTAAAAACCGTAAAATGTTCAAC
Source organism: Margaritifera margaritifera (assembly GCA_029931535.1). Taxonomy (NCBI): domain Eukaryota; kingdom Metazoa; phylum Mollusca; class Bivalvia; order Unionida; family Margaritiferidae; genus Margaritifera; species Margaritifera margaritifera. Next base: position 1,831,849 of record JAQPZY010001309.1, read on the forward strand.
CTCTCGGATACAGTCTAACTTCTGGTTTGTCGGTAGACAAAATTCCGCAGGCATCGCGTAAGTAGCTGATTGAAAAAAAAATTGTCGGCATTAAAGTAACAACAATGTTCATACAGTACAATAAATATTATGGATTCCAAATGAAATATTTTTCTTGTCGAAAGAAACACATTATTATTGACAACGCCGAACTTGAAAAGGCATTGAAACATCTGCTAACACTGGAGTCTCACACCGTCCTCTGTAGGGACCTGTTTATTTTTGTATCAATAACCCGGGAATCTCACGCCGTCCTCTGTAGGGACCTGTTTATTTTTGTATCAATAACCCGGGAATCTCACGCCGTCCTCTGTAGGGACCTGTTTATTTTTGTATCAATAACACCGCAATCTCACACTGTCCTCTGTAGGGACCTGTTTATTTTTGTATCAATAACACGGGAATCTCACACTGTCCTCTGTAGGGACCTGTTTATCTTTGTATCAATAACCCTGGAATCTCACACCGTCCTTTGTAGGGACCTGTTTATCTTTGTATCAATAACCCTGGAATCTCACACCGTCCTTTGTAGGGACCTGTTTATCTTTGTATCGAAATACACAGTGTCGGAACCGTTTCCCTGCCATTTGAATCTTACGTATATGTACAAAATGTACAAATCGAGCTGGAAGATTTTGTAAAAAAATTTAATCAAGAAGCATTTAGTGTTTAAACAAAATAAAAAAAAAAAATCCAAAGTCTCAGTACAGATAAATTACAGAACCAAGCAATCCAGACTATACGAAAATCCATAACAATACAACTTGCAGTGAACACACAAACCACAAGGTTCATTACTGCTTGATGATGCACGAGGGCCACTAAATGGTCGATAAGAGTTAGGAATTTCACATCGCCACAAATATGGATGGTTTACCTTTAGACAGCGTGGAACCGTTTGTCTTGCTGCTGTGCAAACGTTACGCGTACATAGAAAGCGAATCAAAACCAAGCCGTGCAGTGCAATATGGAGCGTCAAAGTGAATGTTTTTATGCTACTTTTTAGTTCTTCACAACTACTTTTAATTTGTCCTTAGTGTATATATATATATATATATATATATATATATATATATATATATATATATATATATATATATATATATATATATATATATATATATATCTGTGTGTGTGTGTGTGAAGAAGAATATATAATGCGGAGTAAAGGCTATCAAATCAAGTAAACAAGAAGAAAATAGTAAAATAGGCCAAACTGGAAAACAGAAATGGGGTCATGTGCTTTTCTTGGAAAAGGAAAGTGTTGAGTTAAGCATCCATTTAGTCAGCAATAGGAAAATATGCAATTTGTAAACGCTTTTTGTATTTTTAGAGTAAGAGTGATAGACTCATTCAATCTAAAGAGTCAAAACAATAGTTCACATAGGCTTATGTACCGTCTTGACAATAATGTGAATCCAATGCAATTTTCAAGGGCATCTATATATCTATCTGTCTATCTGTCTATCCATTTATCTATCTATCTATCTATCTATCTATCTATCTATCTATCTATCTATCTATCTATCTATCTATCTATCTATCTATCTATCTATCTATCTATCTATCTATCTATCGTGAATAAACATCATTGTGATACTGTACAATGTGTACATGAACACTGTTCAATAGAACCTTTTGAATGAGGAAATTAGCAAGCACTTTTCAGCCAAATTTACTTGCATGGTGGACAAGTTGGTAGCTGGTCCTACATAGGTCTACCATAGTCTGATATTTTCAACAAGAAGCGAATCAGCGAAGATATTTTATGATTTAATGTAATTGTGTTAAGTTTAATACACATGTATACAAACATCTTTCCCAACATTATTGTATGGTTCTTTTCCTGTGCCTCTCTCTGTGTCTGTCTGTCTCTCTGTCTGATAATAACCTCAGTCATTACACTTAATGCATGATAAATTCACAAAAGTAATTTATCATATTTTTCATAGTGTCTGTACTTTTTTTGCACATACTTGTATTACTGTATTTTCCTCTAAATTATGACACCATGGCACCACAACCTTGGCGCCGTCTCGTGTTATGGGCAAAAACAAACTTAAAATATCGACACTGAAAGAAAACCTGCTGTCTGCTTATTCTATTTTGACTTGTGCTATTTCCTTGAGGTGTATGGAATTTAATTAGCAGACATACATCATATGTAATCTTTAGTAAAACTTGCCAGTAACCTTCACCCTGAGGGCTCATGGACGTAGAATAGGCCTGATGCACCCTCCGGTGTATCGTAAGAACCAATTAATGGAGACACGATCTGCGGTGGCGCACTGGTTAGCATGCCAAAATCGCTAACAAACGGGTGCGGGTTTAAATCCTGCCATTGGATTCGCCTTGGTCAGCTACTATGGTGAGTCCTTGGGCAAGGCACTTTATTCCAATTGCATTGGCACTAAGTGACGTACTTGTTTTGCTGTACCAGGCCTGTCAGTAGCCTACAATATGGAAGCCGATGACGTCATATGTATAGGACCAATTGGACAAATAGGTAGACATGCTACCAGCTAGATAAATTTTAGACTACTTATTGACAGATAAGTTGATAGGTAAAATGGTGCATTGAACTCCAAGGAGACGGATAACCAGCTAGACATAAAAACGGGCATATAAATGAAGATAGATTTACAAGTAGATTGTTCAGGAGGTTTGTAGGCCAAAAAATGCATAGATGATCTAATATACCGATAAATGGATCTATCTATCCATCGATCTATCTATGTCTCAGGTATGTTTGTCGTCTGTCCTTTTATTTGTCATTGAACGTACATATAACAATGCATATAATACATCAGTAAATGACTTTTTCATGTTTATGACGGCCAAGTCAGGCTATATCTTGACGATACGTTATGAAATCGACAAAAGTCTTTTGAATTAATTAACCATACATTTGTATTGTATTTCAAAGTTATGAATCTGTATTGGCCTTGGTCTATCACAAGAATGACTAAACTTGATAAAAGTCAGAAGGTTATTTGTCACGTTTCTTTCTTTTTGGTATGATAGGTTTACATTTCCATGGTTTATTTGAAATTGCTCAAAAAAATTGTAGCTGGTCTTTCAGATTACATAAAGCTGCAGGCTTTACTTATAAAATTAGCGGGAATGGAGAGTAATTGGTTAATAACTGCACAATACGAATTCGATGTCAGGCCACAAATAATTAAATAATTATATGCAATATATGTGTGGAAAACCTGTATGGAAATCGCATCGTGCAAAGATAAACCTGTGTCTTGAATAACTTACATTGAATGTATACTGTACATAGATAAACCTGTGTTATCGTGTCTTGAATAACTTACATTGAATGTATACTGTGCAAAGATAAACCTGTGTTATCGTGTCTTGAATAACTTATATTGAATGTATACTGTGCAAAGATAAACCTGTGTTATCGTGTCTTGAATAACTTACATTGAATGTATACTGTGCAAAGATAAACCTATGTTATCGTGTCTTGAATAACTTACATTGAATGTATACTGTGCAAAGTATAAAACACATGAAAGCATCTTTTGCAAAATGTGTAAATAACATTTATTTCTCGACTATATTGGAAGCTCCAGACTGTAGATCCATAACATAAAATTCGTTTAACCGATCTGTCAAATAATGACGACATCAATTTTCCATAAAATTCTCCGAAAAGTTATGTCATCCCATAATTGAGGAATTGAGCTCAGTTACTTCCCTTGAGTCCGATACGTGGCGCCACCAGAAAATCCGGTCCGTCAAAGAAAGATAAAGAATCTAATCTTTCGTCTTTGTGTAGGTTATGTCTTCTTTACAGATACAATCTTTTTGTCGCTATAATCTTTTTGAAGAAAAAATATTTTATATTTAGACCTGAATTACTTTACTAGCAGTTAATTATTAGTTTAAACTTCAAAGTTTACAAACAAAAACGTGGACCCTAACCGAGTTCAATATTACAGTTTTCCTTTTAAAATTAATTTCAAAGAATAAAAAACAGTCAAGGGCAGACCAGGCAAAACTCTTGTATACTTATATTACTTAGGTACATATTTCTTTCTTTCTTTGTTTCCTCCTTTCTTTCTCAATTTGTTTTTAATTTTCCTTTTATTTTTATTTTTTATGTTTCTTTGTAATCATTCTCAAAGTAAAGAGATTTTTATATTTCGATCAAATATTCATTTTTTTAGATGTTCTGATATCATAACATCAATAATAACCCAAGTAATAATAATAATAATAATAATAATAATAATAATAATAATAATTATTATTATTATTATTATTATTATTATTATTATTATTATTATTAAGAAAACTACTACTACTACTGATAATAATAATACTACTACTACTACTAATAATAATAATAATAATAATATTATTATTATTATTATCATTATTATGATTATTATTGCTGTTAATGATGATGATGAGGAGGAGGATGTTGATGTTGACGTTTGTTATTATTGCAGTTTTAAAGATCTGAAAATGATAAAATATAATGTAGTCCGAATATTTTTTTCGACGTTTTCTTAAAATATCATCAGAATTCTGGAAAAAATATCTTGGGTCAAATTTGGAAGAGAAAGTATTATTTTCCTCGTATTAAAGAGAATGAAAATTGCATGTTGAAATATATCAATAATAATACTTATGTTTTGTTTAACAATGAGATGTCAAGAATAATACAATAGATATTTGAATTCTTTTTCTTTGTTTGCTCGGAATTTTCTATACAGATTTTAACACTTTTATATTAAACGAAAAGTTTAGATATTAAAAGATAATCTCCAAGATAATGAGGAGGCACTTAAATGCTATCAATTAAACATATACCATTCTTTAATATTTATTTAGAAATTCATCAGTGACAAATAATTTATACATATCATCAAACATTCCTCCAACTGATCAACTATATTGTCTAGAAAGGCCAAAAGTAGTCAAATGATTGGCAATATTGAATCTATATTAAATTATTTTATCTGCATGTGAATAAAAATCAGACCACACAGTTCAATATTTATCGATTGGCTTACGCTGTGTGTGTACAGGTTTATGCTAATTACAAACTAAGCTCAATCAAAAGGACAATATTAGTAAATTTACCACACGCTTCAAATTAATTTATGATCAGTGCGATCAGCAATTTATATTTGATCAAATACTGAATATTTCTGCAAAGACTTTTAGTTCAGAAAAATGGTAAAAAAGAAAACATAAAATAAATAATTGAAAAAGAAAAAGAACCAGAACTTGATGAATCTCGTACCCCCCCCCCCTCCCAAGTTCAACTATAGTTTCATCAAAGCATGGTTAATTTCAGAATTAAAATAACAGTCCGTCTAACCGTCCGAGACACATGTGATTATTTTAGGTTCAAACGCTCTGCGGTCACGGTAATAAAAATAAAAATATGAAAGTGCCGTTGTGATTTTCTGAAATTACTGACAAATTTACAATACTACGGCATAACCTATTCAGGTCCTTATTTCAGTTTGCCAGACAGGGAAGGTGTACATGGTACACGGGACTCGTAACCTTGTAGGCTTACTGGTCCTATAGTCTGATTGAAATTTCAACAATAATAAATTTAGTACTTGTAAAATTCTTTTCGTCACATTAGCGAACTCCAAGCAATTGAAAACTAGAGTGAAGTTTTGTTAGGCATAAAAGTATATGTTTGTGCAATTGCGGTACTGTAAAAATGTGCACATGGATTTTCAAAACGATGTCTTCCTTGATCTAACATATTAATACACGCATAAATTCTCCTATCATTTGGACAGCTAACATCTAACGCTGCTGCAGAATGATGAATGTTGCTTTCTCTACAGCTTTTCAGTAACATGTACGAAAATAATCAACAGAAAAATAATAAACATACGAGTGAAATAAAATTGATGATGTTGATGACATGAGGACTAATTATTTTATCATTAATTTTCATTCAGTTTGAAGTGCAGCGGTATCACTTGAATGACTTTATCAAGCCAGGAGCAATTTTGGTTACGCACCAAAATACTCTGTACTCGAAATAGTAAAAAATATCAACAATACATTTAGGCCTACAATACTAAGAATTATAAAAACTCCACTGTATTCTAAATTCATAGCGACGTATTTGTGCATGCATGTATGTATTTGTCTATGAATGTATGTATGTATGTATGGTTGTGTATTTATATCTGTGTGTCTGTATGAGAAAATGAGACACTTATCTGTATTATCTCTTCCTCACATACCAAGAGTATGTATGTCTCGCCTCGAATGTACCCTATATATTTGCAATCCACCCACTTGCTTGAACCTAGAGAAACAAAATACACCAACCTTGTTCACGATGGCCGTGCATTTAATTAACTAAGAAGACAGTTGTAATCGTAATACCCAGTATACGGTTATACTGTATCTGATCCTTATAAACAAAGAAGGACGGATTTCTTTTATTCGTCTAGACCTAATTAACATTGTAGCCTATATTGCCTGAAGATGTGTGTCACATAAACCACCCAGGAGGGATGTCAACATTGATAGTTTTGAACGGTTTCTTAATTATAATCTTATTATCATGTTTTTTTTATAATAGATTATTAAATGTGTCCTTGTGATAAGTACGCTGGGCAAATATTTTTGGGAAGGATTCCAGGGGTTTTTCTTTGCATTAATTACCATATCTCGGTTTTTTAATCCTCCTGACATCAACACTACCATCTGCGTAGTCAGCAATCAGGATTATCAAGCAGGTACTCTTTAATATTGTATATATGTTAAAGCACCGAATGGCTTATACCAATAGCAACAAAAATGATAAATTCTGAACAATTCTATAAAATAAATTCTTCAGTGTTTCCTGGTGAGAAGTACACAGTGCAAATTTATGGGAAGGATCATGTGAGTTTAATGTTCTGTGTAGATTAATCACCTTATTGTTGTTTCTAATTTTCCTGATGTCGACACAACCAGCTAGGTAGTTACGTCTCAGGATTATCTAGCACTTGCTTTGCGACAATTTTAATACACTTACAAAGTAGTTTATTGCCAAGTGAAGTCATACATTGATATAATTAAGGAAACAAAATAATAAAACATAACAAGAACAGTTTTACAATACAAATGATATGCCACAAAGACGAGATGTCCATATATTCAAGAGATAGCATGAACATTACGATTCCATTGTCCCAACTAGGGACATGACCCAAGGGGTTGAATGCTGCAGGAACTAAGGGAAGTATATATGATTTTAGTTTTTTTAATTAAAATTAAAAAAAATAAAATAAAAAAAAAAATAGGGTAAAAGGGAAGTATGGAAACATAAACCTTGGCAACAGTGGAATATGATAAAAGGGAAGTATGGAAACATAAACCTGGGGCAACAGTGATATGGGATAAATGGGAAGTATGGAAACAAAAATCTGGGGCAACAGTGATATGGGATAAATGGGAAGTATGGAAACAAAAACCTTGGCAACAGTGGAATATGATAAAAGGGAAGTATGGAAACATAAACCTGGGGCAACAGTGATATGGGATAAATGGGAAGTATGGAAACAAAAACCTTGGCAACAGTGATATGGGATAAAAGGGAAGTATGGAAACAAAAACCTGGGGCAACAGTGATATGGGATACAAGGGAAGTATGGAAACATAAACCTGGGGCAACAGTGATATGAGATAAATGGGAAGTATGGAAACAAAAACCTGGGGCAACAGTGATATTGGATAAAAGGGAAGTATGGAAACAAAAACCTGGGGCAACAGTGATATGGGATAAATGGGAAATATGGAAACAAAAGCCTGGGGCAACAGTGGAATAGGGTAAAAGGGAAGTATGGAAACATAAACCTGGGGCAACAGTGGAATAGGGTAAAAGGGAAGTATGGAAACATAAACCTGGGGCAACAGTGATATGGGATAAATGGGAAGTATAGGATCATATATTTTTCGAACTATTAAGTAAGGTTTATTTGTTGAATTATTAGAAAAAGAAAAAAAAAATAACCGAAAGACGTTCTTTTTCTTCTTGACCCCATAGTCCCATCCACGTGACCCAGGCTAGATGTACACGTTTAAAGCAAATTGAGTATTTCTCATAAGGTTTTGTGAAGAAAATAAAAAAAAACAATTTCATTGGCTGATGAAATGAGGTGATGTCTTACGTAATTATGATGATAAGATAACGTTATACATATGGACACTTGCATTGATCTAGACACACGTCTTGTATCGCTAGTGGTGTTAAAATTATATTCTTTTACGTTTTAACATTGTTTTAGTTTCAACGATTTCAGTAAAAAAATACGACTAGAGCAATTTCGAGAGACGCCGAAATTTTTTTAACGTTTCACTTCAATAACGTTTTACCTAAGCGCTCTAACAGAGATCATTAAAGCATCTTACCAGACAATCTTATAATGAAGAAGTGAACTTATACAGTTTGCAAGATATCTTGCATATTTTATAAGATATACATTGTTTAAAAATTATCTGATACAGTTTGTAAGATATCTTGCATATTTTATAAGATATACATTGTTTAAAAATTATCTGATACAGTTTGTAAGATATCTTGCATATTTTATAAGATATACATTGTTTAAAAATTATCTGATACAGTTTGTAAGATATCTTGCATATTTTATAAGATATACATTGTTTAAAAATTATCTGATACAGTTTGTAAGATATCTTGCATATTTTATAAGATATACATTGTTTAAAAATTATCTGATACAGTTTGTAAGATATCTTGCATATTTTATAAGATATACATTGTTTAAAAATTATCTGATACAGTTTGTAAGATATCTTGCATATTTTATAAGATATACATTGTTTAAAAATTATCTGATACAGTTTGTAAGATATCTTGCATATTTTATAAGATATACATTGTTTAAAAGTTATCTGATACAGTTTGTAAGATATCTTGCATATTTTATAAGATATACATTGTTTAAAAATTATCTGATACAGTTTGTAAGATATCTTGCATATTTTATAAGATATACATTGTTTAAAAATTATCTGATACAGTTTGTAAGATATCTTGCATATTTTATAAGATATACATTTTTTAAAAATTATCTGATACAGTTTGTAAGATATCTTGCATATTTTATAAGATATACATTGTTTAAAAATTATCTGATACAGTTTGTAAGATATCTTGCATATTTTATAAGATATACATTGTTTAAAAATTATCTGATATGTATGTAAGATCCCTTATGACAGAATCAACCCAGCTGTCTGATTCATTTTAAATAATATAAACATATAGTTTATTGACATTGTTTTGTATTAAAAATTTCAATCTGTTATATGAGATATCTGAATGTTTTGGCAAGATATAAAAATTTTAAGATATCTCACGAAAGTTGTATGATATCACATAATTTGAAAGATATATAATAAAGTATAAAAATATTCCACAGTATGAGATATCTTTCAAATGATATAGTGTATCTGATTTATAATAAACACATACATACATACATACATACATACATACATACATACATACATACATACATACATACATACATACATACATACATACATACATACATACATACATACATACATACATACATACATACATACATACATACATACATACAGCAAACCATGTCTACACAATTTTTGAAAATAAATTTCCAGAATTGAATAGTATTCTGGAAAAGACCACTCCGACAAATCTTATCAGAGAATGTTCAAATCTCATCATATTAAGCACAATTTAAAACATGCGAACTAAAATTGCGCCCTGGACATGAAAGAAGATTTGTAATTTTGCAAAAGGTTATCTAATATAATAAACGCACATACCTACCTACCTACATACCTACCTACCTACCTACTTACCTACCTACATACCTACTTACCTACCTACCTACCTACTTACCTACCTACCTACCTACTTACCTACCTACCTACCTACTTACCTACCTACTTACCTACCTACCTACCTACCTACCTACTTACCTACATACCTACCTACTTACCTACCTACCTACCTACTTACCTACCTACCTAACTACCTACCTACATACCTACCTACCTACCTACATACCTACCTACATACCTACTTAACTACCTACCTACCCACTTACCTACCTACCTACCTACCTACTTACCTACCTACCTACCCACTTACCTACCTACTTACCTACCTACTTACCTACCTACCTACCTACTTACCTACCTACCTACCTACTTACATACCTACTTACCTACCTACATACCTACTTACCTACCTACATACCTACCTACATACCTACTTACATACCTTCCTACCAACCTACCTACCTACATACCTACTTACCTACCTACATACCTACCTACATACCTACTTACCTACATACATACCTACCTACATACCTACTTACCTACCTACATACCTACCTACCTACCTACTTACATAACTACCTACCTACTTACCTACCTACCTACCTACTTACCTACCAACTTACCTACCTACCTACTTACCTACCTACCTACTTACCCACTTACCTACCTACCTACCTACTTACATACCTACCTACCTACCTACCTACCTACCTACTTACATACCTACTTGCCTACCTACCTACCTACCTATCTACCTACTTACCTACCTACCTACCTACTTACATACCTACCTACCTACTTACCTACTTACCTACCTACTTACCTACCGACCTACCGACTTACCTACCTACCTACCTACCTACTTACCTACCTACTTACCTACTTACCTACCTACTTACCTACTTACCTACCTACTTACCTACCTACCTACTTACCTACCTACTTACCTACCTACCTACCTACCTACTTACATACCTACCTATCTACATACCTACTTACATACCAACCTACCTACCTACCTACCTACCTACCTATCTACCTACTTACCTGCCTACCTACCTACTTACATACCTACCTACCTACTTACCTACTTACCAACCTACTTACCTACCTACTTACCTACCTACTTACCTACCGACCTACCTACTTACCTACCTAACTACCTACCTACCTACCTACTTACCTACCTACTTACCTACTTACCTACCTACTTACCTACTCACCTACTTACCGATCTACCTACTTACCTACCTACCTACCTACTTACCTACCTACTTACCTACTTACCTACCTACTTACCTACTCACCAACTTACCTACCTACTTACCTACCTACTTACCTACCTACCTACTTACCTACCTACTTACCTACTTACCTACCTACCTACCTACTTACCTACCAACTTACCTACCGACCTACCCCCTTACCTACTTACCTACCTACCTAACTACTTACCTACCTACTTACCTACTTACCGACCTACCTATCTACTTACCTACCTACATACCTACTTACCTACCTACCTACCTACTTACCTACCTACTTATCTACCGACCTACCTACTTACCTAAATACATACCTACTTACCTACTTACCTACAAACCTACATACCTACTTACCTACTTACCTACCTACATACCTACATACCTATTTACCTACCTACTTACCTACCTACATACCTACCTACTTACCTACCTACCTACCTACTTACCTACCTACATACCTACTTACCAACTTACCCACTTACCTACCTACATACCTACTTATCTACCTACTTACCTACCTACCCACTTACCTACCTAGATACCTACTTACCTACCTACCTACTTACCTACTTACCTACCTACCTACTTACCTACCTACCTACTTACCTACCTACCTACTTACCTACCTACCTACCTACTTACCTACCTACCTACTTACCTACCTACCTAACTACTTACATACCTACCTACCTACCTACCTACTTACCTACCAACCTACCTACTTACCTACCTACTTGCCTACTTACCTACCTACTTACCTACTTACCTACCTACCTACTTACCTACCGACCTAACTACTTACCTACCTACCTACCTACTTACCTACCTACCTACCGACCTACATACCTACTTACCTACTTACCTACCTACATACCTACATACCCACTTACCTACCTAGATACCTACTTACCTACCTACCTACTTACCTACTTACCTACCTACCTACATACTTACTTACCTACCTACCTACCTACCTACCTGCATACCTATTTACCTACCTACCTACCTACTTACCTACCTACCTACCTACTTACCTACCTACCTACTTACCTACCTACCTAACTACTTACATACCTACCTACCTACCTACTTACCTACCTACCTACCTACTTACCTACCAACTTGCCTACTTACCTACCTACTTACCTACCTACTTACCTACCTACTTACCTTCTTACCTACCTACTTACCTACCTACTTACCTACCGACCTACCTACTTACCTACCTACCTACCTACTTACCTACCTACCTACCTACATACTTACTTACCTACTTACCTACCTACATACCTACATACCTACATACCCACTTACCTACCTAGATACCTACTTACCTACCTACCTACTTACCTACTTACCTACCTACCTACATACCTACTTACCTAGCTACATACCTACCTACCTACCTACCTGCATACCTACTTACCTACTTACCTACTTACCTACCTACCTACCTACTTACCTACCTACATACCTACTTACCTACTTACCCACTTACCTACCTACATACCTACTTACCTACCTACATACCTACTTACCTACCTACTTACCTACTTACCTACCTACTTACCTACTTACCTACCTACATACCTACTTACCTACCTACCTACTTACCTACTTACCTACCTACCTACTTACTTACCTACATACATACCTACTTACCTACTTACCCACTTATCTACCTACATACCTACTTACCTACCTACCCACCTACCTACCTACATACCTACTTACCTACCTACCTACCTACTTACCTACCTACCTACTTACCTACCTACTTACCTACCTACCTACTTACCTACCTACCTACCTACCTACTTACCTACCTACCTACTTACCTACATACATACCTACTTACCTACTTACCTACCTACCTACTTACCTACCTACATACCTACTTACCTACCTACCCACTTACCTACCTACATACCTACTTACCTACCTACTTACCTACCTACCCACTTACCTACCTACATACCTACTTACCTACCTACCCACCTACTTACCTACCTACCTACTTACCTACCTACTTACCTACCGACCTACCTACTTACCTACCTACATACCTACTTACCTACCTACCTACCTAACTACATAGTTACCTACCTACATACCTACCTAGCTACTTACCTACCTACATACCTACTTACCTACCTACCCACTTACCTACCTACATACCTACTTACCTACCTACCCACTTACCTACCTACCTACCTACTTACCTACCCGCTTACCTACCTACATACCTACTTACCTACCTACTTACCTACTTACCTACCTACCCACTTACCTACCTACCTACCTACTTACCTACCTACTTACCTACCGACCTACCTACTTACCTACCTACCTACTTACCTACTTACCTACATACCTACTTACCTACCCACTTACCTACCTACATACCTACTTACCTACCTACCTACCTACATACCTACTTACCTACCTACCTACCTACCTACCTACCCACTTACCTATCTACATACCTACTTACCTACCTACCTACCTACTTACCTACCTACTTACCTACCTACATACCTACCCACTTACCTACCTACATACCTACCCACTTACCTACCTACATACCTACCTACCCACTTACCTACCTACATACCTACCTACCCACTTACCTACCTACATACCTACCTACATACCTACCCACTTACCTACCTACATACCTACCTACCTACCTACCCACTTACCTACCTACATACCTACTTACTTACCTACCTACCTACCCACTTACCTACCTACCTACCTACCTACATACCTACCTACCTACCTACCTACCCACTTACCTACCTACATACCTACTTACCTACCTACTTAGCTACCTACCTACCTACTTACCTACCTACTTAGCTACCTACCTACCGACTTACCTACCTACTTACCTACCTACCTACCTACTTACCTACTTACCTACCTACCTACCTACTTACCTACCTACCTACCTACTTACCTACTTACCTACCTACCTACCTACTTACCTACCTACCTACCTACTTACCTACCTACTTACCTACCTACATACCTACATACCTACCTACCTACCTACATACCTAGTCACCTACCTACTTACCTACTTACCTACCTACTTACCTACCTACCTACATACCTACCTACATACCTACTTACCTACCGACCTACCTACTTACCTACCTACCTACATACCTACCTACCTACATACATACATACATACATACATACATACATACATACATACATACATACATACATACATACATACATACATACCTACATACATATATAGCAGTCCAAACCTAGTCCACAGACAAAAATGAAAAAATTTAAATAACTAAAATTGAATATTATTCTCGAAATCACCTCTCAAACAGATCTTATCAGAGTATGTTCAGATCTTACCAAAACAGGCACAATTTAAAACAAGGTGGACAAAATTTCGCCGCTGACATGAAACAATAACATTTCCGAATATCGTCGTAGCAATAAAATATGTTTCTCACACCCATTCTGGCGTCTAGCTAAAAGTCGTTTCAACCATGAAGAATCAACGATATACTTTTTACTGCGAAAATGATCTTGACATGTGGAAATACGAAGTATTATTTTGACGGTTTAATTATATGAACCGATTTTATTAGGCTTGAGAAAAGCAAAACTTAAGGTAACCCTTTGAAAATGAATGCCTCGGAAGCTATATGACATAGGCAGCTTTTCTCTTGTTGTATGTTCTTTAACTTGTATGCAATACTTATGTTGCTACCTGAAGCTTCATAAGATACTTTCTGCATCTGAACACCTTGGCGTTCTACCTTCGTGTACTGCATCATGGTTGTAGAACTCGACTCTATTGAAGAGAAAGACGATGAAGATGACATTTTACACTCGAGATTCCCGGAACTGTTTTTAAACTTAGCCATCTGTCCATTCGCGTCGCCCAAAGAATTAGCAAAGTGTTTACTGAATATGCTAATTCCATCTCTGTTTCCAAGCATGAAGGCAAATTTAGGCTCACTTTCGATTCTGGACCTGCAAAAACGGTCAAAGGTCGGAAAAAATCAGAATCCTTATTCTCTTGACTCCTGGTACGACACATTTTTAGCATCCCTGATGGAATCGATTTGAACGAGATATCGAGTCATGTTGCAATCGCTATTTGTTTGCAGATCAAAGCAGAATAACTTGTCCTGCTTTGCCACCTTAGAGGCTAATTTCTCAGCAATTCTAGTGGGAAGTATGCTCTAAAAAAAAATTAAAAAAATTGACAGTTCTTGTAGACGAAGATGTATCTAATTGACGTCTTCGAAATTTGAGAGAAGTTCTATGCATGTATTGGATATTACAGCGATCAAGGCATTCAACATAAGTATCGTCGTAAGGACAAGAGTCATTAGATATACCAACCTAACCATGACTGGTTGCTAAGCACTTTCAGGATCTTTGCTGTTCTCTATTTTGACACCTTATTTTAGTCTAGTATAGATGCAAAGACAGATGATACGTATATCTCC